>JANIJU010000001.1:6384248-6501081 GCA_025504685.1 Leucosticte australis
AGGAGGAAGAGGAGGAAGAGGAGGAAGAGGAGGAAGAGGAGGAAGAGAGGAAGAGAGGGAGGGTCTTCAAATTGGCACTTATACCAGGAACAGATAAAAAAAATCAGAACCTTCTCCATGTTCTTTTTTTCTTATTCCACTCAACTCTTTTTCATATTTTCCTCTTCAACACAGAAATATAGGTCTTATGCACTGACTCTGAGCTATACTTTATTGCTCAGCACGTTGCTTCCTTGAATTAGAGTCTGTATTGTCCAAATTCCCCATCTAATGTGACAGAATTTACATCTTTATGTGGCAAAGTATATGTTTCATCCCAGATATGATTAATGCAGAGAATTCCAGAATTCTCTACTGCTAAATGTGCATTTTAGCATTCTGTTTTCTGATTTGAGATATATTGGCACAGAATAGGAGTAAGGGTAAAGGCAGACATTAATAGGTTCCTAATCCTAGGAACACAAAGCAAGGCAGGAGATACCTTGTAAAATGGTGGCTTCCCCTTTTTCTCCACATATACTTATAGCAAGAACATCAATCTCTCCCTCAACAAATGATCTCCATCATCTTCTGCCTCCACACAGGTATGTTAGAAAGCTTTTTTTTCCTCTAAACATAAACATAAAGCTCAACAGGAAAGACTTTTTATTTTTTTTTCACAGCACTTTCTTTATATCCAACTCCTCTGCTTCTCCATATATGTGTAAATTTTCATATGCAGCAGGCAATGATTTAAGTTGGGGAATGAGAAAGCTAACACAAGCCAATTGCCAGGAGCTGAAGTACGAATGTTCCCAAAAGCCAAAAAATAAACTCAACCAATAACAGTGGAACAGTGCATTACCAGAAGCAGTGCAATGAAGAACAAATCTAGATTTTACTTAAGTGCCAACAGCTGAAGCTCTGAATAAATTTGGATAGAATGACAGATAATTTCTCTTGAAATCAAAAAATCTTCATCAGCATGAAGCTGTTAAACACATCTTTAATTCCCATATGCAATCTCAGTAAAATTTCTAAGATTATTAATTTCTGAGTGAGCAACTGCTAGCTCCTCACATGAAGATAATTTTTATTAAGCATGATATCCTTATACTAAAGGCCAACAATTCTCTGCAGCAACTGAGCAAAGGTTAGTTTTCACACCCTTCTGGATACTACATGCATTTCCTTCCCACGGTAGATGGAGGAATTTCCAAAGCTGAAAGCTATTTTGAGCAGCTTCCAGAGCCTCTCTTTGTAACACCTTCTTAACTGTGATTTCCTAATCACTATGCAGAAGATTTCACTGCCTAATTAAAGGACTGGTGCAGTGATGAAGATAAAGAATACAGAGCAGGGCTGCAAGCTAATCTACAAGCAAAACACAGGAGCTACTTGTCAAGAGTAAGGGCATATTTTATCGACAGCTGTGTCCAATAAGGATGAGTTATACAGTGAAGGTTTAATATTAATGCATTTCAGTCTTTCCCATTACTTATTCGTTATACACACCTAGGGCATTTCCAATTCTCTCACTCTCCCTTCTTATTGTAATGCAATTAACATTTTAACCCCTCTGAAAATCCTTGTTTTTACATCATCTCAGAGTTTTCTAGACAGTGCTTGACAGAGCTGTAGGTCTCAGCAGTTATGTTTTTGGCCTGTAAAATGCAGGTGGGGGTGTGTAAGTCTTGGTGATGAGTGAACCTTCTATTTGCACCCTTAAAACTTCCTTTTCCTTTATGTCTGTGTCTCTCTCTCTATATATATACTCAAGTATATAAGTATTTTTATACAATATCCCCCCAAAAGGATATCAATAATGAAAGAGGAACAGATCACTGTTATGGACAGAAGGCATTACCTACTGTTATGTAAAATAACTATTTCTAAACAGAATGTGGTTAGTGACCTAAATACCAGCACTATGCTCCATGCCTGCGTTTGCCTTGCACAACTTAAGAATAATATTAATATGGCTTCAAATCACAGAGATGTTTTAAAAGTGGCTTTGCCATATGGACATGTATTTTACAATAAAATTCTCTTGCAAGAGAAAAGCTGGGGATTGAATCCTAGCAAGCAATGAGGTGCTCATGATATCTCCTCTCCTTTCTGACACTTTGAAGATTTCAGGGGGAACAAAGCTGTCAGGACCTCTAGTGCATTTCACCTCCTGGGGCTTTGTCTAGCTAGACTCAAAGCCAACACAAAGCACAGCTGGTGACTTTGGAGACAGACACTGAGAAGAAAAAGAGAAGAAACCTCAGCTGGGACTGCTCCCCATTCCCTTGAGAGCTGCTTTTATGCTGAGCCTCTCATCCTAGATCCCTGTCTGAGCTGTGCTGCCACAACCCTGCCAGTTCCTGGCCATGACTCCTGCTGAGCTGGACCCCAACCTGACCCAGCCTTGGCCCTCCTGGTTCCTACAGCCACAGCACATGAGCATTGTCATGAGCTGGATGCTCTCACCATCCCCAGGCCTGCCTGCCTTGCCCAGATGGCTGCAGTGAGACAGGGCTACTGCTGCTGAGAGCACTGCCCTGCCTGCTGTGCTGCTCCCAGTCCTGGGGCTGTGAACCAGGGCTGTCCCTCAACTCAGAACCACTAGGCTTGACCCCAAGCACCACCCAGACCCTAATCCCCAGCCCACCTCCAGCTCTGGTGCTGTCCCTCAACTACCACACCTACCCCATCCCAGGCTGCAAGTGATGCCCAGCCCCATTCAGGTTTAGCAATGGTCTCTGGTGGCACCCGGCAGGAGGTGTTGGCAGGGTTCCCACTCCAACATCATCTGGCTGTTACTAACAAGATTATTCCAAAAAGGCTGTACTTGAAGATAGGAAAGCTCATCCAAAAAAGGTGAGAAGTAAACCTTGGTGTCCTGCAGTATGAGTGTCTAACTAGGAGCCACCATGTAAGGGGTGAGAGGACAGAGGTTTTAACATCCCCCCAGAAAAAGAGCCAGGACCACCCTCCTTTGCTGCAGAAATGGAATCACAGAATGTTAAGGATGACCTTAAAGATCATCTAGCCCCATACTGCTGCCATGGCCAGGAACACCTTTCACCAGACAAGTTTGCTCAAGGCCTTAAACAATTTGGTCTTGAACACTGCCAAGGCTGGGGCATCCACAAACTCCCTGGGCAATCTGTCATACAAATAAAGACTTTAGGCAATCAGACCTGGCTGTGTTATCTCTCAATGAGCCAGGAGTAGCTAAAGACACCTGGGCTCAGACCCAACACATATAAACATTCCATATACCAATGGTCAACCTATGGATTGCCTCCCAACCCCTGACTGGGCAGCGGGAGCTAAATCTAAGGATGGCACAGGAAGCTGGATGTGTGCTGATGAGCCTGCACCACTGCAAGTATTCCTGCCACCTCAACCAAGCCAAGGATTCCCTGCCCTGTGGAAAAACCTGTAGCAGTAATACCCCGAGGTGTCCGTGTGCTGAAAAGGGAATTTAAGTCGGGGTTGTACAAGCTGAGCAGAGAGGCCAGACACCTACAAATTAGGCAAAATACCTTTTTCCCTTTGAGGATCTAGCTGTAAGATACAAAAGCTGAAATACTTGGGAAAAAAAAGCACATGAGGAAATCAATAATTCCGTCTGTGTTCAGTGTGAAGGCTGGACTGAGTGCTGTAAATGTTACATGCAGGAAGGCAATGGGGAAGCTGGAAGGAAATCCTGAATAGCAGCTCTTGCAGTCCTCAGCAGAAGTTAAAGGCTGTGAGGTGACACCAGTCTGTGAGCAGGTAAATAAAGCCTGTATTAGTGTCCCTGCCTGCAGGGGACAAATCAGGGTTGCATAGGCAATCCTCATCAGTGTTTCCTAGGCTGCCAGAGCTTGCCTTGCCACCTTGAAGTAGCCTTGGCATATTTTAATTTTCATTCCTTTTAATGTCATATTATATAAACAAGCCCTGTATAAAGATTGACTTCAGATATTTGTATTTAAAAAAAAAAGGAATTATCCTCTTTGTTTTATTTGAAGGATATATTATAACACCTTCACCACTCAAAGGACACACTGTAATTAAAGATTGAATTTTCTCAGGATTTTAACTAAATCTGTCACTTAGCTTATGAATTAAACATAATTAAACACGGGGTCTCATAAGAATTGCGCTTCTGCGCCTGCTCACTTCTGTATTGTTTCTTTCACTAAAAAATTGCTAGTTTTCCAGTGTTCTGCATAATTTGAAATAACTAATGTACTCGGTAAAAATACAATTAATTTTTTTTTTCCTTATTATAGTCAGAATTTTGACTTTCTTGAAATTGTAGTTATTCCACTCCTGTCCATGATCAAGGAAGGCAATAGCTTGTCCACAGGCAGCTTTGGCAGGGACTGACTGGTCCCTACCAGACAATGATATCCTTTGCATTTCTCCTAATCCCTCAGAAGACACAGGGAGCCTTTGGGAAAGAGAGCTGCCATCTCATGGAAGCTTGGCATGGTGTGAATGCTACCTGTGAGCTGCAGTGGCCGATATTCCCACTTCTGGGAGAGGGGCTGCTTGGGGAGGGGGCTGCCCTTGCATTAAGAAGTTTCACAGAATAACTCAATTTTTGATCATCTCAATTCATAAAATAAATGAAACAGAACTTTGTGGTTTTATTATGTACAGTGAATAAGATAAAATAGATCAATGCAATATCTGCCCTACATACATTCTTAACATGTGAGTGAAACTCATTGTTTCTGCATTCATTCTACAGACATTTCAGCATATTTAACCCATATTTACTTGCCATCCCAGATACCTGCTACCAGCAGAACTAGCAAATGACCTTACACGATCCACATCACAAGCCCCAGCTCCTCTTGGCTGCTATTTCCCTTTCAAATCTCAGATATTCCAAGCATTTTATGGTTGATTCTTTCATTGACTAATAGCAAAAATGAAACTGTGACAAGAGAAGGAAAAACCACATAAGTTTCACAGAATCACAGAATTTCTTTGACCTTTGGAGGCCATCTGGACCAACCCCTTCCCCCAAAAAGCACCACTTAGGCCTAATTGCTCAGAACCATTTTTAGGTGGCTTTTGACTGTTTCCAAGGTTTGAGACTACACAAACTCCCAAAGAATTTCAGCTTTGCTTACAAAAAAAAAAAAAAAAAAAAAAAAGGAAAAGGAAAAAAATTAAAAAGGAGTTTGCTGGCCACACATTAATTATAACACTCTTAACCTATCATGCAAGGTCAATTCTGATGATTTATCAGTGTCCATAAGGTTGAAATTCAGCTGCGTGTTGCTGTGCAAAAGAGGAAGTGCTAATGCCAGGAATATATGCAGAAGTACAACATAAATGCAGGTTTCACTTCTTCCCAGATATTAATCTCGAAATTGCTTATTTATAAAAAGTACTTAAAGATTCATAACCACTTGTGGCTCCTTTTCTCCACAGCTGACAGCAAAAATTAAATACGAAACATAATTCTTGCTCAATTTTAAAGATTAATACATATGTCTGCCATCATACAAAGTATGCAATTAGAAAAAATATGGAATTCTGAGTGTTTGAAAAAAGATAACACTCTTCAAAAGCGGAATTTATTTTTCTGTCAAGTACTGCCTTAGTTTAGAAATGCAGTTCATAAAAAAGTCATCCTCTCTATCTCTCAGTTCTTATCTCTCTCATAAGATGAGTTAATGATGTTTTATGGCAGCTGCACTAACTTTTCCCTTCCCTCTGCTAAAATAAGGCAATGCAGTAGAATGAGGGAAAAAAAAACCCTCTTTCCTAACACTTTATGGCCTTTGTTTGGTTTTTATTTTCACTTTATTGTGTAAAGATTTTTCATCAATTTTGCATATGCTTATATATTTCACTCCTTTTCCCAATATAATTACTTCCTATTTCCTTAAAATTGCTCTCCTAAAACAAGAACAAAAGTTCTTGAAGCAAATTTATTATAGTTCAAAGCTCATTCTTTTTTCTGACTGTCTTTATGAAATCAAAATAAACGTGATTACCTTGGGGACCTGCAGCCTTCTGTCAAATTTGACTGAAATCAGCCAAAAGCTTTGGATATTTTCAGGGGAAGACAGAGCCATGCAAAGTCACAAACACTGAAAAGTTGTACAACTCTTCCTTTAAAAACCAAAACCCCACTAAAAAAACCCCAAACCAACCAAGCCAACGAAACCAGTGTTACCTTATCAAATAAAATGGAAACTGTCTTGCCTCTGAGCTATGCTTCAGAAGTATGAAATTCAAAAATTCTCCTTACTCCAGGAGAAATATTCATTTAAATTCAGTCAATTTTAATGAGCACTATGAAGTCTATGCAGAAGATTCATTTTCATAAACCAGTCTGAACTTCCAACTTTTGCTCATGATGTTCTATTACTTTTTAATGTTGTTTTAATATATTCCTTAAAAAAAAAAAAAAAAAAAAAAGAGAGAGAGAGAGAAAAGATAAAAAATGCCACCATTTTGGTGGCTTTTCAAACCAGAGTAGAGGTAGCAATTTTCAAAAAACTTTTTTCCTTTAATAAATTCAAAGTTCCCTATTTCAAAGTAAAAATAATTTGGCTGAAACTCCTCCTAAGATTAGCTTTTGTTAGAATCCTAGAGCTCATAAATGACAGAAACGTCCCAAAATCTGCAAAGATAAATCTCATCTTTTAAATTACTGAAAGCCTTCATTAAGCCTTAATATATGCTGTCAGTTTCAAACTAAATAATAGATGAGATTTTAACATAATCAGAAGAAAACCGCTGGTACCTGCCTCTGTTACTGTCACAGTTAAATTGACATGGTAATTTTCAAAATAATGCCTTCTCTAAGTCAGTTAAAGAATGACAAGCACTCACCATTTAGAAAACTTTTCTCCACAGAGAAAGAAGCCCCTTCCCATGAATTCAGTGGTATGAATGAGCAAACATCTCTTTTGCTTTGTCCAGTGTGGGAGCAAAAATCAGTTGCTGGGTTAATAAAATAAATCTGAAAAAGTCATACTAACACTTTTCTCTTGGAAAAAAATATTCTCTTGTTGAAGTACTGCTTGACAAGTATTTTTTTACCTGTTATTTTGGTATTCATGGCTGTAAGGTAAAATCTATAATAATTCTTATTAAATGTGGATTTGGGGATTAGATTACAGACTGTGTTAAAAGCCTACACTTAGCATTACATGTGCTGTGAGGACAAGGACTGCACAATGCAGACAGCTAAAACCTGGGGTCCCCCTCCCTGTTACCTGGTATTCAAAAGGCCATGTGCCATCAATAAAAGTTTGGTTTAGGAAGTGTTGCATTTCTCTTCTGGAAGGTCACCCTTGATGGTTTCAAAGTCTCTTTTAAGACAGTCATGTTTGGTGCCCATCAGCTGTCACTATTAAAGACATTTCCAACCCTATCCCATTTCACTATTTTAGCTGCAAAAAGGATTAAAATGGGATGTAATCATTTCAAGTACTTCACAAGTAGCTCAGAGTTCTAGCTCCTAGATCACTTGATAAAACCAGAGAAAATATTTGAACACTCAAGGAAGGCAACAGCACTATGGATAATAAAATGCTATGACTCAGAGCCCTTTTTCAGTGTTAGGATTTGTTTTCTGGTTTTCTAAAACAAAACAAGAAATTTACAACTGAAAACACCTGCAAAGATTGCAACCCCTCTGGGCTGAGTCGAGTTCCCCTGGGCTTTGTCTGTGGAATCTGACCAGACCTTGACATCTGGAAATTCTTTCAGGTCATCCAAATGTGCCTGGCATCTAGGCATGAAGCTATATAAAAATAATTTAAATAAAAACAAACTCCACCATCTACCTATGAAATGTAATTTATTACTCCATCCTCCTGAGGATTTATGGGTGATGACAAAAAATAGCACAGGCTCATTTCTCTTTTCAGCTTCCAAGCAAAATAAACAGGACAGACTAAGTGAACAGGAAAAAGAGAGCTGTAATTCAAATAGTGGGCTTAAGGTGTGGATGTTCTTTTACATCCAATTGCTCCATGAGCTTAAGAAGCTAAACTCACCATTAATAACCAAGATTGCTCCATGATTAGAGAGCCACATCATCCCCTTTTAGTAAGGGGAAAAAATGCTTACTAGGCACTGAACTCTTCACTGACTTGACTGACAGGGATGAGAGAGCCCTGGTGTGCACAGGCCCCTCTGTGCACCTGTATTTGTGTGTTCCTGTGTGCACACACCTCTGTAAGCAGGGAAGCCTTTCACACTTCTTTTCTAACCCATTTTCTTCCTTATGCAAAGGTGAAATGGAAGCTGTTCTGCTTCTGCTTTGGCCTCCTTCTACAGAAGCTTTGATTTTTGTTGCTGCTTGGTGTCACATCCATCCGTGTGGCACATACTGCATATATCCAGCATGAATATTTCATGAATATTGGGGAAGCAATTGCAATGTGAGACACAATGCATATTTCAGATGACACATGACTGATGTGTTTAGAGATCTGGGTTTATTATGTACTTGCAACATTCATCTGCTACCAGAAAGCTGGTCTTTTCCCCTATTGCACTGAATAAAGTCAAAGAAGGAAAACAAATGTGCATTTTGAATGTATCTGATCTTTTACTGAAACAATGAATTAAGGTACTGTCATGTTTGTTTTCCACTTTCTTTCCCCAAAGACAGAGCACAGAGATAAAAACAACATCAAAACTGCTTTGTATTTGCTTTAAAACACAAAAAGTTTCATTGTAAAGAACTTTTCATGCTCCACACCATTATTAAGTTTGGATTAATACCACATATTTTAAAGTAGGACTTCTACTATAGAAACAATTATATGATTTTATTTAATACCTCTGATTTTCTAAAGATTAATCTGTTACTTACTATCTCCAAAACATTAACAAGTTCAAATTTAAAAGGGGAGACCCACATCTAGTCAGCAAGCAAGCAGTTTTTTAAGACAGGAACTTCAGAGAACATTTGTTACCATTTCTGCTGTATGAATTCACAGTTCCAGCAGGGGATTTCCTTCATTGTCTTGTTTCAAATCAAAACAAAACCAAAACAGAAATTACTTCCCCACCCATCAACTCACACACATGATTTTGAAAAGGCTTCATTTTTCCCAGTGAGTGGAAAAAAAAATAAAATTTGGAAGCTCAGTAAGTTTCAGAGTGAGTTTTCTGCCATTTGTATTCAATGACTTCTTGCAGCTCCTCATCCACTGGGAGCCTTAGGAGCCCCAAGGTCCCAGTGAGCTCAGCCCAGGTACAGAGCCTGCCACACCTCACTCAGGAATGCAAAAAGAAATTGAATAGGAACTCTGAGATAGCTCTGAGTTAATTTAAGAAGCTGATGAAGAAATATGAGATCAGCCTTCATCTCACATTAGCTGTTGCTTTCAGGTACCCATTCAAGCAGGTTATGCAGCAGCTTTATGGGACCTCCAAGTTTTCCCTGCACTAAAAGACAATCTTACTACCTGGAGAGATGCTGGCTTGCTAGGAAATCCTTTGGATCTTAACAAATCACTAAACATCAAATGGAAAAATGCCAGCAGCAACTCAAAACCAAACAAACACATTGCTAAGTCAATTGGTCCAATTGTGAAACTCCCTCATCCCACCTGGTTCCCCTTCAGTGCCAGAATTGTGGACATTTCAGCTACCTGAAATGTACCTGTACCTTCATTTTTGGCCCTTATTTAAAGGGTACACATTTCAGGGAAGAAAATGCTGTTTTTCTCTTCCCTCCTTTCTCCCTTTTGTAGATACTGCAGTGAGGAAAACAGAAAGCCTATAGCCTGCTTATAGTTCATTGTATGGACTTCTTATATTTTAAAGGTGTTAATTCTCTGAAATGAAACAATTCTGTCACAAGTGCTAATGCTTCATGGCCTGAGAAAGAAAGGATTCAAACATGCTAACAACAAAAAATAAGTCTCAATTCATGCTATGCCACTGAAAAAGCAAACCCAAGTTCAACATCCACAGAAAAAAGTTTCTTAGTCCCTCAAAAGCAGACCTAGTAAATGATTAGCATGCATTAACAAACAAAAACAAATTTCAGAAAAATTATATGTTATAACCACATGCCAGCAATTGTAGAAAAAAAAAAAAGGAAGTAGATATCCTTTGGAATTGGGAAGCACTTCCCAACAATGCAGCTAATTGTAATTTCAAATGGGGCCACAGGTGTTAGTTACCTAAAAGCCTTCCTGTGTGGCAGCTGCTTGTTCACTGGTGTTGGTGGACAGTTCATCCCATCAAGGGGCTCCTCACAATTATCGCCTTTGTTGGCAGTCCTGGTGTAAGCCAAGAGCTGCAGGACCACCCCTGCTCCCCCTGATGAGCTGCATGCTGATGAGCTCTGCTTCTGGCTTCTTCAGAGCTTCCAGAGCTTGTTTTAATTCCCACACTTTGCTATCCAGCAAACCCACGTTCCCCAGAAAATAGATATTCCTGTCCAACCTTGTCTGCCTCAGGAAATCACCTTGGCTCTAGACAGCAGCCCAGTCCTTGGAATTGAGGATGGGGGGGTCAACAAATGGCTGGTTTTACCTCAGAAGTCAGAATTTGCTAGGAAAGACAACGTAGGATGGCTAGCACTGCTAAAAAGAGATGTGGAGATATTCTTCAGGAAAAGGCACCAATGAATCATCTTGGAACAAGTGTCATGACCATACAGACCAGATAGGATTTCCCTAAATAGAGATGCTGTACATCAATGCAAACAATGTTAAGGGAAGGAGGAGAGGAAATTAAAAAAGCTGAAGCCTTCTCCCTGCCTTAATTCAGGAACAGAACAGAAAGAATACTGCAGCTCAGCTAGAGACACAAATCTCTATAAAGGCTGACTGATCCCTAAAAGTCATTACAGTGACTTTTAGTGTCACTGTAAAAACAACACTCTTGCTTTTCTAAGTGCTGGCATTTAATCTATATCTGGTGCACATTAATAAAATAGAGCACACAAACTTTTCATGCACACATACTCACATACATGCTTTGGAGTAGCATATGAAAAATTGTGTTTTTCCATGATCTTGACCAAGAGTTATTAATTCTCTTGCCTTCAGCTGACATTGATTCTTATCTTTCACATCATTCTACTTTCACTGCAATCTTCAACAAAAATCTAATTTATGTGCAAACATAAGAATGCTAGGCCACTCTGTGTGTGTTCTGTTTCATTTGGGATTCCCAGCCATCACTTAAAGCATTTCTGATGTTTCCATCATCAGGACATGTCCAATAGACTATAGGCCTTTGAATTAAATAAAATAAATATAAGGAAACAAATTCTTCTGTGGTGTTTCTCACACTTTTCTTTCAGAATCAAAGAATTTTCAGAATATTAAAAACAAACAAGCAAACAACAACAACAAAAAAGCCTAAAAAATGTATATTAAAAAGTAGGAAATACACATATATATGTATTAAAGCCCAGTATAATGGATCTGAAGCCTTCACACCTGGCAAAGGTGGCTGTAACAATGCTGATTCCCTCTCAACCTCATGCTTCTCAGACAAGGATAAAGCATCTAGACACTCAGAAACAATGTGGCGAAAGAAAATTTGGTTGTCATATCTGAATGCTTGAAATACATGAGGAGTAATTAAAGTGGTTAGTGTTGCTCTGGTGAGCCTTGATTTTCCATACAGATAGCTCTGGGGTACACTTTCTTTTTAATGCTACATTTTAATTTATGATGGTACTTTTGGCTGTTGCCTTCTGAGCCATTTTATTATGTTTAAAGACTTCCCATGATAAGAACACTTCAATGTATTTACAATATAGTGATTTTCTATATGTTAATTTGGTCAGTCACCATGTCTGGTTATTGATCATCTGAGATGGTCACAATTCTAAGCTAGTACCCTCAATGAAATTGCATTGCAATAAAAAAAAAATGACACTAACTAGGAAAAAAGTGACACTGTTATTGCAGTTTCTTAATCTCAAATGTCCGATCACCACCACCAACAAAAGGATTTAGTATTAAAAAAAAATCAGCCATGTTCAAATAAAAATAAATTCAACTTAAAATACCATCTTGGGAAAACAAAGTAGTCTGTTAATCACTTAAAGCATTAACAAAATGGAAAATTACTACAAAGATTAACTTCTGTATTCAGTGTGTGGCACCCCATTTTAGTGGCTGTAGTACTTTGGGAAAAAAACAAGGCTAACAACTTTTAAAGGATAAAGAAGGATTTTTTTAGGCAAACACAAAGAGACAAGATTGCCTCCTTAACTGCAGCTTGGCTCTCCTTTATGCACACTGAATCCTTCCTCTTCCAGTTCTTTTCTCCTCCTCTGTTTTCATCCATTCACCAAGCAACTTCTGCCTCTTTTTGCCTTTAGCTTAGACTACTTTTAACAGATTTCTTCAGTCACAATCCCTGATTAAAAAGTGAACTTGCCTGCCTGGTTAAATTTCTTTGTACCCTTCCTGCCCACCAGTAACTCAGCGAATTTTAGTGAGGTCTTAACTTTCCTGACTGGCTCTACAGCACAACTGCACCCAGAGGGAGAGAGGGGAGAGGCATTGCAGATCTACCACTTCTACCAGTGGGGAACCCTGCCCACCTCTTTATCCCTCTGCTGGAACTGGTGATGGATTTTCCACCAGACACTTTCCCCACCAGACCCTTCAGGTCTGTCACAACTGAGCCAAGGTACTCAGCTGTCAAAATGAAATACAGTGCTGGGCCATTCCTGACAGTTATCCTCTCTGGTCCTTTGACAGTGTGTCTATCCAGCCCCTGAGGAATTTCACTTCCCAGTCTTTTAGAAATGCCCCAGCTCTGCTGACAGCCAGAGTGGAAGTGGTCAGCTCCCAAGCTCTGAGCCTCGTCTGGCTGTGCAGAGCTGAGGTCCCCAGGTGTCCCAGCAGCCTCGCCAGGGGAGTCAGGACCAGCAATCACTTCATTATTACAGAAAAGCTTCCTCTTCTCCTTCATGCTTTCCATTTTCTTTCCCTACTCTAAAAATTACTGGTTGTGTTTTTGTTTGGTTTTTTGTCTTGAAGATAAAACCTGAGAAACAAAACCATGGTGAGTGGCCCTGTGGCAAACCAAGCATGACAGAAAACAGAGAAGCACAGATGGAGGAGAGGAAAAACTTTCTGCATTGCACAACTTTGTATGACACCTATTTATAGCTAGAAACAAAGTGGTATCTCTTTCCCTAATCCTCCTCACACCCCTGCCTCCTTTCAATAGCCAAGCCTTAAGTGCATGAAGTTGCTTTATTTCCACACATCTGTTAGCAAATCTGGACGGCTGTCACATAATTACTGGAGGTCAAGATAGCAGGGCTAGCAATAGAGATAACAAACTAAAGCTCGTTTGAGACATCTCTGTATTCCTTCTGTCATGCAGAGTCAACTTTATCAGTCATTAGCTTTGTAACCTAAGCTGCTTACCACACCTGTGGGCTTTCAAATGAAACCCAAGGAGTTCGTTCTGACCTTTAAATGACTAGAAAAAGGGTACTTGAGGGACATTTTCTCTGTTGTGTGATTGTCTGCAGAGAAATTTGTGCTAGAGTTCTGTCAATTTAGTCAAGTGGGACCTCCTAGAAGGGCATTCACTGTTAAAGCCCCTTGACTCAGAAATTGAATGTCCCTTTAGCTCCCCAGCCTGGATTTATTGACTCTTCTGTAATGATATTAGGTTGCCTTCTATACTAGAAAAATGAAGGAGGCTTTTCAATGTTAAAATTGGGGCTGATATGTTGAGCAGCTTAATTAAGACTATTCCTTTATAATTCTTACAGGCAGCTGGCCCATTAAAAAAAAAACAAAAAAAAAAAAAAAAAAAACAACAAAAACTGTGATACCAAAATAAAGTACAGTAACATTTAATGCTATTCTTTCACACTCCATAAGCAGAAAATATTCATATGCAATTAGAAAAAAAAAGTTTAGGTTGAAAAAAGCTTTTCTTTGATTGTGAACATTGTATGATAGAGAAGTAGGTGCAAAGCTACAGGTTTTAAAGGAACTGAAACAAGCCCTGCTGCAAGTTTGGATTTTGGGTCTAAGAAGAGATGATGTTTCTCATTAGAGAAACAGCAGCAGAAGTTCCTGTTGGTGAGGCAGTCTATCAAGTGGTGTGTGAACTAGCAAACTACTTTCTAGATGCTGTGACATGTATTAGTATCTGTCCCCCAGGTCCCTAAAAAGTAAATGCCAGAACAAAATTGCTTTAAGAGCCAATTTCACGTTGCTCATTGCTTGCAAGTAAATTCTGCTTCTTTCCAGCAGAATGAGATGCAGGCAGGAGTTTTAGGAGTTTAGTTTAAGTAGAAAGCAGTAACTCAAGCCAGATGAACACAAAAGTGACTGACTGTCTTTCTAGCCAAGCTACTGGGAGCAAAGCTAAATCAGTCCCCCAAAAAACTTAGTGTTAAGTTCTTCCTTCCTGCCTCCCAAAACAAGCAGCCCTTAATCCGCCAAGCAACTTGACAATAACTCTCATCTGGCCAGGAGAAAGCATTTGATTCCTACAGGTTAGTTTCAAATTAACTATCTGAAAACACAAAATCAAATTTAGGTTACTTTTGGGTCTTATATTAGTAATTCTAAACTTTGCTGCATTTTTCTTGATGATCTGCCTTTGTACCTCCACACTGATGTTTCTCAAGTGATGCTTTTAGGGATGAGGTTTAGCAGAGGACTTGACAGTGCTAGATTTACTTGGACTTGGTGATCTTAGAGGTCTTTTTCAACCTAAATGATTCTGAATCTGACCTAAGAGATTTTAGGTGTAGGTTTCAACTTGACAGCTGAAAAAACTTCTGCTTCTCAGCTTATAGTTCCTCCTTTCTGGAAATCCAAACAATGGCACCTTCTTGAAGGACACAAGAATTAGGCAGAATGATTCAGCTGCTTCTTCATGACAATATCCAAATTACATTTTGTCACCTTATCAACTATTAAATTGAAGAGTAATTAAAATAATAGGCAAAACAAAGAAAGATTATCAGATTCTCCTCTAAAATAAGAAAAATCATTGAAATAATTTACACTCTCCATATAGCTGCCAATACTAGCAACTTCATTCTGTTAGCTAGCTGCTCTTTTCAGAAATAAATTTAAAAAAAAAATCTGAGATAAGCCAATGGCTTCAGAAAAAATTAAAACTATTTGTCTTATTCAATTTGATGTAGTAAAATGCACACAGAAATGTTTATGTCCTGAACTATTAGAAGCATTTCAAAGACTTTTTGACACCTCAGTATCCAATACAAGTTTACTCTCAGAAATGTCTGCTAAGAAATACATTGAGCCCTTACAGATTATTATCTGGAAAAGATCAAGGAACTGGAGAATTATGGTCATTTCCATACAAATGCATAAATAAGGTTATTATTTTCATTCACAGTGTTTTAATTATCTAGGTAGGTATATAAAAGAGACATTATAGTGCTCGTTCCACTACTTTTGTTTCATTCTGGCTGGAACACAGGTAAAACACAGTTTAAAAAAAGCCATTGCTTTTTTTATCCAGTCACTGAAACTTCACTAAAACAGAAATGAAAATGTTTACATTCTTTACAGCTGGAGAGTGTTGAAATACAGTCAGTGCTTGGCTGAAATTCAAGTGTTTCCTATTGTACATAAATATTACTATCAGAAAAGCAACCCCTTTAAAGTGATTTTGCAATTCAAAACACAGCTTACTGTACCTTTCTACCATGTTTCCTTGGTGACTCCAACTTTGCTCCATAGAATAAACAGATAACATTCGTAAGGAGCACTTATATCTTGGCCCAAAATAAAACTTGGAAGGCATTTTGAAGCTATAGCTGTAAGCAGATCTGTTTAATACTGTTTCATCTGCAAACAAATCAAAAACTTCAATTATAATTTTTGATCAGATCAAACATAGGTTTAAAAGTTCTAATTTCTTTCTTCTCATCCTAACTATTCCAAAGTAAAGGATTATCCCTTCCTAATATGTTCCAGTTGATATGAAATTAAATGTGAAATATGGAAGCAAAGGCAGGTCTGGATTCACAAAACTAGAGAAAGATGATTTGAAGTATCTCCAGGGCTGGGAAAATTAAAATCAGACACAGTTCCTGAATTTGGCAGTTAAAATATAATCTGCAAATACTACCTCCTGCTATTTCTTGTCTTCTCACCACCCAAGAAGAAATATTAGTTTTGGTCACCTTAACATACATCTCATCTCTCTTTCCTCTCAGAATGATAAATCTTTGGTTTTCCTACTTGATATGCACCATATTCCTTGTTCCAAAAGTGGACAGTGTGAGAACAGCTCAGTGAGAATGTTTCCTGTTTATAGAGATCAAGGTTTGTGAAATAACATGCATATTATGAAATAGATGCTTAGCACAAAACCATCTCTAGTTTCTCCTAAAACAAGAAGAAATAAAATACAACCACAGCTTCCAGACTGTCCCTAGTTTATGCTTGTTTTATCAATAGTTTGCAACACTCTCCGAGTTCCTCCACATTAAAATTGTTTGTAGACTTCCCTGCAGGGACATCTGCACTGAACATAAAACATGTCTAGAAGTGACACTGAGCACTGAATCATCCCTGGTCGCTCACACTGCTTGTTACTTTTATGCCAGACTCTCTTCTGGAAGGAACAACCCAGCTATTCACAAAGCCAACTTCTGCCCATTTTTTTTTTTTCAGACAATTTATTTCCAGCTCTGCTCTCAAGACACAGCACAGACAACATCAGAGGCAATTGCCTCCCATCACCCAAGAGAATCTCTCAAAACCAACTTGGCACATTTTGTGTCCTCTGACTCCAGCCACAGCACAAAGCATCACATACTTTGATATTCATATTACAGAATGAAAAGTTGGTCAGTGCAAAAGAGCCCTGATATTTCATGCAGTGGGACCTTAAGCAGTAAAAAACCAGCTCCATCTATGGCTTCAGACACTGTAAGCTGTGGAGGAGACCCAGAGCTAAGTGACTTGAAATGTGTAGAAGGCCTTTGCTGGTTTTTGATAGTCATCTTGTCCTGCTCTGTGAGGTGATATTCCTGAAAGTGCTTACTGATATTTATTTATTATATTATTTTAAAATTAAATATAATCCCAGCTAGCAATCTGTAAACTACTGTGATGATTTCTAGTTAAGTATAACTTTTTCTTTCCCTCCCAACTAACTATTATTAGTGCATATATTATTATATGCACTTTGGAATACAGTTGAAAACATCTTTTTTAAGGAACTATTCTTCACAGCATCTATTTTATATGCAACCAGACTTTTGTGACAAATGATTAGTCCTTCCATTGGGTAACTAACTCTAATATCAAAAATCCATTGAGAGCAAGCACCCTTAAACTCAACAATGACATGTTACCATAGCATTATCTTTCAGCACAGACATAAGGGAAGCATAATCTTCAAGAGTTTTCATTTCAAAGAGTTCTTCTTGAGATTGCAGTAATAGTTTAATGACAGAGAGCTTTTAGAAGGAAAAAGGTGTGGAAAATGAAATAAAGCTGTCCTTAAAGACTGAAAGCTCACAGAATTTTGAAGAAGAGTTCAGCAGTTGTCAATGCCAATAGAATTTAATGGAGTAGATACAAAGCAAAAGACAAAATCAATACCAAGGTGTTTGTGCTTCATTTCTTTGTAGTTGTCAAACCTTTGAAGTTGTTAAATAATGACTTATAGACCAGGAATAGATGTCTACTTTGACATTTCCTTAATGCCATGTCAAGAACCCATCTACTCATACTCAAAAAAAAAAAAAGTTTATATGATACAGAAGAGAAATTCAATCTCAGAACCATGTGATGGTTTACAGCACAATTTACAGCACCTGAGTCTCTATATTGTTTTTGTACAATACAAATAAAATAATTGAGAAAAAAACCCAAAACCATTGAATTTCTAAACAAATCTTTCTTTCAGACACACTCAGCACGCATGTACAGAATAAGAAAGCCATTTTGTACCTCAAGTCATTCTACAACATGTAGAAGATCATTCTTTAAGGATTCTCCATTGACCTGCTCCTCTGAAACAGGTCTCACTCAACCCTGGCAGGCAGTCAATAACCTGCTCAGAGTTTAAAGTGCCCTGGGCATTGAGGAAATGGCCTCAAGTTGCACTAGAGGATGTTCAGATTAGGTAAAATGAGATTGAGAAAAATGTCTTCACTGGAGGGTGATCAGGCATTGAAACAGGCTGCCCTGGGCAGTGGTGGAATCACCATCCCTGGAGGCATTTTACTGATGTGTAGAGGTGGTGCCTGGGGATGAGATGAGAGGTGAACACGGCAGGGCTGGGTTCTGGTTGGACTCAATGATTTTAGAGGTCTTTTTCAATGTAAATGATTGTGTGATTGATCTCAGACAAAACCACAGGTCCCTCCAGGAGAACCCAGAGTATTCCAAACCATGGATACAAAAACTGTCCCCTTCCCACTGTGTGCCTGCTCCTGGCCCACGGAGGCTGGTACAAGCTGCATCCCTCTCTCCTGCAGGGCTGGAATCTGGCATGGATGACAGGCTAGCAAGTTTTGCTTCATGAGGGAGCTACTGCTCCCTGAGCCAGCAACTTGGTACTGTGGATCTGGGGCAAGTCCACCCAAGGGTGGCAAACAGGAAGGCTGGGTGAATAAACCAGAATACAAATGAACCCCACTTCCCTAATTCCCAGGTGAGCAGCTCTGTGGCTCTGATTCATGACTCGTGCCTGATTAAGTTGCAGCAGCTGAAGAGGTTACTGTCCCACCCCAATCAGAGAGAAATTAAGAGGATGCAGAACTTAATTTCTTGCCCTGTTGCAGCTAAACCCTGCAGGGACTGTGAGTCAGCCCACGCAGGTGCCATGGTTCATTGTCTCATATACAAACTGCAATGGTTCCCTTGGTTTATCTAAAAACTGCCATGGCTCTGAAGCAGAAATGTTCCCTCAACCCCACTCCTGGGAAAGAACCTGCCAGCTGTGGGACAGGAAGGACAGACACCAGCCAGATCCTCTTCATCAGCTCAGCAGGATTCAACAGAGCTCATGGCTCACAGCTCTTACTCTGACCCAGAGGCACCTTGTCTAGCTTGGGTTAATCTACCCTGTAAATGCAGCACAGATGTTGAACTTTACATTCACCTCCTGGCTCATTCTGCATTCACACCATTATGCAGAGATGCAGTGAAAGTAGCATTAATCATTTAAAATCTACATCAGAGTAAAAACAATACTTAAATCTTACAAATACTACTCTTTTTATTAGCCATTAAAAAATAATTTAGGTAGGCATTGTGCAAGACTATCAAACAAAAAGGAATTTAAACATCACTAAGATCCAACTCTGAACCATCCTGCAGAACAGATCAAGGTTAAAACCAGTCCATTCATTCCCTCGAAAAGCAAAGGAGGCAGCAAAAAACAAAGCTGCAAAACCTCCTTCCTGGCTTTCTATGTGCATTTAATACTGCTGGTAGAATCTCATATCTCTGACAGTCATTTTATTCCTTCACATATTTATGGAATACTGAGGAGAACAGATTAGGCAGATTTATTTCTTTTCAAGGTCACTCCTTTTGTGATCTGAAGCTAGAACAAAAGCTCAGACTTCCAGAGTAGTCTCATATTCTAATATTACAATATTAAATGGATTTTGATTCAGACAACATAGGCAGAGGTTTGGAAGACAATTATCTTGTTGGGAAATCAATCTGCTAATACTGGAATTCTGTGTATACTGGAACCATGTGTAACCTTGGTTTGTGCTCTCACTATCAGATCTCCACACCTGGCAGGCCCAGGTGGGACTTCCTCACAGGCACTCTGCAAAGGGTTCATCAGACATGATATAATTATGCCTGTGCTTTCTGCAGCCTGCTTGACCTGGGATTTCCAAAAACTCTATTACAGGGTTCAGACAGGGGTACTGAAAGCAGAATTGACATAATTGAGATGCATTGTGGGGCTGATTTTGTATTTTGGATGCCTAAATATCATTAGGACTGTTCATTTTTCCATGACAATACATAATTAAAACAAAAATTCCCAGACATTGCATCAAAGTTGGTTTGCTTTTTCTTCTGCAACTGAAGTCTCATTTTCTTTTTAGGAAATTTTATGGAAATGCAAACCGATGGGAAGGAGACTCCAGAGAATATTTTGTCCTCCAGTAACACGTATGGATGAGATGACTTGCTGAGCAATACCTTGTTAACAACTCTCAGGTTTTAGGGAAAGTGGAGGGGGTTGGTTTGCATGCTGCTTGCTTTAAGAAGTTACTGCATAATCAAAACAAGCCTTCCCACAGGAGGGATTCTTTAGCAGCCAAGGAAGGCAGGCAGGCATTACCCCAGACATTCAATATAGAGGGTAGGAGAAGAGGAAGAAAAACAGGACAATTCAACACCTCTCATTCTTACTGCAGCTGTAGAAAGAGCTACAAGGACTAGCAGGCAGCTCAGAGAGCTCTGCTGCTGAACATCTACTTAAGCAAAGGGACAGAGGCACCTGGCACTGAGTTGCAAGGCACACCTGTCCTAATCCCATGTCACCACTGTAGGTGAAGCTTGGGAATATCCCTGTTTCCTAGCTGGTAAGGACAGGTCTTTATTCTGTCCCACAGTAAACTAATTTTTGCCACTATCAGCTCTTCAAAGCACTTCAATTTCATCCCTGCAGCTTCCAGAAAACACCCCAATACAAATCATAACATAAATGCAGTCATCTCCTGCTTCAGAGACAAGAACACACAGTTCAGGGCCATGAGTAAATAATTACAATTCCATACTGTTTTATTTCATCCTTTATCTCTAGAACTTTCTTTTCCAGTACCAATTTTTGGTGCCAATCAAGAGATTGACATACTAAGAGTATGTGATGATACACTTGACCATTTAACTAATCCAGCCTCAGTATTTCCCATCAGAGTCTTGAAAGGGATTACACATTCAGGGAGTAAAGGAATGCAATTACATGAAAACAGTTATGTGTCAGACTTGGGAAGAACACAGAAAGCAAGGCCAAGAATAGCTGATATTTTTTTAGGGAAAGGAAGAGACCTCATGAATCTCCTGTTAGGCTCTAAAGCACCAAAAAGTAAAGAAAATACTTTGAGTCCTAAAGTGATGTATAAAATGCTTGTTTACCAAAGTTATTAACTGAAATAAAGCAAAATTTTGACATTGTAAGCTGTCTGATCTCTTGCTTTCATCACTGGCTAGTAGCCAGTTAATTACAGCAAATTAATAATGTATTAAATTCTGTTTGCTGAAGCTATCAACAGTTTTCACTGGGTGCAAATATTCAAGTTTTGTAGAAACTGGAACAGATATGCTTTATCCTTACCTTGTACCATTTGCAAAGTGAGGAACTGCTTAATGTAGCGTGGCTACACTGTGTGGAAAAACAGAACAAAAACAACTCTGGCATAAAGTCAGTGACAAACTTTAATCTGTGCCAATATCACACTTGAACTTGCACATTATAACCAATACTTCTGCAATGCCACAAATAAAAGTATTCCCACAGCAATTTTAAGAGATAGGCATCTATAATGATAGGTAATTTGCCATTGCAGACAAACATCTGGAGCTGTCCAGAGGCTGAAAATTATTCCATATAACTGTGCCTGGCTGTGACTGAGAACAGTGAGTAGGAAACATTCTCCCATAATTGCCCTCTGGAAAAGGTTTTGTATGTCCCCCAAAGGGTAAAAAATTTACAAATATGAGAGTTACTGAAAAACCCAAAGGACTCTTGAGGAGAAAGTAAGTTAGGCTTCACAAGGATTTTTCAAGAGAAGGATATCATCTACTCTGAAGTCAGGACAATAGATTAATTTTTTTTTCTATGCATTTAACTCTTGTTAAAAAACATATGCAAACCAAAACACAATTATATGGCATAATTCAGTTCTACAAACAAGCACAGTTATTTGATTCTGGAATGTTAACAGTTCCATAAATAGCTAAAGAAATTGCATTATGAGGTTTTTTTGTTGTTTTTTTTTTTTTTAACTTCCAGGGACAGCAACCAATTTTTCACCCACTCTTTTTGCACCACCTCTTGATGTGGTATGAATTTTATCATTGCATTGGCATCTTCTTTTTGTCAAGTTGCTGAGCAACCCTTCCATCTCCCCCTGCCTGCCTGCTCACCTGGCTTTTGGTCCTGTCCTCCAGTTCCCTCTTTTTCCAGCCACACCCCCCCCTTGGCTGTGAAGCTGGCTACTACAGCCAGACAAATCACTCCCAAATGCACCTCACCAACTCTACACAGTCTGATATCTCCAGCTGCCAAGCAGAAAATGTGTATTTGATGATGGCTTAAAGTGTACCATTATTCTGTCTCTGAGGTAAAGCAGGGAATGCTAACAGTCTTTCTATTTTATTTTAATGCTGTGTCTGTATATTCAAAAGTCTCATTAAGCAGTGCTGCACTTTTCCTTCTAGAAGGATGCCTGTGCAATGCATTTTCCTAAGGGTGTAACAAAAATATACATGAATCACCTTTATTCATGAGATTATCTCCAGGATGTTCTTTGTACACTGTAGGTTTAGGAAATAATCTATATTTCATTTTTGGAGATCTGTACTCCACCTGACAGTAAAAAGAGTAACATAAAAATGCACTGTTTATCTACACTATTTCTGCTGTTTAGAGCTTTTTTTTTTTGTTTTGGTTTGGGTTTATTTGGTTTTGGTTTTTGTTTTTTGTTTTTTTTTTTTTTTTTTTTGTCTCTTCTGTATGGCATTACAGACCTGCGATACACTTGGGGCAAAAATTTTGGTGATGTATGAAGTGAAGACATCTCTAAATATTCTGAGAGTCCTTGACATGATGACAAATCTGAAGAGGGAAACAGTAGCTCTCTGCTAAGATGAGGTGAAGAGCTGATACCACTAAGGAGACAGATCTTACTTTACCCTATGCAAGTCTATAGCCACTGTAGCATCAAAATAAAGCTACTTGGATGAGTAGCTGGGGGAAAAAAAAAGTTTAATTTACCTTATTCTTCTTACACATATATTATTACTAGGTGGGTGAACCTCATGCTCAAGCATATTTGAGAAAATGTAAAGAGACATAAATTTCTTGTCAGAGTTTCAAATTAACTGCAATCCACTTGTTTGTCACTTCTGTGTTAACTCAGCTCCTCTCCCCTCAAACACAGTTCCAAAAGCTCATTCTGTCTAACTGCTAAGTCTTAGTTACCTGTTGAATTCTGTCTTTAGGACCAGCAGGTGATAAAGTGCAATCACATTTGTCCTGAAGCCTTAAACCTCTGCCTTTATTTCTCAGCACACCAGACAGAAGTAGTGGTTTTTTACTTAAATTTTAGGGTAACTTTAATATTGTGTTTCAGCTTCTTTATCACCTTAGGGATCCAGATCTGGTTTTGGAAGAAAATCTCCATCTCTAACCACAGACTTCACCTCTCTGATAACTTTCCTGACACTGCAGTTTCTGCACAATAGCAGCATAGAGTGTTCATATGCAAACCATTGAACTGATTTTAAAAAGAGATTAAAATGGATCAACAAAGCAGTCTCTCAAAATGGGATACTTTTGATTCATAAAATTTCCCAAATTCTCTAAAATAACATGATGCATTATCTTGCTGCAGTTGATATAACGGAAAAGCTTTTTCCAAAATCTATTACTTTTTTCTTCAAAATAAATATTTATATCTTTTTAGCTAAATTTCTCTAAAACTCTGTATACATTTGAAATCATGCATGACATGTGTCCCTAAAAGCTCTCAAGTCACAAAAAAATGACACCTTATTGGCTAAGAATTCTTTTCACATCCCTCAGTCTTATGCAGAAGATGTGAAGTCATGCAGAACACACTGGAAAAGAGGCAGGCTAAAAGTTTGCTTCCAAAATTAGTTCGGTATATTCCAGTAACAATATTTTAAAATTAAAAATATGAATTCAAAATTCAGGTTTCTGCAGAAATTTGGCAAGCTCATTATAAAACCCATTTCTCTGTATCTTCCACACTATCTGATAATATTTACAATTTACATGACAAAACCAGTATCTGTAAGGAAAGCACCATTGTATTGTTTTTTTTTTCATTAAAAACAAATATGGATTGAGGATACAGTCATTATGAATCAAACTAAACTCACAAGTATTACAACTTCTGGAAAATAAGAATACATGAAGAAGAAAGTGTTTCTACTGACTATATAGAGAAAGAAATACTTAATTTGATGAATTTTCTTTAGACTTACACCTCATGAATGAAAATTTGCATCACACAGTTAGACTGCTAAAGAAAGCATGTCAACTCTCTTAGTATCTTCACATCCTTAGATAAAGTAATCTGGAAAAAAATATTTCCCTAATGGGGAAATGTGCCAATTTTTGCTGTGGAAGGATTTGTATGTGGCATTTTTGAATGAAACTGTTTAATAGACATGGTCACCAGAAAAGCACAGCTTGAATATTATAATAGCTATAATTTGAATTTACCTGACATAAAAGGAGGAGGAGAGGGGGGGAAGGAGAGGGAGGCAAAAAAGGAAGGGAGGAAGGAATAGACTCAAAGAGCAAAAGTCTACAAAGGGAAGTAAAAAACAGCTTATCTATCCACAACAATCTCATGACTACATTAGAACTAATGGAAGCCTGCCAAGACTAGCTCAAAATTAGTAATGTTGTCCTTCTTCTCAGTAGTGGTAGCCACCACAAGCAAGAGGTGACAAGAACTGGAAGCCTTCCCAGAATTTCATTTTCTCAGGAAAGCACCCAGTAGATAATTCTATTTAATTCTAAAATGTTAGATAAGGAAAAACAAAGAATCCCAAGTTTAAATGGCATGTCTGTATTGGCTGTGCAAGGTGATTTATTTCTTTAAATAGGGAAAAACAGTGAAAAAAAATGGCTTAAGTGCCTGAGAGCAGTTATCAAGGGTCTCAAGAGACAGAGGGGGAAATGGAGCAAATTTGGGTCCAGCATTCCATTCTGAAATTTGTAGTGCTTTTCCCATTTAGAGGTAGTTTTTTTAGGCACAGTGAGGAAAACTTATGACTAAAAGATGCCAATTCTTATTAGAAATGTGTCAACTGGCTTCTTAATAAATGCAATGTAATAGAAAAGTCCTTAATATGTGCTAGTAAAAGAAAATCAATTGTATTTGCAAGTCTTGACAAAACCCTCAGTTTAATTGCAAGATGTAATACTCCAGAAGGACCCTGCTGAATTTATTTTATCACTTGGCTCTAATTTTAAGAGGTGGAAACCATTTAAATGGAGCTCAGCATTAACTAACTCCCCTCTCTACTTACCTTTATTTGTGCCTGTGAGGTGCTCAGGAACCCCTTGGTAAGCAACACAATGTGAAAGCAAAGTATAAACAGGCAGTAAAAAGTCCTGTTTCCACTGGCAGCAACCAGCTTTGCTGTGAGCTTGGGCATCCCCGAGGTGATGGGGGCTGCTTGGAAAGCTTTCTTTACACAGAACCCATTGTATGTTACATTTGGTAATTAAACAGAAGTTAGGAGGAGATGAAGTTCCTCAGCTTTGAATTTTTAAGAGCAATGTATTAATAAAGAGACAAACCAGCAAAAAAGTTTTGCATCTTTAAAACCAATCTGTGACAAAAAGCGTTAAAAGACAACCTGGTAAAATCTTATTTTCTAAAGAATGCACCCATGATTTTGTTTTTCATAGGCAGCACACAGTCTGTAAAAGTGTTTCTTTGACCAGGTTTTGATGAAATCATCTCTTCAAGTTTCAAATTCTGGTCAATTATACAGAAAAACTGATGAGGATATAGATGTAAATTCTGAAAGTACATAGATGTGTTCACAGCAATGTGCTTCTATAAAAAGCACCCCTATAATTCAAAGAAAGTGGACAGCTAATTTTTTCTAAACAAGTATTCATCATTAATTGAAAACTTGGGGCTTTCTTTCTCCAGTCACAGTATAAAAATTCCTCCCTAAAATCCAGTTAAAAAAATTGATTTTAGTTTTCACAAATGAACATCTTAATTTGCAAAATCACTGGGGAAGCAAATGTTCTGAGGACTCTTCTGAACAAAAAAAAAAAAAAAAAAAAAAAGTAATTTTTTTTTTTTTCTAAAAAAAAAAAAAAAAAAAAAAAAAGAGCAATGTTTTTTTTTTCCTAAATGAACAACAAATATAGATTATTTATCTATTGTTTGCCCATAGTGGACACCCCCAAATGCATTAAGGGGAATACTGCACAGTTCTAGTTCCCATGGTTACTGGAAAAGACTATTTGATAGCAAAAAATGTTCTTTATAATTTTATGTTCTTGAAAGTGTTAAGACTGACAGGATTAACTACTTCTTCCTTCATTGTATGCTTTAATTTTGTAAAATGTGCATTTGGGGCATGTGTGTGGGTGGTGGATGCCAAGAAAATAATTTTAAAAGGTAGAGAGGGTAGTCAATTTTTTTAATTGATTAACAAACAGATTAGTTGTTTCAATACTGAATTTCTGAAGAACTGATCTGATTATTACTTGTCTACCCCAGCATATCCTAAACCTAAATCCTAATAGAAGGAAAAGGCAAAAAATACTCTTCCTTCCATGACCCAAAGAATGAAAACATGGAATTTAAATGAGAAAAAGTCATTCCATCAACCGTATTTTCCTAGAAAACAGAAAAATCAAAATACTGTAACTTGTAAAGATGAAATTTGCACCCTAATAAAACCTGCCACATAAAGAATTGAAAAGGTTTCATTGGCATTAATTCAATATTTCTTAATAACCTTGCCATTCATTATACAAGAACAGAAAAGTTTGGAAAAGCCAGTGCAAATCACCTGTGCATTTTACACCTTAAACAGAAGAACAAAATACTGACGTTTACTGAAAAAATAAGTTATGAAACTTCCTGGAGTTTTTCTCTAAAACGACCATTATTAAAGAGGATCTGGGACAATGGAAACTCAAAAATGTCTAATGTTGACTGTCAAGAGGACAAAGCACAAAATTTTGTGCCAGTCTTGGCAAGCTGAGGAGAGAAAAGGAGCAGTATAGCATTAAGAAAGCCAATACTGCTACTCTGTATCTGCTGCCATATTGACTTCCCCAAATATTCTTCAGAATGTGGAGTTGTTGGACAATACAGAGGTCAGAAAAAACAGAACTTATTTTAGATATACAAGGAATGATGAAATATATTGCATCATTCCTTAAAAATTATAAGGGCTAGAGCAAGGCTCATTGCACATATGAAAATGAACACTTGAAACACCTCAAAATATGGTTTTAGAAACATTTTCCTACCTGAATAAAAAGCAACAACTCTGAGGATCAGATATGATCCTTTGTGCATGTGGCACTTGGGTTTTACAGTCATGGGGTGTGGGGGAAGAAGAAATGGTAAATCCCTCTTGAGAAAAATAAGGAAGTTTTCATCCTGACTTCTGCTGGGCAGAGAAAAGTTTTCAATTTAATTCTTTCTAATCACTTCCCTTAGTTAATGCTGTTTCCTGACCCTTTACCACCAAAAATTGGAAAAAACAAGTCCTCTTGCTGCCAGTGAGCAAAAAGCACCGTGCACAGCAGAATACCAATTCAGCCTGCAAAGCTGGTACCATTCCCACTTGTTGTTGCTTTCTTTTTCTGGTGAAGTCCATCATTAATGAAGACTACAGAAAAGCACAGTAATTTGTTTTTCATGTTAACCTCTTCAGCTCACAGCCATGCACAGCAAGACAGGCTGCAGCACTACCGGAACGCTGGCATCAAAATTACCCCCTTTCCTTCATGTCTGCTCATTCTGACAAAATAATGACCTGCAGACAACCAAAAAAGGTGGATTTTTTTCCCAAATAATTGATGATTGAATCTACTCTCGTTACAGTTTACTGGGAGTTCATATAGGATTACAATTTAAAGAAAACATATTCAACAAAAGCTTCCTGCAGCTGGACCCTCTGTGTAGCATTGTAACAATCTGAATTCGAGGGTTAGACTACAAAGACTGATTCATCTGCTTTGTTCGACACCCAGTTTTAAATTCACTGCATTCACTGCCTTCAACTCACTTTTCCATAATGGCTAAAAAGAATGATTATTAATTACCCAGGCAAAACTTACACATATTTCCTCAGTTTTGAAGGAGTTGATAAAGACTTCTCCCTGTTTAATACATGTTAAACTGTGTTTACTTTTCATATTACCTAATAAATCCATCCTCCAAATTGCAGCATAATTTTGAATTGCCTTTGAAAAGCAGAAGCTAAATCAGTGTTATCATTCCTTCATATTTCTGAAATAGTCAAGTGCGTTCCAGAGAGTGCCCTCAATATTTACCTTTCTTTTTTTTCTTCCCCCCCACTTTAGGTTGAAAAGTTGTTCTGGTTGATTTCTTTTTGAGCTGAATTCTTTCAGGCTCCTCCATCTAGCAGTGTTGGTATCTGGAGAACTTGGAAGCCTGAGCTGGGAACTGACCTGCATCAAATCTATCTGCTCCTGCAAGACCTGTCAAATCATCAGCAAGCCCTCCCCTGTCACAGCTGACAGAGCTGTGGGACAATATTTCCTTCCTATCACTTTCATGGCCTTTCTGCAGCCTGAGGAAAGAGGGAGATGGACTTGACTGGCCTCGCAGTCTGAGATGCTCTTTCTTTGGAAATTGAACTTCAGCAGCAAAGGGATTTTCTGGTGTCAGCCCCAGGGGCTGTGGGGCGTGCACATGTGGAAGGATAAACTCTGAAAAGGCTAGTGGCATGAAGGGGAGATATAAACTTTAAAAATCAGATCATGGAACTGTTATCAGGCTAACAATCACCTTGGTCCAGAGGGAAAAAAAAACCAACACAATAGAAACTTCATGAGAAACATCTCTTCACCCTTCCCCAGATCAGTGGAACAGATAGGAGAGAAGCCTTTGCCCCTTATGCCTAAATTATATTTATTCTTGCCATGATTCCCTCAGTTCTGAACACAATCTTCTCTGTAAACAAGGAAGACCTCTTTCAAGCATAATTCCTATGAAATCGTTGCCATTACCATTGCTCCAAATAATTTTTCAGGGCACAGTTGTGGGGTCACATGTTAGGGAGACCTGAGGTGCTGAAGCCAGGAGAAGTCACTCAGTTGGTGACTACAGATCCTGGCACTGGTGTCTCCAAGGCCAAAGTGACAGAAGAATTATTGATACTTGCTGTTGTTGACAAGGGTACATTAGGTTAAAAAAACTTAATAATCAAGAAAAAAGTAACAGTTTATGAAAATAAAGTACAAGGCTAAGAAATAGCCTTGTTTGTTAACCCAAATGCCAGAAAGATCCAAAGACTGAGACAGAGAAGAAAGGTTTGCATAGGTTTGTCTATCATTTTTCCAGAAAGGATTGATAGCATTTGTTAGTGCAACAACATTAAAATGGAAGGCATATTAAAGATACATAAAGAACCTTTTTCTCTATTCTGTTAAAGGCATAAACTGTATTATTAAAAAAAAAAAAATAGAAGGAGCAGGGCACATTTTCGTAAGGCTTTATGTAGATATATGCAGTCTTTCATACTCATGTTCATGGGCTATTTGCACTGAATTGACTAAAGATGCCAAGCAGAGATAGAATATTCATTTCTGAAATATAAATCATCAAGGGATGAACAGTCTCTGGCACTCCCTTGGGTTTATACTCTTTGCTAGTTGTCTGTCTCGGCAGATTCCTGAGATTGATGCTCAAACATTCTACTGCTCCCTATGTACTTCTCCAGGCTTGCATGTGACTCTTCAGAACCATATCTGAAGGTGTCAGAAATTCAGTTTATTTTCCTCATTGTTTTCATTCTCCATGAAATCTATTGTACTTGTTACTCAAATGCTCCCCAAAAGCAGAACTGATCATTTGTCAGAAAATCAGGATGACAGGATATCATGCTCAGCTGTGGCAGGGGAAGTTTAGGTTGGACACTAGGAAGAATTTCTTCACAAAGAAGGTGATCAGATATGGGAATGGGCTGCCCAGGGGGGTGTTGGGGTTACTGTCCCAGAGGGTGTTTAAGGAAAGACTGGATGTGGCACTCAGTGCCGTGGTTTCATTGACATGGGGTGTTTAGCCATGGGTGGGACTCTGTGATAATCTCAGAACTTTATTCCAGCCTAACTGAGTCTGTGATTCAATCTGATGTAATCTATAAAATATTCCAGCATAGGAAATAAAGTAAGACAAGACAACCCAAAGTAAAAAAGCTGAGTCCAAGAGACACTTGAAAACTAAAGCTCCTAGGCCTGGTTACAAGTACGAGTGAAGGCTTTTGTAGGGAAAACTTTAGAGTCAAACATGTTTCTGCAATCTCCCTGCTCAGGCAGGAAAGAGGGGTGGATAATAATCACTCCACATAAGGCAATACAACAACAGAAACATTACACTTGGAGATAAAATAGAAAATAAAAATGTTTATTAGAGGAATGGTAAGCGGTGCAAAGCAGTAGTTAAAGAATAAAAAATATACCTTTCTATTTCTTTTTCCTGTTCACTGTTATAATTACTCTCTACAGACAGTTAGTTCATTAACTTCCCTTGTTATTTGACTGCACATAATGAATGAAGAATCAAGAAACCAGAGGATACCAGGATACGGAGAGTGGGCACAATTCCTGTTGCTCATGCACGTGCATGATGGCTCTCACATTTACATCTAGACACAAATACATGCATTTCTTTATGACCAAAAAAGAAAAAGTATTACCTGGTTTATCTTAAAATAAAAGAGAAAACTTATAATAAATTTAAAGAAAAGTAATGCTTTAAACCAGACTTCAGTCTTCTTTCTGCTGAAAATAATAAAATATCAGGGGAGGATGCAGTAAGTTCTGACTAAACATGGAAACTTAAAACTATTGTAAGAAGAAATGTCAGCCTTCCAGTGCACACTATTTCATCAATATTTCAATATAATATAAAGGGAAAAGAATATTTTAATTTTACATGAGAAACAAATGACAGTTATTAGACATAGAACAATACCTTCAGAAGAAAATGTTTTGGGGGAAAAAAGTGCCAGGTTTCACAAGAATTATGCTTTGTGGAACTGAAAAACAGATTTAGAATGTATTACCTGTAGAGGGGGGCTAACACATTACCAAGCTCTGAGAAAGGAACAGCTGGACTGCAGTAGGACCTCTCTTCTAGGAGAGAGATAGGAGTCAATATTTAAAATATGACTTCCAAAATGTTCGTCCAGACCAATTACATATGATCAGGCAGCTATAATTCATGTGCCTCCCTGATTTTTATGTGGTGACAGACTGCTCTGACAGTCATCTGACATTATTTTTTTTTTCTCTTGCTTCACTACAGCTATTGCAGATGATATATCACTTCCCATGTAAACAGACATTTCTCACATGTCTAAACTGCCAGGAAACTTTATGATGCTTTCTAGGACATCAAAAGTATTAGTGATAGGGAAATATCTCTCATTTGAAAGTGCAGTAGTTTGGTTTTCACACTGTCAATTAATGAATGAAGAACACCATTCAAGCAGCATGAAAATTGCCTGCAAAACTAAAAATTCATGAAGTGGACTAGGATTTTTTGGGAAACTGTATCTTCACAGAGATATTGAGGAGCTGCTGTCTGAAAGCAGAACACATCTTAGGGCTCATCTTTTTTTTTTTTTTTTTTTTTTTTTTTTTTTTTTTTTTTTTTAAAGTAGTAATTTTCCCATCGCAGGGAGCATGATAATCAGCTCATTCAGGTTTGATACCATGCCTGTTGTGCCTTTTTATCCTGACAGTCTTCTTTTCATTTGTGTGTTTTCTTTTTTTCTTTTATCAAAACAGCTTCCTCTATAGCCCTGGTTTCTGAGAAATCCAAAGACTTCCAAAGCTTTTTTAAGTTAACTCTGAGACTACAAAAAAAGTGAACGTCAGAATACATGTTAAAAGTTGAATTAATTTAAAACCACATAAATTACTATTTAATATTCTGGAAATTAAAATGCAGAGATTACACAAAGGGTTATCCAGTGGCTGAGTTATTGTGGGAGTGGTTCTGCTGCTCAAACACAAGTGTACTGTGCCATAAAACAGAGCCAGGGATATCTTGACCAGACAGTCTCAAGCTTCACAAAAATGTTGTGTCATGTTGTTCTACTCCAGGCACATCTCTTGGCTACATTAAAGCACCTCATGTGGCATTAGATACCTTATTTTAAGCAAAAAAATGTTTAAATGAATCCTGCCAAAAGAAAATTCCACAATCATTTTTTCTTTTTTTTTTTTTTTGAGAGAGAATATATAAACATTCACCATATATTCCCCTTAAAAAGCAGATTATTTGGTATTTAAGCATTTTGTTTATAAGTTTCCTCCCTGAATGTAAAGGTTAGTTTTTGACTTTGACCAACCACATCATTTTAATTGTGATACATTTTACAGTGTGGAAAATCTTTTTATAGGACTCTTGCAGTTAGGAATAATTTGTCAAAGCAGGCTTTGTGCTTGATGCAACTCTTTAGACACACTTTTCTCTTTCTCAAATCAGAGGTTAGATGAGGATTTTTCTGTTTTCAAACCTTGGTCAAACAACAGAACACACTGGCAGAAAAATATTCATCCCAGGTTAAATTTAATCTGGTAATAAGTGCACAGATTGTTCATAACAAAAAACCCTACAGGAACGGAGGTGAAACGATGCCTTTCTTTGCCATACATAAAAAGAGAACCAAAGGGCATTATAAATCGAATAAATTCTTCAAAGTGCCAGATCTTATCCAAATCAAGAGAGGAGTAAAAGGGAATTGCTTGCCTCTTCAGCAAGGATTTATTTCTCACTTGACTTGGTCGAAATATAGACAGGGAAGGGAACAAGATCCTGAACTGATAGACATCCTTAGAACTCCACTAAAGTCGAAAGAATAAACAGATTTCACAGCATCTGAAGATTAGCCCCCAAGAGATCAAAACTTAACAGGTTTTTTTTTTTTCCATCCCTGAACACCCCAGCACTCAGTACCTTTACAATCTGCTCTACTGGAGTTCCTGCTCATAAAACAGATGGTGTGATATAGTGTCACATCAAGCACCGGTTCAAAAGAACAACCTCTTCCTTGCAGCAGGCTGGTTCCTCCCCCATTCCTGAAACAGTTCGCTGAGACAAACCAATTAATCAGGAAAAATTTTGCTTCGGGGGTGCTTCCTCTCCAGTCAGGAACTTTGCAGCTTTTTGAGAAGACAAAAAATGCAAATTCTCCCAAAAGATTTCACAGTAAGCTTCTTTTAATCTTTTATGCAACGCGACACAAACAAAATCACTGAATAAAGGTTTGCTTGTATTGGGATGGAATAACTTCCACCACAAAAACTAATCCTTTATTCAGGGAAATTTGCAAGGAGTCTGAGGCTTAACAGCTGTATCATAAATTCCCACTGAAGACAGGAGTGTGCTGATAAAGCACATAAACCTATCCTGATTCACTACATCATTTACAATAGGGAAGATCCACGAGCCACAAAATTACTCTAATTTTAGTGTGGCTGCTGCATAAATTTATCATAGAAGAGATTCTGAAAATATGTACAAAATTTTTTGTTGTTATTTGGTTTTGGTTTTTTATTTTTTCCAAATAGAGTTATTTTTCTAATTTATTTTCTTTTACTGTAGCTTCCTTCCTCCTACTGTAATTAACAAATTCTAAGGGAAGCACACTTTCACCTGAATGTCCTAAATTGAGACCAGCCTCACCAATCTAGTAGCGGCTGTAGACAGAGGCATGAGCTGCCAAAGATAACCTAATGAGCTCAGGAAGAGGAGGAATGGGAACAGAGTTGCCAACTGCTGGTCATGCACAAGCTAAACAAAAATATAATTAATTCCCCTAGATAGAAAGCATTCGAATGTCTGAAAGGAAAATGTATAAAGAAATTAGATTCTACCTCAGATTTTACAGAATATACCTTACTAATACATAATTAAAAACAAACTACCCAAACAAAAAATTCTTAATGTAAAAATAACAATTATCTACTCCTGTTAAGAGATTATTACATTTCCTGATTCAAACTCTACAGTTTAAATAGAAGGTGTATTTATACTTTATAGTCCCTTGGTCATTAGAAACTAAAAGAATTGAGAATTGGTATATACTACTTATGGAGAAATAGCAATACCTTAAAAGCTACATTTTTTTCCTGAAGTTCCCAAATCTGACAACTTTTGTCAGGCTGTGGGAGAGCAATATATGATTTCCTTGTCATCAGCTTACCTCCTGTCTTAAAAACCAAACAAAATATTTCTTTAGGCTGAGGATTTGTTTTCAAATGTCAAAAAAAACCCCAAAAAACAGCCCACACAAGTTGGTCAAAAGCCAAATTATTTCTTGAATGGACAAAATAGTCAAGATGCTGTGCACTTCTCTGCTGTTTAGACACACACTGCTCCCACAGCCCTACCAACACTTCAGCTCAGCTCACCAAGATAAAGTACTCATTGCAATGCCTTTTAGGAAAAATGTGAAAACGTGCCCTGCCTATGAAAATGGGGACTACACCCATGTCTTTTTTTGTTACTTTTTCGTTTGTTTGGTTTGGTTTCTTGTGTTTTTTTGTTTCTTTGTTTGTTTGTTTTTTTCCACATTTTGATTACTTTCTTTGCATGAGTAGCTCATGAGAATAACAGAACTGGAGAGAGAACCACTTTGTTATCTCAGGTACCTTTTGTGGGTATTTTAGAGCTTGCACGTTAAGGATTTCCACCAAAGTGGATACTCTGTTCTATTTTGTTCTATTTTGTTCTGTGGACAGCAGAACCCTGTGCACAGCATTGTATCAATGTCAATGCAATGCTGCTGGATTTAATAATTGTGATCAATGTGCCCAGGACTGACAAAATCACTCCTCTATAGAAACAACTGGGCTGTTGTGTTCTGGAAAACACTTCCATGGCTGTGCTCCCCTATCCTCTCTTCCTACCCTATCCTGACAAACCAGGCTGCTGGGATGGCAGCATCACCTGGAGCTCCTCAGAGTGCCCAGTTATTCACTTTGGAGCGCAAAACTCTCCTGGAAGGACTGAGGTGATTTAACCTGGCAGGCAGCTGAACACCTCACACTCAGCACCAGGGCACAGGGGTTTATTTAAACTGCTAACCCTAAACACAGAGGGATTTCCAGCTGAAAATGGGAAGAGGAAATTGCAATCTTCCTCTGGCTGGATGTAATAGCATCCAAGTAACCAAACCTTTGTTATTAGAAAAAATGCAAACCCCAAATATAATTATTAAAAGAAAAAACAACAAGAAACAAACAAGAAAGTTCCCTAAAACTTAGAAGAGTGCTTGATGTTTTACATAAATTTCTACCATGACCCACCAGCATATTTAATAATCCTCACTCACAATTATAAAAAAGGAAGCTGAATGTTGGTTAGAACCTCTAAACTGAAAAGCTGCACTGAAAGTCTTTAATAAAAATACTTTGCATCTACTGTCTAGATTTATTAGAAAGGAAAATGACCAAAAACATTAAACAAACCAAAAAAGTTCTATTTTTCAAAGCTAAGATCAGCAGTAAGATTGTTTTGACAGCTACACTATATTTCTACTTCAGATAATGTTTTTTTTACTAAGCTTAGATGCTTAAGTGGCATTAGATCATTATTCCTGATTCACATAGAATATGACAGACCTGATCAAAAATAAGTTACTTACATTTACTACATTATTCTTTAGAGACCTCTTGCACCTCTAAATAGCTGTTCAAATATGAAGTACATCCTTTTATCAAATCAAGAAGAAAATTAAACTTTATGATTTATATCAATACCCCTCTAAACTAAGTTTCTCCAAATTAAATAGAGAGAAATTATCTTCAAGTCTCTAGTTCAAGTAAGGTGATTTCCTATCACCCTCAGCTGATCCAAAATCAATGCAAAATGAACACAGTTCATATACTGTTTACATGAAAGGATATAGGTAACAAAAAAGTTTAAAATGCAAGGTTTTGAATTTTGTAAGACACATCATGAATTAGAGAATTGCATCAGAGGAAGTGAATTTTTCCCAGTGCTTCCCCTTAAAGCCAACCACATGTAAAAGCAATGCTGACAGACAACATAAGGATGCAGAGTAAAGAGGGTAACAATAAATGACCAAATCAAGATGAAGTATCAAGTTAGTTTAGTAAGAACAAGGATAATGTACTAAAATATGCAGTGCCACTTACACCAATAGTCATTACCTTAAAATATATGGTCTTTATCTGAAATTAGAACAATACTGAAACTATGCCTCCTAACACATCTTTCTCTCCTGCAATGCATTTTTCAGCACAAATACTTTTAACAGGGCGAATTCTTCTCTTTTGCCCTAGAACAACATCATTTCAAACCCATTTACAACTCCCTTTACTGGTGGTGGAACACTGTTTCTTCCCAAAGATCGTCCCTCAAGGGATTCAGATTGATTGTTTCACCAAATACATAGTGACAAAGAGATTTTTGATCAGGGCTATGGTACAGGCAAGGACATCAAGTGAAGTTACTTCAAAGCCAGTGTGCACTTTGAGGTGAGCTGGGCCCCAACAACAACCTCTGCTGAGACATCAGCCCAAAGTGTTGGCTCAAATTTACAATTTGCTTTGACATTGTTTCCCTGCCACAGTCCAGCCCTTCATTTCATGTATTTAATAAAATTATCATGTTATGGCAGAGCTCAGCATTTCTTTGAGAAAAATATGCTCCCCTGACCAAACAAGCAGGAAACGTGGAGAACAGGCTTGCACAGCACAACCATAAAGACAAAATTCAAAGCTATGATTTTTTATCTATTTGACCTCTGAAATATGGGCAAAAAAGTAGAAGCAGTCAAATTATTACTCTTTGTACTCAAAAGACCACATGAACTTTATAAAAAGTTAACTGTGTAAGAGAGAATATGTAAAAATGAGTGCTATGGTATTAACTCAAAATTTTGTAATTTTATTTCTGTGTGAAACCCTTCCTTTCTTTGGGCAGAATTGTCAAAGGGACAGATGCAGGATGCTTCTTTTGGGGAGCACAGCTGGAAGTCAATAAAATCAAACTGATCTACACTTCTCCTTTTATTTATTTATTGATGTAGAATTAGCTTCTCCTTTTTCTGATCCTCATTCATAATGGCTAAAGAAATAATTATCTCTTTTCAATCATTCCTCATCAGAGCCAACATTTAATAATTCATTTATACTTCAGGAGACATGTTGAGACTGGTAATTAGTTAAGAGATGGATTTTATGCATAATAATTTGCAGATGTGTTAGAAAATTCCCACTCTTGAAACCATCATGTGTTCTAGCAGCTTCTGTGTAAATAGAATTAAATTAAATACAGACTAAAATAAGGTATTTCCTTTTTTGACAAGATTTCAAATCAGTTTAGTTGACATTGCTTAGAAAGACTTTGTAAGACAGACATATTTAAAAGCACATTTTGACTGCAAAATGGAGGATTTGTTCCAAATATATTAATTATAAATGGCATTTCTATTTAACATATAGCAATAAAATGAAGCTATGTCAGTTATATTAAAAATATTTCACTTAAAACATTTTTGTTAAAAAAAAAAGGTGCTGATGATGGAACTTCAGGAAGTTATTTCAAATAATAGATGACAAGAGGTTACCATTTTTCTTTGGACTGGTGTAGTTTCTCCCTGTAATTATTTTATTCCTGAGGGGGCATCATCACACTGCAGTGAATACTGGAATCACTTTCAGAGTGCACTTTCCAAATGTTCATAGCCTGCCTCTTTCCATAACCAAACTCTTTGGGGACAGAAAGCTGCAAACACATTTTGTTCTCATGCATGCCTGTTTAGGAAGAACCACCTTCTTCTCACTTTTAATTAATTTTATACTCCCATAGTCTTGTGTTCTGTGTTTTAACATTAAGCCTTTTCTCCTGTCAAATATCCACGCACCGTTTCAAAATGCATTTTCATGTATAGCAGCTGTCTTAACAACTGCCAGAAAGATGGATCTGAAGCAGTGTGACTGTCTTGCCTTTTAAAAATATTTGAGCTTTTCTCTAAGTATTTACACCATGATTATAATGCATTTGGAATGAACACGCTTTCCAAATATTTTCCCCCATTTATCTTTAATTTGTTTTCTGCGTTGATAGGCATGATCAATAATTCATCAATTTGTGAATCCCTAAGCATGCCTTTTGCAATGTATTCTTTTCAAAGTTTTATTTTTCTGACATAATGAAACGAATTCCTATCACACTAAACAGTGTATCTGAAAGTTCTCCTGCTCTCAGTTTCAAAGCACCATCTGTGTCTCAGGGTCTCTTCAAATGAGCTGCTAAGACTAGACTTCCCAGAAAGACCAGACCAGATTACCACTTATAAACAGAATTTTAAAGCTATTTTCTTAAAACTGGCATGTCAGAAGGAATTTTCATCAGCTCAGTGGAAGTTGTGAACAGCAGCATGGGAAATGCTTTGCAGAAATAATCAAATTCCATAAATGAGGCATTAACTTCCTTTGACTTCAATGGATCCTGGGCTGATCCCCCCCACTCCTGGTAAGGTTTAAGTGCTGTTGGAACTCAAGCCATAAACTGTTGGCCAAGTGGGGGCTCATTTTAGCCCAGGGGTCTACTCTGAACTTTGTGACTCAACAGGAGAATCCTCCATATTCCTTTTTAATCCTTAACCTTTACTACACATTCTCTTCCCCCTCTCCCACTCAGAGTCCAAATGGATTGCTTTAGGTTGATTTTGTTTTGGCTGTACATTGCTTGCTTTAAGATTTTTTATTTTACTGCACACAGAGGAGGAAGCTGAAGGTGATGAGTTCCTCAGGACTGGAGAAAAGGAAAAGGAGAAATGGGAAAAGGAGTTGTGGCAGGGGAGGGTGGCTCACTTAGCACAGCAATAGTAAGGTGGTAAATAATCCTGTCTCACTTTAAAAATTCCCTCTTGTAATGGAATAAGGCTTCATCCCCACCAACTGAGGGAGTCAAATAAAATTGTGACATAAATCACGCTAATTATCATATCTCCTTTGGTATAAAGAAAGGCATATCTTGTGTTCTGAATGGAGGATGTGCTACTGTCATGTGGAGCCACAGAGGGAGCAGCAGGACTCCAGATAGGAAGAGCTGTATGCCTCTAAGGGATCTTGTAGGATCAATCTTTATATACTTACAGAAACTTTGATTCTAAACTTCATTTAAGTTCTCTATGTTATAAAATGTCACTGATGGGGATCTAAAGAAGAGAACTTGGAAATAATGTAACCAAATGTCTATGATCATCTTAATTGAATGTTGTTAATTCACAGCACTGCAGTCAGTTGAGGACACTGGGGTGTGAACTTATGCTTTAATGCTATTTTTCTAAACCCTCTCCCCTTTAAAAATCCTTTGGGAACAATTTTTGCCTCACATCTTCCATTGAGCTCAATGCCCCCCCCACTAATGAAGTAAATTTCAGTGATTTGGTCTCACACCTTTGGAAAAATTTAAAGGAGTGGAATATGAATGCAGTCAGTACTGCCAACAAAACCTCTTAAACACAGTCCTGAGAGACCAGTGGAGACTGTGCATTTCAGAGGACCTGCTCAACAGCACTGCTCTAATTCCAGAAGGATGCTGGTGGCTTCTGCTCACAGTCACCAATGAAGTGGTGATGGCCCAGTGATGAAGCAGGAAGGAAAGCAACCACAGCCTGATTCAGAACTTGGATTCAATTCTGATGTTCCAAGTTTCAAACAACCTTTGCATTACTGTTGGAAGGTTCTGGGTGAGTTGAAGAGAAAGCACTCTGCAGTGGTTTCACAAATGTCTGAACTCAGAAATCTGCAGGGTCTTTCTGAACATCAATAGTTGCCATGAACTAGTCTTCAGGAGAAAAAGGAGGATGGATAGCAATGTCAGATTCAATTCACTTTAGACTTGTGCACTGCTTTGCTTTTCAAAGAGGCACAGAAACAAGAAATCTTGGAATAGTCTGCCTGCTTTTCAGGTTCAACATTGTTGTGATCCACATTGTTGTGATCTGGATGCACACCTAGCAATAACTGTTCTTGTTTTTAAAAGGCCCAAAAATGTACTCAACAATCATGCTTTACATGATGAGACATGCCTTAAGAAATTATCTTCTGTGCTAAGCAGCTGTCATGACACAAAGCTTCCTCTTGGTTCTTTAGATTTCCACAGCAAATCTTGAGACTCCTAAAGTTTTTTTCTCTGCCCCAGCACTAGAATACTGGAATTTGTTCCATGTGTTGAATCCCTGCTCCTGACTCCTTTAAATCCCCCAATCAGAGGTGATCCCTGTCCTAAAAGAATCCCAAATATTGTAGCTCAGAATTTTGACTAAGAATTACAAAAGCCTTTCCTGCCTCTTTTTTTTTTATTTAATCCAAATGGTTGATAGATTGTAGGTTGTTAACATGGAAACCACTGGATAAATACACAAGTAATTAATGTACAACAGAATCACTGCATTATTCTATAAAGAAGAAATGAGATACTTAAAATTGATACACACTTCTAAAATGGAAGCCATCCATCTACAGGTCATTTACAAGATACTGTGATTGTATAAACATGACAACCTCTTTTTGTTCTGTGAAAACTCACACGACATCTGCTGTGTACATTTGTTGCAACTGAGTAACTTGCTGAAATATTCTGTTTTCCTGCAGTGAATTAGGATGGGAGGGACTGTGCTGTGTTGTAACCATCAACATGAATAAAAATTAAAAAAAAAAAACAACTTTACAGGTAATGTTCTTGAGATGAATTGCTGACAAACAGCCTGAAGCAGTACTAGAGCCTGAACTGCAGGCATCAAGCAGCCTTTGCCTTGCCCACTCCAGCCTGGGATTTGCCCTCTGCTGCCCATTATAAAAGGACTGTAGGGAGCTCTCACCCTTCCAACCCTTCCAGAGAAGCAGCCACAGGCCAGGTGACACTGCAATGAAAGCTTCAGTAGTCTTAGTTCAAATCAGAAACATTCCTCTAAGAAATATAACTAAAACTAGTTTATAAAAACAAGTATAGTTTGATGTTTTTACTGTCTCCCACTCCAAAATGGCATTTTTACATGTCTAAAAAATACCCACTCATGGAAAAGAAAAATATTCTGGATTCCTCTTTGTTTTGTTGAGTTCTTTTGACTGTCTTGCATGGTTCCATTAAGATAAATCTCTAGACTTTGATTTTACCTTTATACTTTTATCAGAAATGTTAAAAGCCTCTCCACTGAAATTGAAAACAGGATTCTTGTAAACTGTATAATACAGAAAGATAATGGATATGGAAATTTTAGCAGCATTATGAACACTGAAATATAACAATTTTATGAATGTAGTCTGAGAGATAACTGTGTGACTATGATGAGGCACCAACACTTTTGGTTTAAATATGTTATGCTAAAACAGTTGGGATGCTCACCATATGCCTATAATTCTTAAAATGAATGCAATCTGCTCAGGAAGACACTGCCACCTCTTTCAAGAAAACAACTGACAAGCACAGATTTGAAAGACAACATCATTTTCCTTAGCTATATATTAAACCACTAAGTTTTTCTAGATTGAAAGCATAAGGATGGAAAAACCTTCAAGTACACAAATCCTTGGGAGGAAGGAGAATTATCTTTCAAGGGCATTTTTGTCAGTTTTGAGAAAGAAGAGCTGATCTGGGAAACCACTGAAGAGAAGGTTGTAAAAAGTTAAGACATCATGAGATGAGAAGTGTCTCTTAGTTCTAGCTATATTAGATATCCAGCTACTCCTATAGCCTTCTATTTCAATTGCTCCAGTTTCTTTATGTAGAAGAGGTCGTTGTTCAGGTGCTGGTGTCTGTACAGACTGCTTTAGGAATCCTTGGTTTTCCTTGCATTTTCAAAACATGTTCTCTCAAAAACAATTTGTCTTAATAATACATGGTTTAGGCTTTGAAAGAGTTTTTTGGTTCATGCATTGGTTCATGCAATCCTTCAGAAGAAGCAGTCCTGACCCAAAATTAGACTTTCTGAATATGTTTTGCATAGAATATAAGGACTTACAGTCCAGACACAGCTGGCCAGGGAAAGGTGGACTGTGATTTTACAGTGAGAAATGGGTGGTTTATAGACATCTGAAATTGGGAGGACTCTAACAAGGACTGCAGCAGTCAGGGAAGCAAAAATTATGGATCAAAGGTACACAACTTCCTATTGCTTCAGAAATTACCACCTGTCACCTGGAGCTCTGCAACTGATGGGGTACAAGATCTCATCCTGTTCCAAACGTAAACTCATTTAATTCAACAGTTGGAGCAAGCAGAAACAAAAGCCCAACCACTACAATGGCCATTTGGTATTTTGCAAAATTATGGAAATTCTCATTTGCTGAGTCTTGCTGAAGCAGCACTTATCCCAGGAACAATGAGAGATGATACCACTTTTGAATACAAGTAGATTTTCATATAAATAATGGCTGTCAGCTTCGAGTTAATCACACTTTTTGCTGAGATCACCACTATCTAAAAACAATGCATAACAATATTAAACCAGATAAATTGGTTTTTCAAAAATAATCAAGCATACTTCCTTTACACTTAGCCTTCATATGATGAAGGTCTTTTCACTTCAAAGCCTGGTATGTTTAACATAGCTTCTTTTAATTTTTTTAAGCATTTTTAATGCTGAATATGGCAGAGTATATCATCTTTATTACTGAATGAGTAAAGAAGCAGCTCACTATTGCTCACCGTGCAAAACTGGAAACCATTATAAAAAAATCAACAAGTAATGGAGGGTGGGAGTGAGTTCTTTTTCAACACAATGTGTAGGCAAACTCTGCAAGCCACTGTCATTCACACAGCTCTGGATGACAAACAACAGCCACAGATGCCATAGGAGAATTGACATCAGGTCCTGGCATAAAAATCTCTCCAAGACTACGGTGCAGGCAAATGTTCTCTCCCTCAGGAAGATCCTAAACTGCAGCATCCCAGGAATCTGAGCTTGTAAACAGATGCCACTTTGACTGTTTTCCCCTGGTATTTCCTAAGCATCCTGTACATTTGGCTAGAGATTTTACCATAAAAGGTGTGTGTAGGATCCTCCACATTTGGGAGGTGAGGGGGAATGTTCAGCAGTGGTTTTGGCTTGCAATATATAAACTTGCACTTACTTAGAAGCCGTGACATTTTTCTCTCCTGAAGAGAACACTTTTAAATATGAGGCTCCCTTCAACAGTTATATTCCAATTCAGAGGGACTGCCAGTACTTATTTTTCTTGTGTTTTTAATTGTTTTGGTTAGTCTTTAGACAGGCATCCCAGAAAACAGACAGCAATAAGTACCATAGATCCATAAATATTATTCAAGATCAAATGATCTGAATCTAATTGGGAAAAAATACACACTGAACTCAAATTCAGTATAGACAGTTAATAGATCATCATGAAAAACCAGGACAGTGTTTAGGCTTCAAATGAATGAACCAGTGTCAGAGAATTATAGCTGTTGGCTTCACCCAAGATATATCATGACCCTATTATTAGGAGAGAAAAAAAAGCCAGTTTGGCTTTCTTTCAACCTCCTCACACCCCAGAGCAAAAACCCAAATTCTAATTATGAGAAATGCCTTCTGCTTCAAATATTAAATAATAATTAAAGAAGTGTTCACAAACAATAAAATATAGGAAAACCAATAAAATTGCTCCAAAGTATTGAAAAAACACCAAAATAAACTGTCTAATATGATCATGATCAACTCTTCCCCCACCATTTAGCAAATAAACAGCAGTTTCATTCATGAGTTTGTAATATTTTCTTTTTTTTGACAGCTTAACTTCACTTAACTCCATCTACCATTTGATTTCCATTAGGAATGCTAAAATGTACTGAGATGTCTGAAATGTTTACTCTCTCTAAAATAATCATTTCTGCCACATACACCAAAGCTTTCTAACATGGAAGGGCCAGCCTATGAACTCTAATGAACCAGTAAAGCTCTTAGCTGTACCCATACAAAATAAAACATACTGAAAGATGGTTTTAGAAGGCGTTTTTTTGGTTATCAAGAAATTTGAGGAAAGAGCTCCAAAATGTCATTCCATTGAGCAAACAGAAATCTACATCCCTAGGTTTGCACTCTATACAGTTCTTACCAAACATTAGAAGAGCATGGAAAAATATTGTCTTTCCATAAAAACATACAACTAGCAAAAAGAAAAAACCACACAAACAAACAAACAAACAAAAAAACAAAACAAAAAAAACCCAAAACCCAAAATCACAAACAAACAAATCAACTAAAAACACCAGGAGCAGAAAAAAAGAAAAACCCCAAACAAACTTCACTTATCCTTAGAACTGATTCCTGCATTCTTCATTTCAACATTAAATAGAAAGACTTTCAATATGAGATTTTTAAAGGATGTCTGAGTTTTCTTTTGTTGGGTGTTTTTTTGGGTTTTTTTTTTTTGTTGGTTTTTTTTTGGGGGGGGGGGGGTGGTTTCCCCCACAGGCATCAATTTAATTGAGGAACTCCATCTAGTAGCAAAAATAAAATCACTTATGAGGACAGTCAGACAGTGAAGCAGGTTACCCAAAGAGGTTGTACAGCCTGAGATTTTCAAGTCCAGACTGAAGAAACCCCTGAGCAGCCTGGTCTGACCCCATGACCAACCCTGCTAGAGTCAGAGATTTAACTGGAAACCTCCTGAGGTCTCCCCCATCCAACTGCTATTGTTCTGCAATCCTGCATTAAAATTATTAGTTGGATAAAACATCAAATAACGTATTGGTATCAGCTTCTGAAAAATCATGTGTTACTAGAAATTTATTTTACTTCCAAAATAAAAACCAATGAGTCATCTTGGATTATATATCAATTATAGGGATTCTCAAAATAGTCTCATATGCCTAAAAGGAGTTATACTCCATGCAAACCAGAGGATTACATTCATTTATAAGTCTTCATCTTACACCCAATTCTGCAGTCTCTTTCCTCAAGTGGTTCATATTGCTCTGAAAATTTTTTGCTTCTTAACATGACAGAGTCAAATACATGATATAACCAGATCAAGTACAGCTATACCTTGAATTACTTAATTTAATTTGTGCTAATACAAAGCCTCCTCTAAATAGCAACTTTGAGAAAATTACAAACTATTTGACTTTGAAGCACATCTCTCAAACAAAATTCTGCATCCACAACTGGCTGAAGCTGCTCATATCTGCCATTCAAAGAGATGACAGCAATAAAACCCAGAGCTCAGGTTTATTCTTTGATCACAATGTTGCTGACTGGCAGTTTTATGCAATCATTTTAAACAAAAGGTATTTACATCAAAAAGCAGCTGTGTTTGGGCAATGACAGGTTCAAAAAGATGCAGAGGGGAAAAAGAAAAGATTCCCTCTGAAGAACTCTTTCTAATTGGCATTCTGTTAATCCTGTGCACAAAGGAAATTGTTTAAAGTACTCAACAGAAAAATAAAGTTCATCATTGTTCCAAGAGTATCCTGGGGAGATTTATCAGAAAAAAAGTAAGACACTGGTTCAACATGGAAGAAAGCTTCCTCTTAAAGAGAACACATCCTACCATAAACAGCAACAATTTGGCAATTTTTCACATTCACACATACAAGGCATTTTCCTCACTGAGACATCATCTTCCTCCCATTTATGTCTAAAAACTTTTTTTTAAAAAACTATTAATATCTGATATTTGAAAGTTCTTTTCCTCCTTCTCTCCAATTCATTAAATAAGAGCTACTGTCAGTTCCTATGAAAACACAAGTTAAAAAAAATCCTGATAAAACTGACTTGACTAACAAGAAACTTCCTTAGACTCCAGCCCACAAATGCTCCTCTATTTACCAGCACCTTTTTTGAATTTTAGCTAGGAAATCATTTAAATCAATATCAGCTTCCTGGGACAGAAGAGCTTTGCCATCTCCTCCACAGCAGGTCAGTGGCCTGAGCAAACACACCAGGGAAGTGAGCACGAGCCCTTCCAGCTTAGATGGTGGAGGCTTCCCCAGAGCCTTCCCTAAAACAGCTCAGGAGCACCAGGCTGTTATTTGTAACACCTCATACAAAGTAGAGATGTAGAAAGTACACTAAAAGCACCATATTTCTGTATTCAGAAAAAAAGACAGCATGGATTCTAGCAGGGCTTTGGAGCTCGTTGAAAAAAGGAAAAGTGACAGAGGTGTTCACAAAACAAACAGAAGTAAATAAGATGAAATTCATCCCACAATGTACTGCCAAAGTGATTGCCAGATGAAGAAATGAGATCATTTCAAATAAAGCAGCATAAGATACATCTTGGTTTCTCTGTGGAGAAAGAGTAGGCTGGTACTTAAATAAAAATGGAAGTATCACCTTCAGAGCATTGACTTTTTCATATGATGCACAAATTTGTTTTTGAACCATTATTTATAATCCTGATTGTATTAAAAATAGTTAAATGCACGTAGAAAATGAGAAGCTTAAGCATCAGCTCCCTCCATTCTCCTTGCTGAATTAAAATTTGCTTCTATTTGGTTTAGGGTTTAAGATGTTCTCAAGTCATAAACAAATACAGCACACTGAAATACTAATTGATGTTAAATTATTTCAGCCCAGACTTTTCCGCTGCTCACTGTTACTTGCACTGAGCATCAACAACAATCAATCCATTACTGGTGTTAACTGACATTAAAATTTCATTTACCCCAGTGTTTTCCCCTTATGTATCAGTTTCAGGCATAACTAATATAGCATTAGCACTGACCTTAAAGAATTCCATTCCTCTTAACATTAAATTTGGCATTACCTTGACTAATTGTTATCTACAAATCCCCCACCAACCACATAAGTCTACTAAATTAGATTAGAGCAGAGGTAATTTATTGAAGAAAAAAAAAAGCTTATATAATTAAAGTCCTTAAATCCATGTTGCAACAATGGAATATAAAGTGATTAAAGAGTCCTACATGAAAACCAAATTACTAACTTTTTTTCCAAAAACCCTTCAGTCATATGACTGAGCAAAGTTTAGCAACTTAGGTGATTTCCTATGTTGGAACAAGGAAAGAAACAAAGATTTATTTGTGTGGAGGAGGGAGATGAAATACACAGATTATGGAAATGTTCTATAAAATAATTACCCTTATTAATCCACTTCATTGGCAGAGATAGAATCAAATGCTTCCATGTTAGAATAGGGAAAAGAATTTGAGACCAGAGAATAATGCCCTTTTTCATTTGCCTCTGCTCTGGATGGTAAAATACCTGGAATCTTTGGCAACTAAATTTATTGTGGCATATGGGTGCAGATTTTATCTTCAGCTTAATGAAAAATATTTGTGAGAAAATGTAATAAGACTATGCTATATTTTCTTCCAGATGGGTATTTTATATTATAGCTATTATTAGTTATATGAGTTATGAAGCAAATTTATTACATTTATTTATCTTCAGTCAACTCAACCATTTTCTAAACTTGCAATAATTCACTTTCCAGTCAAAGCTCAACAAATTATCATAATGGTCTTTTAATTCCTAGCCATTAGGAGTCCTCTTTATATCAAACAAAGAACAGAACATCCTCTCTCAATACTGGCCTTTTCATGCAAGCTGAAGGAAGGGCTGAGGTGATTCAAGTCTTCCACCACTTGGAAAGAAATCACTTTTGCTGTAGGTACTGGATTCATGACACTATGAGTCCACAACTGGGGGTACTCAAAAAAAAATAACTGTGACTGAGATTTTTCCCCCTCACCTTCTGTCTAGAAGAAGATTGAGTGTGAAAAACCAAACTGCAAGCAGCATAGAAGTTTCTTAACCTCAATCTTTCATCCTTGGCTTATTAGACAGCATGAAATAACACTGGAAAGAGATGAAAAGGAATACAGATGATGGCTTAGCAAAAAAAAAAGGAACATTGAGAAAATCTCAGAAATCAAAAGAACCAAAATGAAAATCAAACTGGAATTTCCTACAGAAAAGCTGACTGAGACAAGGTGCTCATTGTAAAAGCTTCTCTTAGTAACATTGGGTTCCCTGTATATAAAATTTAGACAATTTCATATTAGTGACATGATCATTAAAATAGGCTTTCCCTTGATATTCTGCTCCTCCTGCATTAAAGATAGATTAAAGCAAAGGCTTCCATCTGCAAATACTTTAAGACCTTCTTTGCAATTTAATCTGTCCATTTAGGTAAGGTGGGTATCACGTCTTCCCTTAACAGAAGGGTCATCTGTCAGTAATCCTCCAGGTAAATTTCTAAGCTTAGAATATAAAGTTTTTAATCTTTCTGATTGCCTTTGTAGTGATAGATTACTATTCATGTAAATGCACTCTTTGTTTTACATGTATTTTATCAGTCTAAACCTCTTTTATCAACATATTTAAGACGTGCAAGCGTCATTCTCTCCTTGGCTATGAGTTTTGAATACAGTGACAGGTTAACTCAGCTGTCTTCCCCAAAGAGGAAAAAACCAAAACAGACAATATCCAGGTGATGGCATAACTCAAATATTTTAAGTAATTCAATAGAGAAGCTTTCACTTCACCACTGACTGCAACAGGAGTGCAGAAGTGGCATTCTTGGTGAAAATGAGCTTCTGCAAATATACTTTTGCTTCTTGCCTAAGCTGCCCTTACAAATGCAAAAGTTGGAAGACTGTGTAGAACCAAGGATGTTTAACAGCAAAAGGAGTAAAGTAGAAAAAAATCCCATCCCCCACCAAACAAAGGAATTATATTGTCTAAGCAAAGCTCAGAGTCTAATTTATGGATGTCAAGCTGGAAAGCTTGCCTTGCTTCTGCAGTTGGCATGGGATGTACTAGAAGATCACGCAGCCTGATTTCTACCTTGTGAAAGCCATCACAGAAAAGACAATTAAAACATTAACTTCTAAAATATTGAAGAAAGAAGAAGCACTTTTAAGCAAGAAGAACTGAATATAAAGTATCTGTAATAATACAGGACATAAGCAATCATGTTTAGGGTATGTATGTCAGCCCATACCTCTCTCTTTTGCAATACTGTTTGGTTATACTTTGCCTTGTGAAACTGAGCTGCTACAAAAAGATGTAAATGTTTAGTCCCTAAAGTCTGTCCTTCACACAAATTCAGAAATATTGTAATAATGTAAACTGGCAAGAAACGTTACTATTAATTTTCATTTTTATGTAGCTGCTGCTTCATATATCACTAAATCCTCCACCCCATGCATCACTTTAATTCCTTTTCACCTTGACTATCAAAGCAGTTACAGCCAGCTAGACACAAAAATTTTATAAGCAACTATACATTATTTATGTGGCTAAATAATTAATCTGTAATCTGTTTAAAATAATTAGGAAAAAGAGCACAAGATATACTCTGTATTATAAACACCAAACTACAAATACTGGTAAATCATCAATGCTTGAAGCAGTTGCACCCAGAAAAAGAAGAATAACTAAAATCAAAACCAGGTACTTTGTACAAAGAGAGTCTCATACCCTGGAACTTTGTTCTCTGAGCTGATGGGAAAGGCCCATGTACTTCATACAGGTTTATGCTTAGCTTTTGGTAAGGAGCCCAGCTCATAACATTTCCTGTAGATAGTGTCACCTATTATCACCTACATATCACCTTTCATCTTTTTGCAATACTGTGGAACCAATATAAGATCCTATTCTTCCCAAAATACAAGTAAGGATCACAGCAAAGTTAGCAGTCTGTACCCCCTTTGGGCAGCAGTCCTGAAAGGCTACCTCCTGAATTTTCCTTTCCAAAAAAGCATTTCTGAAACAGCTAGAGGATTGTTTTGAAGTCTACATTAACATGTATACAAATAATGCAACTATTTTTGTTATCCAAGGTGGTTTTTTTTTCTGGTTTTTTTTTCTTTGTTTGTTTGGTTGGTTTTTTTTTTTTAATTAGAAGTTTGCCTTTGAAAACGAGATCCTACAAAATGTAGTCAGACAACTTGCTTTTCTTGGAAATGCAATTTCAGGAGTAAAATATAAGGCTCAGAAAATGTAAACTTTTTTGAGTAAGGAGAATGGTATGATGAGACTTTGGCACAACAGCAGTGTTTATCATCTATTTCCCAGATATGCACAGTTAAATATTGGGCAAGCCAAATGTTGAACCATCCTGCATGGAGTTGGAAACAGAAGAAATGCCAGGTGCCCAGACATTTACATACAGAAGGAGTTCTGAATATGAAGGTCCATAAGGCACATAATTTTACTTGACATTTTGTCTATTTTCCAAAGTAGAGGCCATTGCAAAAAGTTTCTAAAATTCTTTTATTCTAAATTGTGGAGGTGAGATGTAGAGTTCAAGATTCTAACCAACCCCAAATCCAGTGGAAGAACAGGTATAAAATCCTAATCTGTCTTCGGTACAAACCCTGAAAATATTAGCTTAACCAAAAAGAGAAGTAAATGAAGTGCTGATTGCTATTTTTTTCCCCAAGTCAATTTGTAGCCTGTCCAGTTGTACAGTAACATGGTTTTAATTAGTCTCCATCAACAAGATCAGTTTACCTGTGCTCCTGTCTATGTGAAATGAATATAAATATTACAATATCACCTATGCATTTAAATCACAGAGCTCATCAGCTTCTGTTGGCAAGGTGAAAGATAAAAGCTACAGAAGGTCCTTCCCAGCCTCTGTCACTAATGATAAACAGCATTAACTGCTTCTGCAGACACTAATGCTGCTATCTTGGGAACACAGGCAGCCACCATGAGAACTTTACAGCTTCACTAATCATACTCTTGTTTGTCACAGAACACCAAATAAAATCTCAATGAGAAAAGGCAATAAATATTAACAGCCATGAACAAAGGAAGGTCACATTAATATGTAGATCTTTAAATACAAGATGCTTTCTTCATTAACTAAATAACTTGTTCATTATTATAGTGTCAAGGGAGCATAAGGGAGAAAATGCATTAAAAAAAATTCCCTGATTGAGAGGTTTAATATATTATATATGCAACATCTAATATTTACAGAATAGGGATTTTTGTTTGCTCTGTTTTTAATTCAAAGTTGAAAGATGTTTACATCACCTATTTTATAACCTCCATATGTCGTTCAGCTTTCTGCTTTACCCAGAAATTGATGGATAAAATTTGGTTTTGGTCTGCATTTACCCCAATTACTTATTATTTTTCTTCTTTTTTTTTTTTCTCCTCTAAGTTTTTTATTTTTCCTCTAGATTGAGGGTATATCAGGATACACTCCCATTTCTGATTCCAGAATCACAGTAATGCCCTTAATTTTTTTTTTTTTCCTCAAGAAGCAGATCAAATTATCCATCCCATAAACTGTCAAATACTCCTTTAAAACCACAATATTAGATAGATTTGACCTGCCACCAGTGTTTCAGTGTCTATGTGGGCATGTACTTAGGTCTTACACCTCATCTGTACCCAACAATGCTTTTGTTACACAAATGCTTGGCAAAGGATTAGCAGGAACAAAAACAACTGTGTCCATCAAAACTCCACTCTCTTGAATAATGCTATAACTAATCTAAATTTAGTTTTCCACCCAAGTAAATTGTATTTTTTACCTTTAGTTGCCTTAAGCCCTTGATTATACTTTGACAAGCTGTTCTCACCTTCCCTTCACTCAGCAGCCTCTCTGTACCAAGGTTTAGGGTTTAAGATGCTCTCAAGTCATAAACCAATACAGCAGACTGAAATACTAATTGACATGAAATTATTTTAGCCCAGACTCATCTGCTGTTCACTGTTACTTGCACAGAGCATCAACAACAATCAGTCTTTTACTGGTGGTAACTGACATTAAAATTTAAGAAAGGAGAAAAATACTGTCAGACTAATGTCAGGCTCCACCAGTACTACTGCAGGAAAGGTGCACAGCCTGACTCCCAAGAGGCTGTGAAGTTCACAGAAAGACCATGGATGTGAAGCCTTTTGGGAGTGCAGGGAGACAGCCTGAGGGAAAGAATCAACACTGAAAAAACAACTGGGGAGCCTCCCATCTCAGCCCTCCTTACACAGGAATGCTCCCCACCCTCCTGCTGGAGCACCAGCCTGGCCCCAAACACCTCCTTCTCAGCCATCAATAGCACCTCAGGTATGTGATCCTTCTTGCACACAAGCACTGGAGATAAAATGAGATTATCAGGAGCTAGTGGCCTGTGAAGGGCACAATAGTCCTGTCACAGCTCAACAGGAGATTTATAAACCCTGACTGGAGTGCAGGTGAGAAACCTGAACATGCACAGTATTCAAGATATGTGGTTAAAATGAAAAATTGTATTTTAATAATCACTTTAATATCATATTAGAAAGTCAGAATTAAGATGCAAATACATTTAGGGATACATTCAAATTGATCTTCAGTTGAATGATTCTTTCATATATATTAATTCACTCAGAATAAATTAAATTAAATCCATTTTTACATGCTGTATTGTAAACAATTACATTTTTGAACAATTTGCTACTGATTTATTATTGGAAAGTAGGGAACACAAGCCAGACTTTATACTGGTATGAATTGGTCCCATGTTTAAGGCTTATTATTGAAAATTCAGCATGACCACTCCCACCATCATTGCAGATTTCTAGAGATACACAGGGATGCACACCTGAGAATGAAAACACTGCCTTTTGTTTGAATAAGAACTTAAAATTTAAAGCTTTCCTAGAATTTTCAGGTATCACACAGAAAGGTGTCACTCAGGGATATGCTGTGCTGGTGTTTGTATCTTTCAATCTAATGGCTCTGAGAGTCCTTTCTCATCTCTAACTCAACTCAACTGCTGCAGTTTTAACTTACACAAACTTTTCGACACCTACAAATTCCTGCAGCAAGCAGTTCCTCACACCAGTGGTGTTCTGATCTAAAGACACATTTCTGCTGTAGAGCTGCAATTCAGCTTCACTTTTATAGCCCTTACTGAGATGGGAACGCTCTGGAAAGAGGAAGATTCCTGAGGAGGAGCCCAAGTTAGGTAAGTCCATTACCTTATGGCCATTTCCCCTTTCATTTTCCTGGTTATAGAGCATAACAGGCTCATGATTTCTGTCACACAGATACACTTTCTAAACATGTAAATCCTAGACTGCATGCATACTTCATAAGCATATCACACAGAGCTTTTTTTTTACCCCCCTGAAGTGAGGGATTTTAACAGTGAAAGGTACAGAAAAAGCAAGTAAAAAGTCAGTCAGCCATTGGCATAGATATTCAATCCTTCCCTGAGTTAATTTAAAGCCAAATTCAAAGAGAACAGCAGGATCCCAAAATGGTATTTCAGACAAGACACTTTCAAACAAGACTGTTGTTTGACTTTCAAGCAAAAGACTTTTAGAACTCATTCATCAAAAGATAAACAAACATAAGAGACCTTATCACACAGGTGCAGCAGATGTAACAGAAAAAAGGGAAAAAAAAATCACACCTCTGACAAAATGGGAGATAAAAGTAGATAACAAGAAGCAAACAGGGAACCAGATTAAAGTCACTATCTTGAGACCTTGTTACAACTCAGATCCATTCAGCAGAGATCTACTTCACAGCCAAATCTTCTCTGGCTTTCAGGAGAAATCACAAAGAACCTGCCATTCCAGAACAGATGTTCAGGTAATAAGTGAATGCTCTACCCCATTATTCTCTTAGGAGATAAGATTTTCAGCAAAACAACAGAAACACAATTTACTTTCACTAGTCTGATCATGAATGAAGTAAGGGTAGGTCTCATCCTAGCAGGAACACTGAGAAGAAATGATTGTGAATATGAAAGTTTCCTAAAATCAAAACTTTGCCTGTTCAGAGCATATTCAGATATTTTGGTCATGAATTATAGGCTTGGAAAGCACTTATTTCTCAAATAAATTAAAAAACTATTAGAAGTCATAATGATGGGTGACTCTAAAAGGGGCAACTGGCTAAAAGCCATGTACCTCAGACAGAGTCAGATCACAGCAGTGGCTTCCTCTGGGGGAATTTCTTGGGCCATTCCTGAGTGAAGAGAGAATGCTTCTTCTAGGGACTGACCTAGGGAAATTCAGCACTGTTCCAATTATTCTTGTGGGAGAAGGAAATTTTGAAGTTAATAACATTTAAAAATGAAGAAAAGTTTGGGAAACAAGCCCAGGAACACTAGGCTCTCATGAGGGGAAATTTTTATCTAGAATGGAATGTGACAAATATCTTGTCAATCTCTTGCATTAAAAGCCAGAGCTCTTAGACAGCAACCCAAATGGATTATTCTAATATTTAAAAAAGTTGCAGATCTCAAATGTAGTTAAATGAGGCCAACTGTTCAATCTACATTATTTTTTGACCTAAAATTCTGAATTTGGGCTTGGCAAGAAGGCTCACAGTGCAAATTCTTATCCATACTGTCAGTGATTTCAGGTGAGTTCCAGCAAGAAACTCAGTTAAGTATCATAAATAATATTATGGCTCCATGTGAAGGACTTGCCTGAAGTTTTGAAGAGTGATGGATTTTACTAGATGACTAATACAGATCCACTGGGAAGCATGATAGATATGGGAACTCATTTCACCACTCTTCCAAGGGACATATCCTTCCTAGTCAACTCAGGATGCAATAAATCATCTATATCTATTTCAAAGCTCTGTTTGGGATATAGTCTATGGAAATAAGCAGCTCAACAAGGAACAACTAATTCTAACAATTAAAAAAATTGGCCTTGCAGACAAACATAGTTGATTTACCACTGATTGGGAAAATCCTCTCAGGCAAAAACAGAACAAAAAACAAAAACCAGGAAAATCATCCAACTTGATAAAATATTTCAGGAGTAGGTTTTAGGTGATTTTTCTTCTTCTGATTCCCTCCCAGGGAGATCATGTGTACTCTCTCTCAAGGCATGTTTACCCTATTCTTATTGTGTCAGGATTCCCTACTGAAAATTACTTTAAAAACCATGTAATTGATCACTTATTTGAGAGCAGGAGCTACAAGTACCTCTGAAATTGTGTCACACCCTACTGCTCACACTGCCAATGACCTGATTCAGGGGCTACAATGATGCCAAGAGGCAGAGGGATTCAAAAGAAGCATAACACAGCTGCATGATGGAAGAACCTGTCACAGCAGGAGGAACACCAAACAGAGACACAGTCAGAGGCAATTCTTCTGCGGTCAGCAGCTCCACTAGGACTGTGCCAGAAGCAGTGAAAATTTCCTGCAGGAACAAAGCAAGAACCTTCAACAGCTGCCTACAAGGCACCTTTGGAATGTGTAGACAGCAGACAATAGAAAAGGCATGGGGAAAAGTATGTTAGAAATTTTATCTGGAAAAGTTTTGCCTATTTAGATATAGTTCAAGTGAAGTAAACCTGCTTACTCTTGTGGTTCAAGTTAAACATCTGGATAAACTTGTGCATGTTGAAGATCAGAATCTGAATCTAAATTGTTACAATCAGCCATAATGCATCTGTATTCTCAATTAAATGTCTTTTAGAGCAATCTGTAACCACTGGATAACTTACCCCTGAGTAAACCCTGGGTAAACCCCTGGGCAACCCAGGAACTCACCAGGACACAGGATAGGAACTGTACTTTTATGTATGGCAGTGGAATAAGAAAACATTCCTGTTCTGTTCTAGAACACTGTCACTCCCTGTCAAGGCACCTGAAATGGTGCAATTTCTTTTCCAGAAAATCTTCTGAAAATTATTTTATAAATTTGCTAAGAAATTACATTGAGAAGTAACTTTTGATAAACTAATTCATCTAAGAGAGCAGTATAGATACTGAAACTACAAAAGAGAGCAGATTCTCTTTGTGTAGCTGAGCACCATTCCTCTCTTCAGCTTTTAATGGTGTCATTTTTGTAATATAAAATCCAATATTCTTATATGGTAAATCTGCTGATTGTTTAAAAGGATAACAGGATAGAGGCCCCTTTCTACAAACAAGATGCAACTTATTTGTCTTATCTCAAATAGAACCCATGTGTTAAGTAGATATTTACAGGTAATTGCAGTGCATTTTAATTTTAAGTATTTAAAATACATGTGTTACATATCTCATAGCTGCATTTCCTTTTTCCTTCCTTCATCTTTAAAACAGCACACAGATACAAACATTTCTTCCAAGTGAAAGGATCACTTCAAAGTCCCATATATTTTCCCCTTCAAGTACTATCATAGGTGATAAATTACAACAAATTGCAAGCCTAACAAAACAACACTTTAAACTGCATTGTCATATTTATTATGAAGTTCCTGGTTCATTGCATTTTGGCATTTTATACAACTGGTTCTGACAGTGATTAACATGGTTTGGGCTTCTGCTGTTCCACCCAAGAGAAATAAAACACCAAAATCTCTGCAGGTGTGTAATGGGCCAGGGATTCACAATCTGTTCTGCAAAGTCAGACTTGAAAGACTTCAAAAACAAAAATACTAAAGTTGGCATTGCCTCTGTAATAATTTAAAGCTTTTTTGCATATTTCAAGGAATTTTAATTTCAGTGTTTTAATCAGCACTGTTTTTCAACAGTTTTCTGCAACAATTTAACCAATTGCATGACAACTTCTCCATGAGCTCTGAGTCCCACAAACCAAAAAACATACCAAGGAGTAGATCTGAGACTTAACAGAGCAACCTGAATTATTAAGCACTTACTTGAGCTTGAAAAGGGGCTTTCACTTATTTGAAGCACACTGTACAATTTATCTGATGCATATGTGTGGTTAAAATTATACAGTAATTACAAAGCAGCAATCACACAGTTGCACCTGCAGTACAGGAGCCTCAGGACAACATCCTAATTGTTTCTGTGATTACCTGTCTAAAAGTAGCACAGAACATACTGAAGGAGAGGTAAACTTCAGGTTACAATTTCAAGTTCTTTACAACTGAAAAAAAAACAACCAGAGGGAAACCCCAAAATAATATTTATTTCTACAAGTGTTAATAGAATGTTCTGTCTTACATGTTATAGAAATTTCAAAAACATATTTCCTTGATTAAATATTTTTATTAAGATGTGATGAAGACAATCACTCAAGTATGTTTCTTTGTGGTTTTTCCTTGCAAGTGTATTCCCTTATATACAATACACTGTATTTTATCAGCACTTTGAGAATGTTTTGCTCCCTATCCAAGTGGTACTTTTCTTGATCTTTGGCATTTAGTTTGAAATTCAACTTCAAAAGCATAGCTTCTTAAATATGGGACCAAATATTTTGATCTTAAAAGAAGCCTGAAGTAGTTCCCTAAACATTTCCATTTTCCCTTGGAAATTATAAACATAATTTCAAGGTTCACTTATAAACCTGATATTCAAAGCTTCAAAATACTCATCAGAACAAAATGAGCAACTGCAATACAACACAAACCCATGGAAAACACTTATACCATTTGGCTGAAGGTTCAGCCAAAACCATTGTTCTTGAGCAAAAATAAAATCATCTTCCTGATCATAATAAAATAACATTACCACAAAGATAAAAGCATAATCAAAAATAAAATGAGCAAAGGCCTGGGAAGCCTGGCATGTGAAAGAGTGAGAGAACTGGGTTTGAGCATCCTTGAGACAAGAAGGCCTAGAGAAGACCTTGGCACTGTGCTCAAGAGTGACTAAAAAGAAGCAAACTCCCTTTTTACAGGGAGTCCCATGGAGAAGATGAAGGGAAATGGATGCAACTACCTTCTGGGCAGATTCCAGCTGGGCACAAGAGGCCAATTATTTAAAAAGAGCCCAATCAGCTCCTGCAAAAATCTCCACAGGAAAAAGCTGGATTCCCCAATGCCAAAGCCTTTAAATCCAGCTGGACAAGAGGCTGGGCCAACGTGTCTAGAGTGTGCTTTTGCCAAGAAACACTGAGCAGGTGAGGGAGGTGGTGGAGTCACCATCCCTGGATGTGGCAGTGGTGCCATGGCTTAGCTGAGGTGTTGGGGCATGGGTTGGACTCAGTCTTGGAGGTCTCTTCCAACCCAGTGATTCTGTGAATTCTGAGATGATGCTCCAAGTCCTTTCCAAACTGGTGTTCTATGATTCTGTGATCATCAGAAGGAATAAGCCAAGCAAATCAACCAGAAGAGGAAGGTTAGAAGGACTGCACCGTCTTTAGCAGTGCTCTTTACTAGATGAGGATTAACTAAGCAAAGGGTCTATTAGAAGTCTTTTTAATTGCAAAGCTGTTGATGATTTAATAATTAGGTGTGAGTGAGTCATGCAGAGGAGCATCACCCTGTGTGCTGGCCTGACATAGCTGAGAAATAGATTGCTGCCTTCTGAATGCCTCTACCTCTCTCTATTTCCATCAGCTTCAGCACCAGACCTCTGAACAAAAGAGCCACACCTTTAATTTTTTTTTCTTTAAATCGTAGGACTTTGGTGCTCTACACAAATTCTAATATTGTCAGTCTGAGGGAATTTAAGAGATAGCCAAGTAACAAAAGCTATTTTATTTGCTACTCTTGGAAACCCACCAACTTCACATAAAATTGCTGCAATTACTTCACATAAAATTGCTGCAAGGATTTAATTAATACTAAGGAAATAGTGCAGTTAAAATACAGCACTAAACATGTCTGAAACAAAAGTAATTCATCTATGGAGACAAACTAAAATGCTTAAAAAAGCACAATAAAATCACAGCATAATAGGAGAAAAGGTAAAATTCAGGTTCTACAGCAGAAATTGCATTTGAAAAAGAAAATCTTCCTAATAAGGGTAGATTTCTCAGGTTTTTCACAAACTGAAGGAAAAGATTGCATAGATGCTGCATTATGGGAATTTCTTAGAATCTCAATATAGAAACTTTGAAGTGCATTCTTACAAAGAAACCTCACCCATCCATTAGATAACAGCTGGGAAAGTAATAGGCACATGAGTTTGAGAAATCACACACTGACTTGGTTCTGACCACAGAAAGTTCATAGCACTCCTAGGAGTGTTATGGCAGCCATTATTTGCCATTATTTTTGATGGTGACAAAACATAACCTTAATATATGGTCTCAACTCTATTGTTTGGCTTCTGATGTGGCCACATGAGAGAGCCCAGAAAGAAAAGAGCAGACAAAATCAGAATGGGAAAAGTTGTTGTGTGCCATCAAAGGAGAGCAAAATAATGATTTAATATAACAAAACACAGAGTAAAAGCCCAGGTGATGTCTGCCTTCAATATTTCCAGTTTCTACATACAGTCTACTTGGAGAAGTAATAATTAAACAGACAAAGTTATTTATGAGCGAGTTATTTAAATCTGGACAGCCAAAATTAACAACCAGAACTCATTAAAATATTCAAGTGCCACAGATTCAAACATCAGAGAATGCAAAACACAACAAAAATATGCTAATCTCCCCCCGTCAAATAACAAATATTATTAGCATAATTATCAGCTAAGCATGTGTGGCAAAATATTAACTTTCTTCCCTAATACTCACAAAATTGTGAGACATGTAGGACCTCAATAAAGTATAAATACAGGCCATTCATAGTTTGGGTTTGCTTTTTGGTTTGGTTTTGTGGTTTTTTTTTCCTTTTTTAATCATCAGGCATCCAACCAAAGAACACAATGTTAGGCTTCCTTCCACTACACATATTCCACAATTGCAAAGTGAAAGGCAACCTTTAAATTTCTGAGTGTTTTCCAGAGTTGCAGTCTCCTGATTCCAGTCTGTAACGCTATCAGTTTCTCTCTAAATTATAATAAACATAGCATACAATAAGGATGGTAATTTTTCACATTAATTCAAACCTTGTAATAAAGTATTACCATGTCTCCTTGATATGAATGTTCCATGATATTATTCCTATGATTATTAATTCCTTTGACATACACTCAGAACTATTTATACTGTATATAAATTAATAAATTATGCATCTAGCAGTTAGTTGAAGTTGCTCATTCCAATTTCTGTTAATTAATAATGTGGCTGTCATGGTAAATCTGAGAATTTGTGCTAAAAAAAAAAAAAAGTTAAACTATTATCTATCAAACTCTAAAAATGCTAATCAATACCCTGAAGACACTTTTGGCCTTATTTGGCATCAATTCTCCCAGATAGTTATTTTGTTTTATCTCAAAGACTTTCCCTGCAATGCTTTGTTTTCAGAGAAAAAGAGAAGTTGGGAAGAACAAAGAATTAACATAGAAAGCTGATTGTTTGGTGTATATTAAATAATATATGTATGATATTGAGTAAAGCAGAACTAAGACTGCAGATGCAAATGACTGCAAACTATCCAAAGGCTATAAAGATTCCTGGCTGATAATGACTCACGTCCCTGAAAGTTTCATTTTGACAGATACCTATGGAATTTTCCATTGGTGCCAGCCTACTGAGAAAAGACAAGATCTGAATGTGCAGCTCCCATAAACGTTTTGATGCTCTATTACAAATGCTTTCCATGTTAAATTTCAGAATGAAAAATAAACATAGCTTAGAACTACAATATGTGCTGTGTTTCATTTTGAGAGGCAGACTGTAAAACTCCTTTCCCGCAAGTAACACAATTATTTCATGGCAAACAGAAATGTTAACCCTCACCACACATGTCAGCCAGACAGCTGACTTAATTCTGTCAAGACTTGCATGTTACTGTGAACCCCAGATTTCATACAGTTAAAATTTCCTTCCTATGCAAAACTGATATAAGACATATTTTCAAGCTTAAAAATCTTCCCCCACAGAAGACACAAACATGCCCCCATTTAAAAAAAAAAACCCTAACCAGCAAACCCCTACAGAAAATTATTTATCGGAGTATGGGGCACAGATTGAGTAGGTGTAGTTTGAAACTAGAATGGTTCAAGTACTGAATTATTTTTATGAAGATAGTTACTAAAAGGAGACTTTTTTTCTCTCTTGATGTAAAAATTCTCTCTGTATACTCTGCTAATTCTACAAAGTGGCTATCCCCGATTCATAAAACCATGAGAACTCATTTTAGAAATAACCTTTACATTAAAAAAATGTACATAGAAGACACAATTTCTCATGAGTTCTCTTACAGATAACACTAGTGGCCTAATTAGATATATAATCATACACCCTTCTGTTAGGATTCTCTCTTACTGCAGTTCATGTGGTGCTGACTTTAGTACCTCAAATGAAAAGGCTTTCACAAAACCTGGAAACCAAACGCTGCCCAATGAACATGATGACAACTGATGCGGCACTCACAGCAGTGACCATACCACTTTCTGCTGGTATTTTGTCCCTCTGCTGGTTCTCAAAACTTAAAATAGCTGAACTCCAAGAGGGAGTCTTGAAACTCTGAAGCAGGCACCCGGTTAATTACTGATTATGCAAGCACAGAGAAAGTTGTCAGCTAAAACAAGATAAAGCTGCTCCATCCAGGAGCCAGAGCAATCAGCTCCTAGCCAAATCCACCCAATGGCCACAGCCTGTCCAGTGCTGTGTCAATGCTGCCCAGACACCTCGTGAGTGTAGGAGTGAAGCCCAGGGTCAGCTGAATTGTGAGTTTCAGGCAAAAAAACCAGCTGTGGTGGCTCTCGCACACCCACATTTCGATTCTGCCCATGACACCGTGTCAGCACAGCGGGTTTAATGAGGACACGGCGAGCTCAGGAGAACCATCCTATAAATCTCATCAGGAGGAGCTGACCTGAGGCTACTGCAGCCCCACAGAAACAGTCTTTAATCTGACTCAACAAGCATTCAGGGTTTTCTTCTGATGTTTCCCAGCAGACACTCTAATGCAGCTTGACCTGTAGGATGTGCGGGAGGAAAAGAACAAACACGCGGAAAAGAAAACAGGAGGTAGCGAAGACGGAGTGGAAAAAAAAAGCGTCCAACAGATTTTACAAGCTCATAGTTTAAAATTGCTCTGTACTCTTTTTTATAACCAAACTTGAGGTACAGGAAGAATGGAGCCAGAACATGCTATTTCTAAACTATCTACAACCAGAAGAAAATGCCCAAACTATTTCTTTGTTGAACAAAATAGCACCAATACTTTAATTTTAGCAAGAGCCACAAACGTTCATGATTCATTTTTAGGAGACTGGAGGGCAGCCACAGGACTAAAACATTATTTTGAAATACTTCTCAGTACTTCTACCATAGACAGGAAATGTTGGGATGAAACCTGATTTAGATTTATATTTCTTCTTCAACTTTAATCTTCCTGGAGTTTAGAGAGGTTGTTCTATAAATCTGAAATTACACATATTTTTCTAACACCTTTCATTTTTGTCTATCTCAGCTAAATCTCAAAAAAAGAATGACCAATGCACACACTGGTCACAGAGAGAATGAGAATTCATACAAAACAGGGTGCTGTTATGAAGCAAAAAAATTCAGCCCCGATTGATTCAAAACTGCTCTAACTATTCAGGTTCATAGATGTGTTACAGAAACAGACTTCATTTACACATACATAATGTTAGAGCACATAATATGTTTTTATCCTATAGTCTACTTATGCTTTCTCTGTGTGTCAGCTTAAGCCTCATCTCTTTTTTCTCTCAGGCAACTTTTACGCAGCCCTTATGTTTATAAAGCAATATACAAATAAACAGTAACACCTGAGAGGCAATGACACCCCAGACTTGGGAAGTTGACTGAAGAAAATTGAGAATTTGGAAAAAAATCCTGAGTTTCTTCACTTAATCTAAGATTTTTCCCCCCCAACACTCCCCAATCAACTGGCTTTCTAATGTTATACTATCATTTATTTCCCTAATTCTAATGCTGTAATACAGACTCTAATTTGTTAAGATAACACAAACTATCAAACAGGCAAAGTCCAGAAGAGAAGAAACTATTGGATCATACTTCCCAGAACAAATTCCACTTCTTTGTAAGAAAATCCTTCTCCCCAGAACTGAAGATTTCCCAAAGCCTGTAGTTTGCCATTTTTGAAAAACTAATGATGTCTGCTCTTCTATAATTCCTGACACCAAAAATTTAATGTATTACATATTTGATAAGAGAAAAGAAAAAACCTCCACATTGTTCAAGTCTGGTAGAAAAACTTTAACTATAAATATTTCAGAGCCCATTCTCATTAAAAAGTAAAAATATTTCTCATCCATTTCTTATGTGCATTTGGGCATGTAACATGTATTTTTGAAAGCATTGTCTGAAAAATAAATTTAAAAAACCCCAAGCCTTTCAAAATGGCTTGAAATATATTGCATCAAACACCAAACATACAAATCTTAAAAAATGATGTTTATTTACTTATTCAAAAATTAAATTTCAGGTTTAAACACAATTGAAAGAAATAAAATTACTGTAATGGAAGAGAGAAATTATCGTTTAATTGAATGTCTCTCCACAGTCATAATAAATTTATAAAGCTTTCTCTTTTAGATGATACAAGTGAAGACCTGAGAGAAATAAAGAAATTTTTGTCTTAATCCCTCAAGTTACAAAGTACTTTATCCTTATAAGAGAAAATCACCTGAATATATTGGGGTTTTGTTCCCAGGTTTATTTTTTAACATAGTAACTCACCAATGTCCCTGAAATCAATAGTAGAACATTCAAAAGTACTGGATTGATTTGATTTAATTAGTGGAAAATTAATTGCAATTTCATGTAACACAATTCAGCCTCTCAACTCATATTCTGCCAACACTTTTAACTCAATTGATCCAAGGGTGAGGACACCTCAACCAAAATCTCCAGCACCCCAAAACACACAAAGGCATTGCAGCATCTTATCCTCACCTCAAGTCTCCCACTCAGTGATCACCACTGCACCAAATAAAAAATTCATCACTCCTATCCTCCAGAACACACCCACATCATGATAGTTATACATCAAAAGGGTATATTTTTAATTTTTACTTAATAACATATACTTTATAATGCATATAATTTTATAATTTGACATTTTATGCATCCTACATAGTGAAAAGAAAACACCATGGCACTTCTGAGCCTTTATTCTTGGAATTATGTGGTTCTGTACCAAGATTTTAGTAAAGTGACTTCTAAATAGCTATAAAAAGGCATCTTGTTGGCATGAATATCAAGTGAAATCACATCATGTAAGTTAATATTAAAAAAAAAAAATTGAGCCTACATTCTACATCTTGTGCTTTAGACAATAAATCAGCTTCCCTCCTCTTCATCCCAAAACTTAATTCAGATCTAAGAATAAATCCCACCCTTCCTTAAGAAATTAACTCAAAAATATTTTTCAACAGAAGTAGGAAACATCTATGCCTTTTGCAACAGTGATTTCAGAAAAATTATTGAAGACATTCTCAAGCTACATTTGAGTCCATATTTAAAAGAAAATCTAATTTGTACTTTACACAAACATAGCGCCAACTGTTTTGACTTTGCTTTCCTTGTTTTTTTTATTTTGGTATGTTTGGTTGTTTGTTTATTTTTTTTTTTTTAGTTGAGAAGGAAAATTATTTACTTTGCTCACATTTTGAATACTTCCAATTTCAGATGTTCTTCCCAACAACACATTGATTGTAGCACAAAAATGCCCTCCTAGATTAAGGAGATATATACATACATACATACATACATATATACATGTGCACACACAAATTTTCATATTTCAATTGAAACACTGACAATATACATACAAACATATTAGTGCCATTCAACCTTTCATTGATTCTTTTGTTGGATACACTATTGATATCACAGTTTAATTGTTCTGTTGCCACAGTTCACAGCTATGGACAAATTTAAAAGTTAGCTATTTCTATTTACAGGTTTTTTCTACATTGCAACAGATTTGTGTATGGTATCATGTATACATTGATGACACCTGAAAGAAATTCCATGAAGAACTAGAAAGGACTATGAACAAATTGAAGAGCATCAACACTCTTCAGGAATGTACAGTCAGGAATTCAGTGATATCCATATTTGCCTCCTAAGACTAAGAAAGGTCTAATGAGAATTACATTATCCTTAATGAACAGAAAGTTACTCTGCTTTTAACCTTTCATATCAACATAAGAAAACAAGACAAATATCTCATTAAAACAAAACCTCTTTTTGAAATTTTCTTAAATTTATGTTTTAAAAGATAAGGATTCAAAGTTTAATATTAAAATTTTGATTTAGGATCAAATTCCTTTTTAGTTGCACTAGATTTTTTGGGTTTTTTTTTGTTAAGAAAAATGTGAAGGTTTTGGCTCAGTCAAAACATGAACCTCCTAATTCTTTCAATTTTTTTTCTCATTCCTGCTACAAAGTACAATATTGGAAAGAGGCTCTTCATTTTAGACTACAATTTCTCAAACAAAAAAAGCAACCTAAAAACAGTAACAAATCCCTTTTTTTTTTTCCCTTTGTCATTCTATAATAGACTCTGGCATATTGATATCACTTAAAAGATGCATTTAATTTAGAAATGCTCATGTCCTAATTAGTAGAAAGTAGGTTAAAATACCATCATCTAATGATCCATGGATTTGTCATGGATTAGGCTTCTCATGTCCTCTGCATAAATACACAGCCATAGGCATGTTTTAAAGCCAGTTTGCCACAGATGCTGAGTCACCCTGACTTTCCCTGAAGTCAAAGGAATTTATTAGGCACTTCTTAATGAAAGAAAAGTTTGATACTACCATAAGTAACACTCTAAAGCAGTATCTCAGTAATGCAGCTAACAGTTTAATATACTGAAAGATGCAGAAATTATTCAACCAAGCTCCTTCCTTTTTAGCAAAGGCTAAAGGGAAACCTTCATTAAAACCAAAAACCAAGCCACTTATTTGGTAGGTTACTGACTATAAACTTAGTTATTTAACAGGTGAATGCCTGTTGGTTAAGAAGGTGGGATACCTTCACATGATAAAGCAACACTCTTGGAACAACAGTCCCCCCAAAAAACTCCTACTCAAAAGTGTGCCCTTTAACCAAATAAAAACATTTTTAAAATTAAAGGAAATGCAGCCAGCTCTATTTTAAAGCAAACAAAAACTTTTCACTGTGGAAATCCAGTAGTAGTAAATCAAATTCATAAAGATAGCAGTTGAGTTTGCATCTAACTTCAAGCACAACTTAATGTCTGCAGAGAAATGCACTTAATCCTGTTCATTCAGTTGTGCCTAAGTAGCTTGTTATAGAAGGACAGTGACCCTGTGGTGTGTATCTTGGTGCAAGCACGTGTGAACTTCCAGGGAAGACACATTTTGGGCAGATGGTTAAGAATAACCTCATCACTGACTTTTTCACAACTCTCCCAATTAGTGATGAACTAATGATGGGGATGGGGGTTGGAGATAAGCTCATAAAACCAAGCTCAAGACCAAAGTCTGGATATTGCTTAACAGAAAAGGGAAAATAGAGTAATTTTCAGGCCTTGCTAAATAAAAACAAAGTGTATTTGGAAATGCCATCAGTGGAGAATACTGGCATTACTGATGTCTGTATACTGTGTTACTCCCATGGCTTGAATTTATAAATTGAACATTTTTACTTATAACTATTCTTCAAAATACCATTCTTTACTTTGTGGCCAAAAAAAAAAAAAAAAAAAAAAAAAAGAAAAAGAAAACAACTGGAGGACACTAACTAAATTCTGCTGAATTCTGATTTTGGCATTTTGGGGATAACAGCACATTTTGCAAGGTATTGGTAGAGGAGCAGAGTGGCATAAAAGCAGTAATATATTTGACTAGCACACTCTTAGTTATCATGCCTTATTTCTGACCCACAAGCAAAATGACAGGTGCTCTTTCCTCTGCACATGGACTAATCATCACCAAGGTCAAATGCTTTTATGTATTGCAACAGCAAATTTAATTTTTATTTATGGGGTTTTTTTCTGCTGAAGTTTCAATTACATTGACAGAAAAAAGATTCAAATTGCTCCGCCTATAATTCATTTTTTGACACAAGTTTTTCAGAACTTTTTCAAAGATACTTGACATTTATTGTATCAGCTAAGACCATTACAGAGGATTTAAAGGAAAGTTTTCAAATCTCTTGAACACATATGCAGAAGAGGGGAAGGGGACTAAGTTGTGAAATTCTAAATGAAAGAAAAAACAGAAGTATCAATGCTATAATTCTTGACCTTTCAGAGAGTTTTCCAAAGTAGAATATTTAATATATTGACATATAATAATCTGTTCTGCATTTACTACCTAAATAACTAAGGAGAAAGCTGCCATGAGCCCAGACAGTCCTTGTCCAGAAGATAAAAAGTTACTTATTTGTACAGTCTAGGATTTTTTTGGTGTTTTTTAAGAGTTTAGATATGGTAGAGTAGACTGAGAATATTCCTTTTTTTTGTATGGCTTATTTTTCTCCAAGAGTTGAATCAAATAAATCTCTTAGTTTCAGCAAAAAGTTCCTTATTCCTGTTTTCAGTTGCACTGTGGCATTACTCCTTCTCTCTATTCCTTTTATACTCTGTGCATTACATCCCCCACCCTTAAGTTTATGAAAATTCCTCATTTCCTTGATGCCTCATCCATCCAGACCTGGGGAGCAGAGCCCGTGGTAGCTGCTCAGGAGTGCAAATCAAGCATTTCATGCCCAAAAGCTATTACACAGAAATGACTGTCTGGGGTTGCATCATCAGCATTACTGCTGTAGCATGAAGGAGAAAAACAAAACAAATATTAATGGGAGAGATGGAAGGACAGCAATGAACACAAAGACTAGTTAAATCACTGCTGCTGATTTTCCATGGCCTTCCTGTTTAAGGGAGTTATGCAAATGGACCCAACTATTGACATGCAGGTGTTTCATCTCACATGGACCATCACAGCACCTCAGAGATTTCAGGGGTTTGTCATACTCGGCTAAGTCAGGTAATTAAACTATTTGTTGCAATTAAATAGCATGAATACTGTAGAATCTACCCCTTCTCTCCTTCTAAATTTCCAACAGAAATTTTAAAGTGTTTTAAAAGCAAAGAATTCGAACACCTTGCCCAAAAGATGGCAAAAAAAATTCAGGTTTTTATTTGAAAAAGGTCAAGTAGAAGTCTCAACAAGGACACTGCAAAATATATCTGACATGCACAGCATAAAACCTTCTACTAGGTTTTCTGTCAATGATTTCTCAAAAATAGATTTTATAGATTTATAGCTTTAATACATACCTTAGCCATGGGAGAGTCTCATGGCTGTACAGCTTTCTCTTTTTATTTCAGATTTGATTAGTACATATTCCACAAAACCTAGATCTTCTGGAAAAAAAGTATTCAAAGAAGTGGTTTCAGTGAACACTTATGATTCCTCTCTTTTTTTTATTAAGTTTGACATTTTTGAACTATACTGTATTACAGGCTATTAGCCTAAAGCAATGATTGGGTAGATTAGATTTTTAGTGAAACACAGAATGAAAAATGTGTGAAAAATTGAAATTACAAGCTTGTATTAGTAGGTTCTTTTCAGAGGGCAGCTCCACCTTTGTTGTACAGTGAAGCAATAATAATTTAGACCCTGCAGCTTACATCAGTGTAAACTGAAAACCATATCCAACATGCCATGACACTGAAGACATCCTCCTCTGAGAAAGAGCTCTGTTTAAGCAAATATCAAAATATTTTTTTGGGGATTTTTTTCTCCACTAATAATGGATGCTGTTTCTTACCCTCCTTTTTCCTTCCCGTTTCTGGTCCACCAGTAGCTCCCAAGGGGAGCTGAAACAATTTCCCTGCCCTTGTGGGACTTGGGGCAGTACCTGCACCCCTCCCTCCCTTCAACCAGAGCCTTTGATGGCAGGACAGTTGAGCTCCTTCCCTTCCCTTCATGCCCTTGAAGAATATTTCCCCTTCAAAAGCTCAATGCATTAAGTTCACACGTTGCCTCACAGCTCAGAATGGTTTCTCAAACAGCCCATTCTCTGCAAAAACTCTGGCAACTAAATCTTGCTGCATTTCATATTTCTTGCACTAAGAAAATGTGCTAAAAAATTCAGGAATACTATATAATATACACTACAATAAACTAGGATAACACAAAGCCACATTTTCTGATTGAAAAAAAAAACACTCTCAAGCCAGATTTTTTTTTTTTTTAATGTATCAGTGTCTTTTTTGCATTGTGTGTCATTTTAATAATGGAAAAATGAATCAGCAGCTGATGGATGGACAGCACTTTCAGAAAGTTGATAAGATGGCAATGATACAGCCACTGAACCACGTCTCTACCATCTCATAACAACTTTCATTATAAAATAGACTTGCTTTTACTTCATAAGGGACATAACTCTTTTGGGCAGAGTAAAAAGAAGCTCCTGTATATTTTTAAGTTCCAAGTTACAAACAGCAGACTTTAATTCACGGCATTTACTCTTTTAGATTTTCAACTTAACAAAGCCATCCTGCTTTCTACTTCTGCAGAACAAAACCTCTATTACTTGGAGAAGGTGACTACAAAAACTCCAGTTCTCCTTTGCAATTCAGATTAAAGGAGAACTGGTCAGCCAAGCAGAGGCCAACATTCTGGGCAGCAGAGTCAGGGTGAGGATGCTGCCCTGGTGGATAGGAGACAGCAGATGGAAGCTATAGAAGAGTACAAGGCAGCACATCTATTTCCTCAAGCAGGGCAATTCTTAATTAATCTGCAATTTATGAAACTCTCCATGCTCCCAGGAATCTTCCCAGGGAGCCTTTGCTTGGCTGGTCTCTTGGGAGGTGAAGAAATGCCTCCCTTTGTGCCCTGTGCCTATGGCATGACACTGAGGACTCTCTACAGGCACAGAGGAAAATAAGCACATGAGGAAGAAATTAACACCTAAAGCAAAATATCCAAATAGCACTAGGCTAAAAACTGAATAATAAATTCTACAGGAACCACAGAATAGGGAGCCTGAACAAACGTTGTATGGAAGAGGAACAGATACACAACACTCTAATGAGGCATTTAGCAAGAAAAGCTCTCCTCTAAAATCAAAGGCAGCAGCTGGCATTTGCTTTTAACTAAAAAGCCTGCTTTCTTTGACACAATATTTAGCTCTAACCTTTGCCTGAGCTAGTTATAAGGGATTTCCTAGAATTGGTGGTGTCACTTTAAACAACATGAAAAAGGAATGGGAAAGACTTTCAACACTAAATATATATTTTTTTAATTTCTTTCAATTAATTTTTGAACTACATGCAGCTAGTCAAATGTAAACATTTTGCTTTGCAGAGAGATTCCCTTGAAGAAAAGTATCCTCCACCACAAGGAAGAATCATCATCATGCCAGATTAGACCCCTGGTTCACCAAATTACCCATGAGAGTAACTAAAGCCCCACACAATGCAGTCTTTTTGGATTTTAATGCATAAAAATGATCTTTATATCTCTATCATCACCTCAAGACTGACCTTCACTATAAATTCATCTTCTTTCTTTTCCCCCAGTTTTGTAAAACTTTATTCTCCCACTCTGGAATTTCAGCTACGACTGTCCTGCTGACTCACTGCTCCACTCCCCTACTGCTTGACTGAAATACTATTTTCAGTATCTTTCTCTGGGATCTGATTACAGCATGTAAAGAATACTGTTACTCCTTTCCCTGCAACAACAGATTGAGTCCTGGACTATTCTCACTTGGATTCTCTTCACTAGTCTCACACTCAATGTTTATTTCTCTTTTCATATATTTCCACCGTTGTCAATACACAAATGTGTCCCTCTGGATGAATGCCATCTGGAACAGCCTTTTTGCATTGCTTTGCCTCATCAGCTTCAGCTTCTATTAAAATCTCCTTAAAACTGGAATTTTAAAATATAAATATATTTAATATGAACATTACAGTGCAATTAAGGCAATAAACTCCCTTTGCTTCCTTTCCAAAAGTTATGCACCGTTAATTTCAAAACCACAGTCAAGCTCAAAGTGCTCAAATGTAACAATGTAACAATTCTGAGTTAGGAAAACTCTCCAACAAGGAAACCTTGATTTGTGAACATTGCTTTACCTGGTCTGCACATACATGGAAGCTCATATGCATGAGTCAAAGAGAAAAGCATCCTCTCCCTCTGAGGAGAAACAGGAACCAACAACCCGACACACTCCACTCCTTTTAAATGTTTCATTTGTCTTAGGCTTGTGAAGAAAGTCATGCTAACAAATGCTGATAGCCTCTTTTTGCAGAAGCAATCTCCTGGTTCCAAGTGAGTGGCTGGAACAATGTTTCATCTCCAAACAGGAGGCAGGAGACGTCACTTGGACTGCTGAAGTCAGTGATGATGTTACCATCACCTCCACCAGGATGTACAAAACAGAACCTGGATGGTCAAAGCAACAGTGAAAAATTTTGAAACAATCCAAGGGGTTATGTAAAAAGGACAGGATATTCTGTATTTTACTTGTTAGCAATGGAAGGCAGCCTGCAAGAGCTGGGTTTACCTCTATATCTTTTTATATCTATGTATCTGTTAGCTTCAATCTGAACTGAATTTACACCTCACAGAGTGAGCTATGATGGTAACACTCTGCAATAGAGTAATTTTCTTCCTCATCTGCATACTTCTCCATCAACCTATTTTCCACCAAACTGCAGTCCAAGTTCCATCTGCTTTTCCTAAATGCATTCCTATCTAGCCATGCGCAAAGCACTCTGCTCTCATACACATCTAAATAAATGCACCAAAATCGGTGTACAGATGTTTGCCTGCTTTGCTGAAGCAGAAACAGAGATGCTGAAGCTCCAGAGATGGAGCTTTATCACAGATGTTTGTCATTGCTGTGGCACATCCTCAGTAATTTCTGATAAATATTGTACTTCACACACTGTGCTGCTATTTCAGCCGCTGTAAATTTCCACAGAGAAAGAGGTTTGAAAAGAAATGACTATCAGAAAAAAAATCATTAATAATTTTAGTTGCTATGCATTAACCAGAATTACATTTTAATACATGTGGTATTTTCTTTATAAATTAATGACATGTAAGATGCCTAATGAGATCTGGCTGAATAAGGTTTTAATTAAAGAAAACTGGACAACACACTGATGATGTACTCATGTTATACCCAAATTCACGTCACAATAGAACTTGGGGCAGGGGTGGGGAGAAAAGTAGCCTCATACATTAAAAAAAATCCTTTTAAGAAGCAAATACCTACAGTAAATAGAGTCATGTTATTGCTATCACATGTTGAGAAAACGTTCCTGTACTCAGAAAAACATGGGGAGGGAAAAGTGCTGGGGTGGTTCAGCATCCCAGGACAGTGTGAGAGGGCCTTAAATTTAATCATTGGCGTGGCAGATAGCTCTGTAACAAGGCTCTGGTTTCAGCTTCTCCAGAACTAAAATCAGCTGAGGCCCCCAAAACCACAGAAAAAAGCCCTGGAAACATGAAATGAAACCTTAACAAATCTCACTCAAAGGTATGAGCAACTTCATTTCTCAGTTATCCAGTGTTTGGTACCTTTTAGTTCCGGCTGTCTCTACAGCTCAACCAAATTGCATCAATTTATCCAGGCAATAAAAGAACAAATATAAAAAAACCTTCTCAACCAGAAGCCACAAACTGCTTCAGTATGGCTTGCTGGTGGATCCACTGCCTTGCATTCAAACAACCCAACTTCCACAGTAAACAGGACAGCTTAGACAGGAAAAAAAAAAGTACATTATAGATTGGTCTAAACACAAAGTACAGCTCATCCTCACTAAAAATCAGATATATTGATACTGTACTGCACTATTAGACACAAAATATGCCTACACAGATGGATCATTCTGTAAGTTCTCTTTTTAGAAAATCACTCCTTTAAATCAAAGGCTACATGTTGATCCAGCCTACAGGATTTCTGTCTTGTTAAGAAAAATCCAGATATTTTGTATACCATGCAAATAATCCAGTATTATATGGCCCATAGAGTTCAGAATAATGTTCCTGAAACAGATTTACTACAAAATAAAACAAGGGGAATTCTGTATTTGCCCTTATCTATGTATTCCTAATCAGACATATGCAAAAAAATCTTCATCTAAACAGGACACCACAGTTTGACCTGGCATCCTAACAGGCCAGGTACAAACAAACTCACCCTTAAAAAAAAAAAAAAAACCAAAACAAAACAACCAACCAAACAAAAAGAACAAACAAAACACCAAAAACCACAGAGGAACTAGTTAGTAACAATTAGAAATTACCAAATTGTTTTTATTAGTCAGAAACAATTCAAACTTTATTATTAGGCCATTAAGATTTAACAGTCCCAGCAATTTGGGTGAACATACCCTAAATCAAGGACATCTTCACTATTCACTATTGCTCCTGTCAGAGTAAGCAGAGAATGAACCACAAGGAAATTTAATCTCAGCTTCATGGATGGATTACACAGCTATGTCTTCACTAAAGCAAAATCCAAGACATCTATAGAAAATACAGCAGCCCTTTGAAGCCAAGTCATGTGCTACAAGTCTCTGCCTATTTTTCTCTTCTCCATACTGCCCCCAAAGCTCTAAACACTGATTAAAATGAAAAAAAGTACAAAGGTTCCAGTCTGGCCTGAGACTTCTCCTTATCCTGACCTTAAAATTATACATTTCTTTTTTCTGTATGTTGTGTTCATACATGGTGTGAGATGGCTGAGCAGTCACTAGAAGAGTGACTGCTGGTGTCTGGGTTTTCACCTGCAACTGCAAACAAAAAATAGATTACTTTTAACACATTAGTGCCAGATGTATCCATTCACTGTCACTTGATTTTTTTTGTCCTCTGCTTTTTACAACTCTAGTTTTTAATATTTACTTCATTTATTCTGCAACATGAAGCACATAAGTTCATTTTTACTTCCATTTAGAGCTACAACAATGAACACTACAGAAATAACCTTTGTGCTAAAGCATTTAATGCCATCATATCTTCTTGTTTCTATGGGATTGGTAATGGTTGCTGACATGCTTATATCCAAATTCTACATGGCCCATGATTTTTATCTAAATATAAAACAATTTGTCAGGGCATGGAAAAAACTTAGAGTTTTGCACTTTCAGTGACTTTTCTGACTGGTGTGTCTTGAATATTGCCAATATTTCCCTTACTTTTTTTTTTTTATTTTAAAGATATAAAATTACTTGAATGTATGTGATTGTTTGAATGTATGTGATTGTAGAAACAGAATCTTTAAGCTGATGCATGGTATGAAAACTTGCATCTTCACAGGCAGATTCAAAACTCTACTTGCACCTTTTCTCTGTGAACAGCAGACAAAAACAAACCACTTTGGGATTCTGAGCAAGTCACTGCCTGGCTCGACTCACTTATGGCTCCTGGCTTGGAATTGCCTTCCCTGGACTGCCTGCCTTGTGCTATGGGCTAAGTAATTCATTGGAAAAAGGCAATTACCACATCTTGATTATTCTGCAGCCCTTGCTCTGGTCTACAGGAGATGGGAGCAAATGGCATTTCCCAGCCACACATGGGCAGCCAGCTTCCAATCAGGTGTTAAGTAGGATCTTTGAGTCCATGTAATTTTCTTAGCTCAGTTCATAATGACTTAAATGACTTTAAAAAAAATTCTTCCCCACCTGCAAAAACAAACAATTTAAAAAGTGCAAGAGCTCTTAGTGGAGAAAGGTGAAAATGATGCAACTCAATTCATCAACCTAATCCACATCACACGAAATCTGATGGATTACATGTGGTGGTTCAACAGGGAACATCTCTTGTAATTATTTGCTCACAATCTTCCCACCAGCCAATAACTATTTGTCTTAATTGACACTGTGTAATTCTCAAACAGCTGAACTTTCTTTCAGTGAATGAACTCTGTTGACAAATCCTTTGTTAACATCTTAATAGTAAATACAGAAATTGCACACTAGTGGGATATGGAGTCAAACAGCACCCTACCCCAAAATAAAAATCCTAACTGTCCAAAGCACACAAAAGCAAGTTGCATGTACCTCTATTCAAAAGCTGTGGATTTTAACATTAATTACCTCTTTCTTCAAACTTTAATTTAGGGACCAATGCTTTAGATTACCTTCCCTTGGGGTCTTCAAGGCAAATATACAGCTACAGAAACAGGAGCAGATTGTACATAGAGATGGTAGAGGCAATGAATATTATGCAGTGATGTCTGTATCAAACAGAAAACCACTCAGCCTTCCACCCAAAAACACAAACAGAAGGAAAATGCACAACTCACAGGTCTGCCCTGAACAGTGCCAGACTCTGGCCACCCAGGAGACCACAGGAATTGCCATGAGCCCCACAGCTAAAACTCTCAGTACCAAGAGAATCCAACGATTTTCAAAGGATCTAATGCAGAAAACACTTCCCCCCCCACCACTGTCTCTGGAGCATCCCTCTGATCCCATTACCCTTTCAGGAATAGCAGCTTTCAAGCTCTTCTTTCCTTCTCAGGAGACAACTACAGTAACAAACTGCTGAGCTATCATAAGAACAGCTATTCAGAAAGACAAATTGAGTTAAACCCTGATTGTAGATAAAATTTTATTAAAGTCTCAGTTATAGACCAGTCTTAATGTGTTTAAATACAAATTTCTAAAAACTACCAGAAGCTACCCACAGATTAATGACTGGCAAGATCTTCTATAGTATGTTCATGTCTCAGTAAAATTAGTACTAGTGCATTAATTATTAATATTTATAGAATGTGAACTTTAAAATGCTAGTATAATGACAGTTTTTGTTTGAACTATTTTTCTTAGAAAAAAATATATTAAACCCCAACTTTTGGTATCTTTTTGGTGGGGATCTTTAAAGTAAAGATCACTGTAAAAGTTTGAGTAGATGTAAAAAAGAAAAAATCTGAGAGAAACATTCCCTCTGACCAATGCCTTATCAGGAAAGATTTTGTGTGTTTATGCTCTCTCATCTCTGAATTATATTTAAGTTTTAAAATCAGAAAGTGGGCCACTTCCTTGACCTTAATTGTTACACATTTCTAGCTATGAAATCTTTGTGATATTTTCATTATCGCCTGTCTAATATCACCTCACCTATCCAGCTTTGCAATGTCGTATTGTCTACAGCCTCTGTGCCTTGGGGAAGGATTTTTCATTTCATATTGTTTGTTCAGACTTTAATGAGATTCTTAAAAGAGCAATCCCTTGGATTGTAATAGAATCCCACCATAGATCAGTGGCTAGTAGGAAAAGTTTTGACATGACTGCTTTTGCAGAGAGGGAAATTTATGTTCACAAAAGTAGACTAGATAATGAAAGGTGGAAGGAAGAGAAAAGAATGAAGCAGCAACAGGCACTCAGATTATATTAAGTGTGTAACATCAGAAGATATTCAAAAAAGGAGGAAAAAACCCACAGAAATGTTATTAGGGGTCTCACTTTAAAATAAAATTGCTTCTTCCTCCCTTCTTTTCAAAGGATTTTTTTTTTTCCAAAGTTATTGATAATGACAACTAGAACACACAGGAGTCCATAAAACAAAAATGAGCAAATTGGTTTGAAAATCTGCTAATGAGAGTTGTACTGATGTCTAGAATAATAAAACTCAATTTAAAAAAAAAGAGAGTTTTTTACCATCTTATCCAAAATAGATGACTCCCCTTGTAAGAATCCCATGGTTATGACCAGAAACAGAAACCACTTTGTATACAGCAAATCTCTATATCAAAGGAAAATAATGACTTGTCTCCCTTCAATATAAGTTTCTGGCATGTTTATTTTTAGACATGCTTTTGAAAATTAAAGTATCTTTTGAGGAAACAAATAATTAGCAAGATGCTGATAATAATTCACAAAATATATCTAATTACATTATTGTATGCATTCATTAGTATAAAATATTGAATTTGGAAAAAAATGAAAACAGTCCAAACTTTCAGGCCACCTGTGATTCAGCAAGACTTGGCAGGACAACAGAAACCACCAATATAAACATTAACTTCTGTGATCAGCCCTGTGTTTAATGTCTCATGGTACTCCCAAAAGCACAGAGGGCAGAGAAAAATGAGCAAATCACTCTTAAAGCTAATGTTCCCTAAAGGCAAGAGGAAAATGGTATCTGGAAGAGAAGCTGGGGAGAGTAAAAAAGGTTGTTCATACTTCTTAACTAGTTAGTTCCAGCTATTTTTCATAGTGCTTTAAAAGAAAAACAAAACTAAATTTTAACATAATTATAAGCTTTTCTTATTCTTTTCTAGCTTATCTTGGTTTTAGTAATTATTATTAGGCATCTATAATAATATATAATATTATTTTATGCCAATTATAATACATAATGTTATGACAGGAAGATTTTAAATCATTGAAGGGGCAGAAGACATCCACACTTTCATCATCTCTGCATTACTGAAGTAATGCAATGTGGTAATCACATATCTTCTAAACAGAGAGAGACACACCTGTCCCAGGATTTTCCTGGGAAGCTGTGAGAAACTTAGAGAAAAGAATTAAAACAATTATTTTATTATTTTCTCTAACAATTATCTCTTTCTGTAACCATTATTTATATAGTTCTCCAAACTGTACTATTCATCGTTCACCAACAGTGTAAAAAGTTTTTACTTTGAGGCCAATCTAGTCTCACCTTAACAAGTCACATTATAAATAAACCTACTACTTTCACTAAACTAACCTTCAGCCTTCTAATCCACCTTATAAAAACTCAAGTCTTTCATTCCGTCCCTAACTCAACAACACCAACGTAACACCATTATTTGCTCTTCTCTCTGTTAACATCCAAAGTTGAGAACTGACCAGTTTACCAAAGTGGCAAGACAGATTATAAATTTAACTGAGATAAGATTAATTTCTGAATCACAGATTTACTGAGGTAATAAACTATTACAATATCAGAAGGATACGTGGGTACATTAATCCACACACTGTGTGTGGTTTAGCAGACTGCAGGTGAATACATCTTTATTGATTTCAAAATGGTTTGGAGCAGACAGCTCATGGCAATATCCAAATCAGACATGAATTGTAGCCTCCAAAATGCCTCAAACGTGACTAAGCAACATCAAGCACTCCCAGCTAGAGACAGGCTTGGAGTAATTATGAACTAGCTGGTAATTAGGTACTGACCAGAGCCTCCTTGATCCCAGCTCAGCATTCACTGCCCTCCCAGCCAAGCTACAAAAACTGCCAAGAGGAGAAAGGGGAAGGCACCAAAGAGTCAGAGATGGTTTAGTGGTGTTTGAAGGCGGTTTTTAAACACCCTCAGCCCAGAAATACCCGCGGACAGCTCCCCTGGGCTGCGGACGGAGCGCGCCGCAGATGCTGAGCCATCAGAGCTGGCAGTGCGCAGAGGCAGCCCTGGAGCAGGAGGAGGCTTTAGCAGAGCCCTGAGCAGATGCCTGGGCCAGGTCAGAAGCACAGCTGCTCCTGGCAAAGCTTCAGCCGACTCCGGGGAGCTCCGGGTTCCTATTAGCCTCCACTTAATCCCAGGCAAAACCTGGCCCTGCAAGGCGATGCACCTGAGCTAATAAGCTCCTTCTGGATCCAAAACACAGAGGGAACAGGGGGATGAGCCAGCAGGAGCCAGCCTGGGTCCTGCTGGCATGGAACGGAGCCAGCACTAATAAGCTGGGCCCATATGACAGCTTTCATGCTGGGCTGTGCTGCACATCCCAACAGCGTGGGTATTTTCTGCTATCCACTGTTTTCTTGCTGACTGCCTGGCATGCCACCACATTAGTCTGGCCCTAAAACAGCCAGCTGTGAGGGGAAAATATGGAAGGTCTCCTACCAATATAATTTGGCTGCTCCTGGCGTTGAGGAAGAAAGATTCGGACGTTAAGAAAACCTGTGTTGTTTTTTCATGTGATTGCATATTTCAGCATTTTAGAATTTGCTTCTGTCCGTAGCATGCGTTTAATACCATTTTAAAAATACAATTTGTAATATGCCAGTGTTTGAAAAATATGAATGGCATTTTCATTTTTTGTTGAGTTTAAAGTAAACCCTATGTTCAAGGAGTTTATATAAAATATGCTCTGGTGAAGTAAAAACTTTCTTGTGACGAAATACAGATTTTGTATAAAATGTATCACAATCCTCTTATTTCTAAGATTATGAAACACTGTTAAAAACCTGCCACAACTTCTGCTTTATTTTTACTTTGGGGGAAAAAATAGTGGGTTTCTTTTACTCAAGTACAAATCTTGAAATAAGTGCACAAGATATGCCAACTCATCTTTTAAATCTTATAAGCCTATATCTGAGCTAAAAACTGGGGTGTTTTTTTGCTCTCTGGGGAATTTAACTAATTAATGCCTGGAAATCCAATTATTCTTACAATACATTTTAGAAGAGATATGTTGCTTTTGTAAGTCATATGCAGCTAAGTTCAAATTTCTACTTTTTTCCCAATATGAAATTACTGTACTGCTTCACTGCTCAACACACCTCTTTTCATCATGGGGTGGGGCTTTGGTAACAAACAAGACTAAATGGTCTCAAGTTGTGCCAGAGGAAACTTAGATCAGGCATTAGGGAAAATGTCCTCACCAGAAAAGCTGTCAAGAATTGGAACAGGCTGCCAAGGGAGGGGAGTGAGTCCTGAGGTCCTAAATACCAATCCTGAAGGTATTTAAAAGATGTACAAACATGTCACATCTGGACATGGTTTATTGGTGGTTAATGGTTGAACTCCAAAACCTTAAAGATTTTTTTTCACCCCACATGATTCTATGGTTCTGTGATTCCCCATTTTAAAGGAGACTAATGCAATCTAAAAACAAGTCCCTGTTGAGAAGTATTATAGAAATGTATAGCATATGAAATGTCCATTTTGACTAAAGACTTTTTGAAAGGCCTCCCTTACATGGATCACAAACTTCAATCTAAAATTCAATGAAACTGAACTCTTAAGGGTTAAAAAAATCAGTTGTATTTTCTTTGCCTTGGTGTTGCATTAAAAAGAAACTTATATGCAAAGTCAGCAAATGAAAAAAGTAATACCAACTTATAAATTGCTGAAGAAAATATGACCATTTATGTGCAAAAATTGAAATGTTGCTATTAAGGGTAAACCACACAGTTCTGCAGAAGACCAGGGAAGCAGATGAGGAATCAGAGAGCACTGCAGCTTCCAGCCCTCTGTTAGCATGTTTCTTGTTCCAAAGTTATTTCATTAACACACTTATAAGCACCTCCCCCTCAGCTTTCAATATGCAATTTCTACACACAAGGAAAAGACCACCTCACAAGTCAAGAAATACTCTCAGGTAGTTTTATACCAACTCTCCTTTCTGCCACAAGGTCTTTTTGAGTTAAATAAAATTCAGAAAACCTTAAAGCCAGGGGAGACAACTGCAGTCTACACCAACAGCACCACAGAATACACAGAACAATTGTTATAAAAGGGATGTTTTGTCCCCTCCCTTGATAAACTGAGTATGGTGTTTTCTTAGACTGCAGTTTAATGAACTCCATTTCTGAAACATCCTGTAACTCTCCTCTGTCACCTTTCCAATTTCTTAAGACTTTTAAGAGTAGATACTGAAAAATAAGTTTATTATGACAGTAACTGCTTTAGCAGTTACCTGCAAAATCAGCATTAACTTCCTGATTTCCATCTACCAGCCTTCAGCTTGCATATCATACAATTAAAGCTGTGTCAGAGGCTCACAGCAGAACAATAATCCAGCAGAACAATAACAATCTCCTTCATTGAATGAGACTCTTGATGGAACTCCAAGGTGCTGCATAACCCAGAAAGGATGGGGTAAACTCCTCTGCCATCTGAGAAGTTTGTTTCTTTTATTGTCACCTCTACCCTTTATTGACAAGCTAGGAGGAAACCCAAGATCTGGCCTTTTTTTCTTGGCAATTCTTATAGCAAAATACCAAGATCAAGACTTGATATTTTTGCTCAGCTCTTCTGTGTCTCTTTTCTCCCAAACCCCTTTCAGCCACCCTTGAGGTGGTTCACACTAAAATGGCACCGTGTCAACATCACCTCTCCTCACTCTGCTGTTGTGAAAGAAAACTTCAAAGCCACATCTGGCACCAGAGGGTTTGCCCAGAGCTCCGGAGCATCTTCCCAGCTCGTGTTCCTGCAGGACAGTTCTAACGCGTGTCCCTCAAACCTGCACACCTGAAGACCACCACATCTTGCTGGGGATGATTTCCCAGTGCTTGGCTCTCAATCTTTTGTCCTCAGAGGCGTGTGGATAGATTGTTCTGTGGGGATTTGCTTCCTCCTTGGAGGCTGAGCAAATTTCACATTATCCTGGGGTTTCAGCAGCAGGAAAAACCTGTTACAGAAATTACTGATGACAAACCACAAGGGCCACATGGCCCATCAGTGATTCCATTTTCAGAACATGTTATTAAATTTGCAAGATAATTTTGCCTTGATAGACCAACCCAAGACTTCAATCTTTGTAATCACCACAAATATGTCAAGGTTTCCAACCTCTACATTAATTTCTTACCATTTTAATCCTCATTTTGGTTTACCCAGTTTTCTAGACACCTTTATCATCTGTGAGTATATGTAATTCAGCCTATTTAAGAAACACAATTATTCCATCGATAACTCTGAAATATCAATCTCTGCCAGAAATAATGCATGGTAAAAGACCCTGACTGATGCATCACTAAAAATTAGCTGTGTGACAGTCCATTTTTTTCAGTCCAGCCAGCTTTGGTTTCAATGCTATACCTGTTTCTGACTCAGCTAGAATGGCATGTAGGCAATGGAAAACAACCTCATGGCATGAAACACAGTGTTTAAGAAGTAACAAACCATACTTAGCATGAAAAAAAAAAAAATTACCACCACTTTCTGATTTGCTGAAAGTAGATATACACAAACCATGGAAACACATACTTTCACAAGACGTGTAAAACAATAATATAGTATAATTTGGAGGAAAAAACCTGACTTTCAATTACAGCATATTATATGCAGGAGGCTACTGACAATGTAAACCCCTGCAGGGAGGGATTTGTAAAATTCCCATTACAGCCCATGGTGTACTGTTGTTCACACAGAGAGGGATTTCCTAGAGCTGACATAAAACTACACTTACCTTTGGCTGCCACGGGGGTAAGTGCTAATTCAACATAAGTGATGGTTTTATTTGTTTGTTCTGTTTGTCAGAAAGGTACAGGCACACCAGTTACACTGTGAAATATAGGAATTATGCTTCAATTTTACACACAACTCAAGGGGACATTAAAGATCATCTAGTTCCAGTGGAAGATAAAGACATAATAACAGTTTTAGTGCTCACTGTGAAAAGCTTCAGAACCAGTTCAGATGACAATGAAGACCTAGCCACTGGTTTCTGTTCTAAAAGATCTTATTAATATGGTAATTTTCAGTACACAAAATGATTTTTGATACATCAGACATGGATAAGTGCACAACACTGAAATCACAAGTTAAATTCACTATGGCCTGGTCATGCATTTTCCTGTTGTCAGTCACAGGACATTTGAATTTGACCCAAGCACAAAAAGCCAAGCAAATATTTTATTATTTTGCATTTGCATAAGTTCAGTGCCTGGAAAAGAGGCTACTCTGGCAGTGTGACTGGTGACATTCAGGTGACAGAGGTGAGGGTAATATAAGGATCTCTGCCGACTGTAACGACAGCGATAGCACATAAAATAGACTGAGCAAAACAGAAAAATGGATCCATCAAGGCAGCAGAGCCTCTTCCACAAATCAGCCTGCTAATAAAGTAGCTCAGAAAGCTCAGAGTAAGTTTATGCTCTGTGTTGGAAATTAGCAGGCTGACCTTCTAAGCCGGGATTGTCAATGCAAAACTAAAGTGTCACCAAGGTCAACAATTACACATATGCACAGCAGCTGCATTATCATTCTTAGCATTTGTTTCCTGACACAGGAATAAGTTGAATTATCCTGTAATGTGAGAGCTGCAGAACTGTAGGAAGCAAAAATACAAAAAAAAAAAAAAAAAAAAACCCACTTGTTTTCAAAGGCTAAAACAAACAATCATTGCATTTTAATTGCACAACAATAAACTGGTGATTTAATTTATTCCATATATATGTTTTAAGAGTTTGATATTAAAAATAATGAATAATTAACATAAATGAAGTAGCAATTACTCTTTTCTGCCTTTCACACTTACCATAATAATCTATTATGAGAGCCACCACTGAAAAGCAATAAATATAATCTCACTTCATTTTGCTGATCAACAGCAATCAGTTAATGGTTATCACATGAGATACAATCGATAGAACAGGAAATTTAGAGAGAGATGTTTATTGCTACTTAGTGAGTACTTCTATTGATATTTTAAATTTATAATTAGAATAACAACTCATTTGCCTTTCATCATAAAAGCTTCAGTCCTTGCTTTTAGACTTCCAGATGAAGAAAACCCATAATTTTGTTGTGACAGAACTTGTAAGAAGACTCATTTCCCCACCTACTTTAACACAACAAAATGCTCCAAAATACTGCCATTTAAAAAGTGTTCTAATTAAAAAATAGAGATATTTCAACAGTGTCAAGCAAAGAAATAAAATGCCAAGTACTAAATAAAAAAGTGATCTCTCATTCATGCAGGAAGGATTGCAATAGGATTTTTACATTATTCTACATACCATGGACTTTATTCAGGAAGATATTTATGCATATTTCTAATCTTATTAAAGGCTTACTCACTGATGAGCTCATTGTATTTCAAGTGGTGTTTTTTTTTTCTCCTGCCATGATTCCTTTAGAGTTGTACTTCACAGATAAAATATAAAAAATACAGTATAAGAAGCCTAATAGGATGCTCCATCTGTGACATTGACATAATAAGGTGTTTCAGAAGATATAAGAAAGTCTCAAGGGGAGATTTCTTCCCAACTCCAGGCACCTAACAGATGTCATTCCTTCTTTCAAAAAAAATTAAAGTCAAATTATCTCATTTTTGAAATTTAACATGTTCATGTCTGTTTCATTTTCAAGACCTTTCCTTTTGCAGAAAACAACCTTAGGACTATTGAAAATCAAACTCAGAAACTGAAATCTAAACTAAAGCTTAAAAACATACTCTAATTTTTCATGTTACTTTTTAGACAACACCTTGAAAGCTTCAGTTGTTTACAGAGCTCCAACACCTTCTGCACTTCCTCACTCCATAAATACAGATGAGTGAAATTGAAAGGTTTTTGTACAACTAGACCCCCTGCAAACATAAAAACTTTTAAATACCATAAATTCTATAGCAACCTCACTATTACACACTTCAAACTGCACTGTTGAATATCATTCACTGTATGGATCAAGAAGATTTTCCTAAAACTGTACACAGGCCACAAACCATAGAAGTGCATTCCTTGTCTCATTTAGATGTTATTTTCTTCTGGCTCTAAATTTGGTTTTCCATACCAGTTCTAATCTGGCTCGACTTTTGGGAGGCATTCAGGAATGACCTATGGAATTATCAGTAGCACACTAGAAGCAAGTGTGAATTAAGGGATCCTGGGAGGAATTATCAGTCACACAAAAATGAGACAAGCCCTGGTGACAGGAAGCACAGGGTGTAGAAGAGCTGTAGTGAAATGAGCCAGGGCACATAAAACATCTGCCTGTGGAAGCTGTGATACCTCCCAAGCCTTGCCTGTGAGCCCACTCAAGGAACTTGAGCAAAGACAAGCACGAGAAGTTATTCATTCTCCTTTGACCTACTTCATCTTCTAATTAGCATTTGGTAATTGGCTGGAAAAAGTCCAGCTTCTTGCCCAGTAGATGCTTCTTCAGGTATGCTGACTGCTTTGGGTTAATGCCTGGGAATATGGCAATCTGTACTGCGTGGTGTAGGAATACAAATCTCACCCTAATTAAGTGGAATCCAAGTACCTAACAGTTAGGGATTTTTGATCACTCCAAATGCTACACCACATTGCAAAGGATGACATGAAAAAGCTGCCTCTTTCACTCCAAAGGATTAATAAACAAAGGAGAGAGATCGTGCTCTCCCCCTTGCTGCACTTTAGAAGCAACAGATCATCAAACCTGAAAGATTCAGTAAATGTTTTACAGAGAGAGGAGAGAAGAGAACATAAATGCACTTAAAACCAACTGCAAAGTACTTTTACGAATAAGTTTTAACTTCAGGTAAAATAGCAAGAATATTCTGAACAAAAACCAAACCAAAGCCAACAAGGATAATGGAGAGGGAAAATCTAGCTAATACTACAAAACTGCTTGACTGGCAACTCAAGCCAAGCTACCCTTCTGCTGTTTTTGTAAACAAAGTAATCATTTACTAAACTGTCAAATGAACTCCAACGTTCTACCCTGAAAATCTCAATCTGAAGGAGCATCCCCAAGCATGCCATCAAATCTGAAAAAGCTCCAGTTGAATAAAGCCTCAACTGACCCTGGAGAATCAGTTCAGCTGAGGAAATAATGAAAAATACATGCAAATATCTATTCTGACACATCTTTTCAAAGGTGGGTGATAGCTTTGATTGTTTTTTTTCCACAAAAAGCATCTCAATGCTTAGTCATAATGAATATTGTAGGGCACCACATGAACCTTCATAGCAATGTTTCAGCCTCAACAAGAAACTGGTGACTAAGAGCAGTGTGGATGCTTCATACCTTTAACTGAACTGAAGTAGGCAGCATTAACTGGTAAACAAGTAATTGAATTTTCACACTGAGAAGAAGTAAGGAGTCTGAAAAGCCAAATAACAAGTGGACTGTAATTTCAGTGGTACCAGTCATGAAGTTTGAATTTCAGTGAAGGTTGATTTGATAATGGAAGGGTAACTGCATCATTCCAGTTTCATTAAAAAATGTAAAGAACAGCCTTTCTGGAGATAGAGAAGTGTTTTCTACTGAATCTTATCTACTGCAAAGTTCTTATTAAGGATGAGGATTTGAGGTCAATCCTCTAGTTTCAGCAAGTTAATCGAGTGATTAAGCTTTGACTAAAAATTTCAGGGATAAAGTTCTTCCAACTGAGCTTAACCTCAGCATGTGTGATGGAATTAAAACTTAGTAAATCCTCACTTGCCAGAAGGACTTGTGTTGGAAACAAAACTGATGAGTTGTTGCTGACATCCCAACCTTGCACCGTATATAATTAACACAATGACAGGTTAATCATATTCAACAGCTTCTCCTGTTCTCATTGGCTGTTATACAATATTTGGAAAATAAAAGCAAATTTGGAACCTGCTCCTGCAAGTACAAATGTAAATACCCAGCTCTGATCTGTTTTGCTCTACAGAGTTTAATATATGTGTATTATCCTACCCACATGCATCCATTTGAAACCAAGGGCACTAATTAGATACTCAATGTGCCAGGAAATCAGAGTTTCAGTCATGGGTTCTGCCACAAATGTGTGATGCACTTTAAAACCATTGCCTGAAAGATACTGAGTGAGCACAAAAAATAATACTGGGTCCCTTTTAATATCAGCTAATCAAATTTTATGAAAAAGAAAAAAAAAAGAAAAAAATGAAGAAGAATGTGGAAGAATTCACCAAAGCATAAAACAAAAGGTTCCTTAGATATCTTTCAGACATTTTTTGTCAATTTCTCAGAAAAATATTCAAGTACACTCCCAATATTACTTGTGACTCAGTTATAATCACTCTACATGCAATGACAGTTATAATGTTAGGTCTTCACATGTGACCCATAATTACTGGTGTTGCTGTGGTTCAAAGCAGTGAGTGGGGAGAAGAGGTTCTGTCCTACAGGGACAGCCACAAGCCAGGCTGTTCAAAGTGAGTCACTTCACACAGACAAGTCCAAATTTTGATGTAGGAGCAGATTTCAGAAAAAGCCTTCAGATTACATTGACACTGAAAAATGCTAAAAATCCTTCTGCTTTTGAAAAAAAAAAAAAAAAACAAAAAAACCCAAAAACCCAAAGCAAGAGCCAAAAAACCAAACAACAAAACTATTAAGGAAACTTCCCAGTATGGCCAGTATGACCATTCACAGGACTCCCTGACAGCCACACTCCCAATGTCACAGATTTTCACTGCTGGGACCAAACCCCTCGGCAGGGATGGCCCCACTGACCTGGTGGGTTCCCACTGGTCTCCCCACTCACACAGTCAGGCCAGCTTGATCCCAGGTTTCCCAAAGCAGAGTCTCAGATGTCTCATTCCATAAAGCTGCACTAAGACAGAAACAGCCTGAGCTGGTTCCTCTGAGGAGAGATCCCAAAGGAACCCCTGGGCTTTTTTCCCCTCACAGTCCAAGCTTGCCATGGTCTGTCTTACTCTTCTTCCCAGGCCTCCCTCTCCTGCTCTGTATCTCCCAGTGTCCATCCACCTGGCTGGGACACCCATCTTCATGCCCTCTGCCATCAAAGCCTTTTGTCTTTGGCTCCCACATTCAGAGCTCGAGCTGCACCTCAATCTGCAGCTTACAAATGAAGTTACCAGCACCAAATATATTCCCCTGCAAAACCAAACACCCCAAATGTGTTTAAAGGCTCCTTGATCACAAATAAAGCTTATGTAGAGCTGGTTGAAGACACAACTCAACTGCAGTGTTGCAGCCACGCCTGAACCTGAACAAGCTGGAGGTACTGAGCAGAACCACACAAGACCTTTGCTTGCTCCCTTTTCTCCTCATAACTTCTAACACAAAGAGCAGATGGACGAGCTGTTCCTGTGCACTGTCTTATGCACAGAGCTGCTGAAGTTCCTGTGGATTGCAGGCAGCACTGAGTGGGTGTCTTCCTGCCAATCCAAGTTCAACTCCCACACAATCTCTGCAGGAATGGTCAGGCCAGAGCCGATGCCATCTCCCAGTGCTCTGAGGAGCCAGCAAGCCCTGATGCCAGCAAGGCAGCTTAGTTCAGGTTGTACACCCATGAACTTGTCTGAGGATAAAATGCCTCCAACTCCAAAGCTGTCTCAGAGTGTGCACGATTACTATATTAAGGTGCAAGATTACTATATTACACTGTCCCCCTGTTCAACCCTGAGCCTCCTGGCGTATTTCCTGGCTGTGACATCTGCCTGTCAATAGGAAAGCAGTCCAAAACCAAAACTGTTTTAGGCCTCCAAGACCAGTGTTGACCTTCTTTCTAATAATACACAAGAATTTCTGTTCCACATTGACTTTAGATTCAGTGCGAAAGAAAACAATACCTAAAAAACCCAATACAGCTATCTAGTAGCATAAAGGAAGATATGAACCAAGAAAAACAACAAAAAACATACAGACACACAAAATTATCACCTTGCAACTAAAAAAAAAGAATAATTATTTTCACATGACATTTCTTACTGTTCTAGTTCACTTCTCACTGTTCACAGTTTTCCTATAAATCAATGCATCTCAAAGTCATCCCAGAACTTCAAACTTTTCTTAGCACAAAATCTTCCACCCCTGCTTTCCTCTTGGTGACAGTTCCCCGTAACTTTCAGGAGCCTTTCCCATATTCTGTGCTCTCTGTCTTTGCACTTTCTCTGCCATGCTAAACACCAGTGAAGACAGAGAGATCAGATTAAAGGTGTGGTGTAAGTGCATTCCCTTTAACAACAGCATGGCTTGAGGAATGCTGGCAAAAATATTTTTGAGGCTTTAGGTAACTCTGTGGATGAGTGTCTTCTAAGAGATCATCATTGTTGTCAGGTGGATTGTTACTGGTGTGTCCCATTCTGCTATAAAAGCAGGAGTTGGGGAGGATTCTTTTTGATTAGATTTTTTGGATGAACATAAAGCGTAAACACGGCAATATTACATCTGATAACAATTTATTGGAAAAAAAAAAAAAAGGGGATAAGTGTTACTACTAAAGGGGGATAGGAAAAGGAGAAAAGGAGCAGAGAGAGGAAAAAGAGAGAAGGGGAAAGAAACAGAAGACAGACACAGTGTTACCACAAGAACCCCAGCATCTTTGTTGGCTTTTACCTCACCTATAACATATGTTGAGGCATAAATAGATTGGTCCTTCTCATGGTGTTAGAACAAAAGATGTACATGTGATGAGTCTGTAACAATGACATCTTATTCAGGCTATCAGAAAACCACACCTTGAAGAAAACCAGGAGATTTAAGAACAGATTCCCAAAAGTACAAACACCAGGCGACAGCAAAAGCCATGAAAGAGAGAGCACAGGATGATGGCAAAGCTGCCAGGGCTCCAAACACAAATCAGAAATGGTCAATTATAGTCACTAAGGGAGCATGGGTTTGTGAGCTGAAGCAAAAAAAGAATGGTTTTACAAGTCAATAAAGATCAAGTTAATAAACTGTGTTTGCCAAACAATATAAATGAACCAAAGCGGCTTCCAACCGTGGAGGAAGAAACACTCTAAGTCAACATCCCACTCTTCCCAACCAGGAGAAGAAACAATGATCAATATCAGTGATTTCTGGGGTAGAAAGTGAGGGGTTGACCCCTCCCCATAATGCCATACTGCTTTTCTACTGAATTATCACCACCAATCTTAGCACCAAGACTTTTTACTAAAGGTAAGGTTAACACTAGAGAAAGAAACAGACATTGTATGTGTAGTTCTATCAGTTCTGATTGTCCCATTATTGGCAATGGCTTGTAACAGTTGCATAATTTGGTCTATTAGAATTAATATCATTATACCAAGACAAATAGTTCTCTGAGTAGACTTAAGACTTTAATGAGATTAAGAACAAGTGCTGGTTTTGCTTTTACAGTGTGTTTCTTTAGACCACATTAACACAGGGTGCTTGACACCTACCCTGCCCTTAAGATTATTACAGTTAAGATGCAAAGTTGTGGCTTGAGATGAGATAAACTTGCCCAGAAGCCTAATTAGCAACTTTATCCTTTTGACCCTACAAATTAATGAATTAGAAGAACAAGCTGATGGCTGCTCTCCAGAACACCTTCCTTAAGAGAAACAGTGACCAAGAACCACATTTCTTCCCTGATGGAATCAGTAATGAAAAACTGAACAGTTTGAAACAGATCCAACTGGTTCTGACCAGAGTCAACAAGTTCAAAAAGGTTCAGACTGTTTTTAAACAAGATTAAACCAGTTCAGCCCAGAACAAACTGGCTCTGAAATCTGGTTGAAACCAGTTTAAACCAGATGTGACCATTTCTGACTGCTTCAGAACGGTTTCAACTGGCTCAAAACAGTTCTAACTGGTTCAAAATGGTTTTGCTCTGATCCAACCAGTTCTACAGGTTTGGACCAGATCTACATCCAACCAGTTCTGAATGATTCAATCCAGTTTTGACCAGATCCAACTATTCAAATCAGTTTAAACTGGTTTAATTTGGTTTGTACTAGTTTGAAAAAGATAAAAATTATGAATAAAGGCAGTATTTTAGGTTTTAATGAAAACCTGTAGAGGTTTCAGTCCCCTCATCACTTGCCCCACGCTGTTCTGTCATCACAGTATCCAACTCCACAGAGGAGCAGCAGCAGGAGAGGTCCTGGGCAGAAAGGTCAGGCAGCCCTGCCACTGTCACCAGTGCCATCTTTGCAACAACATGTAGTTCTTCTCCACACACAGAAAAGCTCCCAGAGTCTAATGACTGTAATAATGTTGAAATACAATAAAATGGCTGTGATTGCAGTTTCAGAGAACATAATAAATGGCAGTTATACCTAAAGATGACAAGCTAATTTGTACTCTTATTTTGGCATTATTGACAACTACACAGGAAAATTAATCAATACCTAAGCTATCTTATTTTCCTTTAAGTGATGAAGCCCTGTCTCAAGTGGGTTTGTATTTTATTAAGGTGGGATTATTAGATTAAGCAAGCAAAGCTTCTTTGCAAATGAAAACCTTTTAACATCTCTGTCATCAGAAAAATACTAAACTTAATATGAGTTACAATATTATGGGTTATGTTTTCATGGGAGGCTGAAACTTTAAAATCTCCAATATTAAATGAGAAATGGCTTCTATGAACTGCCATTGATAATGCAGCACAAGAAAATATTACACATATTTACTGATCTTTTAAAATAGCACATGCCTAATGGGCAATATTTTATCTAAATGATGCACAGAATAAAAATAGGACACAAAGTTACAGACAATTATCCCCAGTTTTGAGCCAGAGCACCTGCAGCATTTTCTACTTATTAGTTGGAAAGTTTTGTACTAAAAATGAAATATTTCTAATAAAGCACTTAATGAATGAACATACTTAGAATGCTGGTGAAAAAACTACAAACTATACCTAAAATGCATTAGGTGAAAAACTGATGAAACAAAGTACAATAAGACCACATCAGAGAAACAAGGCAGCAAAAGTGTACCAGAATATTTCCAGCTACCTAAGCAGGCAAAGAAACAGGGGAGGATTTGTCTTGAGGGATTTCAGTGGCACCTCATTTTGTGTAAGCCTATACAGACACTGAAAGCATGTGTCCTGCTAAACATACCAGGAAAAATAAAAATTAAATAGGAATAAAACACAAATAAAATTTAAAAATTAAAAAATAAAAAAATAAAAAACCATAAAAGAATAAAATAAAAAATAAATAATAATATAAAAGTATTAAAAAAATAAAATAAAACAGATGTTGCCTGTGGTGAAGGAAGAGTGGGGAGCTGTACAGAATAGTTGCTCTACTCTTGTCCCTGTCATGGAATAATTTATATCAAAGTTTAAAAATCTTAGCATTTGTGACCAAAATTTAGATGCACACAATATAACTGATGTATTGTGAAGTGATAAAACTGAAATATAAAGACTATCAAAGATGAGGAAGAAAACCAACAGCAGAGGAATATTAAGAAAATATAAAGAATGCAAAGATTCAAAGAGAAGACTCTGAATGGTTCCCCAATACCCAATGCAGGCTGAAAATCATAATAGTTTCAAGAATTATTTGGAGAATGTGAAAAAATATTGCTAAATTGTTCATTTACTTTTTGTTCGTCACATGTTCAAGACACATCTCTGCTCCAATTTGCTGGAGCAGCAAGCCATAATAAATAAAAGAAAAAAAGAACGTAAAAGACAAATAATACTGAATAAAGAATCAACTCTTTTTCTTTTTTTTTAGGCCTTTAGGCCGCCAAGAAGGAAATACAAGCAGAACTGCTAAGCATTTTTTTAAGAAGAGCAAAACTAGAAAAGGTAAAAAAATATTGTGATAATTGAAAAAAACCATTAGTAGAGAAGAAGTAGATTTAAAAAAAAAATCTATATTCTAAGACCGTAGCACTTTTAAATTTCAATCTTGTATTTGAAGCTGTAACATGACATGATCTAAAACAAAACTCTTGATTTATTTTATAAGATTTCTTTCAATATATGAAATTATGCCTGTCCTTGGAAGGTTGCAAAGTTTAACTAGTTCATATTTTATTTAGTACTTACGATCCTAACAGCAGGCTGCCTTAGGCCTCATTTCCACTTAATGCAGAAAAACAACATTCCTTATTCATGTACTGTCTGATCAAAGGTTTACATTTAGCACAACACACTAAAAAAAGCGTATTTTGAGTAGATTTCTTACAGCTGAGTAAGAAAGTGAGCCCAGCTCACTGAAAATTTATTAGTTCAGGTCATACTGGTTTTGCAATTTGTGCACAAACTTGTTTTGCCAAATTTAAACCATTCAAAATCAAAAAGAACAAAGGAATGGTAGGATATGGATACATAATGGCATAAACACAGGCATAACAACAAATGAATAGAAAAAAAAAATGTGAGGTGAGGCTTCTTTTCTTGAGTGGTTCAGGTTTGCATTTATTTGCATTATTTGCATGCTGATTAAAACCACTTTGGGCAGAAAGGATTGCAGGCACTCACATAATTGTGTTCCTGCTGATGGATCTTTGGGCCCAGCAGTCACAAGACTGAGCAGACAGAGGGAAATGCCAATTACTTTGCCTTGGGTATTTTAGGCAGATTGCTTGTACTTAGACAAGCCTGCACATCCCATCAGTCACCACCTGGCAAGGTACACAGCTGAACTTCTACTTTAACCACTGGGGTAGATTAAAGTCAAGTCAATCACATTCAATTTCTAGGATGGTTTAAATACCTGGTACACCTCATACAGCCACTGACAAAACAAATAAATGGTCTGTGCACTTACAAAAATTATCACCTCTTAAATTCTAATTCCCTTGAATTTGATGGGATGGCCTACCTGATCTCTGATACCCTCTCAGGAGTTTTGCAATCAAGATGCCTCATCTCCCAGCAGTGCTCATGGTGGAGGGAAGGCAGAGTACAGTTGAAGTGTTTCACAGCTAGCCACCAAAACAAGTTCTGGCTGAGCTTTTGTTCACTTTTCTGTGCTGAAACTAATAAGCAGATGCAGTTTTATCTAGTCAAAGACACAGGCAAAGAGGTTATTTTAAGGACCTGTGAGCTGACAATGATTCTGGACTAGAATTAATGACATGGAGCTCAAGACAAGCACCATCCTGGCTTACAGTGTTCTGGTGCCAGCTTTATTTTACTTGAAATACAAGTTTGTTATGCTTGACAAACTGAGTGTGACCAGAAACACTTCATTTGTTTTACTTCAGCTGCTGCAGAGGAGACAGGCACAAAAGCGTTCAATCCAGTATTGAATGAGTTTGGTTTGCTTAATTTCTTACTTCTGTTAAATATCTACCTGCCTACAAGGAAAGGAAAATGGCAACATTTGTAAAGTTCCAGGTTCACACATGAAAAGCAGGTAGAAAAAGAAAAAAATTCTTGCAATGATTTACATTTTACATTTCATTGATGATAAAAGCAGCTATTTTCTCCATTTTAGAATGTTTCCAACTTTCAGCTTATTTAATAACTATCTCTCCTAACAGCCTGCTGTCCACTTATCAAAAGCAAACATTTCCTTAGATATAACTCAAACTTAAAACTCTAAATTCTGACCAGAGGTTCTTTACTCTGGGAATTTCTCTTCATTAATCATTGTGAAAGAGATCCCATCACAGCTTAAATTAACTTTTTTTCCCCAGCATTTTTTGAGAGAGAAATCTGAAGGAGAAACAATTTGGATATAAATTATCATTTGTTCTTGGAGCTGGCCTTACAGGCCTTCCAAAATATTTGCCTGCAGATCCCCAAGGGCAGGAGCTGGAACAATCTGTCCTGTTCTTTAGTCGAAAGAATGGATCCCTCTATCCAGATCCATTTAGCCCTCTAAGTACTTTGCACATGCATTGATTCTTTGTCAGACTTTCAGGGATTCTGACTGAGATTCCCTTTTTCCCATGTTCAGTGTATGTTACAGTATCAATTCTGTTAGTTCAGAAAGTCCATTTCACTCTGGCACACTATTAACTACCCCTTTCTTTCACTTTGTCCAAGAAACCAAGTAACACAACAAAAAACCTAGGATCAACAAAGCTGGGTTTTTTCCCCCTCTATGAAAGAGATGAGCTGTTAAAAACCCCTATAAGGAGAAAAAGAGGAATTCTGAGCAACAACAATGGAGTCTATACCTGAATTTTGAAATAACATTTATCTACACCAGTTGTCTCCAAATCAACATTTCTGGCATTTCCTCTGGACAAGACAATTTCTTTCTCAGGCTTCAGTCCTTGACTTGTGTTAAACACAACCCTCTCAAGTGTTGTTTCAGCACCCCTTGGCCACCACACAGGTGGCCCAGCAGCCACTGCTGTCACTGCTCCATGTGCCCCAATACTGCAGCCCCAGCACCATGGGCATCAAATGCCTTGTCCAAAATCCCCTCATTTTTTGTTTTCCCCCATAATATGCCACACATTTTATTGGATATATACTTTCTCTAGCTGCATGACCCCCAAGTTGTGCTCCCTCAGGTATTTCCTCTGGTTGTGAATCAAGTTTTTAGATTTGCCTCTCGTTCCTATGTTTTATTATTCTGCTGATTTCACATGCTAACTGAAAACGGAATTAACTTTCTGGTTTGCTTTCTCAGTGAGGCAAATTGAATTTGTTACCTTCACCACAAATTAATACAATACAGCTTGGAAAAATGTATTTTATATATACTTGGAAAACTTGTAACACACTTCATGTCACTAGCTGGTATATGAATAATTCAGATTCAATTACTCAGTGACAGAGTCACTATACAAACTGCAAGAAAATTAATTGTTTATTTCTTAGTGTGAAGGAAGATAGTCCCCCATATTCAGCATCTGCAATCGTGTAGTGAGTAGATACAGGAACAGAAAGTTTTAGGAACAGGAGGACAAAAAGAATCTTGTTTTCTTTCACAGTTCTGTGTTCCTGGCATTACAGCTGGGCAAAGTTTAAGCCGTAGATGAACTGATGATTTTACCTGCAGAGTAGCAATTTGATTTGACCCTCATCCACAGAAAAGGCAGTTCTCAAAAGATGAGGCTTTTTCTAAAATAATTGTGACAAATAAAGCAAACCAACAGTGAATTCCATAAATGAGCATTTCTTTGGGAGAGGGAGGTCTGCCAACTTTTGGGAAAACCTAGAGACCACAGCAGGGCAGGACACCTCAAACAGATACTACTTTCATTAAAACTGCTGGAAAGAAACCCCCCAAAACAACAAAACAACAAATAAAGCAGTTTGAATCTAAGCACCTTCAGTCTTTGCCAAGGGAGGAAGGAAAGTTGGTGTCTGCCCTTCCAGGGGGAAAGAAAGTTGATACAGAAGTCACTGGAAAATGGGCAGTCAGTTTGAAGCAGAGTTGCTAAATCCATTAAGTACTTTGAGAATGGACACAGAATCTCACGATTTCATTTTAAATTTTCTTTTCACTTGCCTAGTGAAAACATGCAAGCTTAAAACATTTGAACATTGAATACTAAGGAGACAAGAAAAAAGGTCAGATCTTCTTTGGAGTCCAAATAAGTAACTTGGGTTATTGTCTGATGTAATTTTTAAGAGAGAGATAAGACTTAGCACAGGTACAGGAGAAAGATAATAGAGTGACACATTTAAATCTACACAGTGATAAGCCTACCCATGCTATCAAACTGCAGAAATGATCATTATTTGTTACCACACAACGCTGAGTATTTAGGGAAACAAACTCCCATTTTCCCCAAGGCAGTCATTTATCCCTTTGGAAAGGCTTGCATTCCAATTTGGGGGTTTTTATTTCATTTTTTAAACCAAACACACACACACACACACACACACACACACACACATATATATATATATATATATATATATAGTCTTTGCTTCACTCCAATAAAGGTCTGAGGTTCCCTTGCTATGGGAAAAGCTCATTCTAACCCAACAACAGAAAAATTTTAACTAGGTACTTCAAGTTAGTAATGGGACATAAAAGATTGATGACATGAACATGAAAAAAAAACAAGCAAACAACCCCACACACACACACAAAAAAACCCCCAAACCCCACAAAAAAAGCCCAACACAGTGCTATTTTTGCCCCTCTCAGCAGAAACACTTCCTGCATGCTTGGAATTACAGATGATAATTTAGCATATTTTACTTTTCCAGTGTATAGTTCTTCAGTGAAAACTGAATAGACATGTATTAAGAAATTTCTTTTCACATTTAAATTCAGTTATTTCAGAACTTTATTAACTTTGAGACTAAAGCGAGAGCTTTGAATCAAATGTTCAGTAATAAGAAAAAGCATTTGTTAAATAGTTAAAACTCTATTAAAATAAAAGGAACAATTTCACTTTTAGAAAAGAAAAATATCACAGAAGTGATATAAGTGATAGTAAGACTACCCTAAAATATGTATTAAAATAATTCAAATTATAGTGAATTTTTTATAGCTAAAAGTATGCTGCCATGGGTGGCATAGAACTGTATGGGTTTTTGCTTTTAACATTCTGTTAGTGAAACGCTCCCAAATATCCTAAAAACAACTGTTCTAAAAAAACAAGGTTTATTGTGAAATGGGGATTGATTCTATAAGCTGCAGAAATAAACACAAAAAATCTTGAATAAATATTTTTTATAAAATTGAGAAGTTAGTCGTGGCAACAAAACCAATTTTAAATGAGAGCATTGCTTGTACCATGGCCAAGATTAGTCAGAATTAGTCAGACTTTGCCTTCTAAGAGGTGATTTTGGTAGCAGTGATAAATTCAACTAAAACGTGATGTGTGCAAACTAGAATTAAATGAGCTGGATTACCCGCAAATTGGAATACATCTTATTTGTTATTTCCTCGCATGCAAAAGCAAAGATAACGTTTTAAAAGGCATGGACAACATGACAATTTATTACTATAGCGCAGACATGACCTGCTGTACAAAGCAATTACGCAGCTGCAGAAAAACCCTTCTTAATTATCCTTTCTAGTTTAGCTTCCTTCACAACTCCACTGCACAGCCTTGGCTGCACCAATCCCAAACCCTCCAGTGCGTACGCCAGAGACAGCGACAATCCCAGGGCTGGGTTTGCAGCGGTACCTGCAGAGGGCTGCAGACAGGCTGACACAGCCCCTCTGAGGTGGGAACTGATCCTGTCTGTCACAGCAGGTGCTAATGAAAATGCAAAACAGTAAGGATTTAAAAGTCAGCGTTAATCGTTCTGCTGCTGAACAGGACAGAAGGAAGAAGTCACCGGTGAATCTCTTGTTATTGAATGCAGCAGCAAGGAGCTGTACAGTGATGGAGAAGGCAACATGATACTTCTACCAAAGGCTGCTGGAGGTGGCAAGGAGCAATGAACAATTTCTCATCTAGGGTCTAGAGTATTATTTATCTTATTCCAAAACACGCATGAGAGGAACAGACAAATTTACAGAATTGCCTGCTGTGGCATGATAGGACCAATGGAATCAATGAAACAAAGACCTGAAGAAATTTCCTCTTCTTACTTACAGTGCACTGGCTATAAAATTATGCTGGTACTGACCACCAAGGGCCGGAGAGCAGCCATCATCCAAACAGGACACAAATCGCAGAATCATAGAATGGTTTGGGCTGGAAGGGACCTTAAAGATCATCTAGTTCCAAACCCCCCTGTCATGGGCAGGGATACCTTCCACTAGACCAGGCTGCTCAGAGCCCCATCCAAACTGGCCTGAACGCCTTCAGGGACAGGGCATCCACAACCTCTCTGGGCTACCTATTCCAGTGTCTCACAACCCTCACAGTGAAGAATTTATTCTTAATATCTAATATAAACCCCATGCTCTTTAAATCTGAAAACCTTACCTTTTGTTTTATAACTACCCATACTCATAAAAAGAATATAACACCCCTGTAAAGTGGGGAGAAACACAAAATGCTGGACTTGCCCTGGTTCTCCACCAATTTAAATCCTGTTTCATTTCATTATTTCAAGCCTAGGAGTATTTAAGATGTTTTGTTCTGCTGTTTGCTCACCCCTGGGAGCAGCCACCTCTGGCACAGCACAGCTCTCTCCTCCAGAGGAACCTGGACAGACAGTGGGACAGGCCTGGTGCCCCTTGGTCCAACAGAATCCAGGAGGTAGCAAACACAGGCTGGAGACTAAAAAAGAATATTTTGAATCCTTCCTGCATAAACTATAGCCTGAGCAGCCTATGGATAACAGGGCTGTCCACAAGTTATCCATGTGGGTAACTTAGATTGTTTTTCAAATGTAGCCATCATTTTTTTGACAGTATCTTGTTATTTTGAAATACCACTTAACCTCCAAGTTCTCAACTACTCTGTAATAAAATTCCCCACAAGGTGCTATCAACATTCAAATATCCCACTCATTTAAATAAGGCACTGTTATAACACAGTGAGCACAACATCACATAATTTCACAAAATTTGTTGTAGATATTTAAAACTGACTATAATTTTGAGAAAGCAATTTGTGCAGGAGCTTCATCCTATAAGCAATATTCTTAGCTGAGATTACATAGTCCCTTTCAAACAATGTGTGGTAAATTGTTGATTATAGTCAATTAAAGGATACAATATGATGTGGTTTTATGCTACACAGTTCTTTCAACTGTAGGAAATTACTAGCAAATGCTATCAAACAGCAAAACCTATGAAAACTTGTTAAAAGCAACAACACACCTTGCATGCAATGGAAAAGTCATAAAAATTCCCTAAATTCAAAACCATTCCAGCATCTGTGTGCCCACAGTACAAGTTTTCACATTACAGAAATGATCAAAGCAGTGCTCTATTACCAATTTCAGCAATTGTCAATTCCTTTTTTGAGACATGATGTTACCTCATGTTAAAAAAAAACAACAAACAAGCAAATAAGGGGAAGGGGGGAAAGCTTTTCACATATATAAAACTATAAATATCCAACCCACAAATACAATGTTCCTACCTCTTCGCAGAGAAAAGAGAAAACAGATGGTGTCTTTTCCAGTGATAAACTAGGTAATCTGTATTCCCTTCTAGAGATGCCAGTCTTGGTCTCCCTATGTTTTATTTTATCTGGCACATCAGTTGCAATATCATACTGTTCTTATCACCAGTTCTCCAGACAACCACCAATGTCTGGCACACTCCTTTGTGAATTAAATGCAAAATCAGGGGGTTTAACCTGCCTTCTTCAACTCTGTACTACAGCACTGCAGAGAATTTTCTGAAGAGATCTTGCACAGTGCATCTTCTTAGTTTTATTAGCTTTATGAGTCAAAGTGAAAGGTTTAAACAAACTCTTGAGAAGAATTTACTACTGTAAATGGAAACAAAGAAGAGCAGGCTAATCAACCATGTTCAGCAAATAACTGATGGAACAACAAAGAGCAACAAATAATAAATCAAACAAACATCTGTGTTAATTGATTCTGCCAAGTGCCTTTTCATTAATACCAGGTCATACTTCTAGAATATGTCAATATGTATAAGCAATACACAGTCTCCAAGAAAGAGCAATCACTGCTGTTAACAAGCAGAACGTTCTAATGATTGCTTCCTGGCTTAAACACTTGGATAAAAAACCCTCCATGGGAACAGGAGTAATGACACTTCATTTCACTGGCTGTCTCTGATCTGCCTCTGATTAAGCCAGGATGAGGCTCCAGGCAGGAAGAGCTTGTGGTGCTCCCTGGAGGATGCTCCATGGTCTTTGCCATCTGTGAGGAGCGCTGGTTCTCCTCAACGCCAAGATGGGCCTAGACCAACCCCATCAGGGCACGGGCTGGATTCCAGAGGCAGGCAAGCTCCAAAACCAGGCAATCTCCTCAAAATCACGCCATGCCAAAGTAAGCCTAGACCAACTCAGAGTCAGGCAAGTTCCTGGGTGCTGTGGTGGAACCTCACTATGTCTGGAGCTCAATGGTGTGACTGTACTCACTGCCTTCCTCACTTAGCTTGTGAAAGGATTAGACAGCTAATATTTTAAAACCTTTAAAAGATTAAAAACTTCTAAAAGACTTGCAAAGTGACCTTGCAAGTTTGAGTTGTTTACCAACTTCACTTCATGAACTCAGTTTGTTTATGTTTACAGGTGTGACAAAGATATACTTCAGTCTTTGGAAATTAGCATGCATATTATATTTGTCCCCTCAAATATTGTAAATCTATAATACTACTGTGCACATAAAAAATACATAACCAGAACTGCATTTTCTGATCAAAATCTAATTTCATGCCCAGCTTTTTATTTGCTTATACCGGTACTACAGTGGAATAAATATGCCCATAGACCAAGTAGCCTCACAGTTTGAAGTTAAAAAATATGGGGGAAAAGTATATATGCAGATTTGCATCTATTTAATCACAAATAAAACCCATTGCATTTTCTTGCAGTCTGGAACAGTACCATGTTACCTTAATCATCAACAGAAGGCAAAAATCTATTTCACAAATGTTTCAAAAAAAGCACTCAGAATGTAGATTTCAATGTGCTGACTAAAGCTGGCTCAAACTGCTAAGCAAATAAAACAACTGAGCCTTTGTTATTGATAGAGGGCACTCAGACAGCCCCAGAGTTCAGCAGAATACTAAACAGATTACTGGAACCACAACCAGCACCACTCTGAGGTGCCGACTTCATTCTCAGGGTTTTATGCAAGATGGAAAGTTCTGCTGCTTTACAAAGAGCTGATAAATGAGTTAGCACTAAGGGGTTTTTTTCCAGCACTTTCCTCTCTAGGTTCTGTTCACTACTTCACAGTAATGCACGTGTAACAAAATCCTTAGAATTACATCCCTGCACCCCAAAAAGCCTCAATGGAACCTACACACAGAGATCCCATCAGAGGTGACAGAGACACTTCCAGCTTCTCCTCAATTAAGTACCAGTGCTACAGGAGACAATCTCTCCTTGAGGCCATATCTCATGCATAACCATGCTACATAAACCGCTTTAAAACTAAAAAAAATGGTTACTGCTCAGACAGATCGATTTTCCAATGTATTTCACCTTTAGTTCCACAAACAATTAAGGCAGTAAAGGTTTCCCAGCCTATCACTGCTGCTTCAAACATTCTTCCTGAATGAACAGCTTGAAAATCAATGCAAATGCTTTTCCAACAACGTGGGCTGTTTGGCGATGTCCAGAACAAGAAGTGTGGGCCAACTGGAAGCAAATATGTAAGAAACAGCTGGCAAAGAAGATCTGCTATCTGTGTCTCACACATTTCCACAACAAATCTTGCCTCCCATCAGCTGTTGGAAGCTGGAAAACCACACTGAACACTGCTAGAGAATGATACAGATTCTTGTTACTGCAACTCCACAACTTCTTACAAAGACTCTTTCAAACAGAAATAAGAACACAAGTATTTTTAAAACACTTATGCAATTGATTCCTAACACAGATGTGTTGATTTTCTGGTTAAAAAAGGTTTCAAATAAGGAGAAACCAGAATGCTCAAACTTTTGTGGAGTTCTGTGAGAGAAAACAACCAGTCTGGAAAGCATTCCTTAAACATAACTAGGAAAACAACCAGCAAGAAGCACCTGCTCCCATCAAGCAAAGCACATTGTCAGTGTGCATGCAAGCTATTCCAGCTGGAAACAAGGTAGAATTTCATTTAAATAAAAATTAATGTCTCAAATGAAGACATTATTAGTTAAATGATCAATGCAGAAATAATAATTTATGTTTTTATATGATAGTTAAGCCTCCAAAACACTAGCTTGTTTTTCCCAATTCTAAATACTAATCTTAGAAATATCTAGTAAAATTGGACAAAAGCTGCCTGTTCACAATAAGACAGTTCAAGTGTGGGGGAGATGTTTTTACAATACAATTTTAAAGACTTGTAAATTGGTAAACTGCAAGTGAAGATTTCCAAAAGCAGTTCATTAGTTGTTGAGGTGATCTGAATAACCTATTTCTTCAAGAATTTAGTACTAAGTATGTCATGTAACCATGACACAGTCATCATTTATTCTGATATAAGAAGTGTTTATATTTCACTTACAGAAATATAAAATTCTTGAGATCTGAAGATTGTTTAGTTGATGCTCTACGTGCACAAAATTGCTTTCACTCTCAGGGGTATTCAATGCTATTGTATTTCCCATTATTTATTTGTGATTGGATTTATTACTTGAAGATTCTGCCAAATACTTACCATTGGTACTTTAGGAGTAATAATTTAGCTCTATCACTACTCAGTATTAGCTCAAACACTCATATTTCACAGCTGCAATATTTAAGCAACGTGCACTTTAGAGCATCGTAGCAGATCCAAAGAAAGTAGGAAGAAAACACGTAAACAACTAATCTGTCATTTTATGGCTATTCCCCGCTGCAGCATTTATCAGTTGGCTGCTCTAACAAACTTAAAAATTCCAACCTAGCTGCTGAGAGCCCAACCCACAGCCCCAGGGTCTCCTGGGCTGCTCCAGCTGCCATCACCTTCCTTTGCCACCCTCTTCCAAGGTTTATGCACATTTATTTTGCTGTTGATTATCACTCTTCCTTTCAGCCTTTTGTTTTTCCCCCTACCTCACTGCTTCCAAGTTTCTTCAAGTATGTTATCCATCTTCCAAATTCTCCTCATGAGATCTAATTGGACTGCATTTCCTTGAAGCTGAAGCTCACTGTGGTACTTCTGCAGTGTTCCTAATCTCTCTGTGGACCTGGCATATTTTTCTTTTTTCTAAACTTTCAAGTATTTCCATCTCCTTGTAGTTTGGTATTACACGTTAATTCTATTAGCATGTTGTTAAACACTCTCCCTGATCACTAATAAAGACATTAAAAATGACTGGTTCTAGCAGTGATCCCTGTGGTACCCTCAAGACACCCTTTGTTTGTAGTGTTTCAGCCAACTTTTAATCCACGTGACAGTGCTCTTATCCAAGCCAATTTGAATTAATTTTGCAAGTCAGGCTTAGAAAAGCAACAGCCAAGCTTTTGCAAAAATGCAAAATTACTACAGTTTTCTTCTGCATTCGTCTCCCCCCAAGTTATGTAAGTTTTTTTAATCAACTAAAAGAGCAAGCTTTATTTATCAACTTAATTGGCAGCTATATGCTATGTATTTGTTCTATCATATACTCTGGAATTTGTATACAACTTTTAGTACTACATCTGCTTTTTTCCTGGTATTTTACATTTCCTTCATAGCTTCTCATATTTTAGAAGTGATAAGCAGTGCTATCACTGCCTTGCCAAGTACTGATCTGATGACTAAAAAGTGGTAAGGACTATAGCCTCAGGCTCCTCAGAGAAAGCAAAAGTAGGTTTAGCTAGGAAATTAATTTGTATGACCATTGACAGGATTTCAGAATAAGCTATAGATACTGAAGCTCTATAGAAATGGAGTTAAGACCAAACTAATCCATTTGCAACATAAGATCCAGCCTTCACAACAGAAATCGTTAAGGTAAAAATCAAAAGTCAGAATATATGTCAATTGCTGAGTAAATAATATATAAGGAATATATAAGTATATAAGTATATGCACCTTCCTTTCTGACTGTATGTGTAGTTAAAAGGCATTTTTAATTTATTCAATTTCTTGCCTTTTATCTGTAAATTATCAATTATTTTACAGGATTTTACTTACCAATTTTCTAATCATAAATGCTTTTGCTCAATTTGCCTTGTCAAAGAGTCCTACTTAAAACTGATTTCAGTATCCCAGGCAAGTGATGTCCTATATTTGGTAATTTGTCTAGGATTTTGTGTGAGTATGCCTTAACCCATTGCTGTAAAATGGATCTGTGAAGATTTTTAGTTGACTTGACCATATTGCCATCTTTATGGATTGCTACATCTAAAAGGCAGTGAGAACAGTCACAATTTATCAATTTCTTCTAGAATATAAGTTTTACTATTCTCATAAGCCCTAGACTCCTTATTTCTAAAATTCTTCTAAAAAAATTTCTAAACTTTGATGTCCTGGTATTACTACATTCTGCAAAATGACCCTAAATTTCAAAGACTGTAAATATCATTCAGTAGCTCCAAACACACTTCAATTTCATACAGGGTTCTTAGAAGAACCACAAGAATCAAATATAAAACTCCAGTCTTACCATGATGGGCTATGTAGTTTTAATAATACTCACTTTAATAAAGCCAAGGTCCTATTATTATCTTGATGCACATAAGAAATAACAAAATTACGGGCATGAAATGCAACTACTTTTATTAAAAGCAACACATTTTCCTTTTCAAGGAGGAAGGAGCCAGTGTGTTTTTCAGTATTATGGAAGTTAGAGATATGTGAGGTGGCATGATACAGAAATGCTTAGTTCTGTGCTATTGGAGTGAGCACATTTCATGAAGAAATACACAAACCCTTCTTTATGGAGTGCTTCCTTCTCGTCATCAGCACACTCAGTACTCCATTATGAAGAAATTATACTTAATCTTGAAGGCTGAAGATTTCAAGCTTACTTTTTTTAATTTTATTAAGTGCCTACAAATATCCCTTTTTTAAAATCTATACTAAGGTTCTTAATTGCTGCCTGCTTAAGACTCCCACTTGAAGTTTTCTGTTAAAAGAAGAGAAAAAAAGAGTTTGTAATTCCTGCTTATCTGTGAGCTTCTTCTGGACAACAAGCACCGCTGCGTTGCTGGCAAGCAACTGACCTGCAGATCACTTCCTATATTTCTGGGCAAAGTGGATGAAGAGACACCATTTCACTTACTGCAAAGAATGTCAGGTACAAACATACTGCAATTGTAATTTTTTTTCTCTTGTAATTAGCAATTTCACTTTGTGCTTTTATACTGCCAGCTACATCTACAAGCATATCTGTATTCATTTTCCATCACTGACCGCTATCCAGAATATTTTGATTTCAGTGCTGTGTGAATCTGATCCTATCCTTTCCTCCCTGCTCTCTCTACTTCCTCCTGCAATGCTTTCTTATATCCTATTCCAAGCCTACATTGCAGCATCATGCCAACTGCTATTCAGTCACGATCTTGCACAAACAACTTATATAAAATCAAGAAGAAATAGATTAAATCAGCAGCATAGGACCAACAATGTGCTCTCAAGGGAATGGCTGTTCTCCTGGTCTTGTTTTTCACCAATCTCCTGGGCCTGATGGCTGTGCTACACCTGAAAGCAGGAACTTGTGTGGGCTGAGAGGTGAGAAGAACAGGATATTCTAGATCTTGGAGATTCTCCTTCTCCATGACTACAGCCACAGGCATCTTTGCCACTCACAGAAATGGAGGAAATGAGAACCTGCTCCTTTTTCATTCTCTAGAGCTTGACTCTGAGGAATCAGCCTCATATGCAGATTTATCTTTCCCTCCAACAAAATAAAGCAGTTCAAAGTCCTTGCTGTCAAAAGTTCCTTTTGCTCTCTTTCTTTCTCAGGTTATTCTGTATCAGAAGTATATTCCTGTACACACTTAAAAGCAGATATTGCAGGAGGGAATGCATTACCCACTGCTCACACTTAAGCATTTTTGCATAGGTTTCATGTTCAAATTTCAGGGATTTTTGTCGAGCAATTTAAGTAGGTACAAACTCCTTAAAGTGTCCACTGGGGACATCTGTCTTCCCAATTCCATCATTTCAAGTGAACATAATACCCGTGTCCCCAGGTAAAAGCCATGATGCAATTCCATCAGACAGTTGCTGTACTTTGCGCAGTGTGGGTGTGAGAGCTAATTCTGTCCTTAGATTCAGAGGCTTCATTAACAGTCTTAACACATTCACTGCAGCTTTCTAAATCCTTTCAGGCTTTAACACTTAGGCTACTGAAAAAAAAAATAATTAAAAATGGAAGTTCATATATAGAAAACGTTATTCCTCTACCCCAAATAAAGCAGATCTTTTAGATGATGCTAAATGCCACATTACGGCACATCATTCCACCGAAATGAAATTTGTGGGAAATAAATCATAGCTAGTAAAAGCTGTAAATAACTACTTTGGGCAATTTATCCTGATATAAAATATGTGAAACTCTGAATTGAGATGCATGGAGAAATAGAATGAAAATTATGTGTCTATTATATGAAGGCATATGAACATAAACATAATGCATATTCCACCACTTTGCTGTTATGCTTTTATATTCTAAGGGTTTGATCATGTTACAGTATATTGACTACAAAATTTAATAATTAAAGTATGTTGGGGGAAAAAAACACCAGATATTTTTTTCTAGCTTTAATGTTTCATACAGTATGGGAAAATTGTAGTCATTTTCTTAAAAAAAAAAAAAAAAAAAAGCAAAAAAAAAAAGAGAAAAGCCAACCCTGAAACTCCCAGAATATTTTTTTTCAGAATATGTCACTTACAGGATGAGAAAAAAAAAAGATAAATTAGTCGTTTTTGTGGTAATAAACAGCTTCCATACACAAAAAATATTTTCATCAACTAATAGGTACTCTCACGCAAGATGTGTCTCAATTATATTTTATTCCTTAAAAACTGCCCATGATATCAAGTTATAATACAGATAACTAAGCTTTTACATATTGCTGTTTTAGAGATAGGAGAGTTAAAATTCTGCATCTAAATAATACAGAATCCAGCTATATTTCAAATTAATGTGAAAAATTATAGCTATATTTACAATTTCTGTAAAAAAAAGGAAGCTTTACTGTTATCCCAATACTATTTGCTGATTCATTTCTGTTCCTTTTCATGCTCACTAATCCTAACCCTAAGGCTGCTTCTTTTTCGATTCTGACTTTATGACTGAAGTAATACAAGAAATTTTAAATTAGGGATGAACTTCACTGCAGTTAGCCTTGCTCCACTCAAAATTACTTCCAACAGCTGCAAAACACAACTTTGTTTCTAGCAGCAATGAGGGATGATTACTGTAGGATTATTTGTCAGAATTTTGCTTTCCACAAACAGGGATTTATCTGGATGGGTGTCTCCCAACAGCAACAACTTCTGTTTTCAGGCTGAGACCTTTTATAGAACAAATGGACCCAAACTGGCTGAAGAGCCAAGGTCATGAACTGGACTACACTACACAAAGATTTTCTAGGTGCTCCCACATTACTCCTTGGGAACACCAACAAAATTCAAAACCAATTCAAGATGAAATTTCTGTCAGAATCCAAAGGCCCTTTCTTACAGTGAGAGTCACTCCTCTCTTAGGCTTCATTCATCATAGCACTGAACAAGGAGAAACTTGCCCCTCATGCAAACTACAGATATCTTGTGGATGAGCAAAATTCTTAGTGAATCCAAAGCTGAAGCAAAAAAAACAAGGCAAAAAAACCTGGCAAATTCAGATTCTTGTTTTGTTAAATGAGCTAAACTGTGAGACAGAAGAGAGAAAGGAGACATGAGAGACATTTCACTTTTCTAGACCACAGGAATGAAACCTGTCTGGAGTGAAACTTGCACAGGAGAAAGAAAAACACTTCATTTCCCTCCTGGTCTTAAGGATTTCTGAATCAGTAAGCTTTCATTATTTATTGCCCTTTATATTAAAAATGATCTCTGCTGATTTCTTTCCTGCAAAGTTGGAATTAATACTTCTCCTGAGAACCAGGTCTCTGGAAGCACCTGTCATATGTGATCTGACAGTTTTGGGGATGCACCTCTAGTTCATGTGCAGGGGTTTTATTTCACTGATGGCAGATTTCAGCTCAGGAAAGAGGTTCTCCTATTCTCTTATTCAGCTAAAATGGTCTAAATGCTATTTTTGCCTGCATCTCAGGTTTTCCTTTGTCCCATTTTCTTGTCCCCCTCTCTAGACAAGTGATAATTTGTTTTGGATGAAAGCCATTAAATTCATATAACATTAAATTTTATTTGAAAATTAATCTTGGTTAAGAGAGATTACTATTTTATTTTATGTAATGTAAAAAAAAAACCCCATCCTTGAATGGGTCTTACACAAATTTTTCCACATGCACTGAAAGTAAGTATATTGCCAAAATGAAAGTAATTTTGATTAACAATAAAATTTGATTTTAAACTGCATTCTATATTTCTAATTTCAGTATTTTTTAGGTTTTTCAGTCTTTAAAAGCACTGCATCATTACTGACTAAACATTCTGTAATAAAGAACTTCTCTTTCTGAGATGAATTACTGTACTCTAGGTAAGGTACACATGAATATGAATGTATGAGTCACCTTTGGTGACTCTTCTCTCACTCATATTAAGGAAAAAAGAATTTAAGAAAAGCTGATAGTTCTCATATTAACAAAACAGAGAACATGAATAACAGATACACAACCACTTCTGGAAAAGCTGTCTGTACTAAAAGTGACTCTCTGCTTTATATTATTGAATGACAGTATTTTAAGGTTCTTTTGAAGTCATGAGAAACATTTTTAACTGCTTCTTGTGGCAGTCTACAAACATTTTTAAACCTTTCCCTGTCTCTGCAAAAGGGAAGGATAAGCTCCAATAAGTAAAGCAAACTGGCAGTAGTTTATTTCAAAAGGGTTTTCTTGCTCTAAAACACCTTTTGGGAAAAAGAATTAATCTCAAGACTAGGAGCTACATTGTGTTTTGGTAACTTTTCTTTTTACCACAAGCTTAGTGAAACACAAGTGAATGCCAAGTGACATGTTTGCAGTGGGAGCTTTTAGTCCTCCACAAGGAAGGATGATGGCCTATCAGTAGATGCAGCACAGCCAACTCACCTGGCTTTCTCCAGCTTGCAGAGAAAGACAAGGGGAAAAGCAAAGTGACAATAGAGGCTTAAGCTTTGCTGTACAATAGCAACAGATTTCAGCTACTGAAAAGGCATTTATTTCTAGTCTCAAAGTGTTTGGAGAAAAGAAACACTGTTTAAGTAAGTGTATTCAGAGGCATTTCTCCCCATAAAGGACAGCTTTAGTCTGATGTGGTAGATGCAGGAGTCAGAGTACAGGAAGGCAGAAGTCCACAGGTGCTGATATGAAACTGAGTGACAGACCTCACAAAGGCTCTTATTCAGAAACCTTGAGTCTGACTCAGCAAAGGCTGCTATCCCTTAAGAACTGCAGAATAAACACAGGAGTAACTCCACAAAACTCACACTGACTTGGCATTGGGAAAGGGGAACCCATGTGGTCATCTGGGAGGCTTGGCACACACTTTCACCACCTGCTAGCACACGGGAGACGCCCAGTCTTAGTGATGGGGACACCATTCCTAAGGAGCTTCAATCCATCTGGACAACTTCCTACCCTTTCCCTTCCTCTTCTGGCAGAAGATAAAGCACGTTTAGCAGCTCTTCTCACAAGTGTTGATTCTTTGCCAAAGGTTCAGCAATTTTGAGGGCAAAAGCAATATTGCTTTCTGTTAGTTGTTGTGAAAAGCCATCTTCACTTGAAAGCCTTTCCAGCGAGAGGGCAATGAGCATGGCTGTATTCCCACTGAACTCTGCAGATAAAAAGTGCAAAACACTCTGGGAAGTGCTGTGTAATCATAGAATATTAGAGGATGAAATGCCACTCCAGTGGATCACTCCATATAAAGACATGTTATACTGGGTCATCTCTTAAAAGACAGGCTTAGCTCCCTCAGTGCTCCCAGTAACTGGTGTCAAGCATTACCATGAATAACAAACAAGAAAATAATATATAATCAGTCAACATGTATAGTAACTAAAGTGAGCAATCTCCCAAGATTTATCTTCCAGCAATTTTAGCTCATCAGAAAAACAAAAGGATTCATGATATTTGGGAAAATCAAATAAGATTAAACATCAACATTAAAACACATACATGAAGATTCAACTTATAGGGTCAAGATGTTTAAAGAAATACATCTATAATGCCTGTAAAAAAAAAAGACAGGATAACAATTCAGGGTAAGACTTTCCAAGAGTAAATAAAGGTTCTGTAGAAAAATGAAAGTAGGCCATAATATTGGCACCAGGACAGGAATGTCCCTCCAGGCTGCCAGGGCATTGCTGAATCCCCAGGACCCCCAGGTCCTTTCCATTACTTTCCAGCCTCTCATTTCCCAGGGTATTCACACATCCAGTGTTGTCCCATCTCAGGTGCAGAACCCTGCACTTGCCCTTGTTAAACTTGATAAGGCTGGTGACTGCCCAGCCATGTGATTTCTGCAGGGCATTCCTGTCCTCTAGGGAGTCAGCAGCTTCTCCCACTTTAGTATTATCAGCAAAGCTTCTTACAATACCTTTGAGTCCTGTGTTCAAGTTGCTTATGAAGATGTTGAAGAGCAGAGGGCCGAGGATGGAGCCCTGTGGAACCCCACTGGTGGCAGGTCACCAGTCTGATGTCACCCCAGTCACTAACTCCTTGTGCCCAACCCATGAGCCAACTGCTACCCAGCTGGGGGGTTTGTCCAGATAGATCCTGTGACAGACAGTACCAACAGCTTTACCAGAATCCAAAAAGTGACCTAATATTGGAAAACAGACTGGAAATCCTAGCATTAAATGACAAGTGTGGCCTGGCCAGCAGAGCAATACACAGGGATCAGCTTTGCAGACAGTTTTGACAGGGAAACTGAAGTCCACAATCTCCTACACCCTCCCTTCAAAGGGGAAGGATGCAGGACTGGCTATAGAGTCAGCTGACCAAAATCCATTCACCTGTTTACTAAATACAGACCTGACAGAAATGCATCTCACCCTACCTGGGTAAATGGCAATGAGAGTGACTCCCCACCATTAGGCTAAAAAATAATCCCTTTATCAACCCTGAGACAACAGAGCAGACCATCCCTACCCTTAACTTCAAACCCGAGCCCTCAACTCAAACTGAAAAAGACCAAAATTCAACTAAGTGAAAGGAAAGATGAACATATATTCAAAGATGTTAGATAAATCATTTTCATGAAGCTACACTAATGATTATTTAGAGGAGGATGAACAGCCAGAAGAGCAAAACTGAACCTAGCAAAAGAAAATAAATAAACCTCAAGTAATATCATGAGGGTTTTTTTTTAATAATTAACTACAAGAAAATTCTCAGTTTTCTATTGTAATTAAAATTTGAGAAATATGAGAATTCAATTTGAGTAGCTAACTATGCAAGAACAATATATGAGTGAAAACAGCATTTAGAAAGTAAATTAAAGATGACAAGAAACAAAAAATGCCAATTTATCTTTAAAATACTGCACAGCTCCAGTCAGTGAAATGACTTCTAAACTCCAGTCATTCATTGCAAACTCACGTTATCATGTGACATCTGATTATATGGAACCAGTGTAGCCTTGGTTGCAGTTATCAGCACATGTCAGTGACCCTTGGATATTCCCACACTGATGGAGATTAGTCTCTGAATTGGTATTCACTCCTGCTATACTTATTGAAAAAATAAAAAAAAAAACAAAAAACAAAAAAACCCAAAACTCCTATGATAACATAAGTTTTATTTCTTTGCAGCTACCCTTCACAGTGCCAAATACTGGATAAAATGAAAACCTGTTCAGAGCAATGAGAAACTAGAACTGACTGAAATGACTGATATATAAAATGCCATAGTAAAGATGGCAACACAGTTTTAGTGGTTACCTCAAAATACTATCAACTAGTGAACAGTTCTTGTGAAGAATAAAAAACACCACTGGTCATGTTCTCCTAGGCATAAAACCAACCTAGTGTCCAAACACAGCCTAAATTAGTCAGAGGGCTGGAGCTGCTCTCCTCTGAAGACAAGATGAGAGAGTTGGGGCTGTTCAGCCTGGAGAGGAGATGTTCCAGGGAGGCCTCCAAGCACCTTCCATTATCTCAAGGGACCTACAAGAGAGCTTTTGGCACATCAACTTAATAAAGTTCTACTAAGACCTTGTGTTGTCTTCTCCACACCCACCAAGACTGCAACTAAATCAGCAAGGACTCCACAAGACTGGCCAAGAGATAACCCACAACATCCCAACCTGAATGAATGAAGGAACATCAGAAAACCTACATATTGTCTTATATGAGGACTAAAGAGTGATATAATTTTTGTTCAGAAAGATTCTGCAGATTACATACTGATAAAAAGCTGTTTTCAGATCTTTAAAGGTGAATTTTCACATGCTCTGAAGCAAATTCAGAACTCAGCTTTGAAAGTTGCTCAATGAAAATGATTAATTGCTGGATAGAAGATCAATGCACAGGAGTCCTAAGGGCATAAATAAAGACCCTAAAAAATATTATGTATAAATACTTGATTTCAAAACTCCTGAGCACCTGCTGCAGAAACTATGGAATGAAAGCTCCATCTATCAGCATAAGTTTCTGGATGTTAATGCATTTTTACATTAATCAGGATCCCACTATAGAGATGCTCATTGCAGCACAATTATTAGTTACACAGAAGAATATTACTTCCCAATCTAAATTAATTTGCCAGCATAAGTATATGGAATGTAGACAAATTGTCTCTTGAACAGAGAAATAAATGAATTGGATCACCTCTTTTCTGGTTTCCTGTGACACATGCTTTTGCACACCAAGTTTGTCCTGGTTACAACATTTACTTTTTCTCAGTACATTCTAATGACACAACTAAAATCAATCATTGTTCTCTCTGTTGCTACAGACAGAGAGATGAATCTGCCACAGCTTGAATTGCTATTACAGTGTACTTAGGGTAAATTATCTACTCAGGAATGACAGAAATCCTGCCAATTAAACAAAGTTATTCTGACCTCTTAAGTGTCATCAGACTATTGTTAGAATCATTGGCCCACTGGATTTAAATATTTGAGATTTAGAAAGCTTAAGCATGTGTTCTGCTCCTGGAACACCGTGGTATACAGCTTAAGTTCTTCATAAATCCAAGTTGTTTCAAAAGGCAAAGATCAGACTGCAAACTGCATGGACTTGCTATAGGATACTTAACTTTGGTCATTAGCATTTTTATCACCCATAGTGTCCCACCAAACCATTACCACTGTTAAGATGGGTTTTGCTTCTGGGCAGCATTTCTCTCAAAACACAGCTTTTTCAAATTCTGAACATCCTCTTTGTGCTACTATTAAACCATTTTGCAAAAGCAGTATTTCTGAACAAAGCACTCTTATCATTGAGTAACCCACATTGCTGAGGGTTAGATGACCTTGGTGGTGCTGCAACATTTGTAATTCTCCAGCACAATCAATTATTTCATGATAATATCTTTTGTCAGAGAATATTGTAAGGCAACGGGGACTGGATTTTTTTTTCCTGTGAAAGAAAAGATCTGCTTTGACTGGTATACAGAGATGTTCATACATGGGTCACGGACTGACAAGGGAATTGTAAATTACTCAGTAATAAAAAATAATAGTAGACATTTATATAGCATTGTACCTCACACACAATGACCTCTAGGCTCATTATAATAAGTATTATTTGTCAAAAATAAATTGCAGTGCCCATCATGTCTTCCAACAGTTTTTACTTTAAAATAAGCCATTAAGGAAATATTAGATTTTAAAAATTCTCAGTCAGGTAGCCTAGCATATTACAGCAGGTGTACAAACCGTTCTGTAAATAAAATACAGACAACAAGTAAAAAAAAACGCTATATAAGATTAAGTGCCATTAATTAAAATATTGGGCAGGAAACTTCAAAAATTATTAGCAGGGAGGAAAAAAATTGCATGCTAAAAGGCATTACCTCATGTTTTTAAACTTTTCCTCAGAATCCCATACACAATCACAGCAATGAAATGACAATGAAACAGAAATCACAGGAGTGAAACAACAATTCCCCCAAAATTTCGATCATCCTGACAAATATATAGAAGAATGAAAGAAAATGGCTGAACTTCTCATGTGTAAACACTTCCTGCATTAAACAACATTATTCCATAAAATTTGGAAAATATCTAGAAGTGAGAGTAATTGAGCACTGACCCGGACTAGATGAAGAATTCCTGTGCCAACTTTTTTCTCTTACTCTTACTGACAGGAGTGTCTACAAGCTTAAATTCCCTAAGAATTTTGGCAACTCTCTGACCATGGAGAAGATGCTAGAGTAAACTGGAAGGGACATTCAGAAGTTATCTGGTGCAAAACCACACACAGCAGGAGTGACTGCAGCCATGTCAGGAAGTTAAAGGGCTGTGTCTTGAAATAAACCCAAGTTCAATGTCCTTTCCTGCAAACAGCTGTTTCTAGCCTTTAGAGCATCAAGCACTCACATTAAAAATGGAAATTAAAATAAGAAATATTTCAATTGCAGCTAATATTTTATAACATCCAATCTAAAAATCTTCAGTGCAATAAAACCTATCATCTCACAAGTAGGGCATGATAGCAATCACAACTAAGACATCCCAGTAAACATGTCACAATAAACTGCAATGAAAGAAGATGATACATAAAAAGTGATGGATGGCTGTAGTGGGGAAACCACAATTTTTCAAAGCATTGCTATAGTTAAAAGACAGTAGCATCTAAGAATAATGACTAATTAGCAATACCTGCAGTACATTTCATGTTTAACTGGCACTGCTTGAGGAGAATTCAGTCCGAAACCTTTAATATATCTTATATCATTGAAGATGATCGGGGGCCTTGCACATAAAATATTACAGTCAAGAGCATAAATAAAATATATAAGGAATCACCTTCATATGTTGTAAGGACATTTTACTTGAGGTTACAAAAATGCTTGTATAGCCTTACAGCTATTTAGGCAGTCTGACACAATATGTATATTTCTATATATTTGCACATGTGTACACTCAGATGTACAAACAGCACAAGGAGTTGTTAAGCTTTCCTTCAAATACTGCATGAAGAAACCTAATAAACACCTGCAGCTTAGATTTATTTTCTTGCTGTAAATCATTTTGGAATTTCACAGACAGTAATAAAAAGAGATGAGGAATTGTCCTAAGTTCCTCACATGATATTTAATCCAAAGTAAACATCAAGCATATAGGTTAATAAAATAAAAAGGAAAACCTCAGAAACAAAGTCAATGGATTTCAGAAGTCTGGCTTTTCCTCTAAGGAAGCTGCCTAACAGAGAAAAGGCAGCATTGACTCTCCTCTCCAGCCCTACACCAATTAGACACATGTAAACCAAACCACTTGTGTAAAAAAAAAAAGTAGCAGCCAATTTCTAAAGCATTGCACAGCAAAAATATCCATCCTAAAACTCTAAATTGCTACAAAAATCTACTGGGCTGTTGAGCAGCTCTTGTTCTGCGCTGCTCTAGCACCAGCTGGACAAGGGTTACCTCCCTCCACAGACCACAAAAGAGAGGGAGACTCGTAACAAAGGCTGGGCTGCTTCAACTGAACCAAAGTCTCTTCATCTGCAGATCTAAATCTGAATGTTTCATTTCTACCATAACAGGAGAGACCCATTTAAAAACACATCCAAGTTATAAAGTTGTGAGTCTTAAAATTAGATTCTACCTTTTCCACAACATCTTTCCATATGAATAGAAGGGGAAAAACATCCTCCATAATCAAGTTTGCAATGTCATCAGGTCTCTCTTGATTGTGACCAAGTCAGCTTTCTCTCATCAGAAAATGAAAACCAAAAAGACTTTTTCATTTAATGATTGATTTTTTGGTACATTCAGAGAAGGCAGAATCCAGTCCACAAGGGAACAAAATTGATACTGATCAAAAATTTCTCAGTTATAAATATTATTGAAAACATAGCATCAAATTCAAACAGAGAAAAACATACAATTGATTCAAGGAATTTAGCAAGAATCAAAATGCCCTTGGCATGCAAACAGTAAAATGAGTTTCACCTGGGTTTCCTCCAACCCAAGTGAAATATGCAGAAATACAAGCTATGTATCAAATCAGCTGGTCAGAAACAGAAAATGGCAAAGAAAAACTGGCAAAGTCTCAAAAGTGAACTAACACAGAAACATAGAAAACTAAAAAACAGTAAAAAAACCTGTTATTAGAGCCAAGATGTTACTCAACATTAAAACTCTTTTTTGACCTTCAAGACAAAAATAAAGAAGGAAGCAAAGATTAAACAAAGAGATGCTCTCTTTTAACACTTACATGTGATGCTAGAACACATATTTATAAATTATATTGTGTATTACTTTTTACTGATCCATGATATGTTTATAATATGCCGCTTCATAATCAGAACAGTTTGTTTCTCTTGTGACTGAAATTTTTGCAAACATGGTTCAATTAGAAAAGGGCTGCAATAAGTTTGTGTTACCTTTAAACTCACTTTTTATATCAGTAATATGCAGTTAACACATCTCACCAAAAAGTCACTCATGCATCAGCCTTGCTCTGAATCTATGTGAAAAACTATTCCTTTTTAACCCACACATGAATGAGAGCCTGCTTATTTAACTGTAAAAATCAAAGAATGATCACAGTACTTTCTTCTCCAATAGCCCCATAAAAGATTGGCATGCCTTAACTTCTCATGTGGGGCGAGCTATTCAGGCTTAGAACAGACTTGTGAATGAATCATTTTAAGTAAAACAATTTAACAAAGTCTTACTCACTCCCTTCTTAAAATGCTATTTTTAGAATTCCATTCAATGGCAATTCATTCCATTTCACCATCCAAACCCTGCAGTCCATCCTAGCTCCCCAAACCTCCTCTTGAGCCCTGAAATGCAGTTTCTTTATCACCTTGGTTCTGCACACAAACCAGACTGGAAATCCATCCAAAGTAGTTTTCTTTCAATGATTTTTTTTAAATGCATTTCCCACATATTTCATTTTCCTTACTTATTCTGCCTTGAGAGCTCTGCTTTATGTTTCTAGAAATTTCTCTGTCCTCATTCATCGATACATTTCTTTCCTACTTGTCCCCCAGGGTCAATCTTAAATATACTAAAATAGATCTCTCACAGGTAGTAACACCAAGAGAAAATACTTCTATTTCATGCACCTTCTTTGTTTTGTTTATAAGCTGTTCATAACAGGATAAAGCAATTTCTTAAAAATTGCTAAAAAATAAAAAAATCTAAAAAAAAAAAATCTAAAAAAAAATCTAAAAAAAATCTTTAAAAATCTAAAAGAATCTAAAAGAATCTAAAAGAATCTAAAAGAATCTAAAAGAATCTAAAAGAATCTAAAAGAATCTAAAAGAA
>JANIJU010000001.1:6501554-6587117 GCA_025504685.1 Leucosticte australis
ATCTAAACAAAAATCTAAACAAAAATCTAAACAAAAATCTAAACAAATAATTAAAAAATATTAAAAAAAATCTAAAAATATCTTTCAAAACCACAGCATTAATATACTTCTAGAAGGCATTAATTGGTTATATGTAAATGCATAGTAACAACAATAAGATGTTGCTCAGCACTGAAACACAAAGGGAGAGATAAAATTGATGTGAATCACTTGAATTAGATGCATCAACAGTTTAATAGCATTGACAGTCTACAGCTACTTATACTTCTTCAGTGAATACTTTAACAGTGAGAAGTACCTGAATGCACTGTGTTTTCATCCTAAGTTGTCTAAACTAACAAAAAATTCATGCCAGGTCTGGGAAGTTGAGTAAGCATCCAGACTGTGCCAAAATTGCTTTATTGCTTCAATTACATTCTAGCACAATTATCTGTTTCCTATGCCATGGGACTAGAAATTAATAAAATCCCTTCTAATGGCACCATTTCATTACAAAAGCCTACCAATGTTTCTGTGTTTCAGTTAAAAAGTGCAAAGGGAAAAGAAGGAAGACAAAGACAAGAAAGATCTGGAAAAAGGAAGAAAGAGGAAGAAAATTGAAGTTACTGCTTCCAAATTAATACATGGCTACATTAATATTTATGTAAAGCACCTGAAGTACTCAAACACCAAATTCTCTTCAGAGTTAAATCCTGGTTCAGTAAAAGCTTCATCTTTTAGCACTATGTATTAATACTATTATTTATAAACACATAATTATATGCTAAATGTTCAAGTTAAAATCTTCAACTTATGTGATGAAAAAACGCGAAGATAACTCATGACAGTAGAAAGACAGATGGATTTTATTCTTAAATATAAAAGGATTTTTTAAAAGCCCTGCCAATTTAGCAGTAACCTCTGGGATTCTAAAATTGTGGAGGAAAGGTAAACCCAAAAAGATAATCATTGTGACAGATATAACTCCTATTTCCAATGGTGGGTTTTTTCTTTTCTGAAAGTATGTTTTGATTTCAAAGAGTTGGCACAAGTTTTGATTTAAAGAGTACTTACAGCTAGCTGATTAAATATTTGTGGTACTCAGCAGTAAAAAGAAAAATATAAATGCATAATGAATTAATTAATTTATTTGTATTGCTGAGGCTATTAAAATGTCACATGAATTTTATCAGGCAAAATTCTTGGAGCAAGGCATGCACACATAACTGTCTTGCACAAAGGGGGAGGGCTGGAACCATTAGGATCAGCCCTAATCCAAACACCTGGAAAAGAGGAAGATTTTCTCAGCTGAAAAGATCCCAGGCTTTATCATCTTGCAAATGGTTGGGTTAGAACACCCTGATATAACCATTCATTCAAACTCTTTGGTTTATTCTGGAGAGGAGTAAATTCCTCACTTCTCTTTCCACTGTCTTTCTCTTCAAATAATAAAACATACTCGAAGGCAGAAAGATCCATTAGACACCAGATGAGTCTCTTCCAGCTGTCCTTGCCACAAGTCCAACACAGCTACATTTAAATATGAAATGGCAAACTTCTGCTACCACTTCTTCAACCATCACCGGACAAGACAACAATTGTGAAGCTAAAAACCCCTAATCTAATCTCTAATTAAAATAATAAAAAAATAATCTTTCAGAACTCAAACTCAAAGCAAGATCCCTCCAACCCAAGAAAAAGAAAATCCCCAAAATCCCTTTATACCCACAAAACACACAGGCCCATGAGGGCCTTCAGAAGTTTTGCTGATAGCTGAATCTTCAGTAAATACAAAAGGAAACTACTGAGCAATTACATAGAGCATAAGGTGCAGTTAAGCATTTATTGGCATTTAATTGTTATTAATTGTGCCACTTTCTGTAGTAAATCACCAATTACACACAATATGCTGAGCTTAATTGCTGTACATAAAACCCACGTGCGTTTGCACATACACACACACATAGAAATTTTCACAAAACCAGTTATTCTATCTCATTGTTCTTAATTAAAATGGAAATCCAAACCACTCTTAGAAGCTAATTTCCAATTTCATTTAATGGAAAGTGAAAGATACACTTCCAATAGGGTATTTATAGAAAGGAGTTAACACTTTCATAATGAGATTATTATTTTGCCCTCCTCCCACTGTTTGTGCTTTTAAATGGAAACACAGTCCTTCTGAAGACTGTGCAAGTGACATTCATCAAACCAAAACTCTTGATTCTCAGCAGAGCTAGAGCTTGGGAAAACCACAGAAATTCTCAGACAACAGCTCCAAACTGCCCCAGCCATGTCCTGGAATGCTGGATTGTCCTTGACCTCTTGCAGAGCCTGCTGAAACCAATGCCAATTACTGTCAGTTCTGCTGGTGTATTCTGCAGTGTAGGCACCTGTGGACTCTGAAATCAAACACAACTGCAATTGCTTCCACCCAGGTCACCACACAGCCACCAGCTGGTAACAACTGTCACTCATTACCCACTGAAAACATGATCAGATTGACAGCACAGATATGAAAGCCACTTTTCCCCCCTTCCTCAAATCCAGACTACCAATTCCTCACACTGAAAGGAGTCAGCCCTTTCCCTTCTTCAGAAGTTTGTGTTGCTATCCAAATCCATTAAAAACTGCCATTAAATACATGTCTGTACTATATTAAACAAGTAGAAACACAAAGCAATTTGCCTGCAACAAAGAATATTCTCAAGCCACTGCTTCCTCAACAACACATGAAAAGAGTATTTACATGTGCTGGGCAGGAGAGAATGGGGAGAAGGGAAGGGAGAGAGTGAACTTGTGTTCTGGCAGGTTAACAAATTCAGATGCTGGTGGAATTGAAACAGAACAACCTCAAGTCAGGTGTCTCTCACAACTGTAAACTGCTACCAACATTTTCCCAGTTATTTAAAGAGGGCCCAATCTCAGTCACTTTGCCAATACATGGCCCAAAAATACAGAACAGAAACAGCAAGTTTTAGGTCATCAGTCTTTATGGAAGCTAATAAAGGAACAGTTCAAGTCTTATGAAGTATTCTGCTAGTCTAACTCCCAAATAGCAATTAGGTGGAATATGCATTCCCCCAGAAAGGGAAATTCAACTCACGCCAATATTGGTGGCAAGGAGCATTTGTGACAAGTCACAAGAAGCTCAGGACTTGATAATGTGCTCTGCTGAATATCACAGAGCTAACTTTTCATTATTTGTCAGGAAATCACTAAGCTCATGTAAACAGCTTCCTTTTGATCTACTGCCCCAGGAGAGCCCAACGCATCAGGACAGAGACACACCTCTTCATCCTGCTTAACATGTTCTTCCCCAGGCCATCTCCCCAGCTTCCTTAGCAAGAGTGAAACATTCAGGCTAAAAATAGTTTCTTCCAATAATGATCATGGCAGGCTAGTAAAAGTCCAATAAAAGAAGACAGAGTAAATGGAAGGTGAGAGTCAAATTAATTACAATTGGTAGTTCATAAAACCCATCAAAATAGGACAAACAATCAAAAAGAAAAAGCCAAATGACATCTTAGTTAGTGGAGGTCAGCAAATGCATTTTTCACCCAATTTCTTAGAGACAGATCAAGTTCAGAGATCTCAGAGAACAAAATGATTGTCAGAGTAGCCTTCTCCCAAATCAAGGGGAGATGTTTTAGCAGCGAGAGACACTGTTAGTATTAAGTTGTTAAAACTCTTACAGAATCTATTGTTAGCAACTCAGTACTCCCCTCCTCTGGGCAAAACTAAACAAAACAGAATTCACTAAGTCTGTCTTCCTATTCCTATGTTCCAAACACCCATACACTTTTCCATTATAGATACGTAAAGGATATTTCTTTTTGTTTACCAATTCAGATTTAAGACTGTGACAGGTGTAAGGGTCATTACAAGCAACAGACCCACTGTACTCAGACTATCACAACACATTATGCCTGCCAATAAAAGTCATTAAATTGATAAAACAGCTAATACCACTACAAGAACAAAATCGTGTTACTTCTTCCCCCCCATTTATCCCTCCATTTTTCTGTTTCTGGCTGGTTTTCTTACTTTTAGCAACTGAATTAGTTACTGAATGGCTATTAAAAATAACAAGCCCCGCCAGTTGCACACTGAAAGTCCTCTCTTGTTGCACACTGAAAAATTCCGGGAAGTTGATTATTTGTATCTCAAGGACATCAAAATTAGGTCAAGTTTTTCATAAAACATCTTTTTTTCTATTATACTTTACTCTTCAATATATGTTAGTACTCCAACAATACCAACTGCCATCACTGATAGAAACATTATAAAACATTCCAAGGAAGCTATTCAATGAAAACAGCTGAAATATGAAGTATTATTCCTTAATATATTTTGGTTGTTTTAGTGGGAGTGTTTTATGTTTTCACAAATTAGGCTTATATAAAGGTTAACCTTTATATAAGGTTAATCTCCTGCTTAGGAACCTTCAGTGTAGAGGGGACTACATGCTACTAAAGTAACAGGAAAACAAGACAACAGGGCTGAAATGCATGAAGTTATTTAAGAAAAAATAATTCTATAAAGCAGAAATAGTGGATATTCCTGGCTAATATACTGGATCCCATTACTGTATTTCCACACGTTTAGTATTTCTATCACGTCTTCAACAAATATTTTGTCCCATTGCCATGACTCATAATAATGCTTAAAAGGCTACTGATTCTCAGTGCTTATTTTGCACTTAACTTCTTCTCAAGTAGATTTTAGATGCAGGAACTAATTAGATTTAGGCTACTAATTTCTTTGATTCCAACAACATACATACAGTGATACCCCAGAATATGACAAAATACTAATTAATGGGAATACATAATAAGACAGTGAAAAGCATGATAGGAAACAAGATTTTTACCTTAATACAATAATTTCTGTTAAAATGAGAGATTTTAATAGAAAATTCCCTCCTTCTGATATTTGTATTTACAAGCTATATTGAAAATACTGTTTGTTTGCAGTAGCCTGAATCTTATTAAAAACATTATATTTTTCAGTTAAAATTTAGGGAAGAAACCCTATAATTTGAAACATGAAAGCATGAAAACTGTTGCAAAGCTGAAGAGCAAATACTGAAAATAATGCAGAAAAAAACACTAACAAGTGAGACAGGGCCCGATTCTGACTTGGAGAAAGGATTAAAAATAGCTGGTGCTTAAAAGAGAGAAATAGACACTTTAAATTGCAACTTTTGATGGGTAACAATCATTTGAAGTGTGCTGTCAAAATATGATTTTCCCAAACGACATGTTTTCTCAATTAATGGTAGGCTAAAGAAGAGAAGACAATCGTGAAACTCTTCTGACAATCCACCTCTACCTTTTTTCCTCCAATGTCACATTGAAATAAACAACATAAAAATAGATCCATTGGTGAACATAGTAACAAATTGGATTATGGATAATTTTGCCATCTCCTCCAGTTTTTAAAAAATATTTTTATGTGTAAGAGGAGGACAATGACAAAAGGAAGTTCACAAAAAACAGCTGAGCTGTTTCCACTAAAAAACCCAGTAGTTCAGAAGAATTACAAAACTTGAATAATTCAACTTTTATTTCATCCTTAGATCACTCGTTGATGAAAATTTCCTCTTTTTTTTTTGTTCTTTTTGTTGTTTTATAGTTAACAACTTTCTTCATTTAGAAAAAGTAATTTTGTCTTCTCATCTTGCTACAAGCCCCCACCCTTCAGTGAAAAAAGATCACATTTTCATAATACTAAGGAGGTTTTCTGTTCTCTTTACACACCAACTCACACATGTTACTTTTCTGTAGAAGAATGCATCCCAAACTGATGAAATCTGCACTGTGTGACTCACAGAAATTCTAAGTTATTCTCAGCTACAGCAATCACCACTTCTATTCTAATGAACCTTCCTGACCCCAGGCTAATAAAACCAGTGTCAATTAACAGCAACTTCATATTTTGCAAATAATTTAAGCGTGATGCAGGAACAGCAAATTCTTGAACATGCCACAGGAACAGATGTTCTGATTGCTTATTTCTCTGTCATTTGCTTTCAGATGTTCTGACTCCAAAGTCTTTGTGCTCCTATGTTACTGTAAAAAGCCTTGCAAAATCCAGTCTCCTGGACAACCCTAAAATACAAATCATGAATACCAAGGCGTCATAAAAACTAAACATAAAATGCCCCAGCAGGTAACCATAATGACACTGCTTGAAGATTATAGTACACTAAAGCTTCAGAAGGTTGCATAATAAAATTGCTAAGTGATTAATTTAATATACCAATCGCTGCCACAGTGATTGCAGAGGCAAGGTACAAGCAGCTGTAGAACATGCAAGTGTCTGACTGGTACAGCCAGGTGTGAAGAAAACTGAAGTGAATCCTGACATACCCAAATACAGAACGACTATGAACTGCTACAGCTGAAGTGTAGGTTTGTTTTGTGGCTTGGTTGCCTTGCAATAAGGTCAAAGCAGAAATATGGAACCATATGTTTTGCACTAAACCATTTATTGCACTACACACTAAATGTTTTATATTTTATCAGTGCTACTGCCAGCAGCTTGTTCCTTGGTATTATCACCTCTGTAGTTACCACTTGCATTAAAGTTCCATGTTAAACATTTTCCTGATGTCTCTACACCAAAGGATCAGCTTCATGTAACTATATTTTCCAAACTGGATCTCCATATTTGTTCAACTTTCTCTTTATTATGTGCAAGTTCTGATCTAAGCCTAAAGCACAAAGGCAATCAATGCTGAAGAATGACTAGAAATGGTTTCTTTATTCCACTCCTCACTGAATAGAAAGTTTCCATTATCTCCCTCAACATCTTTACTCTATCAATTTGACAGGGGCACATGGTTCTACACTCCACTGCCCTCAGTCCAGAACTGTACACAGCTTTTCTATCTTTTTCTAATAAAAGCATGATAAATGATATTGTCTAGTGAAAACTACTTGTCTTCTCTCATAAGTGTCATCTTCCTTCTAATTGCTCTATACTTTATCAAAATGCATATTAGAGTAAATATCCAGTGTCAGTCAAACCTTAGATGCATGAAATACAAAAGCTTATTTGAACAAGCAGAAAATGGAAATCATTACAGCACAATAAATGCTAAACTAGTTAAGCCAGGATGTAAGACACCTGTGATAAAATTTACACTATGATATCCTAACGTTTTTTGACAGATCACTGTACCTGAAAAATATTTGTCTTACAGAGAAGCATTATTTAAGATGCACTGTTCAAAGATAATTGGAACAAAATGGCAAACAGAAAAATGTTCACTCAAGGAAAGATTTTATCAAGCCTGGGATGTCAAGACAGCACACTGCTATAACTGTGAAAGCAAAGCATAGCAAACGTCCAGGGAAGCCCTTGAAATTAAAACTGTACAAAACCAGGGGTCTCCTGTCTTCCCTGCCTCCTCCCTGTGGATCTAGCAGAACAGACTCACCGCTGCAGATTTGTTTGGTCCTTGCTAAAATGAGCTCTAATTTGTCTAATGGGGTCCTGGTTCTGCAGGGACCCAAGATACCAATGATTGCCTTTTGTACTTTTTCTCCTTACTGTCCCATTAAATTTCTGATTTTCAGACTTTAATGAAGTTGATTGTAGAGCATTGATGTGCTGTGGTATTGTCTGGTGCCATGTCCTGTGAACCCTTTCAAATCTACCAACTTCTGTTTGTTTGCTCGTTATGAGATCCTTGAGGACTTATGTTTCCCAAATCAAAGTAGGTGCAAACTGAAAAGGTATACTTCTTTACATTCTTTAATTCATTCTAACTCACCAACTTGAATGGTACACCTCAATATTAAGAAAAATTCTGAAGACTTTCAGGAGGAGCATGGTATGACTCTAATTCCACTGGGCAGCACAAAAAAAGATGAAGGTGAGGTCTGGACCAAACATTGTACGGAAAAGTAAAACTGCTGACCTCTCCAACACCACATCCCCCTACTCATCACATCTCACCCTCCTCCCATTTCTTCCTTCCCACTTCAGGAGTTCAGTCCCAAACACACAACAGCTGTAGAGGGAAAAACCAGGCAAGGCAGTGATGCCAGAGCAGTGGATCTGTCTCCAGCCCCTCACTGCAATGAGAAGCTGCTGCATATTAAATACTCCAGGCTGGACTGTGGGGAGAAAAAGGAACCAGGCATAAAAGACCAGATATTGCCTGGCAATTTAGGCCCAGGATTAGCACTGCAGTTAGCTCAAAACTGCAGTGACAAATCAAAATTATTAATGACAACAAGGGATACTTTCAGAATTCTGATACTACAGTGCTATTGCTGTGTTGCCCAGTGCTTTCTTATATAGACAATAAAGCAGGCCTCTGTATAAAATTGTCCTCTTAAATGTGAACTAAATCTAAATCAACTTCTGTTATTTCATCATAAAAGCTAAAAAAAAAAAACCCACCAAAATTAAGCACGAGCCTCTTCCTCTATGTTTTATCAAGCCATTCTACAAGTACTCTTTTTTCAGACAGAAAACAGAGTTTAAAACTCAGTTTTCCTAGCATTCTTCAGACATATTCTACTAAAATCCCACTGAGAGCTTGCCTGGCCATGCTGCAGAACTCAAAGAGTCTGTGCTCCTGGTAGCACAACTACTCTTTTGTTTCATTGAGCAGAAGATGATTTCACTTTGGTTATGTAAATTGAAGTATTTACCTAATAGCATTTTATTCTTGAAATACTTAATCAGCCAACAGATTCTACAAAGCAACCACTTTCATAGCTTCAGTTTGCTACTTGGTTTACCTTTTAGTACAGCCTCAGATAAGGAGAAGTAAAGGCAGTCATTAACAATGTAACTTTAAAAAACACTCTCCTTTGGCCTTATTTATCTATGCTGCATACTCACTTTATCTGCTTGCCACTACTGCTCAATACTGTGTGTTCAACCCATATGGTTACTTAAAAGCACTCCCACAATAAATGAACTGAAAAACTCAGAAGAGGGGAAAAAACCCCACAAAGTCCACATCTGACTCGTGGAATAAGGTATTCCTTATAATTGTATAACAAGAAGCAAATTGAATTCATTTTTGCTATTATAATTTTCAAAGTGTTCAATAAATCTATGTATGTCCTATATTTGCCACATTAAAACAGAGCTTAGACAGTAGAGTCGCTTCCTCAAAATCTAACAAGATCTATATTGCTTTTAATTAAAAATTATGGTAACTGAGCTAGAAAACACAGTTTGGATGCAGAAAACAGAAATAAAATTGTTTGAATAATAAAACAATAAAGTTCCCCCATTAAACTCTTTCTCCATGGGAAATTATTTGTTTAACAGAGCTGGTGCTTAATCATTCCCTCCTGTTTTCACCCTTGGGCTTTACTTCTGAAGCACCATAATGAAATACAAGGTTACAATGAAAAGCTGCTTCAGTGCCCCAGTGCACAGATCATATTCTCTTATTGAGCTCCCTGCCCTTTCCTACCTGTCCTTCCTCCCTCCCACCTTCAAACAAGAAGTACAGCTTGATCTTTTCCTTGATCTTTCTGTAAAAAGCAATCTATAATATTGACCTCTAAGAAGCTGCTCGCAATTAGATTTCCCGAGGGATTACCAGAGTGAGGCCAATGTTCGATGACTCAGGAATTGCAAGTATTCCAGAGACTTTTCTGAACAAAACTCCTGCACCTGGAATAGCTGCAGAAACACCTCAGCTGAGCAAGAGAGGGAGTGGCCTTCAATCTACCTCCCTCTACAGCTGCAGGTATTGCTCCCTGTCAATCCACTCTGGAACAGCCCTTAAATCCCACAGGCAAACACCCCTCAGCCACGTTTTCCACTGCTTGTAAAAGCATTCCATCCCCCAAGTATGGGCACAGGGAGATTGGAAGTTTCCCTTTAATTTCCTTAATGGAAATGGGGACTGCTAACAAAAAGACCCCCCAGAACAGCTGGGTCTCCAAGAAGCATAAAAAGATCTGATAAAGCCTTGCCTACTCTCTCCATACAGAAATCATTTTCATTGCTCAATAAAAACATTATTATTCTTTAGAAAGAGGGCTCAGAGCCAATTTAGTACTGACAATTCTTAGTCTTGTACTAATTCTAGTCTTATACTTAAATACTCTTATACTCTCTTCCTTATGAACAATTATTTATAATATAGCACATCATAAGAGCTTAAAACTACATTGAGCAGCCATCAGAGGTAAATATTTCTTGAGAAATTTCTCACTTGAAAATTATTTTCCCCACATACCCAAGCTCTGCTGTTCTTTAATAAGTTACTCTGCAAGAACAATATAATTTGGCTTTTTTTCCCCACCGTGGGAGGACAAGCAAGTCTTGGGGCCAGATCAATTTTTGGATGAAATCTTTCATTCCATCTCAGACAATTTTTGAGACATTTTTCCAGACAATTTTATCTCCCAAATACTACAACAAAGCCTATTCAGGAGACAGGGTCAGCAGACCTCAGGCTGCCCTAACATCCCCTTTATTTTCACAAACTGAACCATAGGCCACTGAGTATATTGACCATGACACTTAAGGACTCCCCTGACATTTAGAATCTATAGATCACCTGCATTTGAAGTAAGTTTCTTTTAGATGATTAGTGAAAAACTGGTTCAGTGTGTAGCCATCAACATATAAGTCCTCTCACAGACACAGCAAATAATTAAACTTTAGACAATAACAGCACCAACTCATCCAAAACTGATGTATCCTGAAGTCACCAAGAGGTCTCAGACATATATTTGTATTTAAAAAGTTTAATTCTGGATGGATGTGTCAAACTGCTTGATGGTTTTTGGGGTATTTTTTTGGTTTGTTTTGTTTTATTTTTTGTGCTGGATGTTAAATGAAGATACCTGCAAGGAACTGCAGTGCTCACTGTGTCATGAACAGTCTCCCAGGGTATAGTGCATGGAAGTGCTTAAAGGAGGAAACCACTTGGTAATTGTTTTCTCAGCTTTTTAAATACCTGAGAAGTCCATCCATGCAGTGGACAGCAATTTTCATGTAATAGAGTGGAAGAAAAAACTTTGATTTTTTTTGTTTTTTTTTTTTTTGCAATACTGCAGCCACAAAAAGATGATTTTTTTTTTTTAATCTTTTCAGCACAGCACTGGCAAAACCATCCAACTTCCTTCTCTTTCATTTACCAAAAACAAAACAAAACCAACCCCAAAGAACATAAGAGGTGTTTTAGTGTAAGTTTGGAACACAAAATTAGGGGAGAAAAAGAAGAGACTAAAGACCCCCCCAGAAAAAAAAGCAAACTTTGTATAATTCATTATGCATATATATGCACCACAGACATGGGTTCATAGGTAAAAACAAAAGCAAAAAAACCACACCTCAAGATTTTTCTACCAGTGATAGGCTAAATTTGGTAATTGCCTGATTTAAAAATATCAGTTTCCCTCACATTTCCAAGTCTAGTGGAATTCCAAAGTAAGAATGTCCCAGAAAGTTGAGATTTTTCCAGTGAGGGGAGACAGTGCAATCAGAACAGAACACAGGAGCACAGGAACATGCAAATTTATAGTAGGTAGTTACACAAAATTCAAGATTGAGTCAGGTCTTGATTATATAAAGCATGTTCATGGTCTTTCAAACAGTGAATTATTATTAGAAAAAAAAAAACCATAATTAAAAAAAAAAAAAAAACCACCACCCCCCCCACCCCCCAAAAATAATAAACCAAAACCACCCAATCTAACAACAGGGACAGAAAAGCCAAACTGCTGAAAAGCCACTTGAGATTATCAACTGTATGATGCATTAGAGACTATTTACTGAATATCTAATCCAAAACAGATTATCACAGCATAAAAAAATAATCTGCTTAAAGAGTTCACTATGGCATGAAAAGCATCAGCTTTCCTTGACTTGATTTGTGGAGAAAATCTTCATTTAAAAGAAAAGGAAGGCAAGAGAAAGGTAGCATTTATCTCTGGGATGCCAAGTGAGGTGAATGCGCAGCATCATCATGTCAGAACTGGTAGAGAAAGTCACTTTGCAGGGAGCTAGCATGGCTGCTTTTAACCTGTGCTATTCACTTTTGCACTTCTCAAAATTCTCAATTAGCAATCAGAATAAAATAATGATAGATTGAATTTTTCCTATTGAAAAACCATTGAGTTGGAGTTAACAGAAAAGTGGTTGCAACAAAACCAGCATACTAGCAAAAATCCTAGCAAAAACTCATGATCCAAGTGTGAAAAAAATGTGACCTAAGTAGTGAGTCAGGAAAAGAAACAGCTGGATGGGTTTTGCATATTCTGAATCTGGCATTTTGTTCCAGATGTAAACAGAAAAAAATTACTCCAGGCTGGCACTAATGAAAACATACCTAAAATGAGGAAGAAAGAGGACCCTTGTTGCCACTCAGTCATCCTTTGGGATTTGAGGAAGAGCTGTTCTGTCTTTGGCACTATTGTGCTGGTCCAGATCAAACAAACCAGAGGGGGAAGCAGAGGTTTTCAAAGTACTTGCAGTTCCTATTGATTTCTGCTCCTTTCTGAAACTGATCCAGAGTTTAACACCAGCATTTTGCCCTCTCTCAGATTCCCCTTCATTTATCTCTTTTTTTTTTTTTTATCATCTTTTCATTCCATGACTACCTTTCTGAGAAGGGTTTTGATTCAGCCAGTCAGGACTTTCTATTGCAAAACTGCCATGAGTCAATGAGCAAAAAGCCCAGCAAAATCGATGACTAAGGGCATAGAAAGATGAATTTTGGCACAGTGAGCTAGGATGATTGAAAACTTACTGCACCAGATGCTCATTACAGAGTCTGGCCACTTCAGCACCAAGTAATTTTGACTTGCTAGGAGCTGTACTCTGATTTGAGGAACAAAAATTCATACAACCTGTTAATTCAGCTGCAAAGGTGCTAATCACCAGTAAGGTGGCAGACAATTTTAAAGAACTACATTTAACTTCTAGAGAAATCATTAGTCTGCACCCTAAAATGGATTGAGCTTGGCAACTCTGTGTGCCTTGGCTTCTAGTGAGTAGTAAAAACCATGTGGTAAGCTTTGGCTACCTAAGCAAATCTCCCAAAAGGTGACTGCATAAACAAAAACATCATCTTCCTGTCGTAATTTTTATCAATTTGCCTTATTCTTCAAAGGAAACAAATATTTATCAAAAAAAAAAAAAGTTTTAAGCTCATAGTGACTAACTTTTTCCACCCAGAAAACATTCAAAAGCAAGACTTGTCTTATGTTATAGATCAAACCCAGAAAATTATCACCTCTGCCTCAAAAATGTGATGAGAAAAATTTCAAGATAGACTTGACTTGCCAACTGTCCCAATATTGTTGTTGCAGCTGAAATAATTTTAAAAAATAGAGGTATGATAGCAGTTGATACTGGACTAAGCAAGTTAATTATTAAGAATTTAAAAGTGATCTTCAGTGTTAACAGAGTTAACATTTCAGCACTAGTTAATCCATTAAATAAATGAAATATTATGCAGCTTTATTCTGTACTGAGTCACTTTTCCCCTCAAATAATGAGAGAATTGCTTAATGCAGGATCAAAGTCTCAATTACTTTTTCTCACTGTCTGCTGAAACTACAAAGCAGTCTAGAAAAATAAAGCCACCATGTATAGAAGAGGAGAAAGGAAAATGAAAATTTGCTAGGGAGCAATGATGAATAAATAGCAGAAAGAGCATTGTTACAAAGCATAAAAGAAGGAGCTCAGAAAGCCAGGGAAGTACATGTCAGAATTTGTACAGAGGAAATAGAATATAGACACTGGATTAAGAAGCTACAACATGCCACAAGAAAATATAGTTGCAATATATAAATTTATAACACTGCATCAAGTGCAGTCATTTCAAGACAAAAATGAAATAGGGAATGTCTAAATGAAGAGCCAGGAAATGTCTAGAATAATTTACCTTACGAGGAGGAGTAATAATAATTCACTTCAAAAAGAACCTCCTCCAACCAGCAAGAACTATAGGTATATGAAGTATAATAATATAAATTAATTACCAACTGGATCTACATGGAGTCACTTGGGTTTTTTGCCTATCTGTCCCACAAAACCTCAGGAGTTCATCAGGCTGAATCCAGTTCAGTAAATGCATCTGAAGCTATGTCAGTGCTTTTATTCAACCAGATTGAGCTCAAGACAATTTTCCTGAATATATTCACAATAAGGGGGTGACATTTTATTAATAAACCATACATAATATTATCAAAAAGGGCCCTGGTTTTCATTCTGTTTAAGGGACTACATTCAAAAGACCACAATCATATCTGAAACCTGTTATTACTTCCCTAAAATAGCAGTAAGTGAAATGATGCCATCCATCCAGGTTATTTAGCAGGGACAAAACGAGTCAGTAAAGCCACCTGACACAGAGCAGAAAAAAAAAAAAAAAAAAAACAAAAAACACCACCAAAAACCACCAACAAACCCACATAGGCAGGTAAGAAAAAAAAAATTGACCTTAACCAAATCTGTTGCACATTAGTAAAATACATAAGTCTCTTTCTTTTAAATACTGGAGAGTGATCTTCATCATTCTCTTTCCCTGAAAGTTCTATAAACCTAAACAGTAACTTACAAAACATAAATATGCCATTGATCTGCCAATAAATTAAAACACATCTCACTTACTATGGTTCAAGTCATGCTTTCTAGATACATTTGAAGTATTTAGAACAGGACAATATCCTGCTGCCATTTAAAAAAAAATGTGTAAGAAATTAGGGGCCTGGGTGACACAAAATTAAGTTGCTTATGGTTTTCTACTTTTAGCTCATGGTTGCAAGCCTGCAAAATGTAAGCAACTGAAAATGGTATGAAAAAGTCTAAAATATTTTTAGAATACAAATATTTAGGAAGTGTTCTAATGTTAAAAAGCCAAGAGATATAGAACACTCCATATACCACATCTATAGTACAGTAGGATAGGAAGATAAACTCCATGCACAATTTTACTACTGTTGTTGGAATATGAGAATTGAATCAACCATGAATTTTTCATTAAAAATTACTATTTATTTAAGTCTAATAATTTTTAATGCTCTTATTTTTTTGGAAAATGTAGCAGTTTGAAAAATACTTCTCTAATTAAAACTAGATTTGTTCAGTTTCTGTCCAAAAGCACAGACAAAACTACTTCTTGCCAGCATTATCATACTGTTGCTCACGATCTTGAATTTTGAAAACCATGTTTTGGCTCCTATTCTGATGGACATAGGAGGGCCTTAAAATCTCAGATAGCCACATACACACAGGTTGCCTGGAACTGCTGACTATCCTCTGAAAAGCCTCTTTCATTCCTGTTGAAGCACCTGGCACTTCCTAAAAAATTATATTTGCCTCAAAGTTTCCACACACAATGCAAATAAGCAAACTACTAAACTGTTTATCTGATCCATCTTCCTATGTGGCCCCACGTGATTTTAGCTACACAAAAAGAGGGGAGACTGAAATTTCTGGGCAGAAATAAACTAAATCTTTGCTCATTCCTTGCAGAAGAGATTAATTTATGCTTTCTTCCTTTTAAAAAAAAACCCTCAAAACCAAGCAAACAAACAAAGCCAAGTAAATAATGCATATAAACTAAGGCATGGGAGGCAACTGAGAAGGCATAAAATAGGTTTTACTAGATGAAAGCTAAAACAGAATATTAAAGGCCTGGAGTGAGGAATGTGAGCAAATATCTCACTCACCATCACTGAACAGACACCTAACATCACAGTCCTATCAATCAGACAGTTTGGCTTTGTATCTACCTCCTCTGAAAACAAAAAAAAACTCAAAAAAACAAAATTATGAGCACCATGAAAAAGAGCATTCAGGAAGCCAGAGAGACCCTCTGGCAACTTCATTAATCAGTACTTTCTATTCTGTGCTGATAAATAGCACAAACTGGACTAGAGTTCCCTGCAAGAACGAGCAACAACTTCAAGATATTCTGTGGCAGCTTAATTGCTCTGCTGCCTTTCCTGAGCTAACACAGGGACCAGGTTAACATCTGTCTTTTGGAAGATGTGTAACTTCTGAAATAAAAAAAAACCCTCAAGGATTTTCACTTATTTATTTCTTTACATCAAATCAAGAGTTCTTCTATCAATACACACTTTCAACTCCCAATAAATAGCACCTCACTTACATGCACTTCCCTGGCTTTTCATCTCCTACCCTACACTACATCTTGCAAGCTGAAGGAAGGACAATATATTTTATTTATATTAGAAGTCACATAGCATGTTTTCTGCACTGTAAATAATCAAACAAAAACATACCAAGATGTTCCATCAAGCTGCAGATCATAGACAAAGTACATCATGCCCTGTAGCAACACCTCCCGTTCAGTGCACAGAAAAATGCTGCAGTCATCTCTTAGTAATGACCCTGCTTAATTCACGTTGTCCTCACATGGTAGCTTGGATATGGAAAAACATTTGGTGCCATATAAACCTCTGCACAAAGCTGCACCAAAAAACTCTCAGCAAAGCTATTACAAACACTGAGGTGTATTTTCCTCTCTGAACTTGAACTCTGCATGCTCTTTGCTCCTGCCTGGCCCACCTGGGAGCAAGCTGGAGGTCATCCCATGCTGCTGGCCAGAATCAGCCTTGGAGGCATTCCCAGCCCCTCAGGAATGTGAAGCTGCCTCATTCCCCATGCTGCAGAGGGCAGCTCATCCCTTGGCTTCAGTTTCTCCTTCTGCACTTGGATCCTCAGCTCTGCCACATCCACCCCAGCACCCAGCCCTGTTCCCAGCCCAGCTGCTGATGCTCTAGCCTTGCCTGCTTCCATCCCTCATGCTGCCATTCTGGATCTCCCAGCTTTCCAAACTCACATCGTGTCCAGCAGCTGATGTATTTCCATTTGTGACTGCCACGAATTCAGCCCTTCAGTTTGACTGAATGGCTCTTCAGCTTGCAGTTCAGATCAGCCTGCTGCACTCAGCTGCTCTAGTCCCTGTTTCCCAGGCCAGTGTGACTGCCCTCAGTCATTTACATGATGCACATGAAACCCCAGACAGAGTCAGCTCACATAAATAAGGAGTACTACACAAACAGCTCTTCTCCATGCAGCTTAAACTTGCCACTGTTAAAGGCTGCTTTGTCACCTTTTAACAGAAAGCCACAAAAGCACCTGCAAACTGAGGTGTGCTAGTCCACACAGTGAATTAGAAGTGCTACCATATTCTCTCCAGTGTATACACAAAACTCATCAAGATAACAAACAAACCAGAAAAATCAAGAAAACCCACGCTAAATGCACAAAGCAGCAACTGAAAGGAATAAAATTTGATTTTAAGCACTCTACAAAACCCCTATTCTGCATATGCATGTACAAGCAAAACAGCATTTAAAGAATACAATCAACTTTTATTTAGGGATACCCAAACAAAACTCATGTCAAAATTGTCTTTTACAGAGCATATAAAAGAGAGAAGCTTCAAACTGATTTTTGTTTCAAAGGACTTGCAGATACTATTGAAAAAATAATTTGGTTTGTAATTGCTGAGATCTCAGAATTGCTCCACAAGTAGCACTTGCATATATAAAAAAACCCTATCAAGTCTGAAGTGTTAGACTTCCTATTCTATAATTTCACTTTGAAGTGCAATGCAGGCACTATAAAGAAGTTGTTTGCCCTAGGAACAAAAGGGGGAGTGGGAGGGAGTCTTTGTTTTAAATGCACAATGCACATTTGTTTGGAAGGGTGGGGGGAAGAATAACTCCAACCAACCAAGACACAAAAAACCACCCCCAAACAAACAAAAAACCAAACAAAATCAACAAAAAGCTAGCTCCAAGAGGAAAAGAACAAGTAACAAGTTATCAAAACATCATTTCTGCAGTTTCCTTTCCCTTCAGTCAGAATAAAACAAGGTGCAGTCATAGTATTCAAAAGCCTATTAAATTCAAATTTCATCTCAAACTGGGGCAAATAATGAAGTATTAAAGTTGCCTGCAGATGGGAAAATCCTTTATCAAGGTATATTTGAAACACACCTTTTTTGTTACACACAGTCCTGACTGCTCAAATTGTTGAGGTACTTCAGGAATTGTGCAGTTTGGCTGCACCTTGATTTTGCAGCTGCAGGGGAGTCAGCAGGAATGCAGGGCCTCTGGGTTTTGATAGGAAGTGCTATGCCTGCTTCTCTACCAGCTGAATTTTAAATCTGCTCATCAAAAGATTTAGGAAGATGCTCCTGTTGTCATAAGTGATTCTCATTTTCAGGCATCTTATGGTTCAATTAATACCACAAGCCAAGCCTAATAGCCTAGGGGAGGAGGGAGAATAGGAACAGCAGGGTGGAAGGATGGATATGCTCTGGTTTATAGAACCAAAGATCTAAGCAGTGTTAACTACAAGCCAGTGAAGGATTCACATCAAGCTTTATATCAAATAGAGAGAAACAGCAACCTGGCTACAAAAATGGGAGCTAAACCCCTCTTTTCTTTTTTAAATAGGACAATAAAGTGTCTCCAATACTTACAAAAGCCATTACTGATGTAATTAGTAACAGAAGTCTACTCATAGAAAAACATAAAGACCAATTTTAGTAAGCAAGCAAAGCTGATGTAATTAATCAAGGTGTCAGAAGATATTCCTGCAGAAACTTTTAAAGGCAGCTATTATTTTAAAATGCAACTCAGCTTATTTATAAAATTCTGTATTTGGATTACACACAGTATCCATCCACATTTAGTGGTTATATTTAAAATGGCACTGGTATTTTGTCATTAAAAACTGATTTTTTTCTAATACTGTTTATTAGCACATTTATGTTAAAGTTTTAGTTTATTTGGCTCGGCTTTTCAACTTCATTAAATGCAATTGACATTATTTCAATACAGCATATAAGATCAATACAATCTACTCTACATTCAAGAGGTGTAAGTCACCAATATTTGGATCTATTCTTATACTATCAGAGGCTTCTCCAGTAGCTAATTAATGCTGACATAAAAATCCCAGGCTTTTTGAAGTCCTGCTTTTATGTTGGCAATTACGCATAGAATAAGGAAGATTTTCTGTTCCTTATTAATTTTCTTATTCCAGAACTACTATATTCAAAGCTATGTTTCTAAATAGAATCCAACCTAGAACATAAATCAATGGCCTTCATATTTTCTTTCATGTCATGAACTTGCCTTAAGTTTGCTCATAAGATCCATGCAACTGTGACTAGCTCCCATCAACAGAACTGATGAGAGAGCAGACAATAAATCACACTTTAGTTACTTCATTTGGTAGCTTTAGATACCCAGGCTGATGGAAATTATTCAAAAATACCTTTAAAGTCTATAAACTACTGTCACCTTTGAAACAATTTTGGTTCCATTCATATTCTATACATTGCAGCTATTAATTACAGGATCACCAAATGAAAAATAAAAAAAAGAATAATGAAAACCACTGAATACTTTTGTATGGGATGAATTACTGACCCTCAAAATCAAGATTTCCTTTCCGTTCCATAAAGCTTATCACTGGCTTCTCTGTATTTCAATTGAAGCAATCAGTTTAAGATTTGATAGCATAAGTTTTACAAAATCAAAGTCTTCAAATTAGAGGTAAACACCAGTTATTGTTTCTGTAAGACATCTGAACTTTGAGATAGTTTCAACAGCTCTTGAAAAGTTAACCTGCAACCTAAAAATACAAAACCAGACAAAATATAATATTTATTCCACCTTTTGTGAAAGTTGTTTTAAAATGTTTAAAGAAAAAGTTGAACAGTCAAGTAAGTCATGGCTGTGACAAAAAATGCTAGAGCCCAAATAAGAAAGCCATAAAAAAATGGCTATTTGACATCCTGAATTTATCCCATTCACTACATTTTTAATACAAATTCTCTGTCTTGAGGAATTGAATTCATGGTTGTTGAGTGCTTCTGTGCTCTTTGCTCTATTCACCTATCCTTCTACACACATGACATGCATCACATGGGACTACTCAGCATTTTAAAAATAAACTTCTAAGTTTCCCAGGTTTAAATCCCCCCCACCTCCAAAGTCTCATTTCCTAGAAGCATGCTCTTTTTATGTTTCCTGAATGCCACTGTACAGGTATGACTGAATAAACCCTATTCAGTTTAGGACACGTATCAGGCTTCCTAGAGACTCTGGACCATGGCCGAGGCTTACTTTAAACACTTCCTTCTTTCTTCTATCATTTAAACCAACTGGGCATTTGACAATTTAAGCATCCACATTGATAACACAATTTCAGACAAAAAAGAACCACTAAATTAGCATGAAAATATTCAAATCTCACAAACTAAGCATTTCGATGAACATTTAAATAAACACGATTTGAAGTCAGAACTATTTTCCCCAATATGAAGTCAGAATTATTTTTTACGAGTTTGCAATGTTTAAGTGTATTTTTTGTACAGCTATGTTTCTATTAATTTTAATTTCTGACTGATATAACAGACATTTCCAATGAAAACTGTTGCTCCTAGAGTTGCTGGTAATGTTGTACAGTGCAATCCAGTAGGGCTGGGATTACAGCAAATGGCTTTTTCTGCCAGTTTTTCCCATCATACACTCAGTTGTTGATAAGAAGTAAATCCAGGATAGGCAAGCCAGTTTGTTTAAAAGTCTTCCAGAAAAAAAAAAAAAAATCCCAATTATAAAAACCATAACTGATGCAAATCCCAATGAAGAAATATATAAGTTGAGTATTAACCTACAAACAAAAGTTTTTCCTAATAACTTCTGCAGAGGAAATCTAACTCCAAAACATAATGCTAAACATTAATTAAATTCAAAATACAACACTTCTATTCCTAAGTTTTGCAGCCACAAGCCCAAAGTACTTATCTAAATCTGTGAAATAATTTTCTGAATTAGTTTTTAATGACTGTGAATCTTAGCCTTTCATGGAACACTTGTTCTTATAGAAACCATTTTCCATCTACAATTTTAAAAGTTTGCAAGCCTGCCCTATACATATATTTTAAACAACAACAGGACACCAATCAGACAACTCCATGAAACTGAGTATCCAATCCAAGCCAAGATTCCCCATAAAAAATATATTTTCAAATCTTCTCCAAGTTTTTATTAGACATTAATGTAGCAACTAATCGTGGCACACACCAATAAGGATTAAAATGCCATTGCAGGAGTTAGTATAAATTATTCATTTTTGCTTGTGTGCTCATTAAAAAAAAGAACCAACAAAAAAATAATAAATGGTATCTTTTTTACTTACCCACCACATACTACAAAAAAGCAATGAGCATTGTTGGCAAGCAGGAATTCTGTTAACCTTCAGTTACTCACCTAGGAAAAAGAAGAGAAAGGGATAAGCACACTTAGTGGAAGGAAGAACATGACAGACTTAATTTGGAAAGTACATTAGTTCCATGTTCCATGATTTTTGAATTAAAATATCTTTGAATTCAAGTTTAAAGGATAGAGATGGAATTGTTTCATAGCAAAGTGGATCACAAAACAACAATTTGGTAGAAGTAGCATTTGTGTAAAATACAAGCAGCTCATTCAGCTGGAGCACTGACATGATTCTGTTCTGCTACAACAAGAGGAGTGCCAAAATCTTTGAAAAACAAAAGAGATAAAGATTTTCAGTTCAGAATACACTGTCTAAAGCAACATTTTAACAGAACACAGTTCCAACAGTAATTTACTTTTGTGACTACCATATTCACTTTGAAGGTTTTCAGTAAAGCTGGTAGAAGATCTGAAGTTTTGCCTGATAAAATTAAGACGACTTTTCTGAACTTGCACATTTTCATGTTTTAGTGTATTCTCTCTTTAGAACACACTGTGCTTTAGGTAATGCCAAATGAGTTTTAACTATGAAATGTTCTTCCAGAGATTTAATGAATTCAGCATTTAATAATGAGCAGCATAAATGGAAAGCAATTATGAATACCAGAATAAAAGTTTTCTTCATCAGTGTATACACATAAGCTACATGAAGTCTAGGATCTCTAATGTTTACAATAGATAGAAAAAAATAAACAGCAAAACCTTTACCAAGAACATTAATATCTTCCTATAATTTGCTACACAAAATTGCATTAGCTTCAGGAAAGGCTATGCCTTCAAATTTGGGAGATTTGCCAATGAATCAAACTTCAAAGGATGCAATAAATTGGAAGTTGCTTGAAACTGAGCATATCAGAAAAACCTAACTACATCACATTAGTAGAATGAGTAGTCATAACCATAGGCAACCTAAAATGTAGCTCTTCAGAAATGTCACTCACAAAGCCCCAAAGCATCCCAGCTGCCCACTCAGGGGACACTAGTGACACACTCCCACATTTCAGTGCATCACACAAACCTCACTTTAGCACCCAGACTGCTGAAGGGAAAGTGAGGTGCAAAGCCATCCAGACCAAGTAGGATTACTTGGTGCTCTGCATAATCCACTAGAATTTCCAGTGCTGTGGAGAGGACTGTTAAAACTGGTCCTGCTATACCCCCTGCCATCCTTCATTGTACAAACACAGCCCTCTTGCAGAAATTCTTCAGCAAAAGAACCTTGCAAATATTATGAAGTGAAGGTTAGACTGTCTTACTGTGGATAACCTAACAAAATTTTATATCACAGCAGCTCTGAAATGCCACAGTAGGTTCTTACATACAACCTTACATCCACAGTTTAGTAAAAGAAGTTTCCTTTTTATTTTGCATTTTTCTAAAGCATAGCTGCTAAGTGGAAGGGTGTAGTAAACATATGAAAAACTGCATAGCATGTTTCATGACAGAAATTTTAAGTACTCCTGCAGGGCAACAGATAATCTTTAATGAAGTTCTTAATGATGCATCTCAAGATCTAAGACCTAAGTAAGGTCTAGAGTGAGATCAAGGCCACACCATTCACCATTTAAGAATAGACTGCAGAAAAAAAATCCATGGCTATAAGTCCAAGAGAGAATCATGGAAAAACTACTGGAAAAGAAGCTCAAAGATCATCAAGTCCAGCCTTCAACTGAATACCACCACGGATTGCTTCATCCACTCACTTTTTGAACACTTTATGTGATGGTGACTCCCCCACCTCCCTCAGCAGCCTGTTCCAATGCTTCACCACTCTTGCAGTGAAGGAGTTTTGCCAAATATCCAACCCAAAACTCACCTGGCACAACTTCAAGCAATCATTAAGCAAATTTTAAAAACACAGGGAATAAAGTCCTGAGTATCTCACTTTAACAGGTAATAATCCAGTTAAGCACATAACTTGGCTCCGTTCTTACAGAGAGGATTTATTTCTGCCGATGGCTGTGGAACTTCTGAATGTATCAGGTAACTAAACTGGCACCAATAAACCATTTACTCCTTAGAACTTGTTTAATACTATGTGTAACAAGTCCTTCAAATGCTGTCAATTCCTGCATAATTGTGGACTCCTCCAGTTTATATTCCAAAGTAGCAATATTTGTAATCTAAGTTCGCAAGAAAAACGTTTATCTAACTTCAGAGCATTAAAAACTCATGGCAGTTGGGTAAAGCATTAGTGAGACAAAGCTTTCCCCTAAGCAAGCAATTGAAAAACAATGAAAATAGCATTTAAAATATTTATTCACCATTACCACATGGTTTAATGTTATACATCAAATTTCTATTATGAAACCAAACCGTGAAACGTGCTCTACATCCAGTTTCCATAAGGGCAAAGGAAAAGTCACTCACCAGCAAAGAAAGAGTTTGTGAGGTTCTAATATTTGCTACATTGCTTTTGTTGATACAATATTATTAAGAAGATATACTTTTTTATTGTTTTAAATAAAAATCACTCTTAAAATCAACTGCTATACAGTAATTGAATTTAGAGACAAAAACCCTCCTAACTTCTTTCATAAAATCCTTCAAATTACATCAGTGCTGCAGTGAAAAATCTTCTAAGCAACTGCATTTTCCAACGTTATGCTTTGGTGATTTCCCAGTGTCAGACTATTAATGTGACAGCAAATTGTAGTCATTAGTCAAAAATAGTGAATAAAATGGTTTACATGCTTAAAGTGACCTTGAGACTGTCTTGTACAATATTGATAGCCAAAACAATTGCTGTTTCAAGATTGCTCCTGACTAAAATCATACTTCAATTTAAAAATTGAATTATACCTCAAATTTAACTTTTTTTTAAATTCTGTATTCTTTTAACTTTCCAAAGTATGTGGGACTATATATGAAAGCTGAACTTAAGTGTAGCCAGATAGAAATATTCAGAAAATTTAAAGATCATCAAGAAAATTTACCATGCTACTGGTGTGCATGCACAGCAATTGCATTGCTATAGTATGGGATAATGATGCATTAAAATTTTAACTGTCCACACAATTTTTAATTGGAATACTATATTAAAGCCTTGTAATTCCAAAAGCACTTATCAAAAAGAAAAAATTCCAGAGAGTTGGCTGAACTTCAGTCTTGTTAATCAAAATTTTAATTCCTTGTGTTCCTTACTGTGATGGAGGAGGAAATGGGACACAAAATGACAGAAATCACTAATTTTATTTCTTTTTTCCTTCGGCAAGTAGGAAAACAGGCAAATGATTAAAAAATATTGATAGCACAAAATTGTGGCTGTGTTACTTTTCAGAGAGGAGAGGTGCATTACATTACTTCTCTGATTTTTTTTTCTTTTTTTGGACTATCTAGCAGTTCTCTTTGTGTTCCTGTCTGTAAGTAAATACTACTTGGGTAGTTTCACTGAAGGAAGAGACACTTATCTACAGTTAATCTCATTGCCATAATGATAAATCCCACTCCCAGAGAGCTAAAATTAGCTTTCAAATGAAAGGATACTTGAAACAGCTTAAGCCAAATACATCTATTTCCTGAAAAGCAAATTAAAATATTTTTTTAAAGGTCACTATTAGTAATTGTTGAGCATTTAAAAGAAACAGCCAAGGAAGGTATATTTAATTCTAATGACACAGTTCCTTTAAGTTTTACATTACTACTTTAATCTAAAAGTAAAAGTATGCAGTATTAAAAAGCAACACTTAAGAGTTCTGATCTTTAAAAAAAAAAAATCCCATCATCCTAAAGTATAGGATTTTACATTTTTTTGCTTCTAAACACCTTCTAGCTACACTGTCTTGCTCAAAATCCAGGTCATATAAGACAAGGAATCACACTATGAGTAAAACCAGAGCATGTCAGAGCAAGGCACACAGCATTCCCTCTCTGCTGTAACTTAGGCCAAAACCAGACTGGTTTTTGTTTGTTTTACAGGTACCAATCTGTAAACTTAAAGTTCACATAAAGCACAGAGGCAGTTAAAGAAGTCATTAAAGCACTAGGGTACCTTCTGTCAACATCTGCTCAGTGCAAAAGACAGAAAAGTTATCTACTCAACAGATGATGCAACCTATGTGGAAATCTAAACAGAAAATACTCCATGTTATGTGGCCCTCAGCTGTAGAAAAATATGGAATTTAGGTGGAGGTGCACACCTAAAGCCAGAATTCAGCTGTCTATATATGAAAAATGATGTGGCAGTTGCATATTAATGACAGAGGTTAATTCCCAAAAACTTTCTAGTCAATTAGATATTTAAGAAATCATTTAACTAATTGAAGTAAGTTCTTTATAAGACTGCAAAAAATTATTAAGAGGTACATTTCTTTTCTAATTATCTTTGTACAGACTCTTCAAACTTCCAGTGCAATTAAGTTTAATGGAAACTTTAATGATTTAAAGACAAATGAACATCATTTTAGTTGTCCTAGCTAACATATATCCTTCACAAAAGGCTGAGCAGTGACATTCTTCACACAACTTGCACACACCAATGCTCTCCAAAAATGGATAATATCTCTTTGGCATGTCATCTTGGGTCAGGCATAATTTAACTATTGATTTCATCTGCTTGTAATACTAATTCTTATGGCAACAAGTAGCAAGAATGGGATTTTTTTCATTAACTACTAGGTATTTTCCATCCAACACTAAACAAGGAATTGTTGAGTAAACACCAGGTATTTGCTATCACAGATGTAGTGCCTCTTTCACTCAGGCAAGAAACCTGGTAAAGATCCACAGCAAAGCTGCTGTCATGCTTTATGGGATATTCAGAATCCATGGAATACAGCACCAGTAGGAATGACAGAGCACTGCCCTGAGAAGCAGGAAACCCCCTCAAGCAGGGAGGTGCATGACAGGAGCTAAAAGCCTGGCATGCTGTGGGCCATGGCAAATGAGCTTCATTTTGGTGATCTTCTTATGACACAAGAAGCTGGTGGTTAATGGCAGAATCAAAAAAGGTAAATTCATTACTCAGCTACCTCATTCTGTGCAAAGCTCATCTAGGTTTTACAAGGTTGTAGGATAAATCAACACAAACCTAAAATAAAAAGCTCCAACTTCACTCTAGTTAAAACCCATTGCAAGTTGAAAATTTTGCATTTAAGCTACATTAACTCACTTCCTAAATATTAAAACTCCTTCCAAGAGCTGCTTAAAAGCAATCAGAACTATTTAGAAATATAATTTTGTGAATAATTAGCTCCTTATATTTTGCATAACAATCTTCAGAGATACAAGGCTATTTTTGTGCTGTCTTTTCCAAACACAATGTGCTTCTTTCATCTATTACACAATATGGATATGAGTATACTAGAAAGCAATTGCAATTATCAAAAGATCAAATATATGATGAAATTAAAGTATTGATCAAAGCTCTCACATTTTTGTCAAAATCTATTTGGAAAAACACTCTACAATACAAAAATATAAAAGAGCTCATGTATATTCAGACACAGCCAGATGAACACACACATCAGTGCTACAGAGGAATTTTTTAAAACACACCAGATCTGACACTTAAAAGATCTCTGTATCACTGAATAAAACCTTTAGTCTAGTGACAACCACCATGAGATCAGCATCACACCAAAACACACACAGAGATTCAATAGGCTTTGCTCTCTGAAAGTTGACAGCATTTAAAGTCAAAGATTAAAAGGGAGCACAGGTTTCCTTCCTAAGTTTAGTATTTACCATATAGCATTTCAAATCAAGACACACAAATAAAACACATTTAAGTATATGGGTGGTGGCTCTTGAAGTACCATCTTCACAGGTTTATTTTTTGACACATCTCCAAGTAAAACAACAAACCTCCTGAAGTAATCCTCAGCTAACTGGAGGCCTGACACATATGATAACTAAACAAGCTTACCTGAGCTGAGCTTTGTCTAGTCATTACTAAAAATTAAAACAGATAAATAGCTTGCAGATAATATATTAGACCTTTTTACTTGCTGCCAATCAAAACTGAGGGCAGTATCTTAAGATGAGATGCTGGAATACTGCACCATGCTGTGATGACAAATTCAGCTATTATTACATAAAAGGCACTTTTTATAAGTCTGTAAGTATTTAAGCATTTATAAGATATTCTTTTTTTCACTATAGACCTTACAGGCCTCTTACCAAAAGGGAAAAAAAAAATTGAGTTTAAAAATAAATTTGGAAGAGGATTCTTACCATCACCTACTGCAACAAGAGGTGGCATGATAATCTTCCAGACAGCAACAAAACCTTCCTCCTTCTTTGTCAGACTCACATTGGGCTCATAGTTGGGCATTATAAAGTAATAGAATGAGGAGCAGATTCACCTGCAACCACCACCACTGCTCCAACACCTGCCTTTTTCTGGCTCCATGGCAGCACAGACACTGGACCTGCACAACTGCATCTCCTCTCAGATTCCTGAGTCTTCCTTGACTTAACTTTCCAACAATGATCAATTCATCCCACTGGTAACAGGCCAAAGAGGGAATAACAAAGGGGGTTTTACATCTTTAGAGTGTTCCCTACACACTTAGATTTTTTTCTTTTTTAGGAGTAATGTGTCAATGCTAAGTAGAGGTTTCTATTTTTGCCTATTGATTTTCACAGTGCTTGAAGCATCAGTAAGATGAGTGAGATTGCTGAGGGAAAACAATGGGAAACAAAATCATAGCTACAAATTTATGTGAGATCCCTGGGCTCCCCAGGGAAGTGGGCACAGCACCAAGCCTGACAGAGTTCCAGAAGCACTTGGACAATACTCTGGGGCACATTATGTGATTCTTGGGGATGGTGCTGTGCAGAGCCAGGAGTCAGACTTGATGATCCTTGCGGGTCCCTTCCAACTCTGGATATTCTGTGATGCTGTGATATTTAAAAGCATCGTTGGCAAGCTAAAAAAGGGCATTTCTTCATTTAGCTCTAGATAGCCACAAAAAAACCCAAAACCCATAGCCCATACAAGTTACCAATTGATTGATATATTAATTTGAAAAAGGCAATATTTTAAAAACCTTGCTGTTGCTTCTGAATCACACAGTTCCACAAATTATCTTAATTACATGGGGGGAAACAGGGAAAATTTGCTTTTCACCACATTAAACAGCATTTCATTAGTAGAAAGATATTCAGTGACACCTAGGAATGTCACTTTTAAGTAATAAGTTATGTGCTTGGTGTTAGAACTTCTAGCACCTGGCAAAATTTGCAGCTGAGAAGGCCTAACAATTTAAAAATAACTAAATCAAAGGCTTATTTTTAATTTCAAATAAAATAATCACCTGCATTTAGCATTACACATATTTAGACAAGCTGCCTGTCTCTGTTCCCAACCACTTCTTTCCTTCTGTCATCTCCAACTTGTCATTTTTCAACTCCAAATATGCAGATTTTTTTTTCCCTTGGATGACTTGTCATTGAAACTGTCAAAAACTAATTATTTATGTATAGCTATTTATTATTAATCCAGTAAAATCTTCACAGACATCACACTGCTCCTGTTTGCTCGTGTCATCCTGCTGCCAGCCCTGGGTTCCACTGCTGTTGGTTTGATGCCTTTTTACACAGATCAGCCCCAATTTCCTTGTTGACCACTTCCACAGCACAGCAGGCCCAGATATGCAGCATGCTCTTCTGTTTGGGTCTGGTTCTCTTTTTATCAAGTTCACACCCTTTCAAACATTTCCATGCAAGACCACCACAGCTATAAAAAACCCAAATTATATCAGTTTTTTATGCAGAGAAATAGCTTTGACATGAAAACTTTTTGATTTTTTTTTCCCAATAATGGGAAAAACCTAAATTTTGAGGTCCTTTCTTTCAGATGGTTTCACATATGAACATTTCAGGTATGCATAAATTGTTGAAAATACATGACTAAAAGGGTCCAACTTTAAAACAAGATGAAACAAAAACAAACAAACAAAACAAAAACCAACCTGCCTTTCTGCTGAATTAATTTTCTACTTTGTGTACATTTTAGTGATCCAGCTAGTAAAAAAGGTAGTTTCCTGTATGCCAAAGTTACAGGTATGCCTGTCACTTCACCTTTCACTCCTCATTCTCCAATTTAAAACATTTCTGCACTTTTCTATTGTCCAAATTCTTGACATATCTGTAACAACCCCTCCTCCTCCCTCTTACTGTTCCAAACTGGGTTCCAATCACTGGCCTGGTTACTTTTAAGACCTTTTGAATTTAAGATCTGAATAAGTGAAATGTAAATATAAATAAAACAGATCTTCCAAAGAAGAGCTACCACCACAGACTGTACATGATTACTTGGCCAATCCTGTGAATTTTCCAAAAAAAAATTTGTTGCAATGTATGAGTTGTACTAATAGATTTAATTGGCAAATTTTTTTGCTCTTCTTGCTATGTTTACAAGTCTCTATGTTCAGTCTAAAAGGAATTAACACTCCACAAGAAGAGACACAGGCTAAAATAAAATCTCCATTCAAAAAACCCAAGCAAGACAATTCCCAGAAAAATAAACCAAAGTTACTAGAGAATGAGAGTTACAAAATCTTCTACTAAGGAAGGAGGTTCTGTCCCCCCACTGCCTGTCACAGCTAAAACTCACCACTTACAAGCAGCCCATCATCCTTTTTTCCTTTATTTATCTTCACTACATGCAAATTTAATAGGAATCTAAAATTTAGTGTTTCCTCCTGCAATTTTGATGATTTTAACCTGGTTTGACACTACCATCATACTTACCTGCACTCTCATGTAATTACTATAAAAACTCTACCTTTATTTCCACTCCATTTGCAGTGACTATTTGGACCAAACATCTGGTTTATTCCCTGTCCCACACCTGCCTCTCACAAAAAGCAGCCCAGCTGATTGGTTAATTTTATTTCTGCCACAGCACACGGCCTTCAAAAATGGAACAACTCACTTGATCTGCATCCATATAACACATATAGTGTGTGTGCACATAAAGTCTCCAGATTTTTAAACTCTTAAAAGCCATCATTTTAGGAAAAAATAGTTTAATGATAATAGAAAAGTTTCAAGAGTCACACAGGAGACTTAGAAACCTTAGATTAAATCTATGAACCTGCTACACTGCTTCTGGCTTCTCTCCCAGATGCCTTTACTTGTGGCTTGTTTATTCCTCTAGAACTTCCTTTGGGCAGAAGAATTTTTTGTGGGTTGGGGATGGTAGCTTTTAGGCTAGAGACTTCCAGATCAATTAATTTTTTTTCCAGTAGCACACACACAGGGGAAGAACTCAAAGCTTTATCTTCATGACAAGTCCAAAAATGCAGTCCAAAAACCACACTGCAAGAGCCTCATGTCCAGTTAGAAAGTCCCCTGTACTAAATCCAAACAGAAAACTTCTAAGAGCTTATTTATCACAGATAAAATGCAGCTTGACATAACCTTCAAGTTTCTGCCATGACAAACCAAGAAAAAAGGGCTGAAGTCTGTTCTGCAGGCTTCATTTAGCAACAGAAAAAAACTCATTGTGAAAGGTATCAAAACAGTAACAAAAGAGTAAGCACATTTTCTAAGCTTAAGATCCTGGGCATTTTCACATCAAAGTGCTGAAAGGAGTCACTACAATATCCATATGGAAAGGCTGCTTGGCAGGATGGTTGCCTCACTAAATGGCAAAATACAGTCAAAAAAATGTAAGATGGATTTAAAACAATTACTCTGGACATATTACTCAGGCTTGAAGGATAATCAAGTGGCTGAATGCACAGCAGGCAAGCTACACCATCCTGCACATGTAAGAACAGCACAGCTGATCTCATATTCTGAAGCCACTGTTGAGCATGCAGATGTTTAAATTATATGTCTATTATTCAACACAGGGCCTAGTGAAGTACTAGTGAAAATGTTCAATAGCTTTTCCTTCTATTTATTGTTACTGAATGAGCTGATAGATTGCCTTCAGAATCTCATCATGTTTAATAATTTTTTAATGATATTTCAAGAGTTCTAGGCTGTCAGAAAAAACAATCAAGTGGGTTTGAGTCTTGGGGATTTTTCTGAGAGTTTCTTTTTGTTTTAGTTTGGTTTTTTTGGTGTTTTTTTATCATTTTGGGTGAAACACAACAGCACAAAAAGCTATAGGGTGAGTTCATGCTGGAAACTCAGTCCAACCCAAAACATGATCATGACTTCACATTTTATCAAATACTTTCCTACATGGGAAAACAAATTAAAAAAAAAAAAAAAAAAAACTACAAAAGGGGAAAAGTGAATCTAGGTCTTTGGGGTGAGTTTCTAAAACAATGAGAAATTCACATCCATTGGAACAAATCTCATGCCCTCAATCATTATCAATAGAAAGCTTCTAAAATTCCTGGACTTATAAATCCCTTTTATGAAGAGTTAGTCAACAAGGAGAAAAATATTGACTGATAAAAAGAGGTTTCATTTTTTCCACCCATTGACTAAGTAAGGGCTATAAGACAAGGATATTTAAGCCCAGGCCTGAGAGATCACAGTAAAGACCAAGCAAAGCACAAACCTGGAGTTAAAGAAAGCACTCTGGAAAAGGAACAAAAAAGGAACCAGCTGGCCTCAGCTGGCCAGCACATCATCTCTGGGGTGCTCTGCCAAGAAGCAAGTCAAGATAGGGAAAACCTAAGCATTCACAGCTCCTGCAACTGAGAATCCCAAGGGAAGAGCTCCAGTGCTCTTATTAGTTCTGGTCAGTTGTGCCTTACAGGTTTGCTTCATTGATACCACTATGCTTTAATGTGACTGATCATTGAAACAAAACCTTGATAAAGACAGAAGAAAAACTTCAGCATGAGCAGTTCAACCAGGAGATCAGAACCACCATTTCAGAAATTGGTTCAGGATCCCACCTAGGCATGAAACAATGACACAATCCCACAAGTAGGCAGGGAAGATGTCATCATTTAAGACTCTCAAGAGACCAGACAGCCAGTAATAAAATACACTTTGTTCCTGTGGCAATTACAGGACAATAATCAGAACACAATTAGGGCAGCAATTTAAAAACAACTGACTCTTCAATGGTTACCTGCATCTCATCCCAAGTTAGTTATAATATTGTGTCTCCCACAAAAAAAAAAAAAAAAACCCACAAAAACCCAAAACTTTATCACGAACTGAGAATCTGTAACTTCAGTGAACACTGAATCATAGCTAAAGGAATTTTCAGACTGCAAATATATATGCATGTTTGTACATATAAAGAGATACTTGAAAAAAAAGAATGACAAGCTTCCATTCTGAAATGTCTACATAGATTCCAAAGACAGAGACAAAGTATAGCTAAAAATCAGAGAGGACTGCAATTTTGTTCAAAAAAGTCACGAAATCAGGGTGGAATTGTGCAGGTGGAGCACCATTAAATACTGTTAGCTCTGTGCCAAATTCATTGAAAATTCTGACAAATTTGAAAATTTCAATTGAAAATTCCCTGACAACACAGAGATGCACACAAAAAATGTAAAGAATCAACTGAATTAGTAACCATGCACAGTTCCAGGAAAACAAGCATTGATGCCAACTTCCTATAAGCCTCAACAGTTCAACCATGAAGTAAAACAATAAATTAATCACTGCCTTTCCAATTCTCATTTCCTTCCACTATTTGAAAGGAGAAGTCTTAGAACTAAAGGCCATAGGGGAAGAGCCAGTTTAAGACTGAATGGGTCTGCATCACAGAATACCAACAAATTAATTCAAGTGGACCAACAGAAATTCATTGCCCTTTAATCATCAAGCCACTTCAAGTTAACGAAAAAAACCCATGTATTTTAAAAATATATTTTAGTCTCAATTTTGATTTTTTTTTCAATATTTCTATAAGTTAGGATACTCTATGACTAAAAGGTAATAAACATTATATTATAATTTTATGAAAAATGAAATTTCTGCCAAAAGAAAAACATTTTATGTACAAAATAGGTGCAGAAATTAAAGCCCTTTTTTTTAAATTCAATGGTACTTGAGGAAAATTAAAAGTATGGAATCAAAATATGCAGAAATATTTTTACACGTATTAGATCATATCTACATTTCTGCTACTGTTTTCCTAATGTATTTTCCTACATTCCTTTAAGTCTGAATTTTAACACTTCTACATATCTGAACTTAGATGCTCTTCTTAATTCTTTACAGGAACTGTAGAAATACCAAGTCCCTAAAAACTTCCCTCTACCGTTCCAAGTTTGAAAGTATTTTCTCTCAACCCAAAAAGGTGAGTTGAAGTTTTTTTTTTTTCCTTTGCAATATTCCAGATAGAGATTTCTAGCCCTGTCAACAGCTTCACAGATTACTTTTTTTTTTACTGTGTTAAAGACAGCGCACAGCAACTGCAACAGAGCAAAGCTGATGTTACACACCTCCTTTGCACCTGTGCCTTTCATGCAAAGCACTCACCATGCTCAAGAGTTAAACTGCATGAACATCATTATCACAGAGTCTTTATGCCATTTAGCATGCAGGCATTTCATGTATTTCTGGTTTAGTAACTACAACAGGTGAGAACAAGCTTCGGTAAACACATTTGTTTGCCTTCAAATTAGAAGTTTAACTGCATTAACATACTGATATGACAGAGATAATTCAAAGCCCCATCATGCCTTAAACTAAATTCATATTCCTTTAGAGTCCTGAGACTTAAGAAAAAAAAATTAAAAACTATTCCATGATGAATTATTCCAACTACTAGGCATTTATGTTTTACACAGGGAGGGAGAAATGTGCTACCAAGATGGTAAATCTTCAGTTCCTACAGGGGACATGCAAGCCATAAGTACACACCAATGCCTCCAAGAGCACAGAAGTAAAACTATCTACAATAAGCATTTTTAACAGGCAAAGTACCATCTGAAATTTCCTAAACAAAGTCAGACAATACGAATCACTTCAAATCACAAGTGCTACTGATTTTGCAGGACAGTTAAAAAAAAAAAAGCTGAACTTAAGTTTTATAAATTCTCTGGGTTTTTTTCTGCTAAATTATACAAATACTGTTATCTTAAAACAAAGACATGAATAATTCTTTAATGAGTCTGAAAAGATACTAAAAATATTATCTTTTGTGTTTGGACTACCAATTAATCACGTAAAATTTCTATTTGTAACTGACCTGAAATACTTTTAAAGAGTTGGTTTTACTTGTATGGGATTTTTTTTTTTTTTTTTTTTTTTTTTTTTTTTTTGTGGTTTGCTTGGTTTTGTTTGTTTGGGTAGGCTTTTTTTGCGTTGGTTACTTTTTGTTGTTGATGGGTTATGAGGTTTTCTAGAAATTTAACATCATCTCATTTAACCTTCTTCTTGCTACCGCTTCCATATTTTAGGTACTGAAAAACAATCAATCAATCATACTTCCTTTTATAACAAGCTACTGGTACAGTTGATAGAGCTCAAAATGTTAGAGAAACAAAATCCATTAACAGGTTGGGCAGAATAATATTATGTAATTGGGTACACAAGGTCATCCATAGTTTTACCGTTCTAAAAATTACATAACATGTTAAGGAAAAGCTTTTTGCTCCCATGTGCAAATTTCTCATATACATATATATATATGTTGATAACACAATTGGTTGTCCATGGCCACCAAAACTGGGCACATTGTGACACTGAAATATTTTTCCTGATGAATATTTTAACAAATAACTAATTTTGTTTTTGTAGTTTTACTTGAACTACTAAAGAGGTACCAAGTTGTTGACTTGGATGACCCTCATTTCACCCGATCTTGTATGTAAAGGAAAACTGACCCCTAATTTCTTTTGTCGTGGGATTTGGCAACCTCTTATCTTCTCCACAGACAATTAGTGACACCTTCCTTTCCTTCAAATTTCTGAAGCTGCTTCTTAATAAATCCTTTATTACATGCATGTCATGTTCTAAAAGATTAAAACACCCAACTCCAAGGAATCAAACAGGAAGTGAACAGATCCCTACTGTGGTGACTGACAGCCGAGCAGCATGGAATTACAATGGACATTTTTCAATTTGCTGTTGTAAATCAATTAACAATGTTATCAATAGTGGTAAAGCAGATCTATATAGATTATATTTAATATCTGCCTTTAAGAGCCAGTTTTCCTTTTACTTTTTAAAAGTTAAAAGCCATCTGATTTCTGAGATGGGGAAAAACCCACCAGTTTTTAAGAAAAAATTATTGAAGTTATTTTAATATCAGCTTCATGGTTCCTGCGTGAAATGTTGACAATAATAATGATAAATGGATGTCACAATTTCCACAGTGCTTACTTTCGAGAAATGTGCTATTCTGCCACCTTCCATGAGAAAAAAAAAACAACAATACAAATACAGTTTTACATGATGAAAAACTTTTTTCCTCATAACTCCTGGAGAAGTCTTGATTTGAATCAAGATTACACTTTGGCCCCTGAAATTCCAACATAGTGAAGCAATGAATAAAAGTAAATTAGAATAATTTAAGTTCCCCTGGCTCCACAAATACTGGAAACATGGTCCTGGTGGATGTACACACTGAGGGATTTATCAGAAGAATGACAGCACACCACTAGCACACACAAGTCTGGTGAGCACACAAGACAGGCAGGCCCTGAAGAATAACCGCCCACCCAAGCATCTATCACTCCAAGCGCCTTCCTCACCTCCTTCCCCTCCCCTCCTCACTCTTCTAACCCTCTCCCACACATCTCTCCAACCTCCACACAACTCTCTGTAGAGAAAAAAAGAGAAGCGCCCAGAACTCCCAAATCTCAGGGCTCTTCTCCTCTTTGGTTTGTCCAAATGAACAAAGTAAAAGGCATTTTGAATCAGCTTCCAAAAGTGACCTGGGACTCTCTGCACAACAACAGCTGAACTTCAGAGATGGCACCAGAAACACCCATGAGACAAGGGGTGAAGTGCTTGGGTAACAAAAGCAGCTCCTGGTAGCCCAAAGTCTCAATTTCTTCCCTTTCTCTCCCAAAGTTCCAAAACAGTCTTCTTAATTAAAATGAGTTATGAACAAGTGTTTCCTGAATGCCCTAAATGATCAGTGATGGCAAAGTCTGACAAAAAAAAAAAAAAAAAACCAAACAAAATACCACAACACAAAAAAACCCAAAACAATCCAGCCAACAACAACAAAAATCAGAACAATTTCATTTTCATTCATTTTCATAATACATAAAATGAGAAATTTTAACAAAGCAGTTTGTTGAGGCTCAATTAACACTCAAAGAGATACAGAGCAGCACTGAATAAGGTGTTTTCTGAAGGTTGGTTTCTGGTTTTTGCAAGGCTTAGGGTTTTGTTGCCCTTCCCTTTTTTTTATTCCTTTGTTTTGGTTTGCTTCTTTGGGTGGTTTGTTTTGTTTGGCACCTCTTTTTTGAGAAGTTGGTATTATCTGGATTGTCCTAATTGCCCTTGGCCAACTAGGGGACATGATCTTTAATTAGTAGCTTGTTTACTGTCAAATTAAATATATTCTGTTCCAACGGCATTTCCATATACCTATCATTCTTGGGCATAAAATAGATGCTATTATAAAAATATAAAAATTAAAAATATAAATTATTATTAAAATTATAAAATTTAAAGAATATATTATTGATATTATTTCAGAATATATTGATTGAAAATTTTGTATTAATTTACTATATTGCCTAGAATCTTGCATTGTATTTTCTTGAAAATTGTATATAGGTATATGCATATATAATGAAAGATAATTCATTTTACACCCTTTTTGTAAACAAGTGGGAATGTTCATTGGATACAAGACATTTTGGAGCAGTGCTTCTTTAGGAATTATAGGGTAACATGATATCTGACTGAATGCTACAATTATGAACAAAACACTATATACTGAACAAACATTTTACAGTTTTCTGTGTGACATGGCTGTTTATATACAATGTTAATTTTAATGAGCAATTTTGTCATGGAAAATAAACATGTTTTCATGGTTCAAGAAATGAGTCTGTTGATTAACCAAATCTGACAGATTCTAACCTCTAATGTTTTAATCCTCTGCCTCTATCCATGATGCAACTTCTGCTAAGCTAAATATTGAAATTTATAAGAATAATTTTTGTTTGTATCATCTGGAAAAAACCTTTACCGATCACATTTGCAAATAACAACACATTAAAAATTTATAAAACAAATTTGAAAACTTATATTCCAACTGCTAGTTTATATAATTCAACTGAATTAATTTTGTATTTTTTTTAAACAGGAACACATTATACATTCCAATTATCAACAACAAAAAACCACAAAACACTATCTCCAGAAATGCAGGGATATTAAAAATACCTACAAAGTCTTATCAGTGATAAGAGAGAATTTGCATGCATACCAAAATGCAGTCACATAACTCCTCCATTCTGATAAGCCTATTAAATTTTCTCCCCTTTTCCAGTTTTCAACTTAAGAGACCAAAAAGAAGAATAACAACAAATTTGTCTATAGAACGGAATATCACATCTGCTACCAGTAGTAGGTATGCAATCACTGGGATTTTCATTATATTGAAAGTGCCAAATAAACCTCATCAATCTAAGTACAGGTTTGATTTGTTAGAACATAACCACTATCACAAGGGCTGAAGATGAAATCTTAAGCCCACTGAAACTGGGAAGATCATTTACCACTTTGAAGACCTTTAAAATCAGGTAAATTTTCTAATCCTTTATTTTATTCCTCCTTCCATTTTAAGAACTTGGTGGCAAGTTTTATTTTACTCTTGCAAATCCTTCTAAGTTGCACAAGTTCCCTTCTACAACAAGGTAAAAACATTTTAAATTATTTGCAATGAAAAAAGTTTAGGTCTTTTCTTTTCATGGAGAGTTTCCTTCAGAGCTGCAGGAATTAAAAAATCCATAATTTTATTTCTATTTTCTTACCATCATCATAGTAACCCAAGCTAACAAGACAGATGCTGAAACATTTTCAAAAGCACTCCACCTATTTATTTTTAATACCTTACTCCTAGCCTTAAAATGTTCCTGTATTTTATTAGGCTTTTCCTAATCACTTGGAAGGGCAAATGTTATTCAGATTTTCATCTTTTAAGTTTTATGAACATGCTCATAGCACCAAAATTAAAAATAAAAGGAACAAAGAAAAGATATTCTTCTATATTCAGGAAGAGGCTTCTCAGGATCTGCAAAAGCTATATAAAAATAAATAAATAATAATTTTTTAAAATACATACAATTGAAAAAATTAGTGATTCAAGATGTCCATGCTCTGCCAATACTTGAAATTCCCACTCAGGAAGGGAGCTTGATGCTGCTGATACCTGTGCTCTGTACCAGCAGACAACAGCAAGGCTGTCTTTACACTGAAGGGTTCTCTGTTTTTTTTATTAGCACTTGAGGATGTGAAGCTGGTTCATAGATAACATGATGATCTTTCAATTGAGAGAACACTTTGTAGAGCTGAATTCATGAAGAGAAAGATGCAGAAACAATTACAAAACCTAAGATTGATAGAGCAGTTAATCTTATGCTATGTTACATAAACCTCCAACTGTACATCAGTCAACTAAACAAGTGCAGAAACCAAACACCTTTTTTCACCCAGCACACAATGTTTTGAGGCAAACTTAGTGCAAATGATTGTTTTCTCTCCTTAATAAATGAAATCTTTTTACTGCAGCATGCTTTGCAACTATACAACCAACTGAAGATTTATCTAGTACAAGAAAAACAACTTGCTTTAAGGCTCATTAAGCAATACTTTGAAGACTGACAGTCCTGCTCACCAGGTTACAACTGAATGATGCTGTTCATATACTATTTTGCCTTGGGAGTTTAATAACTTTTCTTAAGCTTTCTTCTTTCCTGCACAGAAAATGCAAGCACCACAGTCCTACAAAAACTGCGAATGTATAATAATGGGCAGATTTTGCTTTTGAATAGCTACCAATCTATACTAAGTGGTCAAAGTATGGGTGAAGTGGGAATTCAGAGCAACAGTTATTCTTCTTAAGTAGCATAATTTCCTCTGCAAGGAACAGACTGAAAACCAATCCCCACATTCTCAATCATGCATTGACAGGTGCCCAAAGAAGAAATAGGCTAAAACACAAAGTTCTTTTGTGACAGGGGGCTCTGCATTATCCCCACTTAAAACAACTTGCTGTTCAGTTACACAGATGTAATTGGTATGAATACTCATTAAGCAGATGTCTGTGTTAATTTCTATAATAGCTTTCTGAGTTTGTGTTTGGGCAACTGTGCTATTCTGAACCTGTGAAGTTCACAATAATTGCTTAATTTATCAATAAGCACTTGTAAATTTAAGCCAGTTGTCAGAGATTTTTTTTTCTATCATAGCTAAGATATGATTTAGTGAATAAAATTCCTTTGTTCCTCTTTTCCACGTACTTCATAGTTGCACACTACTGTCACACCCTCCTCAGGTGCCTCTCTTCCAGGTCATGGTGCACACCACTATGTTTAACCTCTCCTGAAATGGAAACCTTTCCAAAATTAACATCTTCGTTATCCTGCTGTGCAACTTCCCTATTTTTAATTTATGACTTTCCAAGGTAGTGTTGCTCATGAATTTCCAATGCTGTACTGATCTTTCCTTACTTGTTCTTGATTCCATTTCCCTTCTGAAATTCAGTAAGAGGAGCTAGCATTGGTCGTTTTGGACAACTATTTATAATACAAATATTTAATATTTATAATATTTATTTAAATATAAAACTAGTTATATTTATAAGGACAACTATTTATAAGAGTGTTTTTGTTTCCCTCAAGCAATAGCAGTAGCTAATTTAGAGTCTGTGATTACTGTATCAAGCTATATTCATTATCAAGCTTACTTTTAATATGATTTTTTAACCTCTCCTTTCTTAAACATGTTATCCTAGAGATGCTGCCACCCTTGCTGACAGACTCAGCTTTGGCCAGCAGTGGGTCCATCTTGGAGTCACCTCTAAAATCAGTCTTAAGAGTTAAATAACTCAAAAAAATCCCATTGAGCAAGTGTGAGTTGTTTCTACATTTCTAATATAATATTTTAAGACTCCAATAGTCTGATAATTTTGCAGTTTTCCCAGTAGTTTAACTTTATGATTAGATGAAAAATGATAAAAATGCCAAACCAAACATTTTTTTTTTGAGTTCTGAGACATGTCCATTCTTTTCACATTCTGCCTTAAGGCTTTACTACATACCCAAGGTCTCAACACTAATAGAATTTAGTTTATCACACAATGAAACCGTTTTCCCCTTCACCTTCAGAGCTGTGGCATTTAGAAAAAAAAACCTCCAGCTAAAAAGATCAAAGCAGTTCTGCCTGTAATTGACCACTCCCTTGAAGTTTACAATTCATGCACAGTTTGAAAGTTTATGCCTCTGGAAGAGACAAAAAAAAAATCCCCCTCCAAGGCCACAGCCAGAGTCCCATTTTGGGATCTCTGGCAGATACAGGTTACCCAAACTGCCTAAATTACCCCCTGCTGGGTGACACAAACACATCTTGGTCTTTTATTTGAGTTAAATATTGGAGGATATTTAATGGAAGAAAAGATATAAGCCATCTTACTTTTCTATTTTGCATGAAACCGAGCCTTATAATCCAGGCTGAAATAAACAGCTCCATATTTCTGAGTTCCCTTCAGAACTAAGGGTTCCTCTGGTAAATCTCAAGAAAAAATTAGAAACACTTTTGAATGCCTCTGATATGAAGCCAACTCCTAGAAAATTAAGAATTCCAAAATGAGGAACAATATAATCTGTACATAAAGGAAACATTAATTAAGAAGTAGCAAGGAGGAGTCATCCAAAATCAATTCAAGGAAAATTAAACAAAAAGAGATGGAAAGTCAATGTTCACATTAATGTTGCAGTGGTAGTGTTCTAGAATGATTTAAAAAAAAAAAAAAAAAAACAACAAAAAACTAGTCCCCAAAGCAAGCTGCTTTTAAGTGAGCAAAGTGTTACACTAATGTACAACAGATTTTGACAGTGCCTGACACAGAACATTGAAAAACCACATTTGACTTAAATAATAAACCCATGGAATACAAGAAGAAGTGAAGACTGAATAAACATTATGGCTCCACTTCTGCAGTAATAACCTCCATGCAAGCAGCCACCTACCACAGTTCTGATGGCAATTCTGCTCCCCAGTGGCTCATGGCTCTAAGAGAAGAATGGAGGCCATGATTGGCATTATTAAACCTTCCTCCAGAAATAATTTTTTTTTCTTTATCATTAGGGCACATGTAATATGAAAAAGCCACTAAATCAAATAGGGACAACACTAATACATCACACCTACATCCATAATTTTAATGACTTGTTCACATGAGAGGGTTTTGTTAAAAAAAAAACAAAACAAAAAGCCTACCACACAGCATGCAATTTCAAATTCTTGAAATTATAGGGAACCAAGTATTAGACTTACAAAAAGAACAGTACAGCAAAACATAACTTATGAAAACCACAACATTAAAAGTTACTATTAAAGAGGCTGATTTAAAAAAAAAAAAATCACTGTATACAACAAAATATTATGTTCCCATTATATTTGATGTACTGCACACAACAACAAGTATAAGTGCACTCAACTACTGTTCCTGTCTGGTGTGGATTTGGCTGTGCTCCTACTGAACACCTGAAAAGGTTTTCAAAAGACACGAAAGGAAATAAAGTCAAATAGGATGTACTGTTCTACAAACAAAACAGTTACACAGCTTCTCAAACAAAGCCTGTTTGAGTCAGGAATCCTTTGATATTCAGGTAAAATACAGCTAATAAATTCAAACCACATATCTGCAAGTGGTTCCATTTAGTCATTGCCTTGAACACCACACTGGCAGACAATAGTATGGATGCAGTTCAGCTTAAATAAGGTACCACATGGAAGCATCAATCAATAAATAGCCTACTGCTAATCCATCCCAGCAAGAACTATTTCTATCCTGTTCTGCAGCTCCTGGGCTCCACTTTGATGGAGGAACTAACAGGTCTGCTTTAATAGATCCAACATTAATCTGACAGGGAAAGGAACACAAAAAGGGGCTGTTGCCCTCATAATACCCATAAAAAGGTGTGGCCTTGTGTGCTGGTTTTGGCTGGGGTAGAGTTAGATTTCTTCCCAGGGGCTGGTGTGGGGCTGTGCTTTACATTTGTACTGAACACAGAGTCGATAATAGAGAGATGGTTTTGCTGTGTCTGTGCAGGGCTTGCACAGGGCCAAGGCCTTTTCTGATGGCAGGGAGGCTGGGGGTGCTTGGGAGGAGACACAACCAGGACAAGTGGCCCAAAGGGATATTCCAGACCACGTGACACCATGCTCAGTGTATAAGCTGGGGAAAGCAGGAGGAAGTGGGGGACATTTGGAGTGATGCCATTTGTCTGCCCAAGTCACCCTTATGTGTGATGGTGCCCTGCTCCCCTGGAGGGGGCTGAACACCTGCCCAGCCACGGGAAGTGGGGAATCAATGCTTTGTTTTGTTCTGCTGTGTGTGAAGCTGTGGCTCCCCCCATTAAACTGCTTTTATCTCAACCCATGAGTTTTCCAGCTTTTACTCTTCAGATTCCCTCCCTGATGACACTGGTGGAGGGGTGAGCAAGTGAAACCACACACCTCTATAAAAACAAACCACCCAAAACGAGGAAATGTCATGTACTGTAAGAACACTGCAGTTTGGGGTCTAAATAGAAGTCTTCTCCCACCAGTCAGTTTACTGCACTGATAAATAAAATCTCACAGGGTTCCAAGGTTTTTTCCAAGATTTTCACAAATCAAAGCCTCAAAATAAGAGAAGGAAAGAGGGAGAAGTAACAACACTTGAACTTCAGCAATGCCTACTGTAAAATCCTAGATTGGTGCCCCCCAATCTTATCAAGTAGGATTGTTAAGAAAGAGGTTTAGAAAGCCCCTACTGAATCAATAGCAGGTTTGGTTTGTTTCAGAGACTTCTGTCCCAAAATCAGCAATTGTCCTTTAAGGCCTGAGATGTCTTAGTATTAAAAAATAAAAAATAAAACATGCAGCCTCATTCTGAAAAGCTTTCTGTATATCATTATAGACAAAAAAATTGGGGCTCATTCTCAAATTCTGCTAGGAATTCAGTGCTACCTATGAAATCCTCTCTTGGATCAAGCCAACAGTTTAGCTGACCCAGTTCTGTCAGCAGTAGAAGCACACCAACGTAACCTCAACCCAGGGTTCCTGTCTTTTGCACTCAACTCCTCACCTGGCAGTGTTCAAAACCCAAGTAAGCACAGCACCTCACACCATGGCTTTACATGCATGGTGCTGTCACAAGCTGGACTAGATCTCTGAGATCTTTTCCAAACCTGGTGATTCTGTGGTTTACTACAGGTATATGCCCCTGCCTGGGCCTTTTGGTACCCCTCTGTGACAATTGCCCACAAACTCATCTGATCATTTTTTGAACACACTGGCACCATTTCCTACAAACATCCTGTGGCAGCAACTTCCAGAAGGGCAAAAAACAGTGTAAATACAAATACTTTTTTTTCCCCCCATCTGTTTTACACATCTCTGCTCATTTAATCAGATGTCCCCAGTACTGACATTATTTCCCAAGCAGTTCTGCATTTGCCTTACCACTTGAATGATTTAAAAACAAAACAAAACAACTTTAGTCCTATCCCTCACTCACTTCAGATACAAATGTTGAGGCTCCTCTCTTCACTGGCAGCTACTCCACACCTTTGATAATATTTACCAGCTTCTCCCCGTTTTCTCTCATTTCACCATCTCTTTCTTGAAATGAAGAGGACACAACTGCACATGGTGCTCAAGAGGATTTGGCATGAATTTTTTTAATATTCCTAAAAAAAAATATGGCCCTACATTTTCTTTTAAGAATAAAACCAATGAAAACCAACAAAACCCCCCACCACTTTCCAAAAGGTAATCTGACTTGACTCCTGTTGTCATTGATTGTCACTGATAATTGGGACAAAAGAATCAGAACTCATATGAACCATATGAGAGAAGAGAAGGTTACTTTGGCTAGACTGCTTTCTTCCCTTTAATTCCTAGTAAGCTCTACAGTTTGGGAGAAAGGTGATTGCCATTCCTGAAAACAATGAGATTTTTTTTTCATTAAGAAAAGTAAAAGAAACATTTAACCTAACTCCTCTAAAAGCATGCAAACTTGAGAAAAGCCTAACACTGCCAGTTGTTTCAGTTCTATCAAGAAGGATCAAACTGTTTTAAAATTTAGGAACGCATCCTGCACAATAAAATGGTAAAATTTCGTCTTTTTTACAACTTGTCACCTTTTGATGCATGGTAAATATGCAGTTTTGTAATCACTTACATTTTCTACTTACTATGAGATTTAAAAGAAGAAATCTTGTTCTTTATGCAGTAAACAGTATTTGAAGTGGCATTATAGACAACTACCACAAGTGTTCCCTTATAAAGCTCTGTAGCAAATGGCTCTCTGTGTTTATTGTATGTCCTGAAAAGACACTCAAGTAGATTGCACGGGGATAGAACCAACATTACTGAGCCAAAACAGGTAATAAAGCACAAAGCCATTACACTGGTTGGCTGCCAATACAATTGCTTTTTATCAGGCAAGAATATACAGTAACATATCAATTGTCTTTTCTTTTACTCTTACTTCATGAAAGGAAAGGGCTTTCCAATGAAAATTGTGAAAACTGCATACACAAAAATTGTTAAGGCCCACAGAACCCCATAGTTGCATTGAAGCAACTCAGAAATCTAAAACTATTTCATCAAGGCTTTTCTTACCCTGAAAAAGATAGTGAGATGTGGTTATGATTTTCACTAGTATGAACAAACTCATGAAAGGGCAAGACTAAATAATGGCCTCTAAAAATGGTATTTCATATAGCTGCACAAAATTTTGTCTACGGAAGTGGTGCATAATACACAGTTTATGCCAAGTGAGTATTGCAATCCATTTAAAAAACAAACTACTCACTGCTCTAAAATGATTCATATGCTACAGACATGATAAATATATTTACTTCTCATTCTTCTAACTACTATAACTAAGTTTCATTTATTTGGCGCTTGAAATCACAAAAGTCCATGGAATACTTCACAAGCACATGTTTCAGACATATTTTAAGTACTACTGTCCTGCAGGTGATAAAAGGCAGCATTCACCCCTTAACAGATGGAAAACCAAAAGAGATCAAGTGGCTTTTTCCTAGGCATAGAGAGCAAATTGTCCTCGTTTACAACATATAAAATCAAGAGTGACTTTACTAGATTAAAACAAATCATCTTAACATATCTGGGCTAGCTTTTTTTCTTCTTTTTTTTTTCCCCTCTTGCTATTAAATTCACCAAAAAAAAAAAAAATAGAACAGAATTGACCATAAAAGAGACTCAGTAAAAACTTAATATAGATAAAACAGCCATTAGAAAACTAAAATTAAAAAAAAAAGAAAAAAAAAGAAATCTCTTGGTCTTCTGCTTTGGCCAGTTTGGTAGCTTTTTGGGGGTTTTTGGGAAAGAAATGCTATACCAGTAGTTTACACATGCATAGTTTCTGGTGCCTTCAAACACAGAATGTATACCCACTTGAGTTTGTGGTAATAAGACCTCACAAAAAGAAATTCCTGGCTGTCACAGCTACAATATTAGAGCAAAAAAGATTCATTCAACAGCACAACAAGGTCATGATAATACTGCTGTTCTGGTTTTTTTTTTAATAGCATGAGTTCACTATGATCTATGAGGTAACTCTGAAGTTGCCAGATCACAGTTTGAAGAAATCAGGAAAAAAACAAACAGGTCAGACCTAAACACTTGGCTGCAAACTTCATCAATGATTGAGATTTTTGTTATCTTCTCCCCAAATGAAAAAAAAAAACAACAGAAATGCATATTCTATCTCATAGCTGACTATGAATACACTTAAGCATAAAACTGAGAACATATCCTTGAAGACTGCCATGAAGTCAATAAAGACTGCCATTTCTTCTATAAATTTGACTGATTTATATTAATTCAAGCATGACGTAATTAAAGAGCAAACTGAATACCCTGTTCTATTTAAAGCTCTCCATGCTATTCATGCTTATGCTCTGTGCCTCTCACTACCACATATTTATAAAAAAATGAGACACTCTGACAAGTACCCAAACTCTAAGATGCCCACTGTCACAAAGACTTTGTAACTTCTCCAGAGGTACTCCACAGTTCCACCCAAGTGTAAAGCACAAAACATCAAGCTCAGCAATCAAACTGAAGTAATTCAGCCTCCTCTGGATTTGAACCCTGTATTTCCACTTGAAAAAAAATAACTTCTTCTATGAACTCTTCCACCTCAACACACTTCAATTCCCACCAGCTTCCACATCCTCCTTGTCTGTTCCACCACTCATAATCACACCCTGAACTGCAGCACCGGGTGCCTGCCACAGTTAACTCAAAAATACAGATGTGCTGAATGATTTAGAATCATGGATGAAATTAGCCAGCAACAAATACAGCCAACAAGCATCATCTCTGCTTAAACTAAGGGGAGTATTTATTTTCTCTTGAATTTACACCAGTTCACAAGGTGACCAAAGAAACCAAGCAAGGCATGAAAGGGAAAGGACTCAAATGGCTGAGTTGCATGAACTTCACTTCCAGTCACTGGCAGGTAAGAGTAAAGAAAGAACAAAACCCAACAGAACGAATGGATCTTCTTAGATTTGTTTTACAGCAAGAAATTTCATCAGAAAATTAGTCTCTGACAAATTCACCTTAACAAAGCCTGATCAAAAGAAGAGGGGGCCCCCCCCCCCAAAAAAGATAAAAATGTCTGTATTATGGACAACCAAATATTATTCTTCCATTCAGTATTTCTGCTTGTTTACTGAATTTGTCTTCATGAGCTGCAACCTGACCAGAAGCATTTAAGGAAAAGACTCTTACAAAAGCTTCACCCACATATAGATTTTAAAAAAAAAGCATTCACCTGTATCCATGCAAGCCAAATCCACACAACCAACACCAAAAATCAACTAAAACTCCAAAAACTGCAACTAAGCACAGTGAGGAAATGCTACTTCTTCCATCTTCTGGCAAAATATAATTTATAGCAACTTCTCATTAAGGCAGACGCTATTAAAAGAAAAAAGGGGGAAAAAGCCTGTCACTGTATGAACCCTTCCATTTCAGGAAGCTAGGACTCAATTCCCAGCACAAACTCACATATAATTCAACACTAGATCAGCTTCTCCAATGTAGTTTATAGCATTATGACTAAGGGGTAGTTGAATTGATTTTCAATTCACGTCAGAAATCAAGTTAACCTCCACCTCCCAGCAGACAAGTACATCCTAGTAAAGTAGGAGAAAAATACCTCAAGGTTTCTGTAGTTAACAGAAAGCCCAGTTGCTAATGTAGCAAAAGAAAAAATACATCACTGTACAAGTACAATCTTCCTTCCAGAGATTCTGCAAATAACATGTTTTCCAGGATGAGAGTGTGCTTTCCCCCATGATGAGGATCCAGCTATGATATATTTCCCACTTTCAAACATAATAATACTAATAAATACATATATAATACTGCATTTTAAGTAAAGCAGAAACAATATATTTACTCTTCTTTTCTCACAGTCCAACCACCTCCATCCTTGATGGGTCACCTGAACAGAGTCACAAGACATTAGTCTGACCTCTCAGGCAGTGCAATGTCCTTGGCAGCATCACCAACAAGGACACAGATGTGTCACACCGTGACTACAACTCAATGCCCCTGCTCAATTTTGCACTGGGACTCAGTAAACAAACAATTAAAAGGATGAAAACCAAACCACACAAAATATTAGTGTTTTCTACACATTCAATATCATTGTGGTAATGTAAGTGTGGCTGTTGAACAAGCAGAATAAGTAAAAGTTAATAAATTAAAAGGATTTACTTGCAAAATACATCTAAAACTGTCCTTTTGACACAGCCTAAGTAGTAAAAGATCTAGTACAAAGTTTTTCTCCTCTACTCCCACATGTCTTAGGAAGGTCAGTATTAGCAGTGAATAGGAGCTTCAATTAAAGGCCCAATTTACTTAAGAAGTGTGATAATCACACATAAAAATTGTAAGTATTTCTGTGTAAAATGATATACACTGAATAAATGCTCTTGAATTTCGTAATGACTAGACAGAGTATGAAAACCATTTGATGGCCATGCTATTCAAAATATTAAGGTTCAGAAAAATCCAAAAGTATTAGTGGGCTTTCCAATATATTATTACTATTCCTGTTATTTACCTAAGGGTTTTACTTCTCTTGAGAAAATAAAAGTCAGACTGTGGCTAAATCACTTAACATCTCCCATGCTGGAAGGTCAAATCTCTGCTCAGAACCAAGGTTTTCTCATTGAAAAAGAAAAAAGTCAGCTAAGAATAGGACTTGGATTATCAGTAAATTATCTCTGCAGAATTAGCTGAATGTTTCAGAAAAACATGCTCTCGAAAACGGAATTTCTGAACAGAAAAAAAAAGCAATTGATGAGACTGAGATTACTGCACTCTCTTTTTCAGGGAATCTACAACCACAGACCCTAACTTTAAAATAATTGCTGTCTATTAAAAGCTTCCTAAGTTGCCTGATTCAATCTAAATAAACTCAGAAATAAATGTCATCCTTACCTATAAATCACCAACTGATCAAAACCATTATTTATTATTTGATAGCCATTAAATCTTAAGAGATTGTCCATGAATGAACAAGAGCTAGATAAATGAACAATACACTGAGTGTAAATGTTTTAAAGTACAGTTCCAGGAAGGATTTAGTAACATTCTGCTTCAGAGTGGGAAAATTGGTTAATTCTTGAGAAAACACAGTAAAGCACCAATTCTTTTATATGAAATTACATAATTTTTTTTTTCAATGGTGCATTTTCTTCCTGAAATTAGTATAATCTCTACTGAAATCAAAGACAGTTTATTGAAAGAACAGGACTGTGAGGTTGCCTATGACATAACAAAGATATCTCCCAGGGCAAAACAGTATTTTTGACCTTTACCTATCTTTTGAGATTGATAAAAACTACAAATACTGCATCACTGTGCTCTTGGTAAGGATTGGCAGCTTGCCTTTTTCTAGGTAAACAAAAAAGTTTAGTAACGTTAGGAGAAATTATGGAAGAAAATAAACAAACATCATTCATCACCTTAATACCACTCTCCTCACCCATAGTATAAATTCTAGAAATCCAAACACAGAACACACCAAATTACCATGAACCCCCCCCCACCCCAAACCAACACATCAAAAGGCTGATGCAGAATTCAATCACATTCAAGACCCTGTGTTAATTTATGGTACATTTCAATGTTTGAAATCTATTTTAACTTCTGGGATTTTATACTTTTTTTGATAGGGCTTACTTCTTTCTAAAAGGCTTGGTAATGACTCAGAACAATTGGCATGTGCTCTAAAATTAGGGAAATAAGCCTCTACTGCCTATTTTTTCTCTTAGGGAAGACTAAAAGACAATCAGCACTCATTTATCAATGTTATCTGAAGTTATTTGTTTGCTTACACAATACCTACAGCAAAGTTACAAGGAAGCCAGTACTTGTGGGCACTTGAGTTTCTTTGCATTTGTATCTGATTGCTGTTACATAGGCTGAAATCACATACACTGACTATATATGAGTAGTTGTCTTATCTTTACACTACAAGGTATAATGACAGTTACCCAGAATTGTACCCTAAAATTTAAGCACAGAAACATTAATGAAACCTCACTGGAATGAGCAGGTAATAGAGCATTCAGAGTGTTACCTGATGGCTTATTTCCCATCAATGTATTCCATTAGGAATCTTGGCAAACAATATCAACACAGAAGAAAAGGAACACAGAGAAAACCCCAAGCTCCATGCTACAAATTAAAGCCTGACCTGTTATGAAAAGTTCTAAAGCATTTTTCTTCACTGTTGCCTAAAGATATCTTTCACTAAAAACAATCTTGTTTTGAAACAAGAGGCAAGAATTCTTGGTCTCACCTGGATTTTTTTTTTTTTCTTCTTTTTGCTATTTCTAAGGCAAGGGTACAAAACTTGCTCCTCCTACTTGCATATACACCTATATCAAGTGCATCACCAGCACTGCACAATTTCTGCACATTCCTTGGGGATTATACAAATTTGGAAAGTCTGTTTTACTGCTTTGTTGACAGTACAACTCCATGCAAAAGTACACAAACATAGAACCGATGGTGTGTCAATTCTCCAGTCAGCTTTGCAGGAGATCTCCTTACATTAATCCCTTAAAAGCTGCTTAGGCAAAAAAAGCACTCCCTCACCTCGAGTTGTTTTAGACAAATATAAACACAAACTCTAACTCTGTGGACCTCTTTACAAGCAGCCTGATTGCCATCCATTGAATCTCTTGCTGTGACACGAAAATTTCAGTTCAGCATTGCAAGTCAGGTCCTTTAAAACATGGAGCTGATGTCTATTGTGAGCCATAGAAAAATTGTTGTTCCTTTTTAAATGATGCTCAGCAGCAACATGGAAATGTGGCAGAAACAGGATGCCATCTCAGCCTCCCACCTTTCTAGCTACAAGTGTCTGATAACACTTTAAACTACCTCATTTTCATCTCTGTGTGATACAGCCTACAGGACTTAAAAAGTGTAAGAGAAAGTCATACACTTTTTCATCAAAAAAGTATTTTTATCAAAATTGCTTTTGTTCAAGTACAGCTTGAAAACATTTTCTAAGTTTCAAAACACTCAACTAGTATTTTTTAGTTTCGCTAAAACTCTTTTGGTTTTCTGTTTCATTTTTTATGTATTTCAGTCTATAATGATTTGATTTTTCCAAAATTAAATTGGAATGATTCAACATTAGTTAGTCAAAAAGGCTTCAATACACCCAAAACTGAATTATTGGTGTATTATTTCCATGGTAAACAAAATTTTTGCTCTGAATTTGAGTAACAACTAAAAAGACAGCATTTCCTATGGAACAGATATTCTTTTCCAACTTATTGTAACAGAAACAACCAAAGAGAAAAGAGTGAGTTCCTTCTCTGCCCTCTTAAATCTGCTTCCCAGTCATTCATTCCTATCATCCAAATGCCATTTTTGACTGTGTTCTCTAGATTCTCTGAGCCTCCCAAGAGCATCCACATTTTACAAACTGCTTTTCTATCTGTGGCAACACTCTTCTGAGATCCCTGCAGCTGAAGGGATCCTTGCCCCATCATAACCTTTTGTCCCATCCTTAGTTAAGAGTTTAGGACAACAATTCTGCCATCTTATGAAAGTTATGCAAAATCATTTTGGCTATAGCTGAAAGATTTCATGGTAAAGTACCCAAGAGAGTGAAACATCATCTGCACTTGACCTAAAAAAAACAAACAAAAAAGGGAAACAACAACAACTGAAACAAACAACCCCTGAAAGAAAAAAATCTAAACAAAACAAAAGAAACAAAACCACTAACAAATAAAACACCACAAGATAAAGCAGAGTATATTAAAGCTATAGCATGAAAGTTGACACTTCCATGTGTAAACACATCATTTTATTTACAGGTACAATTCCAGGCAGCAACAAGCACCTGCCCTGCTCTTTGGAGAGCACAAAAAACACCGATTTACATTAAAGGGTGCCAAATAACTAAACCCTAAATAATATATACTCCAGGATTTCCCTCCATTCTTGGAAGAAACCATGGTTCAATTGTCACAGCTACATAACACAGCAGCTCTGCTCAAGGTAAGTGCAGGAGTGGACGTGGGCTCAAGGAGCAAACAAATCCCTTGGCAGGGGAACAGCAGCTCTGTCACACGCTGATCGGCAGCGCAGCCGCCGACGGGTAACGCAGAGCCACGCTCTGCCAGCACGCAGCACGGCTTGGCTTCCTTCCCAGCTCCACCTGAAATGACCTTGTGCAAGCTGTCAGTCAGCCCTGCTCAAAGAGACATCCCCAGGCAGGGAACCCTGGTACAGCCAGGATTGTTCCCAGCAGTCCGGGGAAGAGCGACGGCTGCATCGCACAACCCTGGGATGCAACGTTCGCTGGATTTCCCAGCAGCACACATGGAAAGGGGTTGAGTCTCCCCAAACACACACTAACAGCACAATGTTTTTAGGTCTTTGTGACCTACAATTATTTTGAGAATGCTTGTGTGACCCTTCTGAGTTCAGAACCATGAAGATGGCAGCGCTAAACCCACAACAGACCCAATTTCAGGAGGCTTCCTAGCCAAAACATCCACATTTAATACTTACTCTAATCATCAGTGCACTCTTCAGTCTCACTGAGAGCCCTTAATTTGTTTTATGTACACTTATATTTGATAAAGGTATTTTTATAATTAGAAGTCCAGAAAAGGACCACACCAGATCTGCCCACTCTGAACTCCTGCAGATGACAGGAAATAGTTTCACATAGAGAATGTCAATCCAGTCCAAAATAATGGAAGGAACAAAAGAAAAAAAAAGGCCAATTATACCTTTATCCCAGCCCAACCACACAGCAGGGCAAGGCTCCCTCGGGCACCTCTCCCCTCAGTCTGAGAGCCCAGTGGCCACATGGCAGAACATCCATTTTTCTCTCGATCATTCTGGTTCCTTCTCTATTCCCACCCTACTTTTGACCTACATAAAGGTCAAAATTTCTTTTAACTGGCTTTTGCTGATGCTATGTAACCTGCTACCAGCCACTTTCATTTTCTGCCTGCGCAGTGGACAGAAAACCTGATACTTCATATTTAACTAGTTAACAGCTAGATCCACCCTGAGGTGCCAGGCAAGAAAAGGCTTCCCAAGCCTGAACAGCTCTGAGTGGTGGCACTCAACAGCCCTGGCTCTACAAGTCACTGTGCTTTGCAGGTTTGAGCTCTGAAAAGCAAGCCTACCACTCACACTTGGAGAAAAAACTCGACACCTTTTCACCTGTGTTTAAGAACACCATCTCTGTCTGATCTCAGCATGCATTACCTCTTTTCATCCCTCCTTTTAAAGCACTGACAGCACAGGAATGTACACATCTTCTGTATGGGAGGTTTTATTTGCTGGTATTTTCTGTATGGGAGCTTTTATTTGCTGGTATTCTGAGCTCATCCCTAGTAATAAATTGGTATTTACATGCATTAAATGAAGAGAGGGCATATAGTGTCCAAGAGCGGAGTTTGCTCTTAGCAAGCCTGAAAAACATGAAACATGGTTTTAATTTTGAAAAAAGGGATGTTGATAAATGACCATCATATTCAAAATTAAAACAGATCTGATAATGAAAGCATAGTAATGCTTAACTAATCTCATTTTCTCTGGTCTGAAATAACTACATCCATGAGTAAGAAGAAACAGCTGCAACACAACATTCCTTTTACATGTGCTCGTGCTATTTACTTAATATTGAGTTTATGGGGGGATGGAAGAGATCAATTAGAGAACATGGCTTTCCAGACAAAAAGAAAAAGTAATAAAGATGGTGAGAATGGAAGGGGATTGACCTATCCTCAGCTTTAAAAAACCCCTCAACAAATCCTCAGTTTGTTGACCCAAATCCAAAAACTATCACTGCCAATTCCTGCAAAGCAGCAATGTACAAGAGCTGACTTGGAAATGACTTAGGTTATCAGACTGGAGCCACGCACTCAGTGGAGCTCAAGGCAAACCTAGGTCTGCTTCTTCTGACCTGAACACTTCAGGCTGGCTCAGTGAAAGGTAGGAAGGCAAATGAAATCCCCATCTGGACTAACACACATATTAATGGATATCAAATTAATTTGAAGGAAAAATGTGCTAAGCCTAAAATGAAGGAAGAAGCAACCTGTTTCTTCTTTCCCCTAGAACTTTACTCCACTTTTAAAACATAAGGGGATGGGGGAAAACAAAAAAAATAAAAATTAGGAGGCACATTCCTTTCCTTCCAGCAGCCTATGAATGATTTACAACTATGAGCTAAGAAACTGTTTCCTCCTATTTTATTCTAAATTTATACCCATGGTTTCTTAATCTGATGCCACGAACTTGGTACAAATGTTCCATTAAGTGTGTGCTGAATGAGAAAACTGTGCTGCTCATGTTTTTCAGAATATCAGAACTAACCTCTGTTTTCAACTTCTTACTTGTTAAAAAAAAAAAAAAAAAAAAAGGCAACTTTTCCAATGATTAGGTCACTGACAAAACAAAGCACAGCTTGGAAATATACAGGGCTGTGGTCTAACAGTAAATGCACAGAACCAGGACTTGAGAGGTCTGCTAAACTACTGCTGCACTCTTAGGTTCCCCCACCGACTCTGAAACATCTGACTGTACAAAAAGAAAGGAATAATTTGCCAATATGACTGTCTTGCAAATGAACTAATTAACACTGACAAATCCTCTCCACGAATATCAAGTCACAGACTTTAATTAAGCATGATTTCAAACTCCTTCACATGTTTATTCACACATTTACTACAGTGGTTCTGGGGTCTTTAGCAGCTTCTCAAAACTTAAATACAGAAAGACTAAGTATTTCCAAGTGAAAACTTCTGAGATTAATAATACATTAAAAATACACACATTAAACTAGTATTTGTAACTTTAACAGTATAATAGTTCTTAAAAATTGCTAATTTTAGTCCACATCTGAAATAGTCATGTTAAAGAATTCACTTGATTCATTATTGAAACAGAAAAGAAAACCTCAGAATGCACTAAATTTTGAAAGCTGAAAAAATAAAGGCTGGGAAGGGATAGGAGCAAGGACAGTCTAACTCTGCAGGGAAATGACTTAAAAACTGCCAGGCCCACTTTTCAGAAGGGTAAAGAAAAAGGACAGTGTCTCTATTTCTCCTTGCTCATTGCAATGTCTAGTTTGGCCAGAAGGGACAACCCAGAGTTTACAGATTACATAAATTTGGAAAAATGTAGTATAATTCAAGCTAAAATAAAAATATTAAGATTTCCTTAAACTTGCTTTCTTTAGAACGAGCTGCAGATTTTCTTACTCAAAAAATTTTAAGCTGTTTTGCTACTTCTTGAATTAAAGTTGTCCACACAGCACATAGGAATCCTTTCAATACCTAAAGTGGTATTTTAGTCCAATGTAGAAAGATATTTTTTAGCAAGATCAGCAAGGTAAATTAAAAAAAAAAAAAAACTTAAAACTTATTAAAGGAAATACTTTGGAGTTCTGCAAATTTTCAGGAAAAAGTAATTAGACTGTTTTCAGTGTTCTAGTACCCTAATTTATGGAGTAAAAACTTCAAAATATCTTCAGCACAGAAAACTTTACAGTGTAATTGTCCAATTCAGGATTCATGCTGAGCATTGGATGTATCTTAGCAGCTACTATCACATTTCACACAGCAATAAAAAAAATTTCTTCATCAGTCACCAAAGCAAGGGAGGAATATTCTAATACATGTTCACATTTGTGGGCATTTTACAATACTATGTAGTCCCTGAATGAAGCAATTTGCATACATTTACTCAGGTAGATATTATGGCCAGCCATTACCAACAGAAGCAACTGATGATGTCTTCTCCAAATTAATTTTTATTACAAATTCTCATGGGATTATAAAACCCAATATTCACAAAAGCTTCTGAACCGGAGACAGAATTTCCATTTACCAGCCCTAATCTGTGTTTAGAGCTGGTCTTCACTACAGTCTTGTGCACTTTCCTCCTCATCTGCCTAGGAGTGATCTTCAGAGTTAATTAGATCACCACAAATCTTCCATTGTGCTGGTGTAGTACCACATACACTGAGTCCATGAACACTCACCCCATCCTCTGCTACTTTCTTCCCTCTCCTCCCTTTTTAAAAGATAACAACCTTTAAACACTCCCTGCAACTCACAGCAGACACATCTGATGCTTCTCAGGTAAACACAAGTATGCTTAAGCAGGGCATTACAACAAATTTTCAGAGTATATTCAATGATTAAAAGGGTTTTTGTGGGTTTTTTCATTTAGCTGGGTCATTCCCCTATCTCTTCCATGTCGGGGTGTTACTCTTGCACTAATTTCCTGCTCATGAACTACAGCTCATTAGAGAAGCAAGAACTAAACTTGCAGTGTGCCTTTCAAAGGAAAAAAAAGAAAAAAAGACCACCAAATAAAAGCCACTCACAGTTAAAAAAAAAAAACAAAAACACTAGTAAAATGACACTCCCAAAGCACAACAAAATCAAAACTGAAAAAAAAACCTAACCAAAAACTAAACTAATTTACCCAGGTTTGGTTTTCTGTTTATTTACTTTTTTATAGTTTCTGTTGAAGCAAAGCCTTAGTGATAACAATTACTTTGGATTTCAGTGTAATGGGTGGAACACTTTTTGTATAAGTTTTTTTAAGTAATCTGGATACATTCCCCACACTTATCTCACTGGCAATTCCAACTCACACATCATGGACAATCAAAGTCCAACTAAGAATTAGGAACCTGAAATGCTCTGGTAGTACTCATACCCAGCATGTGTTAGGCAGAAAAACTGAATTATATTCAGTTTGGATGCAGAAATTCCTTGACCATCACGTCCATCTTTGCTGTACATTGTCTGCAGAACTCATTGCAGAAAAGAGCAACTAAAAGTTACCGCATACAGAAGCACAGGACTACAGAATTCAGAATCATTCTTTATGAAACAGATAGTTATAGTTGCAAGAACCAGAAAATAGTTTATATTTCATCTAGACCAAGAAGAAATTTAAAATCTGTTCACCTAGACATACAGTGTAAAGCCATTCAACAAGATGTTTTTTTGTGAGGTATATTGCACATGGGTAACAATTTATTTTTTTTGAATCCACAAAACTACAGCAATGCTTATAAAAACCAGCTTGATAGATGTTCCTGAAGTACTGTAAGTTCTTAGCCTAGTGATATTTATATGTAACTAAATAATATCAGCTTAAGGTCTGTACAAAGTCAGCTGGAAAATCCTGTTTCCCTGAAGAAGTCACTGTTCTGCACAAGGCAGGGAACATTTGTGGGAGGCTGAGAACCAAGGAAGTCACGTACTTGACACATTTAGAACTTCAGCTGAGGCATGACAGAAGATACAACTCAACAGAGCTTCAGAAAAGCAGCTCTTTCCTAGGAAGAATGTAGTGAGGCTCTGGACCATTTTTCTGGTCATTTCTAGCCCACCAGCTTTTAAGATATTTCTCCAGGACAAAAAGCAGATAGGTTTTTATTTTTATGCCAGGCTTCCTCCCAGTGCTTTCAGGCAATCTCATCATAACTGCATTGAGCTTAGTGGGGTTTTTTGGGTTTTTTTTTTTCACTCCAAGCACTTCATTTTACTTCCATTTTTAAAGGCATTTCTTTCAGAAGAGCTGCCTGCTGAAGCAACATCTGTTTTGAAGTACAACGACAGCTGACAACCTTACCAAAATACAGCCTACAGGGTTTGTACTTGCTTTGCCTTTGTTACAACAAGCCTCACAACTGTTCTTAAAGACAGGTCAATGGCAATGTGGACATAAGAAATAGATCTCTGAAGAAGAGACATGAGTGTATGTAAGATAACGTGCTAAGAGGCAATTTGTAGTAAAAAACAGTAATTTTGGAGGAGGAAGACTATGCACCAAACTAACACTGCCTTATTTTCAGCCTGTTTTCCCTGTAATACTCCAATTGCCATGCAAAACCAATGAGAAATTCAGGACAGAGGACAGAAGTTATAGTAAGTATTTGGATTAAAGGAAACAAGAGGCCTGAGCTCAGGATCTCCTGCTAAATAGATAAAAATATGCAAGTAGCCCTCACAAAATTAGCAAAATATCTCAGTTGCTTCAGAAACAGAATTTTCTTTCAAATGGGCTCCTTGGCAGGACTCGCTCTGCATTGGGTTATGATGTGAGCCTGGAATCACATCCAGGCTCACACAAGACAATTCTGACCTGAAAATCCCATGACAAAGGCAATGCCCCAGGTAACCACCTGGCTCCATGGGGCAGGAAATACAGACCAATGTCGTGCTGACATCATGTGAGCATCTTCCACACAGGACCTGTGCTCCATGGGAATGGTTTGCAGGCTACAAACAATGGTCTAGATCCATCCAAGCTGATCTAAAAGCAAGCCAATACAAAATGCAGCTAAACACTGCAAAAAAACAACTTACAAAGCGAGTTTCACAAAGGCAGTGCTACCCAGCAGTTTTGTGTTCTAACCTCCTCTTTTAAGGCACAGTGGAGAGACAGGTCAAAGGAAAAAATAAAACAGCTGACTGAGCAAAAGTGTCAGGACTTTGCAGACAAACATGCTTTGTTGGCTAATAATACACACTTCATACTCCAGAGAGAATTGCTACCTATGCACAATCCTTGAGATTCAAGATCAGCCTAGGAGAAACCCAAACAGTGTCAGCAACAGCACGTGCAGGAATCCAAAAGTCACATCACACTGCTAACTGTGAAAAACACATGTGGAAAGGGGACCTGAAAAATCAAACAGCATGGAATCTGTGTGTGCCAGAGACCTCTCAAGGAACCCAAACCAAGGAAAAGTAATGCAGTCACAGCATGTGAGTCACCAGCCCAAAAACCCTGCCAAAAAAACATTAAAAACCCACTAAAAATTTCAAATTATCACTAATCATATCATCATAGCCATTAGAGGCTGTCAATGGGTAATTAAATATATTTGCAGGTTTTGCAGCCTTAAGAGCAAAGAACAGGCATTTATCCAGGTAACCAAATGTTCACAGGAAGAGGCATCAGCTTTTCATAGAAATATCTTTCAGTAAAGCTGTTTCATATAGCCAGTTAGCAGGAGCCCCTCTCTCACCACTTGTGTGCTTTGCCATGAGTCCTTGCATCTTTTGCCATCTTCTAGAGAAATAAAAAACTACTTGGGTAGATGACTGGCTTTAAAAAAAAGAAAAAAAGCTGTTTAGATGAGCAGAAAAGAACCCAAACAGTGAATACAGTATTTTCCATGTTTACAGAATGATAATTCATTCTTAAAATTAAACAAGATTAAGATACAAAAAGTAAAAGCAGTCATCATGTTCTTTTTCTACAGTTTTTTTTTAAACTAGTGTATATCAAATATGAAAAGCACTAAAACATTAGTGTTTCTGTTTATTGCAAAACACCCTATCTACTGTTCTCAAGGAAAAAGATTAGATCTTCTTTCTATATGCACATAATCTCTCCTGGGACTCTGGCATTGCTTTAATGTGCATCTTTCGTCTAAAAATATTTTGTGGTTGACTAACAGAAGCTCTTTTTGTTGTGGCAATCAGAATACAGTCTTACTACAATGTTATGATCAGCATTTTGGTGTAATCTAGAGCTTAATGTCTTGCATAATTGCCTTCAACTCTCACTGAAGTATCCATTTGTGGTGCATCAGTGTTTCTGCTTTGTAGCAGATCGGACCAAAGAAAGTTAGTTGGAAGCTCTTAACAACATATAATACACTAAAAATATTTTACATAAAGAGGAAGATTTATCCACACACCAAAGTTTATTGGAAATATTTATCCAGTCAATGGCACACATCTAGAAGTGTAAGAATGATGCCAGGAACTTGAAATACAGAAATCACGCCAAACTTCAGCAAATTACTACAAAAAACAAGACTCAAGAGAACCATTGCTGAAAAGCTTTTCCTTTTTGCCTTTCATTGCTAAATGCTTAACTCATCATTGAATGACACAAAAAGAGTAATACTTATTTCAATGTGGGACAAGAAGTAATCAATTACTGATAGGCTGCAAACAGTTCTCAGTAATAGCAAAAACAGCTGAGGAATATTTAAAATAGAAATTCTTTGACTAAATAAAACTATTTCATCATCAAAATAATAACTTAAATTTAATGCTACTTTACCTCTAAAAATATGAAGGAAAAAGACTTCTGAAAAAGAAACAAGAGTACAAGAAGTCTAAGAAAATGTAATTGGGTCTTTGGTATCAGAAAGGATGTGCTGAAAAACAGCCATGTATAAAAAGTAAAACAGCTCACAGTCAAACAGAAGAGACTAATAAAAGAAAAAAAAATTCCACTTGTAGATTGTAGTGGGACCTAATAGAGATTCTGATTGTATCTAATGATCTAGTGTGGGCATAAAGTTCTATACTTCTGCCCTAAAGTAAGTTTTGTCTGTAGGCATCTTAGACTTGTTCACTTTCTATTTTAAAAGCACAGAAAACAAAATCTGTATTTGTTATCTGCTCTCAGTGAGAGTCTTCCATTTTTAAGTATGCTTTTTGTCAGGCAGAAAACCTGCAATTAAGGATGTTTAGATTCCAAAAAAAAGACAACTTGAGCAGAAAGTGACCATAAGCTATATTAACACACTGCAAGCAGTTCTGATTGAAAAAACATACCAGCTCAATAATGGCATGGTTTGTCATTTTAAGTCCAATAAAATGACACTACTAGGGATAAATATACTGTGAAAAAGGCAAGAAAGAAAACTAAGCAAGCCTGAGGCGTTATGAAGCACGTCAGCATGTTTGTGCATCCCCTTCTGTTTTTAAAGGTAACTCATGGCTGATAATGTTGTTCTCAGCCTAGGAGTTACATAGTAACAGTGTTAATTGGAATAGAAAAGAGTTTTCCAGCTGGACTTCCTAGTCCAGCTGCCTGACCAGCTTAGGGTGACCTAAAACACATTATTTAGGGCATTTTCCAAGTGCCTCAAACACAGACAGGGATGGAGTTGACCACCAGTGTTCTGTCCATGGTCTTGGAATTTAGACAGCCACATTCTTCTGGCTTGGAATATTATCTCAGCTTTTTTCACCACAGAGAAGAAGGTCAACTTGATGGTTATCTAGCTACTTATGTATATAGAGAAATAAATAAATAAATATACTAATTACAAAAGAGTGGGAAAATAATCACAGTATGTAGGACACTTCACCCAGTCTCCCAAAAACATGAAACAAAGGATCTGAATGAATTTAGCAATTAAATCAACTAAAACACAAAAAACACACATATAACAGATACCACGTGCACATCTATATTCTTGCTCTTAAAAACTTGAAATAATGTCCATTAAAAAACCCTAAGCCCTTAGCAATAATTTAAAGTCCTCCTATCCAATTAATTTTTACACTTTCCTATATATTCATCTTCTTCAATTGTCTTTCAACTATGCAGCATTTCCATCATTAGATAACAAAAGCATGCACAGTTCTTAACAGCAAAATCTGAGTCTGAGTTGGCAAGGGCCCTTGCTTTCCTTTAAAGCCTAATTTCCTCTTTACACCTGCTATCACCTATGTAATTTATTGATACATTTTCATTAAAGCCCTTGGTCCCTACAGCAGCAGAATTCTTGTCAGTATATCTACTCATCATTTTAAAAACCTGTCTTTAGCAATAGATTGCTCCTGCCTTCCTTTAAAGGGTAGAAAAAGAAACAAAGCTTATACTCTCCTATGGCTTACACTGCATTTGAAGACTAAATTTTTTGCAGGCACTTCAGTAAAGGATTTCCCAATGAAACTCAAGACCCATTTTGCAACTGACCTTAGCATTTAGTATCTGCTTTCTTTGTGAATGAAAACTAATTCCCAAAAATCCAAAGCTATAAGTGTCATAACCAGAAATGCTACTTGAAGATATTTTAATCAGTGAATTAAATAAACACTTGAAGTATGTTTCAAAACTCCAAAGAGTAAAAAGGAAAATAAAAACCCCTTGTTCCTTCATTTTAAGCTAAATTATGAATTTTATGTATAAGATACAGAATATTACATAATGATTACTGGAATGACAAATGATGACTAAGGTCGTGCTTCATCATCGCTGCAGAAAACAGTTATCTGAATGTTACAGTCAAATTAATTTCAAGTGTAATCAGCAAACCACTGCAAATATCCAATTATCAGCAAGAAAGAATTTAACCACAGATAAGTTTGGTGTTTCATATTTATTTGGAGATTGAATTTATCAATTCTGAAACTTTGCCCATTTCATTTTCTCTTCCAAAAATAAAATTGTTTATGAAAGTGGTCTGTAACATGTTTTTTTACCATGCCTTTATAAAAATATTTAAATATTAATACCAGCTAAACTCCAATTTCTACAATTTTTTTCCACAAACATCATTAACAGCTAAAGATGTTAATAAAAACACCAATGTGATAAAATATGCAGACTCATATAAGAAGCTTTACTAAAATGTGACACTGATATAGGGTACTTTGCCACATAAAACTAAAAGAAAAAAATTAATAGTCACAAATCAGAGCACATCAAATATATATTCATTTACACACATTATAGCTGTTTGAGAATCCTAGTATTGAAGAGCAACAGAACAGAAAAAGGGAAAAAAAAACCCCAAAACAAGAAAAACAACAACAAAAAAACCCCAAACCATAACATAAAGAACAGAAAAAACCCCACAAAGTAGAAAGAGAACTTTGAGCAAAACTGAACTGCAAATACACCAGTACCAGAGGACTCTACCTAACTTAACTGAGGTCAGATGAGATCTCAGTTACCCAAAGAGACCCCAGCTGATAAATACAACCATTTCACCATAGACCTCTTCCCCACAGGCCTCTCATCCCTTAAAATTTACTTTTCCTAGGATGTGTTTTTCTTTATCTCATCTTGGCAAACTGACAGTGTCTCAGTGAGTTGTTAATCAACAATACACACAGTTATTGCTTTGGAAAAGGCACTGCCACATCCAGCACCACACCACATTGCCAAGCTGGATGTCTCAGTGCCACAATTAATAATAACCAGGCTTTGCATTTCCTCTGTGCCTGCCTTTAGACAGAGGTGAGGTGATTGTGACCCACCTTAGTTTCAAGCACTGTTTGGGTATCATTCCATACCCAGTATTTTGGTGCTTCCAAGTATTCCATTTCTTCCAATAATTTGGAAGAAAAAAAAAAGCAATTTTGATTACTTACATCTCCATGTCTCCCTCTACCCTTTGTTTACTTTCCTGCTGTCCCATAAATTGAATTTAAAAAATTATTAACTCCCAAATTCTATCATCCTGCCTGATGTCCCCTTGGATTAAGTTCAGCAGAAGGAACAGCCTTCAGCAAACTATTTCCTCAGCATTCTGAGGCTTAGATTCTCCTGGTACTTACTGATATTAATCACGATGGCTGATCTTTTTGAACCCTTCTGTTACCTATCCTTTAATAAAAAATCCTCTTCCATCTCCCTGAGATTTTATAGATGAGGCTGGTTAATCCCATCAATCGATTACCCTATTAAAACATTTCTCAAAACTGCCTCTAGCTATAGACAACTGATCTTCTTGCCCTCCTAGGCACACAATTAAACACAAAGGTCAAACCTAAAATTCAAATTCAATCAGACATTGATCAAAGAAGCATCAGGTTTCTCTGAAATGTATCTGAAGGCATCACAGATTTAAGACTTTTTAATTTTAGAGCAAGTAACAGACCAGTATGCACCTAGGAAAGCCCATGACCCAAAAAGCAACATGAATAAAAACACTGACATTACTCAGAACCTAAATTATTTGTCTTTTAGCTTTTTGTACAGAAACCAAACAAATGTTAGACGATGAATATTCAAATTGGCATGTGTTACTACTGCTGCTGTATAAAAAACAATCACTAATATTTGATATCAATATATGCATTTTCAAATTTATCTACAAACACAATGATTATTTAATTTGCCACATTTTTGGGGAATAACCCCCTACTATCTCCATAAGGACTGCTTTGATGTTGATAGTTCACTCCTCAGATCTACCCTGCAAAGTTACTAAACAAAAGCATCCTCTCCTTTCTGGTGAGCAAGACAACTTTAAATGGTGAGGAAAGTCTTTAATACAAACACTCTTTTTAGCAACAATAGAACTGGATCATATTTTTTTTCCCCTGGGTATTATTATCCAGGCTAACAGAAAACTATAAAGTGTTAACAAGTGCTCCATTGAAATAAAAATTAACTTGGTCAGTTCTGTTAGTGGTGAAAATCATTCCAATCTAACAGATCTTTGTTAGCAGAGTATGAGGCAGAACTGTACTACAGCAATATAGCAGGCTTTCTTTCAAGTTTTTTTTTTTTTTGGTTTAACAGCCATTCTTGAGTTAGAAGGAAAAATAGCCAAGTATATATTCATTTTCAATGAAAGCAAACTTATCTGATAATAAATGACCCATTAGTTTTCTCATAATTCTGTCAGAGTTATTACAGTTTTTAGGTTCTGAATGACTGTAATTTACTATAATTGGTTTGCAGGACAAGAGATAAATTTGACTTGCTCAATTGCAGATTCACTAAAATAATTTTGAACACCAAAATTATTTCAGAGCATAACAGTCATGACAAAAATGTAACAAAACCAAAGAATTTTAATAGAAGAAATGTTACAGTTTGATTTTTAAAAGCAGATTGATTACTGAAAATTATCAGCCTGCCTCAGAGTTGATTCCTAATGTTATATAAATTTTGTTTTGTGCATAAATCTTCCCAGAATCAATCCTTACACTGATGCTTATAGGGAAGAGGTGGCTGAGAAGAGAGACAACCTGATAGTTCAACACATGCTACATAGATATGAGGCTCTGCTGAACACTTAACCTCTCTCAAGTACCTGGATAGTAAAATGTTAGTACAATACAGGAGGGCCAGAAAGCTGAAGTTGGCATGGAAACTTAAAACCACTTTTCTGTCCTGTTAGACTTCAACATTTGTCTGATTTTTAACAGTTCAGAGGCCTTCTAAATGTTGATATTGGAAGCAGTTTACTCTCATGCATTGTTGGTCCTAATGAAAACTATAAAATGGAAAGCAACATAACAGCAATGGCGGAGGAGAGATTAAGAATAATTTCAGAAATCTTCTCTTAAATTTCACCTTACAACTATAGGAAAAAAGAAAAACCAAACCACTAGCAGCTAAACTGATATTTAAAGTGCAAAATGAGGTAACATCTTCACTGCCTTGACCTCCCTTTCTGTTTACTTGCTACTCAAAAAGGAGAAGCAGCATAGTGCCTGTTTACCTTCTTTTCAGAATCACAAAGCATTTCAGTCTCGTGTTTTGTGCACTTATTTCTCCTAAAACATGACAAATCAAAATGCTCTAGTGCATTTAAGTACAGCAGTAATTTCTTCAGGAAAGATACTGATTGTTATGGACTTCACTGGTTAGATGCTCACTCCTGTGAAGGGTTTTAAATGACATAGGTTGATATCAGAAACATTTAGCCAAGGAAGTCAAATGTACTGAGTGGCAAATTCAGTCTTTCACAGGTGGTAAAGCAACAAGGTTAAACTAAGTTCCAGACAAAAAAACCAAGAGTCTTGTTTCCAATTTGTTACTGTGGTCAAGCCAAACTCTAAAGATCCAGTGTTACCACATTGGAATCTGGTTCACAGTAAATAAGGCTTGGATCAGAATCCACAGTGATATCCTGAATAGGATGGGTGAAAGAAAAAGAAATGACAAATATATTTTTATGACTGTTGATTTCAGCTGGAGCTAAAAGGCACTGGCAAACCCTAAATCTCATTTCCCACTATTTGTACTTGAAATCTGAACCAGCCAAAGATGCATCTTAACTGAGAGTTTGGTCTTCCAGCAGCTGAGCTGGAAATATACTTCAGACTAAAAAGGTACCAAATTATTTCTGTAGAATAAGTAACTATGACCCTTCAGCCTGAAAAAGACCTGACAGACCCAAAATGGCCACCACAGGATTCTGAGTTAAAGAATAAATAATAAGCTTCCTTTCTGCCCATAGATATCTATGGTTTGGAAAATAGCACACCTTCAGATGAGGCATCCTTAGACAGCTACAAAACTCAGAGCACTTGTTCTCTGTGAGAGCCTTGCAGAAAAATTAAAATAAGAGCCTAATACACATGGAAAATACTCCTAATATACTGAGAAAAATTACACACATCCCTTTCCATCTCTCCAGGAACTGCATCAGAGAGTGTGGGGCTAACGAGGATGAAGGAGTTTGAAAACTCCAGTTGGAAGTGCTCATGCAGGCATGGGAGCTGATGCCCCATGCCAACAACTCCACAGGGGAGCTGCAGGTACACAGCGTGGTTATCGTGGCCAGAGCTCCCAGTTAGCTTGAACTGAAATGGACTAACTGTGCTTGAAAAGCTAAACTACAAGCAACCCCTGAAAATTCTCTTACACAGACAAGTTTTTCAGCAAAAGCACAAAGTTGGAGCAAAGTCATGTTTGCTGTGCATATATTTGACAAGGTGTGCAAACATACTCCTGTTTGTGGGGGGGAAAATGGGGAAATCCTGGCAAAAGTACAGCTCCTTCCTTAGAATAAGCTCCATTTCACAAAATACCACAGCCCCCCTTCCTTTATTCCCTTCATTTTCCTCAGACTTTTAACAAAGAGCAGGTTAACATCAACTCTGTTGAAACCAGTTTGTCAATACACAATGGTATTATCACTTCGAAACAAGGCCAGTGATTCAGAACACAGTTTGAGAAATGCAAAAAATCATTAATGATAAAAAATAAACCTAAAACAAGGTGTAATGTTAGCTTTGATTTTTTCACACTTTGAAATATCAGGTTGTAAGTGCTCTTCATTTAATTAGAAGAAAACTGCATAGAACTGGTTAACAACTTAACTAAAGGTCATCATCAAGAATTCTAAGCCCCCTAATAATTGAGCAGTAGACTCCATGTAAATATTTTAAAATTTTCATTCTGTTTTATTGCTTTTATTCTCCATGTGCTATGATCTGTCTATTGTGCTATTGTTCCAACTTCGTTAAAAATAGGTGAGAATTTTATATAAAGAAAATAATTTAAAACATAATTTGCAAGCAAAACTTGCCCACATTTTCATCTAAAAGTGGGAGGTTATTTACTTCTTCTCTAAACGATATCAAAAAGAAAATTATATGGTACCATTAGAAGTACACATTCTGTTAATGTTCCCCTTATGATAATGGCATATCATCAAGCCCAACAACCCACCATCAAAATTTTACTTTTTAAGCTCAAATTCAGAGAAAAAGTTCTTAAAAAGGCCTACACCTATGTGTGTTATATATAAAACATTTGTTAGAAATAGAATATTGCATAAGAAAACCTTGAAAGTTCAGACCATAAAGTAGATGAACTTGAAAATTCTCCTCATCCTTAAATGCATTCCTATAAATCATTTATTGAAAAATAACTGTCTTTTTCTGAATTAAGCACTTGTGTTTATCCATCTTCAATATATCTCAGCACTCTAGAAACATTTCATTTATTTATGATTTATTTGTACCAAAATTTCACATTAAGTAAAGGTAGATGTTGATATAACTTTGAACAAAGATTTGGAAAATAAAACATCACAGTTAATAATGGAGAAGATGTTTACAGTGGCCTATTAAAATTTCTGTAACCTCACAGTAATAACTAACCAAACATACAAACGCTGCAAAGAAGCTATTTTCTGTGTTCATAGCAAACCTCTTCCTGGATTAAGCTTTTTTGAAGTTATGAACACTCAACATGCATTGGTACAAATGTGCCACCATTTCTAACAATGTCTGGTGATTAAGAATTTGCCAGAGAAAAGGCTTTTGTGAAGGTCTTTTCAGGGAGATTTAACAACTGCTTGGTTAGTTACCAGGTACTTTTCTATGCACTGTTTAAAATATAATTTACAAAGAGTGAGAAAAAAATCCCACTCTGACTAGATTAAATGCAATTTCACAACATTCAGCATTTACAGTCCACTCTTATTTTGCCTTCCTTCTCATGCTGGGCTATCAGCCTAGTCACAGCTTGATTCAATTCAGCCAGTATCGGACATGGATGGTGAGGAAGGGTTTTGTATTTCCATTTAGCATGGCATGACTTCATGCCAGGGTAACCAGTGTCCTCCAGCCAGAAAGCCACAGAGTGATGGGATCCATGCTGGAGAACCCAGGCTCCAGACTGTCAGTGTTTTGGTTCTAGAATTAGAGCCAAGGAAAGGTGCAGGACAGCCCCGTGCACTTCTAAACCTAAAATTTCGGCACAAAAGCACAACTGCTACAAAATGCCAAAGGGATATCAAGAAATCTATTTTAAGTACATAAATATAACTTTTTTTATCATGCAAATGCAACTCATACCTAAGTCTGCTGTCACTGACAAGAAGAGTCATTCTCTCCACCATTTAGCTTTCATGCCACTCTCTTGTAGATACACTTATTTCACAAGGAGTACAAAGGCATCAAATACCCTCTATTATTGAATAAACCGGGTAGTGAGCAGGTGTGTTCCCTTTTCCTTCCACTGGATTTATATGGAAAAACAGCTCAAGGACAAACCAGCCTTGAACAGGATGGGGTACACTCTGAAGTTTCCTTCAAAACTGATAGGAGGAAAAGAAAAAAGGTAGTCACAGTTCTGATTTAGAAATCTCTGAAGGCCCCTTCCCTCTTAAAGTAGGAGATGGCTTCATCAGCATCCCACAAGTTTAAGATTGTGATCCCTGGAACAACACAGCACCATCTGTAACTCTGAGTTCAAAGAATTTTCTTCCTTCAGATATCCAGTGAAGTAACTGAAGTCCCTCTTCCTGTGCTGGTGTGTCTGGAAAGCCACTCCAAGACTCCTTCCATGGAAGTGACAAGATATTAAAGTCACTTTTATGAGCAATGCTTTGGAGACATATAAAAACTGGTTTAAACAGAATAGGAAGCTAAATAAGCTTCAGAATAGGAAGCCATGAGAAAAGTGATCTGGAATGATTTACCTTGGAAGACCATTATTTTTCCTCTTTCTAAGTCATCTGTTTCATTCACTACATGACTACACCAAGCTACAGCAGAAACCCTAGAGACAACAGCTTCATTAACTGTACAGCTCTCATTCTCCAAATACCACCCATTAAATTGAGTAAGAATCCAATGAAAGACAGTGTGTGAACATGTAATTAAAGACAATTATAATACATACTCACAGGGAGAATGGGGGGCAAATTAAAATTGAAGAAGTCACATGAATGCTGACAGTCCTAACTGACACAAGATTATAACCTGCAGCAGCTGTGTGAACCAGCAAGAGAGAAATGGAGCATGTCTTTGCTGTTAGTGGATTTCATGGCTACTTGCCAACACCTGACCAAGTCTGACACTCAGGAATTCTGGATTCATTTCCAGATTCTTCAAGCAGCTCAACACCTTTTGCATCTGCCTCTCCTAATGAAGATTATCACTCCCAAATAATAATGTTGGTTCAATTCCTAGTGGCTTACCCCTTCTGTATTATGTTCCCTACTTCCAACTTCAGATGATCACAACAGGGTCCATTTCCCCACCCAAATGCAGAGCACCCCATCACCTAACCTGACTTCAAATATCAATTCAGCCTCACTCCAGTCCAACTGTTTCCTCTGTTCAACATACAGCTCATAGATGGTTGAATTTCTTCACAAATGAATGTGGCATCTTTCAGGGATCCTAATAACATTTAGGAATTTGGATCAAGCAAAAAGCCAACCCCCCAAAAAAAGAGAGTGCAGAAGAATAAAACACAGCTCCTACCATGTTTACTGTTCATAATTCACATCACAATCTCTTAGGAAACAAATTAGAAAAAAGGTAAATACTTAGTTATTTTGGGTTTTTTTTAACTTTACCTGAAAGCCTAAGGGCACAACAGAGATAAAATTTCAATCTCAGTTCCCATAACTGCAGTAAGCATCCTTATTAATGCACATGATTACAGAAGGTCTTCCCCTACATTCAGTGGCAGCTGCTGCTTTCTGTATAACTTCATTTACCTGTGGCAGTAGAGTTCATAAAACACAGACCAGGCTCTTACTATGATGCCTACTGATTTAACACATCTCCAAGAAAAACATAAAAAAAAATTTAAAAAACCAAAAAAGAGACTGTGCCTGAGGAGAAAGAAACAGAATATCAGGCAGAGGTTTCAGTGCAATTTCACAGAAGCTGAATAAAGATGTAATGACTTGAAACTAGTCAAAGGCAGTTTTTCCAGGAGTCACTGGAAAAGGACTTATCTGCAGCTGAGAGCAGTGCTGTGAAGCAGCTGGCTTATGTTGAGCCAGCAGAGCTGCTCACACCCCTGAAGAACAGTGAGGGAAAAAGTTTATAAATGCAAACAACCAGGAAATGGAGCTGGCTTAGTATAAAGGATAAAGAGAAACCTTGATATTGAGCAGGAACAACCAGGAAAAACAACCTCAGGGACTTGAACAAACAAAAGGGAATATGTTTTATCTGACACCATGGGCAGAGACCCGTGCCATGAATAGTCTGTAAATTACAATCTTGACAATTCTAATCCCAGTTTGTTTTTTCAGTTCAACCAAAAGTAAAGTTTATAGATAAGAGTAAGCCAAAATATACACAAATTCTCTAGAAAAAGACACACAAAAAAATGCTGCCATTACTTTGAACAGTAAGTACAACAGGTAAATGAAGACTTGCACATTCTCTTAGTGAGATCTTGTGGCTTCCAGTGAAACAGCACATGAATTTCAGTACCAGTCATTATACACATGGCAAAAATCCTAAACTTCATGTTTGCACTTTTGGAGGTTAAATTGACTATTTCCATTCAGGAAAGAGGCTCTTGCAGAATGCTAGATAATGCTATTCAACAAAAAAAAAAAAAAAAAAAAAAAAACCAAAAAAAAAAAAAACACAAAAAAAACCCCAAAAAAACCCCCACAAAACAATATTTTTTTGTTTTCTTCTCTTTTCCTCCAAATAAATTAAATGCTAGTGATTATTAGAAAAACCAAAGAAAACAGAGGTTATCATTGGACTATAGTGCAAACCAAATTTGTCAGCATCTTGACTACTGTGTTAAGTTCTGATCACCTCATCTACAAGGATACAGGGGGGAAAAAAAGTAACAGCAATGACAAAAGCATGCAGCAGCAGCTAATTCATTTAAAAGCCATGACTACAACTCCCCATAGTCACCCATGGCACAGAGAGCAGTTAAGTATCACAGTACACTGTAATATGTTAGCCAGTACTTCTCAAAATGAATTTGTAATTTAAAACAAAAGGAAGCAGTTTGCTTGCAATGGGAGATAAACCCATAGTAGTCCCTGCAAAAAGATAAGTGAAAGCTCAATATTACACTAGGGGCTAGGCAAGTTCATGGAATAACAATCAAATGAGGATAGCCTATTATGTAAACCCCAACATCTGGGTCTAGAAATTTATGAAATTAAGATAGGGATATTAAGGGCAGTGTCATAAACACTTGGGGCACTGTGTTCACTGCTGGAAACAGGAGAATGAAATATGGTCTTGAAGTCTGATTCAGTCCAGACATGTTCTTCTGTTTTTGAGTTAAAAAGTCTTCTGTTCTTTGGTAGTTAGGAGCACAAAGCAGGATGAGAAATTTAAGCTGTAAATCAGCATCAGGTCCTGTCTCAAGTTAAATGCAGACTGATGTCCTACTTCAACCACAAACTGCCCTACATGAGGTAAAAATCAAAAAGTAAACAATTTTCAGCTTCTGTAGTTTGCTAGTATTTACAAATCACCAAGCAAAAGCAGCCTTGTGCACCAAATAGCTGCCTTCTTAGTCCTTGTCAAACAGAACAATTTGTCCTAATCCAAAAAAAACCCACACTATTTTCAGACCAAAGAGCTTTGTCTGATCTATCTGAAAACCCCTATAACTCTTCTTGAGCCATATGAAAACAGAGTTAGTCAGTTTGCTTGCCTTCTGTTTTAGGGGCTCTTTTTTTGAAATGAATACAGAATTTCTCCAAAATACATTGTTGATTGAAAGGAAAGCCCAGCAACCTTTCTTCCTTGAACATTTAAGTGTGGACTTGAAGACTTATGTCATCTTGACTACTTCAGACCTGTTGCATAGGTTCTCTGGAAAAAACAGAATGTAGAACATTCCTATGGCAATATAATATCTCTTTAGGTCAAAATCATATTTAACAAGTCCTACTCTCCCATCTTCCAAATCAAAGTAGGTCGTCTGAATTCTTCTTCTCTGGGCAGATGTAGAAGGACTGTGCTGGCTTGATAAAGTTCTTGATAAAACTCTGGGATGAGTTGCTGAAGGAAAATTGCAGGTTGAATTGAATCTTTGCATTTCTGCTTCCTTTTCTCCTGTATTTTTGTGCAACCTGGAAACACAGTTGGAACTAAAGACACCCTTTGTTAAAGTTTCCTACTATTAGCTCAATATAAAAGAAAAAGCTTATGGACACACCAAAAAGAAGTGGGGAAAATGAATAATAGCATTTTTTGACAACTCTGTAACATATTCCTAATTTAGATGCTATTGTGGCCATATCAATTCAGAAAAAAAAGGATACCTAAGAATTCCATATCCTTTAAATTTAGAAGCTACTTCCAGTACTTAATGCTTCACTGTATCCATACAAGTACTTCTTCTCCTAGTGGATAAGCAAAACCCAATATTTTTACATCTCACCTTAACATTTGAAAACTGAGAAATCAGAAATAGACTGCACTGCTTCATTTCACCCAGCAAGCCTTACTACACATTCTCACATGTTAACCCTGTTATTTGCCTCAATTGCTACCTGCTGGGCAGTTTCCTTTGTTTCAGTCAGCTGAGACAGTCTCTCATTAGGCTCATTTCTTTCACAGCAAAACATCTGCAATCTTGGCAATTGTTCCAGACATTTTCTGGAGGTGCAGTACTACAGTAACTCTTTCAATGAGCATTCCCTAGTAATCACTAATTACATCCAATGAGCTTTCCTTTCTTTCTGCTTAGAATTTCTTGATATAATTCAAGGTCTAATATCAAGCAGCATGGTTAATTTATGAAGAGTCCCCACCCAGTATCTCAGCCATGATATTTTTATTATGACCTTATCATAAACACAAAAAAGGAAGAGTATGACCTCTTTCATACCTTTTCCAACTGAGACAAACAAGTTCATTACTCCAACTTTGGCTTAAAGCCTTAAGCACACCAACAGTTTTGCTCTGCAACCATCATCAGACAATTGTGCACACTTTGTTATATGTAAAAGATCTTAGAATTTTTTGCTAAGCAGATTCAGTCAACATTCACGTTTTTAGTCAATAAAACAAATAACCCATCAGAGAGGCATTTGAAGCATTATTCACTGAATTATCCAGACTGAAATTCACCATCTCCAATTATTAATAACAAGTCTGATCAGACAGAACACAGAGAAACTGAGTCTTCTGTCTTGTCTTGGCAAGGATGTGAGCATCCTTGCCAACTAAGTCTATAACCATTATTTAAATAGCAAACGGTCTAAAATATTCTACAAAGATTTTAAGAAACCAACCTTTCCTGTGAAAGCTAACTCTATGCAATTGGACTGATTCATGTTTTTTGTCATTTTTAGTTGAGTAAAACAATGCTGAACCTGCTATTGTGAAGCTGCTCTCCAGCATGCTGCAGCCCATCATCAGAGGCTGTTTTACAGAACTACATGCTCAACACTTTCCTTGCTGTGACTCACTTAAATTTCAGATGAAGCAGCAAGTCACCAGCTGCCTCCAAGTACCACCAGCTCTGTCAGTGTTCTCTGTGCCTGCCTGACAGACTGGTGCCAGCAGCACTGATCTGATTTTCAGTGCAGCACAGTTGTACAGATTACAGAGTGTGCTATCTGATGAGTAAACAAAGTTTCTCTGCATTTCTCAGCTATCCTGAGTGCTTCTTGCCACCTTAACTATGGCTGCAGGCTAACAGCCAAAAAAGCCATTGTGTCCCTGAGCTCCAAGAAGCTAATAATTACATATTAAATACTCTTTGCCAGCTCTCCTTTACAAACTCAGTATCCACACTCACTGATCCTGTTAAGATTCAGGGTGTGATGTCACTCTCTGGGTAGATACTGGTCATTACCCATTCTTTCACAAGTCTAGATCTCAGCAAATATTTCTCACTGCTTCATAAAAATAAACTCCAAATCGGCACAATACCACCCTTAACAATATTTCCCTTACAGCAAAGTTCACACACAAGCCTTATTTTGAGAACTCTTTATAGCTCAAAAATCCTAGCATTTCCTCTGCTGATCCCTGTTATTTCAGTTTGCATAATTTATCTTTACTTCAGAAACTGAAGCTGCAACCTGTGCACCCAAACATGCGAAACACACATAATTCAACACCTTTTAACTTTTTATTTTCTTCCCCAACTCGCACCACTGCTCCTGCCATTTGATCCCTCTGTTTCAGGCAAGTGTATTCCTTTTGAAAATTATTTCTAATAACTACAGAAATGAACCTGCATATTTCCTATTTTTCTTTCCTTACTAATACTTCTTTGTCCAGTGCTAGAATTGAACTTTTTCTTTTTTTAACCATTGACTAAAACCACAACTATGATACATGAACCCACACAAGTATTGGTGCTTTTGGGGAATGGTCATACTATAAAATGCAGGTTTGGAAAGTCAAAAAACAGCCATAGGAAGAAAAAAAGTCCAAAAAGAGAAAAAAAGAAAAACTAGCCCAAACTGAAATTAAACAAATATTCCTCTTACTTTTTTATATTAATGAAAAAACATAGTCAAGAACTAGCATGATCTATTACTTTTGAAAAGTTCCTTCATATCCTGGTGAGCTACAGAGAAATTCAGATCCACCTGGGTAACAACAGACAGGAAGCATGAAGCTTCTTAAAGACCTGCCACAAGTTGAGTAAATCATTCTCCTAAATAATGGAGGTACAACAAGATTCAGATCCCACTCTTATATTAATTCTTTCTTGAAAGAAGTAGCTTCCACAGCTGTCAAGGGATTCATTAGACAGAGTTTGATTAATTTCACATAACTAACAACCTTAGGGCACAATATCCCAAATAATTTAAACCTATTGTGCCAACACTCTTTCAAGGAAGAGACAGCAATATACATTGGCGCAGGTTTCAATTATATTTTGGACTGTTTAAAGAAAAAATAGAAACATTTTGTCCTTCTTTAAATTGATGTCTCATCAGAGAGAGAGAATGGGAATTCTTCATCATACTATTAATCTTTTTAAATTTAAGAGTTTCATATAAAAAAAAATTACACAATTTTTACATTTTTTTACTCTAAATTGACCCAACACTATCCAAACAAGGTGTGCTCCACCTCAGTGTGCTTCTTAGTAAGTCACACACTGAAATTCAGTCAAATTAAGTTTTGTGGATACTGAATGACTGAACCTGAGCAGCTACCCAATTTGTGCCAGAATGTCTTTTACTTCCATCATTCTCTCCTCTTCCCTCAAATATGGATGTCTGCTGCACTGAGCTGCAGCTCTCAGGCTGCTGCTACACTCAGCAGCACAAGCCATCATTTGTTATGTTCATAAATTTTCAATAGAAGCCAGAATCACTCAATCCTCTCTGCCCCAGCCCATAAGTGCAGCATACAAATTGCAAAGTAAAGCTCATTAAAAGAGCTGCAAGATGAAGATTCATTTACCACACCAAAACCAAATCCACTGCTGCTTTTCTGATACGTGTAGGCTACTGGTTACATGGATACAGATGAAGACAGCATGTATTTTTGACATCTTCCTGTATTAATTAGGTAGTTTGGATTATTAGACTGTTTAAAATACTATCAGGACTAAGAGTAAATTCTTGTCCCTGTCTACACATGGTGAATCCCTTTTTGCCCACAACAAGAGACAGCACAATAGAAACAGGGAAAATAAATCCTTTCCAATTTCAACATGATTTAGCTCCTTTTGAAATTCATTTGGAATTGATCTTTCAGGGAAAAACATTGTAGGTAAACATGTCAGCCATACAAAGGTGATAGTTAAGGATCTCTGCTGTTCATTGCTGGGCTTGAAACAGGATAGACATGGAAAGGTTTAACCACAGAGGACTGGAGTTAGAAATGCTGTAGTTATGTAGAGCCAGCCTAGAGAGATAGGTGCACCCTCTGTCACAATGCCATCTCATGACATGAAATTTAGACAAACATGAATAGATTCTATTATTATATAAATAACAGATTATATTATAGATATAGATTATATAAAATATATAAATATTATTTATATTTAAAATAGAGTATAGTATAATTATAAATATATTAAATTACAATAAAATTATATTATTGCAGATTAATATTTAAATGTATCCTATTATTTTATTTTACTATAATTATATTTTATAGGTTTATGCACCCTCTCAGATACCCACTCATGAGTTCTCTAAACTAGAGAGCTGCAATGATATAATTTCTTTTTGTTGTCCTTGAGTTATAAATCTGTTTTGGGATTCAAAAATATATTAGAAAAAATATCCATTTAACTAAGTACTATGAGAGCAACTAAAGAAATCAAATCAGATTATCAGACAGCATTCAGCATCTGAGTTAGACCTACATTTTATGAACATAACTAAATTTCTAAAGTAATTCAGAAGAAAGCAGTGTCACAAAGGACAAAAATTAAAAAGAAAAGATAGCACCTCAGGTCCATGAAGTAACAAATCATCCCATCATTCATGCTCTTGCATTGTGGTATCTTTTAGACTTTTGCTTAAAAATATCCTAAAATTAGATGACATTCTGCTTAAAAAGGATGTAGCCATAAAAAGGCACAAAAAAGTACCTTTTATCACTTGAATTTTACCACATTTCAGAAGATATTCACAGCTAAAATTAACATTCTGCTTCATTTGAAGCCAAAAGATGATTCAAAAACTGTAAGAATATAAATGGGGCCAACCCCACCATGGTAAGCCAAATTTGTTTAACAACCTCTTACATTCATGAGGTAACACCTTAACACAAATTTGGGAGGAGAGAACTTAATGTTCCTCACTATCTCACTGCTTCACTTGCTGATCATTCCAACAAAACCTCAAGAAACTCTTTGATAAGGTAAAAAAAAATCACTTTAGAATGTGATAAACAGATCTGCTCACTATAAATAGTTTGGGAATGCTGTAAATACTGTGATCAAGAGCACAGATTAACACCAAACATCTCTTAGCAGAGAGTTACATTTCACTGCTCTAACAAGAATCAAAGTCATCAAGAGGAAAGAAAATGAAGTTATTTAATTTTGCCTTAAAATAAAATTCTTTAAGGATCTACCTGGGGACCACAAACAGCACCATGAATTGTGAAAGCCCACAGCCTGACAGCCTGAAAGCCTTCTTACAGCAGATGATGCTCCACTCTACTCAAAATACAACATTAGGGAGTGCTTCCCAAACAGCACACTTCCTTCTCAAATAGCAGCCTACCTGCTTCCATGGAATTCAAAATTAACAAACTTCCCATTAATTCAGTAAGGGCTGCAGAAAACCCAGCAGAGCCTCAGCTCCAAAATTATTTATCAATCTATCTGATCTCAAATTTCAAAGATCTTGGAAAATCCCAACAAGTACACCTCCTCAGCAAAGCAAGATAGTACAAATACACTTTAGCAGGAAGGTCTGGCAAGCTTAATCACTGAGACAGATGCCTCAGTCATTATCCAGGATCAACCTAAAATATACAAAATGCCCTACAAAGCTTCTGTGAAAGTGTGGTAATAAACCATGACAAACTTCTGCCACAAAACTACTCTTTCAGGACAAAATCAGTCAGAGGAATTTTACTAGGATTCCAGTGTAGAAGAGTAGATTGAGTTGTAGTGACTACCAGTGCCATATCAGCTTCCTTTCCAAATAAAAAATATTAACCTTTTCTTCAGGAAGTAAAATCTACATCTTGCTGGGCATTTAAGCAAAAAATATCCCAAACCCTGAAAATCCTCTCGGGTGGGCATTTCTGCCCAAGACAAGGGCTCACAGAGGAGCAATTAACATTCTTAGTAGCTACAGTTCTTATCCTTGATCAGGAAAAAAAAGTCAAGTATCTGTTTTAAGCCAATGCAGTAATATTTTTTAAAAGTTATTTGAAGAACTTAAAATGCAAAGTCATCTTTGCCTGAAGTCCTCTAATGGACAAAGTTAGTTTTATGTTTTTAGAAGTACAAGGCTGGTTCTGTTACCCAGTAAATCTGTTGCTAGCATGAAGGAAACAAGTTTCAACATCAGGGAAACCACTGAACAAAGTAAAAAACATGAAAAAAAGCCCACAGGCATCTAGTTCAGGTCAAGACTGGAAATGAGACAGAATACATGGAAACCTTTTACATGTGCTTTTTAGACCAAGACTAAGTATTTTTGCTTTGCCTCAGATTCTTTTTCCCCCACTAGTAGTTTCCAATAAGCTAACCTGTATTTTCTGCATCACCTAGTTAGTCATTTTTACAGAAGCTGATAATGCTGTAGACACAGCTCACATGGAATTGTAAAGTATTAACTTGCATTACTTCTAATTAAGTAGCTTTTAGACTCAGCCAAAACCCAATTGTATTTTTCAACTACCTGAGAAGCTTTTATTGTTCCTAGTTTATATTAATTTTATCAGCATAGTTTTATGAGTCACCCCCAAAAAAAGCAACACATCAAGTACCTCCGAAGATATTACCTCGATTATTTCAAATGCTGTAGCAAAAATTCATTTTTAAACACCCTCAAAATTACCAAAAAAGCCATACATTTAACACTGCCTCATGACTGAAGAAGCCTTACAAAGTCAGTGTGCATGTCAGAGCTGTTCACAAACCAGAGAGACCTCTCACACCCCGGAGCTTGTTTCCAATCCCAGCACTGACAGTCTGCCTGAACCAAACACAGCAGGACAAATAATAACTAGGTATCTGCTTGCATATTAATGGCCAATATTCCACCTGCAAAAACGAAACTGTGTTATTTCAATCCCAGCAGCAGATGAAGGTGCAGTGTGTTTGAAGCCTGACACTTTCAGCAGCTGCAGAACAGCACCAACACTGCAGACAGCGCGGAGCACGCTGGCTGGCACTGCTGAACGTTGCTTCAGAAGCCTCATAAAACATTCCCAGATAACGACACATATTTTCTTCCTGCAAACTCAAACAGCTGGTTCTCACTGACACACAGCTTCGTCAGTGCCAGGTTAAAGAAATCCTGCACATGATCACAGGGAAACTCTGCTTTCATCGTTCTAGTCGGGAGGAGTAGACAAAGTGAACACACACACACTTGGGTTTACCAGCCACAAATCACAGAATATTCCCTGCTGGAAAAGACCCACAAGGACACATCAAGTCCACCTGTTAAGTGAATGGCCCATACAGGGATCAAACCCACAACCCTGCCATTATTAGCACCATGCTCAAAACAAATGAATCCTTTAAGATTCGCCTTCCCTCAGAGCGTTCCACTTCCACATAACATGCCAAAATCTCCCTAAGTCCCTAACAGAGCCTGTAACTTCATCAATAACCACTAAAAACAAACATTTGAAAACCATCTAGACTTGATCTACAAAGAGATCATTAAAACAACATGTATCAGGAGTGTTAGATCTAGGCAGTTAACACAGGGTTTATTTTGTTATGGACTAGGGGAGACGTGTCCTGTTGTGACAATGTCACCGATGCTTCTGGAGTTGAGAGGAGGATGTCCCCCAAGCAATGTCCTTCTCAGGGTAATTCCAGAGTAAAACTTGAAGTACATTACCCACTAGGAAAGTACAACCAACATCATCTCCGACCATGAGTATCATGACAGAGAAAGAAGACAGTGAGATCACAGGCTTTCATTTGGTATAAAAATATCAACTATTTCCTTTGTTTCCCTTTCATGGTGCTGCAGCTATCAAGTTTTCTAATTAAGAGTAAATAAATACTATTTCGCCTCTCCATGATCTTGAATACTCAGAATGCATTCAGAGGAAGCAGTAGATAGATATAACTAACAGCATTTTGGCATGGTTTCTTCACAACTTCAGCAAATCCTCTTTCATTGATTTTGGAGGTTTTATTTGACTGACTTATGGCCAAAAGAAGAAATAGAGAAAAGGGGTTTCAGACTGAAAAAACCTATCACTCTCTCTAGGTTGTAGTCAGTGTTCTTCCCCACTTGGAATAATGGTAACTTTGAAATAAGCATTTCAACTTTACAGGGGGAAACACTCAATTACCCCTTGCTTCATCATGTCTTTTCTAGCAACAATTTTAGTTTCAATGACATGAGCAAGCTCATCCCCAGCTCATCCCCTATTCTTCATAATGCAGAGTGGCTACAGAACATACAATATTATCTGAAGTGTTATTATTATCTGAAGCAATATTATTTGAAGCAATTATTATTGAGCACACCAGAAAAGCCTCCCTTTCACTGGATATGGTTCAAGTTAATCTCTAAATAAGAGAAGACAGTGAGGGTGCAGAAAATCTGGTTATTTCAGAATTCCATCTATGCATAGCCAGTGCATGCACCAACTTATCCAGCCAAAACCAGTATGCTACACATATTTTACAAAATAATGAGTGAAAAAGCACAAGTTAGTTAGGATCAAACTGTAAAAGAAGAAATAGCTTGGGATTATATCTATTGAGTTCAGTCGTGTTTTTCACTCATTTATGCAACAGAAGTAAAACAAGTACTCACAAATATTTGCAGTGAAATAAAAGCATCTGGCTATGATAAAGTGGATTTATATTAATCTTCCTATCCCTTATAACTTCACTATGTGGTAACCTACTAAGAAGCAGGTCACTAAAAAACAGGAAAAACATAAGCACTGATGCACATGAGTAGTGAAGGCCATTGATTTCTTTCACATACATATTAGCATTCCAGACAGAACATAGGAATCCTCAGCATGACCTGTTTTGTTTTTATAATCCTCTAAAAGAAAGCAGTCAGCATTTCAAGCCTTTCCAAAAGCTATTTATAATGAAATATGTCAAATATTTTAATAAATTTTCTAGCTCTGTATAAAAATGCTTCACAACAGTGCATACAGTAAGCACATCAAAGGCAACAGTTAGGGGTGCAAAGGTTTTTTTGCTTCTTTTCTTCTCAAGGCAGTATTTTTTCCCCATTTATGAATTTTTCCTGTCTGCAAATTAAGTCTATGATCTAAAAGCTAAAGAATCAAAAGGCTCAGATTTTTATATCAGGCTTTCTTACAAACATCTGCTTAGGAAAAAAAGTTTTTATTTGTTTGACATCAATCAAGTGTTCAAAACAAAAACAGCAACATTTGCTTTGCAAGGTGAACCAAGTACAGAGTTTGCTAATATCATTCTGAGTTTCAGAGAGCCAGAAAGTTAAGTTGAAAATTAATAAAACTGGCCTTAAAACCTTTGGAACATTCCATCTGTGTGGAGACAGAGCACAGCAAAGGTACTGCAGAGGCGTAACTGCGGGATCAGAGTCAGATTAAGGCTCTTGGCAGCTGCCAACAGAAATAAAATGCCTCTTTCAACATAATAAACCAGAACATGAATATACTTCCTTAAAACCAGGATATTTTTAATTAACATGTTCAGTCACATAGCTGTGAAAAAACAAAGCAAATTGAAATTAGGGCAAAAATAAATTTGCAAACCATAGGAGATTCAGCTATTTTTGAAAGCCATTTCCTTTTCAAAAGGCAAACTGATCAAAGACAAAACTGGATTTTTTTGTGATATCCGTGTGATGATGAAGGTGATGCTCTTTAGCAACTGGATTTAGACAAGTTACTCATTTCATGTAGGCCATTAGACAGATGGCCACAACTTTCAGCCGTGTCCAGCCTCATGGCAGTTCAAACTCAGGACCAAGAGGTAAAAAGCTTTGTATGCCATTAATAATCTCCAGGCCATCTGTTCTCTGTAAATGGAGACACTCTAGGACAAGTCTCAACATATTTTTTATTACAATATTTATGTCAAACCTCTCCAGAAGCTTCCTATTTACCACATCAAGTTCTCTCCATTTGCCAAATATTAATTTATCTCGTTGGAATCAGCTATGAAAACACACAAGTTGCTTCTATTGAACAAACTTTAACAGGCATGGTACCCTGGAACTGAATGGCCTTTTCCATGCCTTAGCTGAAAAAGGATCTATTGTTCAAGAGCTTCTTCAAAATTTTAAATAAAACACCACTTGCATTTTGCTGATCTCACAGATATGCTACAATTGAACACACCAATTATGAAAATGCTTAAATAGGAAAGCAATTGAAATTAAACCCTTGTGCTAAATACCCTCAAGAGCACATATGGATTTTAACTTCCTGATGAGGTGACCTTGGCCAGCTGCCAGGCACCCACCCAGCTGCTCTCATTCCCCCTTCTCACCAGTGGAGAAGATAAGATGGAAAAGGCCATGGGTTGAGATAAAGACAGAGATCATTTACAAAGTAGTATTACAAAAAAAAAAAAAAAAAAAATAGAATGCTCCTGGGGAAAATTAATATATTACCAAATAAACTAGAGTCACACAGTGAGAAAAAAGACCAAGACTAAACACCTTCCCCTCCTCATTGCTCACCTCTGCTCCCTCATTCCTGACTCCTCGATCTCTACCCTCTCTGAGTCGCTTAGACATAATTTTAAAGTCAATCCCCAGCTCCTCTTTGCTGCTTCTTCCTCCTCACACATTTCCCTTTATCCAGCATGGGACCCTGCCAATGGCTGCAGGAATAAAAATATCCCTGTGGAGACCCTCCATGAATGCAATGGGGGGATTTGCTCTGCTATGGTCTTGTCCACAACCTGCCAAGGAATATTTTTCCCCCTTTCACTGGGATCTGCAGAGGAATCTCTGCCTCTGCAGCTGCATCTCCTGCTCTCCCTGTCCCTGTGTTTGTGGCTCTCCAAGCTGTTCCTCATTTTTTCCCTTCACCACCAGGCAGTGCTGCCCTCCCCTAATCCAGCTGTCCCTGAGGCATGACCACTGTGGCTGAGGATTTATATCAATAAAAAAATATTTATTTTATTAATAAATTTACAGCTCAGCTGTGCCCTAGGTGGGGGGAGGGGGTGTCAGCTGGGACCAGCTGTGGCCACCACAGGGCAATCCTGGCCACCCAGCAGGTGCCCTTGACACCCACACCCTGTGCACTGTGCCTCAGGCCCCTACATCTGATGTCACCAGCTCCATCTTAACTCTTTCAGCATTTCTATGAAATTTAAAACTCATCCCAATTAGAATGAAGTGACATTGAAAGTGCAGTGCTGATTGTTTCCCTTTTCCTGCTTTTCATTCCTCCCCAGGCTTCCACACAAGTTCACCGTTGGCAGCTTGTCCCACGGATAGGAACAAATTTTCAGTGGCAATGGCACCACTGGGTGTGAGGTGCCAACTGCTGTGCTATTCCCAGGGGGCAGACAGGCCAGGCTGTCCCCAGCCCTGTGGAGAGGCAGGGACTGGGCACCCAGCCTGGCAGTGGCAGCTCCCCAAAGCACTCGGGGTCACAAGCAGGCAAAAGGATTCCGGGGCAGCTCTGACATGCACAGGCTCATCTGAACTAAATACTGCACTAGCAGAGGGTTTAACTCCACACAGCCTTTTCCCTTCTGCTGGCAGGGATCTGAAGTCCTGCTAAAGAAGGCTGACAGATCCAAGTGCCATAAATCCACAGATGCTGGCAGCAAAAGCAGAGGTAAGGCCTTTAGTAAAGCACAGCCACTTCCAGATCTGGACAAGGGCTGCAACGGGGTAGGACTCTCCTTCCCTAGTTGTCTTTTGCCCTTCCTACCTCCTGTTATTCCTTAAAAAGCTATTTCTCATCAATTCTAGCTTGTTGAAAAATAAAGCAACACTTTAAAAACTGCCAGGAGCAAATTAAAAAAATGAAAATCAAACTCCAGAACCATGCATCCAGTACAAAAAGGTTGAAAAAAATGCCCACTGGGAAGTATGCTGGAAGTAGCTGAGAAAAGTGACAAAGAGGTTTTCTTGGATTTATGTCAAAGAAAGCAAATTACCTCTCTATGATCAAAAGCAACTGTCCAGTATCAATCAACTTATGCAAAATTTATCTCTGGGATTGAAATATACTTCTCTCCTACGCCATCCAATAGTACTGAAACATAATCATCCAATAATACATCCAATCCCACTGAAAAGGCAGGGAAACAAAAAAAAAAACCAAAAAAACACCTGAAACTTCAATTAACACACTTGTTTTCCCAACTCACCTTATTGATTTAAAGTTAAGGTCCCTGCCATTTTTTGCCTCACTCTGATCTCACTCAGAGATCACTTTCATTGAGAAAACCTGTGTGGAACAATTAAGGCAATGCAATTTTGCATATGTGAAAGAGTAGGGAAAAAAGGGATTGCAAAAAAAAGTGTAAAGCAGTAGAAAATTATGAAGCCAAAAAAAATAAATCCACACACACTAAACTTGACTTCCTATAAAGAGAACTGGTATAAATTTTTTCATTGAGTTTGAAAATGAAGCAGGGTGAAATATAAGCATCATCAATTTGACTGCTTGTATTTTAGGTTTGAGTTTTGCTTTTCAGAAGAGGTAATACACAAATAAATCTCAACAATTTTCTGTGAAATCCAGACAATCATTTGTCATGATTTCTCTTTTTTTTTAGAATGGGCAGTATAGCTTCTTGAAAAATCTTATTTAAATCACTTCTCATAGGATTTTAGAAATAGCAGCTATTTTCTGAAATGCTGACAAACACAGAGAGCCATGACCACGATGCAGACATGGGCCCAGAGTGCTGCTACACAGTCAAATATCCTATTATGAAGCTGTCTAACTAGGCAAAAGGAATGGAGAACCAGAGCAACACGACATTCTCATTAATCCATCTCCATAACACCACTTGATCTTCCAAGCAGCAGCTGTGGAAGCAGTAAGCCTGCTTGTGATCATCCTCTATGGTGCAGCTTCAAGTATTCCTGCCTGGAGTTCCAAGACAACTGTGTTCTAATAAGCAGTGTGCACCAGACACTCTGACAGGAGACACAGCTCCTGTCCAGAGGCTGTGATAATCTTTTATACAAAACTGGGTTTTGATGGCTCTTTTGTGTCATTGCCAGCCCCCGATCTATTTTGTATTTAAAGACTTCATCCCATTATTACAGTCACAGCTGTTTTTTTTTCTTGTTCTTATCCTCATAGAACTCTGGTAGAGAGCCCCAGAAACCACCAAATATCCTTAGAAAAACAACACACCACCTTTCCTGATGTACACTGGGACCTAGCAACACTACCCACGCAAATAACTTCAGCAGTTTCATCCAGCTGCCCCCTTTTGGAAAACAACTGGCCAGAGCTAAGCAATACCTGCCTGTGTTGGGTTTGCATGGCAAGGTTTTGGTAGCCAGGGGTGCTCCAGGTGTGAGGAGCTGCCAGAAACTTCTTCCCCCACGTGTGACAGAGCCAATGCTGGGCTCTGGTGAGTCCAAGGTGGATGCACTGGGGTCAAGGCTGAGCCAGTCAGGAATGGCAGCAACTCAGGCAACAGATCTGAGAAGGAGGGGGAAAACCTGCACAAGAGGATCAGCAGTGGGAGAGAGAAGTGCGAACAAGGAACATCTCCGCAGACACCAGCAGAAGGAGGGGCAGGAGGGGCTCCAAGGTGGCAGAGCTGAGATTCCCCTGCAGCCCCTGCTGAGACCATGGTGAAGCAGCTGTGGTCCTGCAGCCCAGGGAGGGCACAGGGGAGCAGAGACCCACCTGCAGCC
>JANIJU010000001.1:6587127-6644428 GCA_025504685.1 Leucosticte australis
CCTGCAGCCCAGGGAGGGCACAGGGGAGCAGAGACCCCCCTGCAGCCCAGGGAGGATCCCACACCAGAGCAGGCAGATGCACAAAACAGGCAGTGCTGCCTGCTAGAACAGAAGAGACAATGGGAACAAGGTGAAATACAGGAGGTCCAAACTGGCTACAGTGAGAATCTCCCACCTGATGATGGCAGGCAGGCAGCCCAGAAAGCCTGGGCAATCTCAGTCCTTGGAGGCTTTCAAGCTCCTACTGGATCAAGAGCTGAGTAACCTGGTCAGACCTTACAGCTGATGCTGCCTTGAAAACAGGAGGAGGAGTTAGAAATCTCCAAAGGAACCTCCCAAGTGGAAGTATCCCACCCTGTGCTAGCATATTAGAAATCGTAGGTATAAAATATTTTCTCAATTGAATGTCATCTATCCTTTAACCTGCAATAACTGAGGAGCAGGACATTTTTAGTATGACTAAACACAGTAATTTCTTATTAACAATAATAAACTGAAATTGCTGACTAACTGAAGGAAGTGACAACCTCACTTTGCTAGTCTCATTAAAGTAGTGAAAATGAACAAGAAATAGTCAATTGTCTCTATTTTTATATTTCTCAATTTTAAGTGGTTTTTTTTTTTCTTCTAATCAAAGTATTTGCAAATAACTATGACCAGGCCAATTTAAACTTCAGAATTCCCAAATTTAAAAATCAATTAAACTATTTTTTTTTGTAATTAAAGAGATTACAGTAGAAACATCTGCTTCAACTGGAAGTCTTCCAGAGTATTTACAATTCAAATGCAGCTGCATTGCTTAAATAAAGAAGTAGAAATAATAAAACAAACTAATAAAAAATGCCAAGCAGTAATCAGAGGAGAAAATGTCCAAGTCTTTACTTATGCCTGAGCAAATGAAAACCTAATTTAACTTCAAGTATTAGGTGTTGAAATACACCTTCAGCAGATATTTAAAATTCAAAGCTGCCAGCCACCCTTACCCAAGGAAAATTTAAGTATTTCTTCATAAATCTTCAAAGGCAGAAAGAAATAAAAGTATAAGGTGAAATGTAAGGCATTCCCATATTTCAAAAGTGTTGACTAGGCAGGTCAGATGAGCTCTTCTGTCTCCTTTACTTTGTAACTCCACATCAACTTAGACACCAGAAGGAACTGAACGAAGGAATTCCATCTCTCCCTGTAATTCCATTTTGTTCATTCCTGCTGCTGTGCCACCTACACTCTGACTGCTGGCTTCTGGGCTGTGGAAGGGATCCAGACACAAAATAACCTAGCAGAATGATTAGCTTTAATCTGCAAGTTCTCAGAACCTGTGCCATCACAGAAACGCTTTTTCTGGCCTTGCTGTTGGACCACCAACCAAAAATGTTTCTCAAAAAAAAAAAACTGTACTTGGAAAAAAGCTTGTGTCTGTGATTGTTGTGAAAAAGGCAGCTTTATAGATAAAATAGAACATGAAAACTTGCAAAAATGTTAACTCTGGATTTATTTGGATGACATGCGCACTTCAAATTAATGCAAGACAACAAGAAAAATATTTTTCCTAATTTAAAACTTGAAGCATATATACAAAGTAAGAAATAGCCTCACCCAGAATTTGATGCTCATAAAATTTGGTCATCCTGCTTGTACACACAGATCTAAACCAAGCATCTTTATATCAAAGAAACCACTGAAACAACCAGCAACGATAGGTTTAAAGACCTCCAAACAACTATTGAAGAGACGGGGAAGAACTGTCCAATTAAAATAAATCATCTTCAAAGACAGTATTTTATACCACAACAGTGACAGCCAAGAAACAATAGCTAATAAACATGAAATCACTTCATAATATAATTTATCTTTGAAGCAAAGGCTGCCAGATTCTAACCTTTTATATTTAAAGCCCTGAGCCATGCACCGAATCCAAACCTGCACCTCAATAAGCCTCCAAGAAACACACATGCAAAATTACATGTTGTCATAGTACTGCAAAACTTCCATACCTTCTTGGTGATTTCTCATGGGCAGCTCCTCACAGCACTGACTCCTTCTTCACAGCCAACAACTCCAACTCTCTTCACAGCACAAACCACAAACCCCAGCTCTCTCCCCAACCAGCTAACCCACTCTTTTTGTAGCACTCTTCTTATGGGACACAGCTGTGTAAGGGCAGGCCTGTTCCTAATCTTGGGTGATTAGTACAGCTGCAACTCCTCAGGTGTGAGGCCACCTTCTGCACTATCTTCCTTTTCTTACATTCCATCCTGCCACAATTACATAGCTACAGTATTAGCAGATTTGGCAGTCTGAGAAAAGTAGGAGCTGTGGATCTCATTACTGAAACAAATCATGAGTTGTACAAGGTTTTATTGCACATCTACTGAAATGCCCACCCATTAAAGAGGGACATTTAATAAACTCAGAGAAACAAAAAAAGGCCCTATTAAATAGTTCATGCATTAAAAAAATTATGTGAACAAATACAGCATCACTGAGTACTGACTGAAAATACTTCACTCATTAGCTCAAATAAGGACTAAAACCTGAAGAGCTTGTCGAGAGAAAGTATTTTGCAATATAATACAGTATTTTCAAAATCCCTAGCTCCACTGAATAAAAAAAAGTGAGCTTGCTTGAGAAGGGATTTCTCTACAGCTGTAAGGAGGTGGAGAAGAATGTTGGTGATAGTAAAGAGGAGGTGGTGCTGGAATAAATTAAGAGAGTTCTTCACATCTTAGTGCAGGAAGTCACTTACATTTTCTACTGAATTTCCCTAAATCTTCCACTGGCCTTTTATCAGAATGTCAAAGCCTAGTCTGGTGAATGACTGGGAGCAGCACCAGTTTAACTTCAGTTCCTGCTGGCAACTGAATCCTTAATAATTGGCACAGATTAATTCTGAGCAGCAGAGGTCGCAATGCAAAGAGAAGCTCTGACAACTACATGTGGAAGGAAAACAAATGAAAAGTACCCTGCTATTCTAAGTAATCCATTTTAAGTAATCCCACTTGAAGTTTGACAGGGCCATAGTTAGAAAGCAATGTGAATTGCAATAGGTGTCTAAGCACTCAAAAGCAGAACTGTTCATGTGACAGTAGCTCCTACAAGTAGAAACAGACCTCACTTAAAGTTACATTAAAAAACCACTGCATTTTTTTAATTGCCTATTTCCTTTAACACATTCATTTTCACTTTATTCTCAGACTGAATGATTTCAGGCAAACATATGACAGAATTTTTCAACAGTGAACTTTTTTGTAGTCCATTCTTGTGGTAGTTGTGTGACACTCTTACAAAATTTGCTCTTCTGAAAAATATCAACAACAAGCCTAAAACACAAAACTTCCCCCAAAAATAGCATCACTATGGGGTTACAGTAACCTGGACTGATTCATTACTTTTGAGAGCAACATAAGGAGACTGTTCAGTTCACAATAAAAGATCAAATCTATTTTTAGCCTGCAACTACACCAACTTCAGCCTGCACATTCAGTCAGGACTACTCTGCATTATTCACAGCAAAAATTTCTCAGTGAAACTCTGCTGCTGCCTGTGAAACCTCCCTCTGCAGGGAGCTGCTGCAAACACAACCCAACAGGCAGTGCTCACATCCAGCTGGAGCAGCTGTGAAACCCTGCCTGCACAGACACAGCTCTCACTCAGCACAGAGAGCAGCAGCACAGGCAGCCAGGGGAGAAGTTTGGTACCAAGATGAAGAAGCAGATTGTTCCCAAATTGAAGCAGACCTAGTTAAGTCTCAGAGAACTCAGGCAAAACTTTTGCCAAGCTAAAACCTAAGAAATAGAGGGAAAAAGTAAAAAGGAACATAATCTTTCAATTATCTTCTACTGCCTCTAATTCTGCATTTATTCAATGACAGATATTTGTGCATCCAAGCTGCTCACCTGCACGTTTTAAACAGCAGCAACTTTTTTTTTCCTAGCTGTAATGCTTTCCAGCATTTTCTGAGCATGCAGCAATCATGACAGAATCCAAGTTTTTTTTTTTTTAATTACTATAAATTGACTCACTATGCATTGTCAACTTTTACAACACAATTCAAACAGTCGAGCCTAGAATGGATTTTTGTAGGCAGATATGAGCTTATTCCCTCTGACAGCATTAGCTCTGCCCACTGAGCAGATGGACAATGTCAGACCAACAGCAATAATTCATGCTGAAACACAGCATACATCAGTTTAAACATCCATTCCTTACAGCTGGTTTTAAGAGCAGGGAAAGTCCATCTCATCTCTGCCCACAATATACACAATTAAATTAACTACACACCCCAGTATCAGATACAGAACACAGGAACTTAATTTATGCAGTGTCGCCTGAGAAAAAAATAAGTTAAGAGATACTAGTCAAAAACACTAGTGCTAAGTTTTAAGTAACTGAAATCTTTTCTAAGGTTTGTTTATGAAGAGGAAAACAGTCCTTGCCCTGCACTACCAGCAGAGGCCTGGAGGTATCCTGCAGACTGGATCAGCCCCTCTGCTCACCTGTTCTCAGTAAAGGACAGGGTTGGAGCTCTTGCTCTCAGTGCTCAGCTAACAGGACTCCATGGATAGCACATCAGGTGGGACTCTGAGTGATGCCTCAAGGCACTAACCCTTCACAGGTGCAATGTAAGGATATAAAAAAAATTACACCAAAAAAAAAAAAAAAAAAAAAAAAAAAGTGATATAAAAATTTAGGTTAAAAAAGAGCTCCAGGACCATCCAGCCTGGCCATTAACCTAACACTGACAAGTACATCCCTGTCCCTAAGCCATGAACAGCATCAATAATTTTCTGCACAATTCCAGGGACAAGGATCCCCTCACTTCCCTGGGCAGTCTGTTTCCATGTCTGACCAACCATTCAGTGAAATGCTTCCCTAATATTCCATCTAAACCCACCCACCAGTGCAACTTGAGGCTGTTTCCTCTTGTCCTGTAGCTTGTTATCTGAACAACCTAGAACATAATTGCCTGTATGTGTGAGAATATCACAAGAACCTTTTCATTTATCTACAGAAGCTGTAAATACAGACAACAAAAGGAAGAAAAATGAGAGCCCAAAACTAGAAGCTCTTGATAGAGGTCCTTGAAAATGATACACTTATGATACACTTTCAGCTAAATTTCTGAAAAAATAAATTGTAACAAGGCTAAGGCAAATACAAAATGGACATAAAAGACTTCCAGAAGAAAAACTAAAAGTATGCTAAGCTTCAGTACCCAGAGCTTGTGGGTGGGAAATTGGGGCAAAGAAACTAATCAAGTCACAGGACACAGAACACTGTGCCACAGCTGCTTTTTTGCAACATGCACTACGTCATTGCTTTTTAAGCTTATCTTCCTTGATAATTAAAAAAACCCCAAAATTTTAATGGCAGTTGAATTACTTTAAATCTATAAAACTCACCAAAGCCACTGGCAGAAAGCAGCAAGAGCTGGGCTACTCCCCAAGCAAGGGAATGACCGCAGCACAAAAGGCGAAGAGAAAAGCCCTGAAGTGCCTGAACACAGCATGCAGGGACACAAAGTGCAGGGGCCACCAACACACCCCAGGGAAAGGAACAAGCCAGGAACAAGCAGGGAAGTCCCACGAATGCTCAGGAGCAAAGCTGGAATCAGACTCAGGGCAGGATCAGCTGCCTGGGCTGAGCTTAAATGGAGCTCCATGGCTCAGGGGCAGAGGGTGAGGCTCCAGTGCCAGGTGATGCTGCTCAGGGCAGTCAAGGGCTGTCAGTGCCCTTGGGGCCCCGACAGATTTTTTTTTTTAGCTTACTCCACTCACCACTAATTAAAGTGAGTTTTGACAAAATTTGTTTAAATGAGGACCTTTCTGTCCAGCAGGGTTTAATTAACATTGAAATAAAATGCCATTTAAACACCACAACAAGCATTAAGCAGACAAACTACGTGGATTAGCACCGAAAGAGTGCTTTACATATTTTTCTTAATCTTTTATCAACAATATTCCTGTCGGGCTAATTGTCAAAGAGAAAGTGCACTTAATTAAAAAAAACAACCAAAAAACAAAAAACAAACAAACAAAAAAAACCCGAAACCAAAAACAAACAAACAAACAAAAAAAACCACACACACAAAAAAAAAAAAAAAAACCACAAAAAAAACCAGCTGAAAGGAAGCTCAAAAGAGTGAATCTTTGCAGATAGTATAGAGGCAAACAAACCCTTATATCTCAGTGAATTTGATGTATTTTTTGAGTAGATTAACAGAAACTGTTATTAAAATTGAGGTAGAAGGTTTAATTTAATTTAAAGCCAGTTTTGTAAAGGGGACTGATACTTCAGAAAGCTGTTGGGGTCTTGCCAAGGTGTCAAAAAGCTGTGGAGAGGGGTCTATTTTTACAAAAGGTTTTCGAAAATGCCCCTTGCCCAGGTGCCCTGCCACCAGGTGTAAAATCCAGCAGGAGGAAATACCTGGGTAAGGAACTGTGCAGCAGCACATGGTCACAGTTCACAGCAAGAAGTTACTGGTGGAGCTCTGCAAGGTTTGCTACTGAAATTGGAGATATTCAATTAAGTAACTGGATGGTCCATTATTAAATTATCTCAAAGAAGAGATGAATAGGAAAGCAATCAAGTTTGCTGATTAAAGTCAGCTATTGAAGATAAGATGACTGAACATGAACCAAACACCTAATTAAAAAGGAAATATCACCTGTAACACAGGTACTATTGGTACTATCTTAATCATATTTTATTGGAGATTAGGATAATATTCCAGAGAAGTTTCACCAAAGATGTTCATCTTGCTTTTTCTTTCTTTTGCCATCTTTTCTTTACTCCTGTTGTGGGCACAACCAGTCTTAGATTCTATATGGAAAAACCACCAAGAGATCCTGACTAGGAATTCACATCAGCTGGAGCAGCACAAATTACCAAGTGACTACCCACTAAACTCAGAAATATGCATCCTGTTTTAAGGAAAAAAAAAAGTATTTAAAAATGAAGAAAAGCGTCTTTGGTCAAGGCAGGCACCTAATTGCAGTGAGACTGCTTTTGCAACACTTAGAGAATTTCAAATTGCTGCATCATTTGGCTACTTATCCAATTCATTTAGACTCAGTTTAAACTGTGTATATTAGTAGAGAGGTCACATTAGAATGATGGAGACAGCTGTTTTGGTTAGTATATTTACAAAACTGCTTCTGCTGTATTATTTTGAGACAAGTTTTTTTGCTGTGAAGATTTCTGTAGTGCTTGAGCTGTCTGATGTGTTGACAATCTCTTCTGATCTGTGAAAAGGCAGCGCATCATAAACTTTCCTGTCCAAAGCACTTTTTGTCCTCCAGTGGTCACTAATATTGGATAACTGCATCACATATTTCACCTTAAGCTTGCTAGAACAGCATGAAGCTGCTAAATTAGGGTGGAAACTACTTTTTAGGAATCATATTTAGCCAGGATCAAATGAATGTCTTGATCAGCACCTGCAACTAATAATGGATCCTTGAGGCAGTCCAAACTATATTTTTCAGTCAAAAAATTTTCAAAACCCAGCAAAGACACTCCCACAAATGCTAAAGTTGGTAGGGAACCACCCCTCTAGCATAGTGAATTGCTTGCTGTGCAATACATCACAGCTTGCACAATAAAATCACATTTGAAATTACCTTCCTATCTATAAAGTGGAAATGACAGTTGTTAAAAAAAAATTGTAAAAAAAAAAATCTTTAAATGAGTCCATGGCTTATGAAGGGAACTGTAGGCCCATGCTCCTGATCGCTACATTAGGCAAAATAGCAAGGAACACAAAGAGAGCAGAGTTAGTAAAATGTGTGGATAAATGTGATTTATATTGGAAGAGTCAATGTGGGTTTTTGAAGAAAAGCCTGGAAAAATAATGCAGTTCTGTGAGGAACAACAGCACAAGGTTAATGATGTTCCATCTAAGGAATTTACAAAGATTTTCAAAGGCTTTTAAACAAAGCCAAAATCACTCATTATGGGGTTTGGGTTTGTTGCGTTTTAAAAGGAAATCAGGCAACCACCTGAGATAACAAGAAAGGCATAAGCCACAGACTGTAAATCCTCACAATTCATTTCAAAAGATGTTTAAAAAGGTCAATCAGGAGCAGTCAACATGGATTTACAAAAAGCAAATCATGCTCGACCAACCTAATTTCCCCCTGTGACAAAGTGACTGTCTGTGCAGATAAGGGAAGCACAGTGAATGCAATGTACACTGACTTTTGGAAAGCTTTTGAACGTCTGACACAGCATTCAGATTTAAAAGCTGAGGAAGCCTTCCAGCTGACAAGTAAAAACTCAGAGTTAAGTGACTCAAGAGATTCATCTGGCATCACAAATAATATACACAGGCATGGCATATTCTGTCCTATTTGAACAATGCATTTGTTACATTAGTTACAACATAAAAAAGCATTCTGAACTTTATATATGTACTATAAAGAAGCAGGGTGTCTCAGTGGCAAAAAGCACACACATGGCAGAAAGAAAAGCAAATAACTAGATATTAACCTGAGCATTAGAAGGCAGCACCAGAAGAGCAATCTAATTCAGGAATCAGATTAATAGTCATTATTATCTCTCTCTCCCTCCTGTCCAAAATCCTTCTTTTCACTTATTAGCTGGATCTAGTTCAGAAAGCTGCATGAAATGGAGGTGATTGGGTGGACCCAGACTGGTGGGTTTGTTTATTTGTTTGACGTGTTTCCCAATTCTCTGGAGTTCAACAAGAACATGGTTGGTTGGCTCCATCTGACACTTCACAAGAACCAGGGAAGAACAATGGCTAGAGAGACTACATCAAATAGCAGGCAACCTGATTACCAATCTTTAATAAAGGTTAAAAACAGGAGAGCACACTTATCAAAACAAAGTGTTTTGACAGAACCAAAACGTGTTTTCTTTTGAGAATTTGTCTCTAGGGTATTTTTCGTTTTCATCTGGAATGGACAAAACAAAAACAACACTTTCCCATAGGACAAAATAAAACATAAGCTTGGCTATGTCTCTAATCAGATTTTTCAGCAATGAAGAAAAAAAAGCCCTGATTCTTCCATCTCCTACTTCTCCACTATCAAAACAAAGTTAGACAGGGATAAAGTGATATTCCCAGAAGAGAAAATATCTGCACCACTTGCCCCTCGGTCCTGCTGAAGCTCCATTTCCAGCACTTTCACTGATCCCAGTTGTCTGGACAAACTGGTGTACTGGTGTCTGATAGCCAATTCCCCAGGCCATCCTTCTCACAGCAGTTTGGCTTTGCTTTCATCTAAGTTAATTGTTTACACACAACATTGGCCTTTTCTGGTACTAAGCACAGTTCCTACTTTCATGGCTAAATAGAGTTATTCTAGGCTGTGCCAAGAAGTTACAGCATGCTATTCAGTAAAATTAGAACAAACAGGAAAATTTGTCATCACATAAAATGCAGCACTAATTCATTTTTCATGACTGAAAAATGTAATTATAGAGCATTTCTAATATAAAAGACTTTATTGCATAAACTTAACACACAATTTGCAACTTCCAACTAATTAAAAAAATATTTAGGAAGTGAATGGTTTTAGAATGTTGTATGAATTAAGGATATGAGAAGAGTGACAGAATTTTCATTCATATGTATTTTTTATCAGCAAACTGGGATACCAATATATATTGTTTATGAGGGTTCTGAATACACCTAGATCAAATGGAATTACAAAATATATATAATTCTGAAGCCACATCAGTAAGTTCGTGCAAGTCACCAACACTAACACCTAAAAAAGACTCGAGTTAAGAGTCTGTTAAATTATTTCACCTGAAACATACTGACAAATATTCATTGCTGAAAATGTAAGAAAGAGAACTAATGAAATAATGAAAATATCCTTGAAATAAGCCCTCTGAGTTAAGTTCAGAAGTCCACTGACTGCTCCCTTTAAATGCCTTGGCTAGAGAAAGGGTTTTTTGTAATCAGGAGCCTCATAAGGAAAAGAAGAATAATTCCAAAGGATAAGAATTTCTTCCTCTCAAAGAAAAATCATAGGAGCTCTTCTTTCTCTCTCATTTAGGCAATTTCAGCTCAATGTCTTTCCATTGTGCACAAACCATGGTGGACAGCTAACCTGTAGAGAATGAGGCTATTGAACCATGAAAAATTTCACAGAAATCTTACTTAAAACTGGTTTGTAAGTTTTAGGCTGTGAGAGCCTATTAAAAAATACCTCCACAAGCAAATTTATATTCCAGTGAGTTAATCATGCTGCAACATAAGCCTGGAACATTCACTTTGCTGGTCAGAAGAAAAGACCTATACCCTTACAGCAGGCTCTATGGAAAATAAATGTTTTTCCCAATACATCACAGCTGTAGACTGAATTTTCAAATGCCTTCCAGAACTGCCATTATCATAACTCCTGATTTCTCTTGTTGCTTCTCTCTTTGTACAAATATTACCTGGGGTTGGCATTGAACTGAGACAATTCTTTTCCCTAGCAGTGATGAGTAATCACACCACTTCATTAGGCAGGTATTAGCTTTTCAGAAAAAAAAAAAAAAACCCTGAAAATTTACGAATTTGAGAAGACTATGAAGACATTATGAAGAACTTCTCAAGTTCAAACAAAAGAAAATAGTTAAAAACTTAAATCTTGCAAAAGCCATCTTTAATAGAGTCAGGCACTATGGTACTTCAGAGAAATGTTACTCAGCATTTACACTGCAATTATTTAAGTGTGGTATCCAAGTCAACAGGAAGGGTCCAATTTGCATAGAGCATTTAGAGAAAAGAGAAATTTAGGAGCAGAGGATGCAATTTAGAGGAAAATAGGCAAGCTGGATGACAGCAAGCACTTCATTTCATTCCACAGGTCTTGGAGGTTTAAGCATCTGTCCTGAGAATCTACCATTGTCAAATAAGCAGGTCTAGAATTTGCCATCACTAGAAATGGAATTGAAAAAATGAGGAACCTTTTCGTATTTCAAATAACCATCACAAAAAGCCAAAGGGAACAGGGTATTGCTGATCCACTACCATTTAAGTGAGAAGTGGGGAATCCCAAAAGTGCAGTGGTTTAAATAATCAAAAAATGGTAAAGAAGAGAGTCACTACTCAGACAGAAGAGTTTGAATCCATCCTGTCTCACCAAGGGAATATTAAGCTCTTTTAGCAAGTGAAGTAAGTTATTTTACTTCACAGTCTTATCAGAATTTAACATTGAGTAGCTAACACTTTATAACCTGCTGTTCTAGAGAGGGAACTCATGGAGCTGCATTCTCCAAGCCCTCTGGTTAAAGCACTTATCTGAGACAGGTGACACCTGCCAGGAGCCCCTGATGACTGAGGGGGGAGTCTGCTCTCTGATTTGGCATGAAAGAGATGATGAGATATGAAAGTGGTGGTCCCTTCTCTTGTACAAGAGGAGATGTCTCAGAAGCTCATTTAGTGCACTCTGATTTTCCTCCAAATCTAGGCTCCTGGACAAGTAACTACAGATCTTCCCTCAGATATTTCCTTCCTACACCAGTGTTGTTCTGCCAGTCTGGGCTGGAGTTTCCTGCCCAGAAAGAGATGGCAGCAGACTAAACCAAAAAGCATACTTAAAATTTCCTGATGACTTTCATCTGGCAGGAAAGACACTTAGGGAACCCAGACAGCCCATTTCTATAATATTATGTAGTGAAACATCAAAAGATGATGGCTGTAATCCTCCTTTACATTAACTTTTTGGAAGAGTAGCAGTAAATAGGGTTTAAAATGGTGACTTAGTACTCAGACACAGTACCAAAAAAAGGGCTGATTATGACAGCAAACTCAGTCTCCAAAGCCAAAATGCAAGTTGTAACACATAAGATATAGCAAAAAAATGCAATTTTCCATGTAAATCCTGGTTTACTTCTATAACTCAGCTGCCCTCTATCAAACTAGGAACTGTTATTGTATTCATGGCTCTTTTCTCCCTCATTAAAATAAAAATTAACTCAGTAATATCGGAGGAGAGAAATAAACAAGCAGCTAGTTAAGAACCAGTTTATTATCTAAAAAGCCAAACTAAAAGGGAGCTGTCAGCTGGGATTTCCCCCCTCCTAACCTGTTCTCTGGGAAAGATTAGCTCTTTCAGATTCTAGACTATGGATCGTTAGAAAACCTGAATGGCCACTGAAGTTGCTAAAAAAATAAAACTTAACATTCAATGAAGCAAAGCTATTTTAGTGGGGGTAGAGATTAGGAACACAGAGTGTATGGACAGTAATACACAAAGCTTCAATTTGTGCTTCCCTGTAAGAACAGGAAGAGTTTTGTGGTCTGCTAGAGAACATAGGCTTTCTGTAGCTAAATCATATATTAGTTTATTTCAGAAAATAACTTAAAAATGTAATATATAAATTGTATTCCACATTGGAGAGACAGGCTAGTACCTCATTTTGCACTGCTGTAATCTGCTGCATTTCAATACCAATTCTAAACAGAGCTGCTTATTTTCTAGTGGGTTTCTGGAAAACGCTAAATACAATCAAAATGTCTCAAAGCTGATTAACCTTTTATGGAATCAGAAACTTCAGGGCACAGGAGCTGGGGAGGTTGCCTTCCCATGCTGGCAATTCCTGGACATGGTGGCATCACATCAGCAATTATTTATCAGCTCATGAGAACTGGCAGGGAAAAGCCTTTCTGTGCCCAAGGTGCTGTGTCCCTTTTCCCTGGAACAGGGAGCCTAAATGCACTTTGGAGCACAGAAATCTGAGAGTGCCTCTGCTCAAGAGCACAAGAAAACTCAAAGCTGGAGCCTGGTATATGAAGACTTCCAGCTCCTGGCTGAAGAACTAGATTTCTAGTTTGTAGATAGCTCTGAGCAAACTGCCTTAAAAAGCCTCAAACTACTCAGCACATCAAGTTCTTCCCATCTGCTGCACATTAAAATCTGCTATTCATTAAAACACCGACTGCTATCTCCTCCAGGTTTGGGGGTCTGTGTTGGCTTTGATTTTCTGCCTTTTTAAAGGTATTTCCCACAATATTTTTCTCTTCAATTGTTGTTGGAGTTTTTAATCTTAAAAGCAAATATGAGAAAATATATTTAATCTCAAATTGGAAAACCAAAACTTAAACAAAAAAACCTTTTAAAATCAGCTATTTACAGTTTTACAAATATTTCTCATGAATTAGAAATAAAGATGCCTGTAACTAGCACTGAAGGCCCCTGATAAGACACAGTTACATAGTTTAATGTCAATAACTCCTTTCATAGATGAAAAATCCTGAGACCTTGGCCTTTTCCCCCCACCTCCCAAGATGAAGACAGGAAACTTTGTTCACCCCTTCCCTGACTGCACTCTCTGTACTCACAGCTTGGCACCTTTTTGGACCAGGACACAGAAGCCTTTCTGGTCCTGGTGGAAACACAGACAGCATGTTATCCATAAAACCTGTCTGCATCCTAAATGACTCTCCACCATGCTCTGTCCAAAAGAGATTAATGAGACAGATTTCCCCTCTGTCTGCTGCTCTGCATGTTTGTGTTCCATGCTGAAATCATGAAGAGCTTCAGGGCAGAATTAATAAAAATTGATTAAAACAAACTGGATCTCTATTTTTCTTCATTTGTGCCTGGAAAAATATGTTGATACATTACATTAAATTTCATTAGTAAAAGCCACAGTTTAGAAAGTGTTAAATATCCTGATTACTATTTTTTTTTTCATCTGAGTATTTTCTATCCTTAACCTAACATGCAGATCAACTTTTCCTTCTCTTCCTGGGAATTCTAATAATAACTACACATCTTTTTAATACTCTTAGTACTGAAAGCATAAGGAGAAGGGACTGGTGAGGAGTCTTCCACTGGGGAGATTAAAAAAAATTTACTTTGCTCATTAACTGACACAAGCCTTCAATCCAACAACTGAAAAGATTAATTACTGAGTAAATATTATACACAAAGATAAAAATCCAGATTCTCAGGAAAGTGGGGATATAGGGAAGACAAACTATAGTCATGTCTGTGTTTGTAGAGCAGAATTGCAGAGTTCAAGCTGAAGCAGTGCCTTATCCTTTCCTCAGGAGATTTGTGAGATAGAATTTACTATGCATTACTGCTTTCCCCAAGGATTCCCAATGCCCACAGCAGCCAGAAGATGCAGTTGGGATCCTCTGCACCTCTACTTCTGACCACAGGGATTCCCAACAACTCCAGTCTTCTTGGGTCTCTGACTTTACAGCCTCTAGGACAAATATACTGAGGTAACAGGTATTTACAGCAGTGCTTTTCCTAACAAGGCACTCTTTTCCCCAAAGACATTTTGAATTTTATTTATCAAAAATTATCAAGCAGCATAGGCATTCTCCCTGTTCCCAGAAACAGCTTTGTCCTCTTTGTCACTTACAAATTCCTTACAGCCAAAGAGTGAAATTCAATAAATCAAGCTACTGTTGTGAAGATGATCCCCATGTTAGTGACCACTTTGGTAACAAAATATTTTGCATAGGTTTAACAAATTTTATTTATTTTGGTGTTTACCTTTGTAATGTCAGAAAAGGTTCAAAATTCTTCTCAGTATAAAGATATATATGTAGTGTACTTTTTATTTTTATAAACATGTCAACACTACTTTCATATTTAACACATCCATATTAGTTTACAGGGAAGAACATCTGTCCTTTAATTCCTCAGCCCAATACACTTTCAAATAATTCCAGCTGCACAGCACTCCAATCCTATTTTCTCCAAGCTTGCTGTTAATCTTACATCCAGGATGATGTTTGCTTTCTACTGCAAAATGTAAACAAATGTCTTCCCAAAATGTACTCTGATAAAGGGAATACCCAGAAGAAAAGTGATGTTAAATAAATTATTATATATATATATATATATATATATATGTCACTTCAACAATAGACATGTCCAATCACTACAAACATGCAAAGTCTAAAAGAGAGAAAAAAAAACCCCAAAACCAAAATACAGTCTAACAGAAACCTGTATAGATACCCAATAAGCAGAACCTATTTGCTACCACACCAGGCATATGCAGAACTAAGAGCTCTTTCCATTTAGTTTCCCACACTAACAGCCTTGGAGATATAAACTCACACTTGTCTGGACAAACTCCCCAGTGGGAATGCCAATTCTGCAGAACGCAACTCTGTATGCAACAGAGATTAAAAAATAGTTTTTCAAGGTCAAGAGAGATTTCAGGGCAAAAAGCTGCATTTAGCTCATCTGAATAAACAATAAAGAATAGAAATCCATTAACACAGCAAGAAGATCCACATTGCATCAGTTTTCAGTAGACTTGACTAATCTGGACTCCATTTCTCATAGCTGGATATTCTCCATTTTATTGAAGAAATGAATGGCACATTAGACAGAACTATATTTAGATTTGCATTGCAACAGAATGAAAATAAAAGGTTGGTCAAACTGCAGAAATAATAACAAAGTAAGAAAAATTACCACAGAACTAAGTTGCTAGGATACAGCACACAAATGTGAAATCAGATATAACAATTAAAGTAAAACTATACCTTCTAGATGTAAGAACAAAACCATGTATTAGTCTAAGCCAAGTAATTAAATGGAATATTGAAAACAGAAGTAAATGGAAGAAAGCAACTCAAAATGCTACATAGTCAATTCCATATCAAAAGCTGGAAAGGTGAATTGATACACAATTACAGACACCAATTTGACAGTAGCTAGTATAGATCAGAGACCACTTCTGCACTTACATCATCAACATCATCTTCTGGTTTGGCAAGTTGTAGTTAAAAATGTTCTCAGTGCTGCTGTGATAGCACAGAAAGTAAAAGCCAAGTATTAAAACCACAAAAAACCAACAAACCACAAAAGCAAACAAACAAAAACCCAAACAAATAAACAAAACCCCCAAAACACTAAAAGAAGAGATCTAATTCTTGGGAAATGGGTCAAAGAAAGCGGTTTGCATAGAAAACTCAAGACTCCACAATGTGTCCCTGTTGGTTTTTATCTGCTCAAATACTACAGCTGCATGGGAAAAAATTCCTCAGAAGAGTGAAACTAACCAGGCAACCAAAACAAACAAACAAAAAAAAAAAACCAATGAAAATAATGGAAGTTCTGAAGCACAGAATTTGCCTCAGACTTGTAGATAAAATGAGCCTAAAGCAATGATTTTTCTGGGCTGTACTAACATCAGCTTGCCTTTGCCTATTGCCTTTGTATGAATAGGGAAATAGCTCTTGCCCACTTTTCATCAAATCAAGATTTACAAATTCAGCCACAATGATAAGAAATCAGGGCATATTCTATCACGCACGAGTAAGTCTTTGACATGTTTCTTTAGGTACCTCTGATTTCTTAGGTTATGTAAATACTGACCTCTCCATCCCAGGCATGCAAGTTCCGGATCTGCACTACTTAAATTTACTTATCTGTATTTTGTATTTTATTTGACCAACTGATAGCAGGTTGAAGCACTTTTTAAGGTGACTTGGAAAACCTCAAAAGCTTATTAAAACCCCAAAACACAAAAGTTTAATGTCCAAAAAGATTGTCTACAACCACTGGGGTCCAGCAACAAACTAAAAGTGTTTATTATCAAAGCTACTAGTGTTCATTGTGAATACACTGAATACATTTATCCTTACAAATATGGAGTATATTCTTACATAAAACTACTCTGCTGTAGCAGTTTTACTGTGCAAAAAACCACTGTTCTCAAAAGATGATTTGAGAGCTTTCGAACCAAGTAAGCAGCAATATTAAAATTGGGCTATTTCATAAATAAAACTCTCCAGGCCTTGCATTACAGCCCAATAATGTGCTGGCACATGGAGCTGACAACAGATGCAGCAGAAGGAGCATCAACACTTTCAGCATCAAAACACCTGTCTGCAAGGCCACCATGGGGAAGGACAGGGCTGCAGCTAAATTCCACATAATCCATACAATTCCTTACATCATGGAGTGATGGCAGAAAACTTTTGACTTCATAAAACTTATGAAGCTGCTGAATCCTGATGCCCTGAAACTGAATAAAATATTTCAATTATTTCTATGCAGGACCTTCAAGATGGTAATCATTTTTAAAGATACCAGCATGGGGCTGATTTAGAGATTCTGACAACAGACCATGGCAAGAAAGAGCAAGCTCCCAGCAGTATCTGTCACTCCTCCTTTTTTCCAGCCACAAGTCACTCAAATTTGCTACTTCCCAATACCTGTTGTATTGTAAAAGCCTCTGTGATGCTGCACACATCTAATCCTTGCACACAACATCCTCCCTGTCCAACAGCAGGCTCCAAATTGCCATTGAATCAGGCAGTTCTTGCAACCCAAGTCAACTTGTTGGCTTGTTTATGTCCAACAGATGGGCCATAAACTTGGAGGCAGCTAAAAGAAGAAATAAAACTGGCAAAATAGTTCTCATAAGCCAGGGGGAAGCTGCATTCACAGAAGGATACATAAAGCTTCCCTCTGTCCCCTCCCAAATATCACACTGATAAATGAGGGAACAATCAGTGATGGGAGCTTGCTCTGTCTTCTATGGTTCTATTTTTCACTTTCACCTAAATGATCTAAGACATGCAAAAAAGGAAGGAGAGGGAAGTGTTAGCTTTGGGCTTTGGGTGTTTTGGGGTTTTTTAACTTTTAAAATTGACAATTTCAGACAGGCTCCGAGGATGGATAACTAAAGAGTATTCTTAGCTCATGCAAAAGCCAGACGAGGAGATGAGAAAAGAGCTAGACAGAAATTCTTCCTGATTTTTGCAGGATGACTGTGTTTACTGCACAGTTTAGAATGATATAAGGTCTCAGAATCTTATTTAAATACATATTTATACAATTAATCTATTTCTATGCATACCTTAATGAAACAATAATATTGGTTTATTTTATGTATTATATTCTTTCAAATTAATACAATATCCAAATTTGAAACATGTTTAATACTTTTTAAATTCAATCATATTTGGCACACTGCCAAAGTCTCAATTCAACTGTACTTCTCATTTACATTGAATTTTTTGCAATGTGTGGAACAGTCTAAGCAATACATTTCAAAATAAAGAAAAAGGAAGGACATACAGACCTATTAACTTTTAGTATTTCTAGTTAGGATACACTTTAGAAGTTAATTCACAAGTGAAACAAACTCTGTGATGCTGTCAAGCTTGAAAATGTTGGCAGCTGTAAAGCTGTTCTACCCAGGAAAAGAGACAATTTAGGATGTAAATTTGGAGTAAAACCATCAGTGTCCCAGAACCCTCTCCAAGTGTGAAGACACACACTCACAGGACAACAGTAGGCTGGCTGTGTCCTGAAATCCAAAGTCAGGGATTAAACTTCCAGCAAGGCTGGGGTTATCTGGTGATGTTGCTGCATCATCAGAGGAGACAAAGGAGACATCATCACTTCGTGTGTGCTCTTGCTTGAAAGACTTTAACACTGGTGACAACAGTGTAAGAACACACAAATGGAGCAGGGTTCTGACACAGTTCTAAGCACAGTGTCTGAGAGATTAATTCTGCTTTTCTCTAAAGAGGCCCATGGCCATTGCTTCCCCCTCCTCCTTATATTCCACAGAGCCTTGTCTCCTCACCACATCCTGCTGCAGCTTCTCTTCCCTCTTGCTCTCATCCTGTCCCGCTACCATATCCTCTTCCATTTTCCTCTGCTGCAGGCACCATTGTGTTTCCTCCTCCCTACACCTCCTCTCCCACCCTTCCCAACCCCCCAAAAGCAGCTGTGCCACCCTCTTCCCCCTACCCCAGCTGCACACAGGCAAGTGGAGGATCCAGGGGACAGAGATGGAGGATCCAAGGGACAACCTGCTCCCTCCGGATAACTCTGTGTTTCTCAGAGCTGCCAGGCACACAAAGGATCCCAGCAGGAAAACCCCCACCGAGGCACAGGGCCAAACCCAAGAGCTGAGCATGGCTGTGTGCTCCACCCTGAAACAGCTTCTGGGAGCCACAGCAGCTGAAGATGCTGACTAACAGTGCCATCCAAGCGATCTGTAATTTCCAGAGTATTTAGAGCATATCTAACAGCTTTAAGTCGCAGAACAAATGCATCCTGGCAAAGTCAGAAATGATGAAAAATTTGGTCACTCTCCCAAGCAAAAATGTTTAGAAACAATGTAGGAGGATGGCAATTTTTCTGGCAACTGGCACTGTGAAAATAAACAACGAATCAGTCTTTTAATTTGTCATCCCCAGTTTAATAATTTAAATAAGTTAAGTGACTTCTTAAACATGCACCTGGATTTAATAAGATTTTAGCATGTGCCCTTTGTGGTAAACACAGAAAATAATGACAACTTTGAGCCTTTTTTAGCTATTGCTTCCTCATCTGCTGCAACAGTGAAGTGAATCTTTGAAAAGAGTGTAGTGGAAATAGATCAGTTAGCTGATCCTATTGGTTTTTCTTTCTTCAGTAACTATGATGGAAGTAAATCTTTAACCATTGTCTTGGTGCTTACTGCAAGAACTGAATTTTAAATTGACTTGTAAACAAACATGAATCTGTGTGAATACCACATGATGAGCAGATCTCATAAGGCAGCTATTCGGGTGTCTCACTTGTCTTAGGCACCTGCAGCTTCTGATGAAACACTTCAAAAGATTTGCTGTAATAGGCTCTGCAGAGGAAGCACTTTAGGAGTATGACTAAGCAAAGCAGAAACAGAAGACTGTTTCTGAATACCTATTAAACTAAATGTTCAGTAACATGCCTGCAAAATATTCTAAGAGAGTTTACATATGTATGCACACTTCATATTTGTATGCTACAGAAGATACACAAGCACTTTAGAGTTATTTAAATTATTTGAGCCCATCACCTGCTTTCTAAAAGTTACTCTTAATGAACTGTCAAGAACTTTTAGGGGAAGAAGGGTAAGCCAAAAAACTTCAGCCTTGGTCACATTACATAAAACTGCCATGAGTAAACACTTTCAAAGGCATATTTTCCTTTTTGAGAAGAGTGAAAATTAAAAAAGTATAATTCAATATAACCACACACACATATATGTACCAGATTAATGCAATTTCTGTCATAAGAAGCTTTTATCAATTTACAACTCAACTTTTTTACACAAAACAACTACAGACGATCAAGAATCAATTTCAAAACTATATGAACTAAGAATCAATGAAGTCTTGTTAAATGAATGAAACACCAAAATAATGTTTCAGGTTAAGAGCTTTGGTTTTGTAAAAAGATTAAAATTATATTAAGCAGTGATTTCTTTATTCTACTGTGAAATAACTCTATGTGATATTCTGAAGCCATAATTTTGCAGATCTGCAAAGCCATGTCATTCAAAGGCCAAAGTTTATACATGTTTATACATGTTTTTACATGTTTATAGTTAATTGAAGAGTAAAAATAAAAAGCAAACTATTTTCTTTCTTTTCTGACTTCAACCCACAGAAGAACTTTGCAAGTCCTGTAGAAAAGCTTCCTTTTCAAGGCCAGTCTCTTTTGACTGCTTGGTGGGTTTGGTCTGTCAGCAGAAACCACTAGAAATTAATACATCTTCAACTCTCCAGATAGACATTCAAAAACACTGAGTAGCAGTATTGGGAATACAGGAATCTGATTGAGATGGGGTTTGTTTGTTGGTTTTTTGGTTGTTTGGGTTTTTTTTGCCACAAAGCATCAACTAGACTTCATTTTATCTCACACATTGCTTTGTCAAGTAGCCAAATCAGAGGCCAGAATACATAACCTTGTCTGCACAGCTAGAAAAATATTTCTGATGAACTAGAATCAAAAAAAAATCAAACTTTTCATTTCAGAAAGACAAAATGAAGACTTGAAACATCTACAATTAAATGCAGAAAATACTCAGAGTCAGCACTTTCTCAAGGGCTTGTCTGGAAAGACAATCATAATCCAGGGGAAGAAACCCAAAAACTTATTGAGAAGCTTCTCACTTTAATGAATAGACAGCTACATCAAGAGAAATCTTTGATCAATTTTCACCTAAACCTGTTGAATACATTACAAAAAATGTAATCATAAAAATGAAACAAGGCAAGAATAAATTAATGTTTACAAGGAGGATGAAAAGAACAGTTAACAAGTAAGGTCTTGTAACAAATAAGTAAGGAAGATTGAAGAAGGAAAAATATTTCCATCTGTATATTTTTTTTAATGCAACATGAATGAAATTTTGATTTAAAAGTAAAGTAAATTTCAAGTTGTGTATCAGAAAACAAATATTTTTAGTTTGATAATAACAATGTTGGACACATAAAGAAAAAAAAACAAACTATCTTTTTAACACAAATAGAAGGTAGGAATCAAATATTCTCAGAACTTCCTAAGACGACAAATATCTCATATATGAAATGAAATCAAACTCTACTAGCTTCTGCTTATTTCTGGAGAACCTAAGCTTGATCTTTGGATAAAATTCATGTAACATTCCCATAAGCAACAATTACCAAATAGGTAGGACTGTGCTAATTGAATTGACTGATTTTACACTTGGTAGAAGAATCAGTGTAGAGAAAAAGCACAATTTAACCACTAAAAAAAACTTCATGACTGAAAACACTGGACCAATCCAGCAGCCCAAAATGAGAAATGGTAGCTATTCATTCCTTCTGCATGATATAGGGAGTCCCCTGCTTTAATTTTCTGGTTCAAGACTAAGCAAAGAAAAAAAATTAAAAATAAACAAACAAAAAATCAAAAATGTGCGCTCCAAATATTACAGTCCCTGTAAATGACAAGTGGAGTAATCCAGCAGCAGTGGACATTAAAAATACAGAAGGATTAGTAACAATAAATTCCTAATCTTATTTATAAATGAATTCTTGGTTTATAAAAGGGACTATAGCATGTGGCAGCTTAGAATAGCAGAATAGTGCTGATACATATTCTGAAAACTATTAGAATAGGCTCTGCTCATAGCAGGATATTCACCCTCTGGATTGAGGCTAGTCAAGCACACAGCATTTGGATTAGAAGCATGAGATACTTGTCACTATATAAAAACTGAATTGAGGAAGTCACTCAAGCTCTTCTTCTGAAATCAGGCACAGGAAGAGCCAACCATAGGAACAAAAATATCATTATTAAAGAGATTTCACAGAGAAAAAAAAAAAAAGAAAGTGGATAAAAGAGATAATATAAATTCACACAATATTTTTTAAAGAAAAATCTTTTTACAACCACTGGTATTTAATGCCATTACACTGATATTCAATGTTTCACCCTGAAAAGTATTTTATTCTTTAATTACAGAAAGTATGTGGAGCTGAAGCATGTTCAAGACATGTAATTTATTAATTCTAATGAAGAACTTGGAACACATTTTAGGTTGCAATTTGATTAGGACTAAACTGTGCAGTGAGGCTGAACCAGCCACACGTGGCAGGGATCTTGTACAAGTCTGAAATGATCTTATTTCCCTACACTTTACAGCAGGCAGTCCACCCTTCATGCCTCAAATCACATGTCCTGTTCCTCTCCCTTCTACCATATTATTATTTTACATCCTTTCTATCCATATCCATACATTTACATCCTTTCTATCCAGCATTTCAGAGCTCTCTGCATTTCCCCATTTCCTTGCTCACCATAACATCCCACCAAAGCTGCCATGTGATTCCAGGAGAGAGAAAACAATCCAAGCCCAGATTCCATCTGAACCCTCTTCCACATGACAACATCAGTGCCTCCCAGCCTTGCAAATCCTGCCTGGATGCTTCCCCCACCTAAATGTGCACACTCAGCCCTGGAGGTGATTGAGATTAGCCCTGAAACTCCAGGATCAGCAAGGTGGTGCCCACAGAAGATCTGGTTTGGCAGCTCCCCTCACTGCAGCCCATGGAAGCCAACAATAAAAGCAACACATCCACTGAAAATTTAGTGGATGCACTTCACATGCACAATGAAATTAGTGCCATCATGTTTTTTAGATGTATCACCTTTTATTCTTGCTAGTAAATAGCTTAATCTTCTACAGGAAAATTACTACTTAACAAAAAACCCTCAAAGAAAGAAAGAAAATGTTCATTAAACCACATTCAGTGCTGAACTAGAGGTCTTTCGAGTGACCTGGTGTTGCAAATTTCAGGTTCTTTTTGTGAAAGAGGAGGTTGCATTAATACTTATATTTGTTACCCTTTCAGATTACCTTTTTTCAGGGTTAATAAGCTCAACTGCTTGCAAAATAAGCAAAAAGCTTAAAAGCACTGAAAGTATTTATATTAGGTGTTTGTATTTCCATTTGTTCAGCTTCTCTTGAAGTCTAAGAAATTGACAACCTCAAAATATGAACTCCTGCAGCTACAAACAGCAAAGGATTTAACCAAAACTAACTGAACTGGTTGCATTGAAGGAATGGCCAGCAGACAGCCATCCATTTCAGAGAAATTAATTGTGTCTCCTCAGCCAAGAGCATCTGTTTCAGGAAAGTAGGACAAAGGCTGGAATGTAGCACAGCCTTTCACATCCAGCATTAACCAGATGACCCACAATGACCTGGAACAGCATAATTCTGACTCTGTTGAACAAGCCAGTACCAGGTCTTCCACAACTCAGCTGCATTGACATCAGCACTTAAAAAAAAAAAAAATAGAGTACACATTTTTGATGTGGCTTCTATTTACAGAAAGCAAAATTACACATTTTGGGGGGATGTTTTCACATTTCACTTTCAGAACACTTCAGTTATTGCACTTAATAGGTTTCTGCCTTAAGACTTTCATTTTGAACAATTTTCTCACCAGAAGTCAACTCATGCATGGACATTTAATTTATTAGCTTTGAATGCAGTGCAAATCAAGTGATTAAATATATATATATATGTTTATACAGAGTTAAACTTATTTGAAATGTTTACATACAAATATAGTTAAAACAATAGTTGAAACATATTAAATAAATGCAACCTCTATACCATGGATTTTTTCTTAAATAATAGAAAATGCAACCTGAATTTTTTTCCAAACTTCTGCACATGAATTTCTACTGACCACAGTGGGTGTTGCATTTTTAAGTGGACTACATCTCACGCAAAACTCTGGATTTCAAGATGCATTTTTAGCAGCCTACACCAAGACTAATGAGTAGATCTGGTTTAGGACAGGGCTAGGACAAGATGATACAAAAAATTCTCACTGAGAAGAATGGGACATGGATTAACAAAAATTTAAATGGTGGTGTTTGCAGAGAGTAAGGAACAGCAGTGTACTGAAGATGAATTACACAAAGCTAATTAGCCCAGCCACAGCCCCATGATGTTTCCAGCTCAAGGACTTCTTTGGAGAACTCCTCTTTCAGCCCCCTACCCTTGCTGTAAGCTGGTGAACTGCAACTGCTCAGAAGATCCATTTCATATGGAGTAAGACAGGCTCAACTCAAAGGGTTAGTGCAGAAGGATGAGCTCAACTCTACTTGATACTTTGTCATGGTATTTTGTGATGAGAAAGCCCCAAAAATGAAGATGTTGAAGGACACTTGACAGCAGATCCAGCAACAAGACAGAAGATTGATGAACCAATAGTCAAAAATTTAGCCAACGCTTTAGGTGGCTGAAAGCTTTATTAATTATATCACTTTTCTGAATGAGTTTTAGTACTTCCACAGTCTCACAAGACTATTTGGTGGGGTGGGGGAAGAGTTTTTGATTTGCTGAGATCATCAGGCAACTTAAAAGCCTGTACAAGTGCAGACTGCAGAACAGTGGTACTTATTTAACAAATCCATTCTGGGATGCAGCTGCTGACAAATAGGCATAGATAAAATGGTCCTGTTATATGCATGAGGTTTCTACATGGCAATTACTTAAAATTTACAGCTTATGCACTCAGCAAGTCGAGAAAAATGCCAACACATTTGTGGGACTGAATGACTTTTCACATGCTGTGACTGCACCTTTGAATTTTCACAGAGCAGACACATGGGCATGCCTACAATTCCAGCTGCAAAAAATCATGGAGAATACACAAATTACAGTAAAAAAATCACCTTGGTATTATCTGAGAACTGATACTTATTGCTTATGTGTTTCACAATGAAAATGAACAGAATCCCAAATAATACAGTCCCACAGAGATGAAAAACACAATCATCTTTGCTTCAGCTTAACTTGTTTCATGATAGAAGAGCTGGACTGCAGAATTTTATTTGTATTTTTAAGTGTTGCTGGTAAAGTTTCATGCACACTTTAAATTCTTCAAGACAGTAGGGAGACAGAAGGTGGCTGGCAAAAAAAAAAAAAAAGCCAAAAAATTTCTTTTCTGGGTACTCAGAATATTTGCATAGAGTCAGATACATAACTGAATTAGCTTCATCAAATATCACACAATAATTGCCCTATCTTCTTGATCACTTATTTTCAGTATGGATATAAACAGATGTACACAAACAATTCTTTGCCTATCTCATAATTTCCATTTAATTCTGCTATGTTTGCAATGCTATGCACAGATAGAGGTTTTCAAGATGACTTAACCATCACAAATACTATGAAAAAACTCTCAAAAAATATTGTATCATTATCATGAGCCTGAGTAGCCTTAGAACTCAATTTAGTTAGTGCTAACTTTAAAAAGTTAAATTCAAAGGTTCTGAGATCCCACCATCAGGGAAAAAGAGGAGTAAGCACTTTTACTCTAAATATTAATTATTTCCTTTAAATTCCATAGTTGGAAGAAAGACTTCAGTTTAAATTCTCTCTATTTACACATCTGTTTAAGTTTTCATCTGAGCTCTGAAGTGTGAGCTGTCTAAAGGTGTGCTGAAGAAACAAACCAGAGTCACACCCTACACTGAAGTCATCCTAGAGAATCTTGCTTTGACTATATTTGAAATAAAACAGTTACTGTGACTTTGGCAACTGAAACATGATGAAAAAAAAGGGAAAGTACTTGTAAATATCAAAAGAAAGTATCTAAGAACTTAAAAGTGGTGCAGAAGCAGCAAAATCTGAGATATTGTTATGTAAAATGAGGTAGTTCTCTACTGACCCATTCTTACAACCCTTCCACAGACACCATTGAAGTTGGGTATAGTTGTCTTTTTTACTCAATCAGACATTAATGTTTAGTGTTACCACATTATCCTTACTCAAATCCAAACAACAACAACAACAACAACAAAAACAAACACAAAAAAAGCCCAAAAAAAGAAAAACACTTTTTTTTTTTGTCAGTTTTGTCACTGACAGGTGTCAATGGGCTCCTCATGTTTTTGGCCCAAAACACACAGCAATTTCATGTTTATTCAGAATTATTCTTCAGCTGATTTAATAAATCTAAAATATCAGGACTTATGGCAACTGATATAAGACCAAAACAGAACAAAAAAGTAAAAGCTCAGACAATGGAGAAAGAATAGATAAAGTCACAGATTTAAAAAAAAAAAAAAAAAACAACTTGAAAGGGGAATACAAAGCCTAAATCAAAGAATGTTGGGAAAAACAATCATTTTCTCACAAATAGAAATGCAAAGTATTTTATGGCTCCTTTACATTGTGGCATTTTCCTGGATTAGAAAAGTAACCTTATATACAGTGTCATCTTGCACCTCATGTATAAATTATTCATTGCAATGTAAGCCAAGGGAAAAAACCTACTGTGCCAATCTAAATGATTTCAATCAGAAGGTACCTAAAACTCAGTTCCTTATTCAGATCTCTCCCCATACTGGTAACACTCACTAGGAGGGAAAACAAAAAAAGAACTTAGTATCATTTTAATGTGCTAAGAAAGCAAATCTGAGCTTTAGTGATCACAGAACCACAGAAACAGAGAATGGCCTGGGTTGGAAGGGACTTGAAAGATCATCTATTTCCACCCTCCCTGCCATGGGCAAGGACACCTTTCATGTTTTTGGAATCACTGTGCTGCCCAGAACCTAAGCAGAACAAAAGAAATAAAGGTATTCTTTATCATATTTCCTCTATTTTGAAATAATAATACCCCTCTCTCTTCCTCATATCTAAGGATCAAGCAGCATCCATATTCTAAAAGTTTTTTTGGAGTGTTGCAGAATGTTGTAGAAATCACAGGATGTTTTCAGTGCACCTGGCTTAAATCAGATTGTTAAATAGCATCTCTAACATAGAAAAATCAGTGAAACAACAGCAGCTCTGGTTCTAACACCTCAGTCCTGCACATGTTCATGCTTGGCTGTTTTGAAAGGAGTGGGCTGGTGCAGAAAGACTTATAAGTGTTCCTTCATTTATTTATTGACAGCCCACCTCCAACACAGTACATAAATGATCCATTTTAGTGGTTGTGAATCACAGCACTTGAAAAGAATTAACTACTTATTATTCTCTCTCTTTCCAGTCAGATATTTCTTTAAGAGAACACTTGCACATAGAAGGATTTGATTCAGGGGTCCAACACTTCCTGAGAAAAAGAGGAAATGCTGTAAAAATTAAGTACTTGCAATAATTGTAAATATGTGCTGATCTGCAGGCCAAACTATGGGCTGGGGGAGAAAGTTTTGGGGAAACTTCTGAAGGTAGCTGGTTTGATAATTTTAAATTTATAATACACATTCAGAAATCTTCTGCACACTTGTACCCAATTACAGTTAGGAACAGTAAATCTATGAACACACCCCTTTTAAAAGTAACTAGTCTGCTAACCCATGCAAACTGAACCACTATCTCTGAGATGCAACTCTGCAATAAGGAATTCTAAGCACTGAAGAAACTCTGGCAGTGAGTTTTTATTAGTAGTTTTTAATGGTAAAAACTAAAACTAAAGATATTGTAAAAAGGCCATTACCACGCAGAGCATAATAAAATGTGACTCCTGCTTCAGAGCTAAGGATATTTGCTTGTCAGGAATAAAAATGGATTTTTAAAAATTCTTTGTGAATTGGAGTTGTTTTGGGTTTCTTTCCTGTTTTCAGAAATAAATCAAAATATCTTTCATTGCTTTTCAAACATTGGAATAGCTGCTTTGGTGATGCTAAAATCTCACAAAAATTAACATAAAATGAATTATTGCTTTTAACATTGGTAGATACAAATTTGCAATTGTATGGGTACTATTTAGATATCTGACTAAATCCCTAATTTGTGTCAAGTAAAAGCATTTTTGATTGTTCATTATTAAGCCTAAAGTAAAAACCCAACTTTCTGTTTCAGATTCCACTCTGTATTGCAGCACTTGAGAAGGAATAGGGGAAACAAATTCCATGAAAAAGTGTTTTCATACTCCTCCATTAACAGCTGCAGCTTATTTTTTGAGTAAGTAATTACATACTTAGAGCAAACACATTTATAACTCTGACCTAGCCAGAGCACATTTTCATTTCTTTTTCAGTGCAGAAGTACATTTTCCCCTTATTTCTTTATCTTCCATCTGTTCTTTCAACGTTTTAGTTTAAGCAGTGGTCAATGAGAGGCACTCTCTCCAGAAGTGCTACATACTGGAGTTGGAGTCTAATTAGACATTTATTATTCTGCTGCAACACTGAACACTAATAAAACAAATCTATCTCGCTCTTAGGCAGTTCATTATAATCTAGCTTCACTATTTCCTATTGCAGCATTAATGGCATTGAGACAAGACAGTGATTAAAAATTTATATTTTTTGTAAATGGAATAAAACTTAATAAATTGGTTTTCTTGTTAAATTAATTGTGGTTTATATACTGCTACTACAGAATTACAACAAATTTCTTCCAGCAATTATTGATGATCTCATTGTGCTGTTAGCAAATTAGTCCCAAAGTGTTTAAGAAACCAACAGTGGAAAAGGATTAAAAAGGTTCACACAACTAAATAAGTTAAACTGATTAGAACAAATAATCCTAAATATAACACCAAGTATAGAGTCTAAAAAGTTATTTGAATTAACTCCAAACTCACTCAAACTGAAAATAAAAGGAAGTGTATCACCATGCTGAATAAAACTACACCCTTTGTTCAATGCAAAAGTTCTTTTCCATAAAGTAAAAAGTGTTACGCTGAGGAATTATTAGCAGTTAAAGTAGCATTCTCAATGAAACATTAAAAAATAACTTCTTCTAACATTTAAGACAGCTAAATTCATGAAAAGTAGTAGCCTGGTGTTCTCAGTCCATACTTAGGAATTCAGCTAAGCAACAAAGATGAAAGAACAGCACCACCTAGTTCTCTATTTAAAAGTTTTCAAATATCATCATCCATTGATTTATTTTTGTAATCTAAATTCACATATGTGTGTGTATTCTGCAATAAAATCTGTCACATTGCCACAGGAAACAATACTAACAAGTTTGTCAGGAGTTATTAAAGCATCTGATGTAGATGCTTTACAAGGGTGTACTGTGAAAAAAAAAATCAAAAACAACTTGCACATGCAAGAATGGCAGAGATTTGCAATAATACAAATCTTGTTCTGAAGCACCAGAAACGCTGGATGGATTGCTCATCTTTTCTTAATTCTACTCTTGGGACTATTCCCTAAATTAGCCAAAACACTAATGTATTTGTATTGATTCCCCTATACAATAGCCTGACACTGTATGAGAGTGTTCCACATGTTCCAGACACAAAAAATATATTCATGACACAGACAGCCCCAGAGCCTCAGTAATGCTTTTAAAAAACTTGCTGCCAGTTGTTTCATAGTTACTTTTCTATTCTGCAAGCAACAGAAGCCTTTCAGAAATGGGGTACATATTTCAGGTGTTAGCTGAACTGGAAGTTTTCATGTGAAAAATTCCCCTTTCAGAGAATGAGTGGTGTGTATTGGGACAATCCAGAAGTTTACCAGGAGACAAGAGCAGCACCTAAGAAACTGCCTACTCCTACTACTCAAACATCTTACCCAAGTTGTAGTAGCGTGGCTGCCAATGTTTAAATCTGATAAGCATGTTGCTACACATGCAGAGAAGTAATTCCATTTTTCTAGACATGCTGGATTTCCTAAGTTCTCACTCAGATCAAGAGGACAAAATAACAGTGGAACTGTATTTCTGAAGACATCTTCTGTTTTGACATTGATATTCATAAGTCAACTCCAATTTCTCATACTAATATACATTTCACTGAATCTTTTCTGTAAGCCTCTTAATTCAAACAGAGCACAAGTGACATTGATACTTTGAGTATTCTGGGTTGTACTGCATTCTACAGTGAAATGGCTTGTCTTGTAACATTAGAGAGAAAATGGGAGTTAACTGCACCTACAGAGTGCTTTAGCTGCCTTTGAATGAGATGCTCAAACCAAGCAATTGATTTCTCTTAACTCAGAATGAGGAAAATTAAATGGGGCTACGCTGAAATGCTCTCATGCAGTACATTTGTACCAATCTGCAGAAATTCATCTCAATTCCTGGTTTTCCCATGGTGACTTCTCAAGTATTTTCAGCTCTCATATTCACCCCGTCCTACTTATGCCTGTAGGAAGTCCTCCACGTTTTGCTGACATAAAAAAAAAAAATCAGGTGAATGGACAAAAGAGACTGGAGCTTTATGACCATCCCTATAAAAAGCATTTGAAACCAGTTTCCCTGGCAGGAGGCAGGCTCCAGTGCCAGGGACTGACTCCAACTGGCTCTCCTCCTCACCCCTGTCAGTACACGTTTGAGGAAGGCAGAGAAGAAGTGGGTAGAAAACACTAATAATTAAAAATAAATAAAACCAACAAAAAAAAAAGGGAAAAAATAATTCTAATTCTGCTATCACATCCATCTCAGGTAGTTTCTCCTCAAAGTAGGAAGAAGGATGTCCTCTCACAGAATGCACTGCCCCTAAAATCTTGACTCGTTTCGTTCCATTTCCTGCAGAGGGCAAGAGGTGGAAAGTCACAGCAGGAGACAGGTGAAAAGCCCCACTGCATCCTGCAAACCTGCAGTCATACAGGGGTTTGTTCCAGCCTGATCTTCACAGATGTCTTGGTCCTTCACAGCAAAGTGTCTGTGTTAACTCCAGAAGGGATGTTTCATTCCTAGAGAAAATGAGCTGTCCACATGCCTTGTCCTCCATCCATCCATGTACCATCCATGAAGAACACCCAGGCACTGTCCTGGCACAGCTCACTCCTTGCAGAATTGACTCATCAATGTAAACAGATTAGACAGGATCTGAATTTGAGGCCTTTATCCTCACAATCTTAAGAAAGCAAATCCCTCATGCATACAGAGCAGGGCTACTGCTGTTTCCCCACCATGAGCCTTGAAGCAGCAAGCAGAAGGAAAAAAAAAATGTTTGTTGTTTTGGAGGTTTTTTTTTATTTGCAGTTATCCTGCACAGACAAGGCCTACAGGGAGATTAATCTGCATTTATCTGTGACCAGCCAGTCACATATTTTGAAATTTACAAAAAGTTCAACCAATTAAAAGGAAAAAAAAAAAAAGAAAAGCCTATGATATTAATTCTAAACAAAAACTTTTCATTTGTTTACTTGAAATGATAAAGACTGCTAGATTCTGTTTTCCTGTTGGGGTTTCTGGTCTATTTCAGTTTGCAACAGACATAGTCTAATGAACATTAAGTACATCTGCACTTCCAAATCCTGTGGTACAGACATCACAGTAAAATGAAGAATACCCTTCATAGCACATGTTCAACTGCCTTCTTTATCCAGATTTCCTGCTATTCCATTTTGCATCATATCAGGAAGAAATTGTTCTTTTGTAGAACAGAAGTATCACTTCTAACAGACAAAAGCAGATCTGTACAAAATCTGGTGTATCTCTTTCTCTCAAAATCCAAAGACAGCTTGGGAAATTCTACAATCCCATTGTTTTTGAGAACTCTTCTCCTCCCCCTGCCCCCAGATATTGCTTCCACAAAATATATAAAACTCTAATCACTTAAACCAATGTTCTATTCCAAGCTATTTTGAAATTACATTAATCTTACGTGCTAAGCATGTGAAAGTCCCATAAATAAGTCTACAAGCCAGTGAGGTTTTTTATCTATCATAAATAAAAACAAATGGCCCATATATTTCTATTGATTATATGCTTTCCCAGTGGCTCCCAAATTCACCATTCAGAATGCAGCAAAGCAGTAATGATTTATAATTTGCAAAACAAAGATGGCTTAGGAAGCTGAAAACATTTTAATTTTATTCTGGTCCAATTCTAAAACTCAGGCTTATTTTATGGGGAAAGTACTGAAATTATGCGAGCTATGGACTATTATTTAAGGAGTTAATTAGATTTATTCACTCTAAGAACCAATTTTGCATTTTGCACACCAAAAAGAAGCATTAACCAGAAGGTGGTAAACCACAAACTTTACATTTACTGAGGAGAGATATGCCACATGCTTGACAAAAAAATCCATATAAAAAGAAGAATGGCAAATGGTTCTGCAGAAGATGGGCAAATAGTCAAATTCTAACCCATACTTAAATTACTTATACCCTGCCTGTGTTCAAAACCACACCATCTTGACTGTGTTTATATAAGCAGCAGTCAAGATTTGCCCTAAGACATGTTAGGCTGAGGACTCCAGCCTTTAGAGAAAACAGTCTTTAAAGCTAATTCACTGCTAATTTGGTTTTATACCAAAAGATGAGAGACACTCTTTTAATATACAATGTCCCACCAATTATCTGACTTGGTAGCTAAGTTCTGAAAAGCTTCTCAGTGTTAGGTGTTGCCACTTTTGCTACAATTGGTTTAAAAATAAAATTGAAGGGATTCCCTTTTGACTGCACACATGTAATTAACCACAATCACCACTGAACAAGATGGCACTTCTATCTTCCTCCATATCAGTCCAAATCTCATCCATTTTTCATAGGGTTACAAGGCTACATGATACAAGCCTCAGGACATCAGTAACATTATTAGAAATCTCCAATGGAAAAGTTAAAAACTGTAAAGTTAAGAGAAAACTGCAATGCCAAGAAGATGCTTCACATGTCATTTAAGAAGTGGCATGTTAGTTTGAGGTTTCCTCCAAAGACAAGGAGGTCTTTCATTCTCACTACTATTATCTTAGTTGCTAACAAAAGAATTCATATAAATGGAATACTTCAATATATTATACCATCTGATGACTTGTCACAGATTTGGGATAATTTGTTAATCCTTGATTAGTAATCAGTTTAGTGAGTAATATTTCTAGTCACTGCATTTATTCTCCAATTTGCAAATGGCTGCAGTTCAAAGTTTTTGTGCATTTGAAGACATAAAAAATCTCATTCAGTTGAAAGAAATTCAAGAGTGAAAATAAGTGTTTTCATTTATCAAATTCAGTCTTACTTTCTCTGTTTAAACTGAGCAAATCAATGGAGAATTCTTCACTGTTCTCCAGTGCACCACAATAAAATACCAACTAGCATGTCAAGATTTTAACTTCACATATAAAAACATATTAACACTCAGAGAAGGAAAAAAAAACCACTTTAAAAGGGATAAATAGGAAATGAACTTGATGCTAGGACATACTTTTAACAATCTTTTAATTAAAATAAATTTGATTGCTTCTGCTTTAACTAGTACAGCTTTTCCCCTGGTTAGGGACTAACCAGAACAGCCTTCCTGCCTTACAGCATAGCAGGAATAAAAGCAGGTCAAGTTACACTGTTAATCCAGCAGATGTAGGTCAGTTTGGGATAAATATCTGAACAGACAGAAAATACCACAGTGCCCGTGCCTACTACGACTGCTGCTGTGAAGTAATTTGGTCTTACTCTCTTCAGAGCTGTCAGTCAGTGCCAGTTCTTGAATCTCCAGTGCTGAACTTGGGGAAAAAAACAAGAGTTTTAAGACTCCAATGGGTTTGTACAGCTGCACTGCCTATTCAGCTTCTGCCAGAAGCAGCAGCAATAATGCAGTGCATCATTATTGATGCACATTGATGATAAAGGTGTAACTGTATCTTCATAAGTGGTCACAGATATTTTTGCCTGTAACAGCAGACTCTGGTTCCTTCACCTAAGGTTTAGTAATTGAATTACCATGATTAGAACCATTGTTTGATTAATACTGTGGTATATAAGAGCTTTAAAATATCACCAGGATATTTTTACCTCTAACTTAAAAAACAATCTCTCCTGCACTATCCTTCCCATCAAACTGTTTACACAAAGATGATGATAGAGGGAATATCAAAGCTATTTAAACAACCTCCATACTGGATATGTGATGACACACTCTGCTTTACAAAAAACCTAAACCTTGCCAAATCCATTCAAAAAACAAAGGAAAAGCTGTAGAGTAGTTCAGGAATGTATCTCCACATGAACAAAATTTATACAGCAAAATATTCCGCTCTGAAAGAACTTTAGGGGTTTGAATTGAGGAACATATACTATAATTATTTTTCTGAAACTGAAGAACAGCTGCCTATGGATAGTTAATAATCTCCATCAGCTATTTAAGGAAAAAAACATAAATCTAAATTGAGTATTAAAAAACAGAAAAAAAAAGATGAATGCATGAATTTATGGTAATGTAAAACTATATTAAAATTGATTTGCTACTACTTTACATGCAAAAGTTATAAAAGCACTCACACTCTCCAAGAGCCATTTGATTGAACTAGAAACCAGTAAATACAACTCAACTCACTGTTGAGAGGAAATTGTCTTTCCCTCAAAAATCCTAAACTTGTCAAGACAGCAAAAGCATTCCTAAATAAGACTTACAAAGGTCCCAAGGTCTCTATTTTGCAAATAAAGGGATAGCAAAGGATGCAGGTATGATTTTTTTTTCTCACATTTACAGATTAAAGGGAAAGGAGATGGGAAAATAGGTAGACAAACCACCTACATTGTTCCCTAACCCCTCTGTAGCTTTTCCAAGTTCCACATGCTGAAAAGTCCTACGCACCAAACTCCAGCATTAAAGGAGAGCACCAGAAGAACAGCTACAGAGCCCCCAGTGTGTTGTCCCTGAAATAAATGTTCTCTCTTTCTTCCAACCCCCTTAGAATGCTATAATGACAGTGGCTTATGCATTGATATTTAAAGCACCTATCCTGAGCTTAGTATGCATTAACATAAGAGAAACTGCAAACATTTGGGCTTTGTCTTTAATTTTCATTTATAAAATGAAGGGAAAAGATCCTGAAATAGGTTCAGAGGGGAAAAAAGGAAAAAAAAAAAAAAAGCCACAGCATTAAGGACCCTTGCAAAGACACACTCATTTTTGAAAATACTCAGTTCTTTCCAAAATGTTTTCATTATGTAGAAGGATAATTGCTCAAGGGCAAATTCCTGAGAGAAATCATGATTTTACAATTTATTCCTTGCCACTGGAATGTGATATTTGCCTTTCTTCCTTTCAAACACACCTCAAAAACTCCTTGGGAAGAAGGGATATGCTCATTAAGATCATACTTAATATCAATGCAATCCCAGAGGATACACACACTACACTGTGTCTAATAGTTTTACCATTCTGCATTTGTTTTAGGATGTGTATTTTAAAAAGCATGTCAGTGGCAATCTCTCTACAGAAGACCCTGCATTGTTTTGAGAGGCCCTAACTTTTGGGAGTTTCTGCCTGCTGTTCAACTCAATTAAAACAAAATTGAAGTAATCCTTCTTTCTCTTAGAAAATGCATTAAGAGGACAATGACAACATCTCCTATTTCTAGTCAACCCCATTCTGGTTGGTTATACTGCTGTTCTTTTTGACAAGCACCTGATGTCCACATCCATACCATACACAACTGCTGTTACCAGTTAATCAACACTTTTAATGCACAGGAGAGAAAAAGGAAAAAAAAAAAAAAAACAAACCCAAAACCACCTCAAAATCCAAGCTTCAATTTAAATAGCAATATTAAAAGAATAACTCCTATTAAGAGAATAATTATTAGGTGGAAAGAGTAAGGGTAATCTCATTCAACACATTTTGTCAATAGTAGGATCAGGCCAGAGAGATGAGATAGCTAATTATGAGAACTAAGGCTTCTGGAATAACAAACTATAACTTAGAGACATTTGCAGTACATTATCATAGTATTGCAACTGACAAGTAAATTTAAAAGCAGAGGCAGATCCACTGTTCTACATTTCTGAAATAAGATTTTAAAAAAAGAAGTACAAAACTAACAGAAAAAAGTACACAAGAAAAATGTATTTGCTTCAACAGAGGTGCTGCTGTTGATCAGCACTTCCATGGAGTTACTTCTTTGGTGACAAACTTCAAAACTGTTTACTGTTGATTTCATGGTAGAAACTTGGTAAATACTTTGAGTGCAAGAATATTTGAGTGAGTAATCCCTACTCATATCCTCCACAGGGAAGCTGTGGGGCATCATCAATGGAAATCTGGATTGTTTACTTACTTCATGTTCTAAACCTGAACTGCTATAAAATGACTAACAATACAAAGTCATGAAGAAATCAAGCAAAATAATTCATAAAATATGAACTAGCCTGAGAACTAAGCAGCTGATAAGCCTACCAAGCCCTGGTTAGATTGATGGAAGTCATATAAAGATAGATACCATCAAGTAGAGTGAAAAAATTTATGTTTCAACTTGTGTCCAAAATATTCCACATAGAGACTGTACTAGAACTACTGCATTTTATGATGCAATTTTGTATGCCCTCACAGTACCAACAGAATTAAAACTCCATGCATTTGACTTGCTGTACACTGTATTAGCATATGAACACTTAGCTGTCAAGACAACCCCTGTGCAGGCAGCCTTGGGTTGCCAAGGTTTTGCTAACAGAAATCCAACTGAAAATTCAAAACAAAGTCTAAATACACAAGATATTGAGTAATGTGTAACAACTTCATCTTAAATCAGCTTAGACCATCTCGTAAGTACTCATATCCATGTTTGTCCAGGTTTGTTTGCAGGTTTTTTTATTCTGCTTGTAACAGACCTGGGCTAATGAAAAGAGTCTCACCCGCCAGCAATTACCTGTCTTGGCTGATTTGTTGCATCAGTGGTCACGGTTTCTGACAAATTAAAGAGTCCCTACATAATTTTCATTAGTAGACAGGTTGCAAGCCTTTGAAGTGTCTGAAGGAACCGCACTGAGAAGATTTGCCCGGTGTTGGCAAAATCTTGGACGTGGATCGTTTGCTCCCACTCATGGCACTACCCAGTGCCTTCCCGGAGCCGAGCACATTAAGGCATTAGATGCCATTTGCATTATCACACAGCAGGGGGCTACAGCAGCTACAATTCCAGGATAATCCTAACCTGTATCTGTATCCTATCTGTATCCAGCAGAACTATTTTTATTGTAGCAGTTTCTCACGTGGCGACTCTTGACAATAACGAGCTTACTCCTCAGGTTGCATACAAACAGCTCAGATGAAGCACTTGAGTTATTCTAAAAACATGCCCACCCTGCAACTGTTACATTTTGTCCGAGACTACAATCATGAAGTCAAAAGACAATCAGAAGAAAAAAAATGTAAGGCTGTCTGTAAACATAAATAACAGGTTAACCTCCTGGGACATCCTCTAAGTACTCCAGGCTCATTACAGCGCTCAAGTTTAGAACAGCAGCAGCCACAGATCCTACTCTTTTCACAGCAAATGCTGGAGAGGGCAGAGCAGACAAATACCATCCCCGAACTCAGCTGACAAACCGCTTCCCAGCTCCACATGCTATTACTCCCTCTCCCACCTCCGTGGCTCCCCTTTCACAGCAAGCAGTTGACACTGGGCTCTTTTACTCGTTGTTTGCCTCCTCTCTGAAGAGACTGCTTGCTGCTAATGCTATTCCATGCAGAAGCTGAGCAGCATTATTCTATGTCCTCTTCCCTCAGCTGATGCTTCATCAATACTCAGGACAGATTCCTTGAGCAAGTCTCTCCACAGATCTTGCCAGAAAGGCAAACTTCCATATAGGACACATGTCAGCTTGACTCTTTGTCGCCTTGTTTTTAATTAGCTTCAGTTTCACCAACAGAAACCATCGGTGATTACAGTTCAGAAGTGCTTTGGATCCTCAGGACAAAGATGTTATTCCCATCAGAGCTGACAGAAAAACCTGCATGTCCCAAGGCCCACAAACAAAAAATGGAAGGAATCTAATAAATCCATTGAGCCACTTCACAATACAGTTTGGGCATGTAAATCAAGACAAAGGAAAAACTACTTTTAAATGCAGCTATTAAGCTATCAACAAGAAATGTGTCTAATGGTAACTGTGTCTGCTACTTCTGTCAAAATAAATGGCAGAAACGAACGAAACAACATTTACGAAGTTGCACTTTAAGGTGGACTGAAGGAATTTGATATTCTGTTGGATACAGCTGCCACTGAGGACAGGCTTATGTAATATATTTATTCATCTCCTCCATTCTCCTTTACCTCAGGAAACAAAGGTTGGAGAAATTACTTCCTCTCACTTCTGCTTGAGTGCTACAGGTTCTTTATATCCCCTTGAAAGAACACTCTGCTGAAGTGTGGTACACAGAGAGCCTAAGTATTTCTGACTGAAGTTTTAATCAGGAGCTGAAAAAATAATTGTGTGAGAAACTGAAGAGAGGGGAAATGTTTTACACATGCAGAGGGCAAGCTGGGTAATGTGTTAGGCATCACTTTTCCCCATCTCCAAGTACAGGCCCAATCTGGTTATTTTCACACAGCCACAGTCAGGTTTTGCAGTACACCCCATTTCTTTGCAACACGTTTTTTACCTGCTGCAGTTCACAGAGTTACATTCTGCCTGGCACGCTCTCTAAACTGCAGTGAAAGACATCACTGTTTTTAATCACTGGTTTACTCTTAAAGCTGCGCCGCGCTGAATGCGGCTGATTGCATCTTAGGAAAGATCAAATCCTCCTCCTCCAGCAGCAACCCCGATTTTATTGGTGACAGAAAGTCAGTCCAGAGGCTTCCCACCCCCAGCTCCGTTGCAGGGCAATGAATTGACAATTCACAGGGAAATGTAAAAGGCAGAGAGGAGCCAGCCCCCAGGTGCAGCGCGCCGCACATGCCCCCATAAATAATCCTGTATAGCACCAACACAGCAGCTCCTTGTGCGGTGACGTACCGGGCAACCCATAAACATCGGGAAAGAATACAAATAATCCGCCCGACGGAGCCGTCCTTCGCGGCTGCCCAGCGCACTCCCTTCCCCTCCCATTCCTTCTCGCGTCCTCGGTCGGGAACTTCCCCGCGAGGTGGAGCGGGGGCACTCGGGGGTGTCTGGACGATGGGGATGGCAGCGGGGGAGGCTCCCGTGTTTCGGGAACCCGGGCGGCTGCCCATGCCCCCGCTCCGGGCTGCCAGCCGCGGCTCCCTCCGGAGAGATCGCCCGACACATGACGCAGCCATGTGAAACGCGAAATATATTAAAGTTGACGTGAAATGGCATGACGGAGGAGAGCGGGGGGGAGAAAAAAAAAATAGAAGGTTAAAAAAAACCCCTACAAGGCCACTTAGTTTAATCGACTCTTCGCTTCTCCTTCCCACACCGAAACACCGAGGGAAGGGCTGGGAGATGCCCCGCATCCTCCCGGAGGAGCGGGGTCCGCCAGTGAGTTGCAGCGGGGTGGCTCCCCGGCCCCCTCCGCACCCGCCGGGCCGCGGGGCCGGGGCCGCTCCCCGCCCGCCACCCCGCACCGTGGGGTCCCCGCCGAGCGGGGCGGCCGGAGGGCCGCGCTGCCATCCCGGGAGCGAGGGGGCAAACTCCCGGCGGCAGCGCAGCGGGCTTGGCTGCCGGCTCGGCTCCCGCCGGAGCGGGAGAGGACTGGGGGAGGCTCCCCCGCAGGCAGCCGCGGCGGGCGGTCACCTCGCAGCGCGTCGCGGGGCTTCCCTGCGCGGCGGCCGCTCCATCCCACTTGGCCGGATAACGGGAACGAGGGGGAGCGGCGGCGGGCAGGAGGGAGAGGGGAATACATTCAGTCTGCAAACTAGCTGCAGGATGAGCCGCCTGGAGCAGGATGGCGAAGGGATCCGGGCTCATCCGATTACCCTCTGTGGACATTCGATGCCTCTCACACAGACACGCACTCCCGGCGGCGGCGCAGCGAGGCGCGGGCACCCCCCCATCCCGCCGCCCCCCGCCGGGGGGGCACGGCTGGAGCCCGCACGTTTCCCCGGGATGCTGTAGCAGAGCACACGCCGCTGCTGCGGCTGCACTCGCACTTTCGGGGGCACGTTCGCGGCGGCCGAGGGAGGAGGTGACGGCCAGTCGGGGGACGGCTGCGGGGGTCGGCGAGCGGCTGGCGACGGCGGGGTGAGGGGTAGGTGGAGGAAGAAGAGCGGAGGGCGAAGGAGGGCGGGAATAGGCTGACGAAGGAAGGGCAGGAAGGGTTAACAGCCGTGCGGCGCTTCAGCGCTGGATAGCGCTACCAGAGCGGGAGGCTGGGGGCGCACGGCGAGGGGGGGAAGCCGGGAGAGGGGCGAGGGAGGGAGCGGGTCAGGAGTGGGGCGGGGGGGGAAATCTGGGATGCCCCGGGCCGCAGCGGTGCCCCCCCGGCGTCCCTCCCTCCCCGCGCGTGGGGCAGGGGTGGGGAGGAGGCGGTACCTTGTACGAGGATCCCGCAGAGGCTGTAGAAGCGCAGGAGCGCGCCGGGCTTCAGCCGCATCCTGGGGGCTCCCCTCGGGCTGGGTGGGCGCCAGGCACGCAGATCCGCAGCCTCCCGCCGCTCCGCTCTCCGGGCGCTTCCTTCCCCCCGCAGGAGCCGCCGCCGCCGCCGCCTCCGCCGCAGTGTCTCCCTCGCTGTATCCAGTGGGGTGAGGAGGAGGAGGAGGAGGAGGAGGACCAGGGTCGCGGGGGTGGATTGGGGAGGGAGAGGGAGGAGGAGGAGGAGGAGGAGGAGGAGGAGGAAAGAGCGGCTCTCTCCGCTGGCTCCGGCGCTGCTGGGCAGGTTCAGGTTCCCACCGCGGAGCGGTGCCAGGTGCCCCCGCTGGCTCCCCTTGCCCCTGCCGGCGTGTCCGTCCGTCCGTCCGCCTCTCCGCTCGCCTATGGCAGGCTGTCCCGTGCCGTGCCGCCGCGGGGCGGCGGAGGCGGGGGGGGATGCGCAAAGGCTCCGCTCCGCTCCCGCTCCGCTCCAGCCGCTTCCCGGCGCGAGACACAAGGGCAACCTCCGCTCGCCCCGCCCCTTTCTGCGCCTGGCCCCGCCTCCAGGCCCGCCCTCCCGCCACACCCCGGCCCTCCCTACGCCTCGGCCACGCCTCCGCGGTCTCTTTGGTCCCGCCCCCGCCGGCCGGGCCCCGCCCCTCACTCCCGGCCCGGCCCCTCGGGCGGGCGCGTGACTGGCTCGCGGCGCTGCCCAATGGCCGCAGCCTGGAGTAGGCCAGGCAGCCAATGAGGAGCCGCGTTACAAAGCAAAGGGGCGCGCCCCGGGGCCAGGCCCGCCTCTCGCGCCGCCGAGTGACAGCCGGCCCGGGCCAATCGTGGGGAGCGGCGGCCGCGCGGCAGCGCCGCAGCCAATGGGCGGCGAGAGCGGCGGGGGCGGGGCGGGAGCGGGCGCTGTCCAGGGCCGGTGCTGAAGCGGCGCGGGCGGGAGCGCCGCGGGACGCGGGCCCGGCCCGGAGCTCTGCGAGGGACGCGGCCCCTTCGGCCGGCCCTTGCCTAAAGCCCCTTCTCCTCCCTCTGCTCTTCCTCCCCGAAAACAGCGGATGAAAGAAGGGCTGGCTGTGTCTCCGTGCCCGTGGGGACGAATCCCGTGCAGGTGCCCCCACCGCGGCGGCGATGAGATCGAACCCCGAGCAATGGCGATAAAGAGCTTCCTGGACTTTGGGCCGTGTTGGGCGGACTCTGTATGGCGTGGAGAAAGTTTTTTCTGTGGAGGGTTTCTTGGGAGGGTTGGTGGCATTCAGCTCGTGGTCTGGAATTGCTAATGTTCCGAAAGATAAAGCGCCATGAGAAATGCAGGAAGGCAGGCAGCCCCCTCACCTTTGTGTAGCTGGTGTTCTGCACAGCATGGGCCACGTCTTGCACAAGTGAAATCAGAATGCCTGGGTTTGAAGTTGCTGGATCTGTCTGTAAACACCCCATGGAGGAGTTGTGTTGCTTTATCCCATAGAAAGCATGATTCCCCTGCACCCAAATAATGACCAGGCATTTCTCCAGGTCTGGTTCCATCCTTTTCCTCTTGAGGTTTTCTCTCCAACACCATGCAGCATGTTTCCCACAGTAACTTTCTGAATTTCCACCTTGATGTCCCAGGCTTTGACAGCAAAGGGCTTTGCAGAGATAAGTGGTGAAATAGTCTTCCTTACAGGAGAGGAAAGCTCTTTAAAAGCTCATTTCTCTGAAGGGGGCACGGTCTCAGATCGTCAAGGAAGTGCAATCAGTTGTCAACTTCACCTTGAAGAGCTTGCACAGGAGTGGGATCGGGGAAGTTATGCATTCTGCAGTCATATCCTCCACTTGGTTCATTAGCAAGTGATGATTATGCCTGGCAGCAGCTGAGACTGCATCAGGATTTATACTGAGTTCCCCCAATCTCCAAAAGATGCTCACATAAAATACAGAATCAAATTAAAGAATCACCTTTTAAAGTTCTAGCATTCATATAGTTTGGTAGCATGGCATCTGTCTCCATGCTTTTGGAGGGTTGTGTTAACACTATAGAGGATGTTGCACTGGAATGTCCCCTAGGACAGGGAAGCATTTGTAGTCTGCCTCTAATGTGTGAGTAGATATTTGCTTTACAGGGTTTTTCTTTTTATTTTTCCTTTTTTTATTTTTTATTCTTACTGAAAAAAACCACAACAGGCAAAGGTTTTACAACTGATCTCTTAGGGTTCAGTGCAGGGGCGGCAGTAATGAATGGGGAATGATTATCAAAATATTTTAGAAGACTTACAAAAAGGATCAAGTCATCATTTTTAAGGCAGCCCTATAAATGTCAGCAAATGTTGGTGTGGGGTTTTTTTTTGGTTGGTGATGGAGGAAATTAAAAAAACAATTCCCACAAATCCTTCACTAAGGCAGGACTATAATCCATCCTGAAGTGCTTTTGCATTAATTATGACAGCTGATAGCTCTGTACTTTTGACAAGACATACTTTTTGTTGTAGTCTTGTTCCAGGAAACATTATAGGAAAGACACAAGAGTCTTCCTAGCTTAGTGATTAAAAGCTGTAGAAAGGTGTCCTCTGGCAGGTTAGAAATGAAGTGCCTATCTATACATCATAGGGTTTTCAAGTCTTTGCCATATTAGTACACTTGGAAAAGCTGATCTGAGTGTTTAGAAACACCAGCTGACCTTTCCTTCCCTGGATTCACTGACAGGGACATCATGTCACCCCCATGGCAGGAGCACCACCGAAAATATTGGTTCTTGCCATTCTTTTCTGGCTCAGATGGGTCTGAAATGAGCTAGCAATATGTTGATAGAGAAAAAAAAATCCCAACAAAAGTCCCTGTTTTTTTTTTTTTACTGACTATATATCTGAAAAAATTGTGTGATTAAAACCATTACAGCTGCCAGATATGATGCCATACTTCTCCTGATTAACTCAGCTGTGTTAATTTGATGGTTTCTGTAGGTATAGAAGCACATCTTGTGCTTCTATACCTACAGAAACCATCTGCTATCCAGTGGCAGCTGATATCTAAACCAACTTTGCAATAGGTCTGTGGAGCAGCATGGCCAGAAGCTCCATTGCTTCCAGACCAAAAGGGCAAGAGGGATTCTTCAGGAAACACACTTCAGGACAGTGTAGAGTGATACCCTAAAATGCCAATAAGAGATAACCCTGAAAATCAGATGCAGAAGGCAAACATTCTATCACAAACAGAAAAATGTTCTTCTGCATTATCCTGTTATTCACCAAGTTGACATGTACAAATATTCCTGATGCTAAACAAAGCAAAATAGTTTAATCCCCAAACATGATTCAGAAGGAGTCTTCAGGTATTTCCTCTTACTAATTGGTAAATAGCAAGTTCCCCAACTTATCATAAAATCACCTCAAGACAACAGCTAAACTCCACCTCTTCTAAACAGAGCCATCTGTGTTGTGTTGGGTTAGAGTACCTCTAGAGTTTGCCCTGAAGGACAAACAAAATCTGAAGGGATAATCATGTTTTTTAATGGTGCTCCTTGATAGCATCAGTAGTCAGTGATTAGGGAAACCCTCCCTAAGGAAAACATATATTAGGCAAAATATTATGGTTTTGTTGAATTCATCAAACGGTGGAAGACGTAGAGATAATTTATGGAAAGAGAAACTTCCAGTGTTATAAGCTGGGAAACAGCTCTAGAAACAATTGTTCTGTGCTATGTCCTCTAATATATAATTTCCAAGTAATTTTTGTATAATCTAGAGGGTAGCAAAGAAGTAGTCACAATATAGCTGCAGAGTACCAAAACCAAGTTAAAAAGCCCCACAGGAAATGAGGAGAAGGCAAGCTGCTAGTGACAGAAGTTAGAGACAGATTCTATCCTGAGTTGCAAAACTGCTTATCACATTTAAAACAGCAGTTTGGAAAGTAAGATTTATTTACGTGTTTCAGTAGGAAAAAATCTTGTGAGAAAACCCCACTGCAGCTTCTCCCTAGCCTTGAAGAAATTTCTGGCTGTATAGCAGCCTCTTCTATTTGTCCTTAATAAGTGCTTAGTGCTTCTATTTGCCCCACCATGAGCTTCCCCCACGTGGAGGGTCCCTAGATCCAGGAGGGATCACAAGAAGTGCATTTCCCTGCCCAGTGCACCATTCCTGGCCTATGTGGAAATCAGAGCAGCAGAGTTCATCCCTGGAGTCTGTGCATTTCCCTTTTAAACTGCCTTTTAACATGTTTCAGCAGCTACAGCAGAAGAGTTGAGGTTTTGTTTGTTTTTGTTGCTCTTTGGGGTGAGAAATTTTGAGTGGTTGAGGTAAGTTGCTGTTGTTTTTAATGGTTTGGGTTTGGTGGAAGCTGATTACTAAAATAAAAAAAAGCCAGATAACATTTACTTACCAGATGCCAGCAAAAATGCAATGGTTTGAACAAATACTGTAACTACTAATTTAGTTAAATCTATCCAACTGTGAAAATATATTGGCGTGAATAAAAATATATAGACATGAAACGCATTGCACATTTTTTTTTGTTTGAAAAAAAAAAAAATTGGCTTCAGTAAAGAGCAATTGAAGTTTGAAAATATGCTCCAGAGAAGAAATGTGTTCATTTCCATAAAACATATTGGTGTGTAAATATACAGAATGTATCAGTTCCAGAGCAATATTATGAATTCAGTGAAATTTTGTTCTGTGTTAGTTAGTAAGATGAAGCAAGTAAAAGGAATTGCATGCTGTGAATACTACATATAAAATATGTGTGGGATGAAGTCCCATTTATAAAGCAATTATAAATGTGAGATATTTCACAGACTTTTGGAGTAGAAAAAAGTCTATAAAACAACCCTGTCAATGCAATGCCAATGCAAAGTAAACCAAGGTCAAACCTCACTGGTATCATTCTCATTGAAAAATACCTAATCTACATTTCGAGTTGGTGAATATAATTGCAGAAGAGAATTACCAATGATGAGTGGAAGCAGAATTATCTTATTCATTACCTGACCTCTCATCCATATAATTTGTGGAATGAAGACACAGAAAAAATGGTGCTGTTAACATGATTCTCCATATATTCTAGTTAGGTCTCCCACTTCCTAGTGTTTGATAATTAGCAGAAGTGTGTGTTTTCCTATGCCTTCTCACCCTCAGCCAAGAAGCAACTGCTTGAAGAAATGTTACTTCCCCACCCAAAATGACAGAGCTGGGGAGTTATAAAACTTTAACAGCTTTTGTAACATGATTTCCTTATGATTTTTAAAATATTCCAGCCATATTGTGGAATGCAGGGGGTGGCTGGGCACTGGAACCCCAGGCCAGTGGTTACAGCATCAAGCCTGACAGAGCTCAAGAAGTCTGGAAAGAAACTGGACAAATCTCTGAGGCACATGGTGTGACTCCTGGGGTGTCCTCTGCAGGGTCAGAAGTTGGACTCAATGACCCTGATGGCACCCTTCCAATTCAGGATATTCTCTGATTTTCTGATTCTATGATCCTTGTGGGGCCCTTCCAATGCAGGATATCTAATGATTCTATGTAATGCATGTTACAATTGGCCAAAAAAACATTTTAATATATGGAATTAGGTAGACACTAATTGTGTTTTAATTGTGTTTGAACAGATTTGCATATAGTTTAGAATATATCCCAGCTAACATCTTTGGAATATGTATTTAGCCAATTATCTAAATTTTTTTATTTCTAATATTTTGTATTTTTTAATTGCTTTGCCTTTTATTACTTATGCAGAGATTATATGATGTGTTGCACAAAACCTCTCTTGCACTCAGCTGAAGTTACAAAAAAGTATTCAAAAACTCAGTAAGAAGGGAGTTGTTCCTTCTGTAGAACATCATGCCAGCCGTTTTACTTTCTGAAGAACATCTTTGATTAGTGACACCAGTACTATGATTTTCTCACATGTTCTGATGGTATAAAGGAAGCTCAAGATATTTAGATCCAAAATTTGGGTTTTTTGGGACTATGATTTTCATACTAGTGCATCCTAAATTGAAAATGTTTTCAAATACAAGTCAAAGTATTTTAACTGATCCAGAGTAAGACTCATAGAATTGAACAAATACATCAGTTTGCCCATACTAAAGACTCCTAAAATATTTGTTCAAGCACATCTATGCTTTTTAAAACAAGGCTCTGAGCATTCAGAGGACCTTTCTGAAAAGAGCATTTCTTTTGCTGTCTCTATGAAAATTGGCCCACAGCATAAGCCTCAGGGAAATAAAAAAATGCACACAACCGACTTAAAAGATTATAGCCTTTATTATTTCTATGTATTCTGTCTCTGCTCAACAGTCTCCTAAGAATTAGATGATCTAGCAATGAAATACAGCTAGACTGGATTACCAGTGCTCTTTCCAGCAATGGGAATGAGACTAATTCTGTCAGATGGGTGGTGTTATGTACCACAATTAGGAGCAGAAAGAGCAGACTCAGTTTGACCTGTGTCTAACCAGTTCTGATGCCTCAATCACCCTTTTTAAAGACCTGCTTTACTGTGTCCTGGCTTGCACACCAAAGAAACCAGGGAATGTGAGAAATTGTGTGGTCCGGTTTTTGCTTTTCTGTTCAGTCAGGATTCTGAGGGCTTTAATAGCCCCTAATGATCCTGTTCATCTGGGGTCTCCCCCCACACCCATGGGCTCAGGAGCTCTGTTCAAGCTGAGCTGTGTTAGGAGAGTGCATGTCTCTAGCTTAGTCCTACTCCTATTTGGATATGGAAGACTTTGAGCCAGATTTCAATCTGATGCTGTGAGCACTGATCCTAACCTTGGCCTTCTCAGTGTGATCTCTGACCTGCTCCTGTACTCTGATGCTGCCTTACAGCCTGGGCTCTTGGCTGGGCTCTGCTAAAACCTCTGGGTCTGTCCTTGCTCCAGCACTGTGAGACTGGGTGCTGAGGCCTCTGTCCTCATGGGCTGGGCATCCCTGTGTTCCTGGCTCACCTGTTCTTTAGGAAGCAGCCCTGCTCTTGTTAATTCCCAGCAGATGTAGTCTGAGAGACCACAGCTCCCAAGGAGTTGGAAATAGATCCAGGTCTTTGGTTTCAGAGATTTGTGTCATCTTTTGATCTGCTGACGCTGAGCAGAATCAAAAGGATGTCATGTGGTACAAAAAAAAAAAAAAAAGAACAGAGGAAAAATCCACAAGGGAGGAAGGTAAAGTATATTCAGACAAATTATTTTGGGAGACTAGCTGTAGAAAAGTACAAGTGTGATGGAAGGTCAGGGTAAAATTAGGACTTTAAATTATAGGTTGAATGTATGAAAAAGGCTGGCGCAACGCTGAGGTTGAAATCAGAGGGAAGATAAACTGTTAGTAAGGACAGCCAAGGTGATGAGAACATATTGAGACCCCAGAATGGAAGGAGTTTGTGGTCATCCAGGTGAGGAATTTAAGACCAGATTATCTAGTAAATAAAAAGGATAAGATAAATCTGAAGGCAGAGTAAACTTCAAAGAGGAACTTAGAATCCCTGAGTCCAGAAAATGGACCAAGGAGCTACAGAATGGGGAGCATGAGTCAAAACAAGAAAACAAGTAACAAAGGGAACTGTGTGGTGATGAAAAAACTGAAAATGAAGTCCAACAGTAAAAAAGATGAGAGCAGAAAAAAGAAGAAACAAAGCATAGAAAGAAAAAAAAAAAAAAACCAAGATTTAAGTAGTACAACTTATAAAACATGAGATGAGAAGCCAGAGGAATGGAAAGGGGAATGACGGAAGTAGCTACTGATAGATGAGAGAAACAAGGAGAATAACAAAACTTCAGGCTTTAAATAAAAGGCAGAATTGGCGGTATCCAAATTGTTTTGCAGGGCCCGAAGCTCATTGTATCTCATAATGCATCTGCTTTTAGTAAATATCTGAGATTCATGATCAAGTATTTATGACATTACTGTCTCCTCTAGGAAACAGTAATTTTCTATACCACTCCCTAACTGATGAGCTCAAATGAAAAGATGTCAGGTAGATTTAAAGGCTCTATGCCTTCTGGTGATCTGCATGGATATCAATGCACTAACATTTTTTCTCCTTCGTTCACTTCCATAAATTTTAGGGAAACACATACATTTACTATACATAAGGATTTTACAGTTAGGAGATGGTCATAACCAAAGAAATGAACTTGTTAGTTATACCAACTTTATGTTGCTTCTGCATCTTTATACGATGAACTAAAACTGCCTGGCAGCTCTTCCTTCTGTTTTCTTCCGTCCCTTGTCCATCTGTTGTCCTGTTCTACCCCTCCTCCACATAACACAAAGCCTTGGACTCAGTCAGCCCAAGAAGAGGCTCTGGGGATGATTCATGGGTCTGGGGAGAAGGAAGACACTGATAGATAGAATCTCTAATTCATTAACTGGAGAAAAACCAGAAAATATGTATTCAATATGGCAGAGGTCTGAGAAAAGAGGAAAAGACAGTCTCTGAGTAACTAAATGAGGCCTTTGAGAATTGGATTATGTTTCACTATGCCTCAGAGTTCCTCTCTGATGTTAGGTAAGTCACTCAGACCAAATGTTTTTACAGTGCTAATAAATTGATATTAATGCTCATTTTCTCAGTTCCTAGCTTCATACCAAAGAGTCTTATCTGCAGAAATGTGAAGTACTGCAGACATCCTAAAGCCAGTGTGAACTGGACTGAGAACACGCAGAGCTGTGTAATGAAAATTGGCCACTTGGAATTAGTGGTTACCTTTGACATTAATCTTAATTAAATACTTCATTATAATGTATCTGCAGAACGAGGACAAATTAAAGTTGCATAGGCAATTCTAAATCCTGGCATTTCTTAAGCCTTTGATTTTTCAATTTTAGTGATGTTAATATGGCTTTGTATACCTATTGGTCATTTATTAGGATTCAGGTATTTACTTTTTTTTTTTATTATTAGCTTACTAGCTTTGATGTATTTGCTCTTCTGAAATATTTGCCTAACACTTTAAATCTGTTATATCTCAGAAGTGTAATCATCATGAATGAAGTCAGTGAAAGTTCCAGGGATTTTTTGCCCTGAAGAGTGTGAATCTCTCGTATTAATCCCATAAATCACAAATGGACACAGACTTTATGACTACTAAGATAAATAATGACTTACATTGCAGCTTGTTACTGGCTCAAACTATGGAGCTGACTTCACCCATCTTTGGAAGAAAAATAATGGAAATATATTGGAAAAGAAGTAAACCGGAAGGAATTCTGCAAAATGCAACAACTTGTCAGTCTGTTGAACTGTTGTTTCAGAGTAGGTGAGAGGTGTTTGTTACTGTAATTGCTACATTATTTTGCCTGTAAATAAATCTTTTTTTTTTTTTTAAAGCACAATGTTGTTATTCAGAATCACATTGAAATGCATGTGAATCACAGAAATATATGGAGTACAAACATTTATAAGTTTTCTAGCTTTATTTTTGATGAAATGTGCTTCTGGACCTGCTAATTGCTAATATGTTGTTTAATGAACATAGCATATTAAGAAGTGAACACAGCATGGTTTTTAATGCTTTTAAAACTTAACTATGCAGTAAAGTGATTTATTATATCACTTGTCATTGTGATACAGGACTATGGAATCAGAGTTTGCTCCTAGGTGAAAAACAGAATTAAGAATTTTTTAAAAGTGTATGTTGCAGCCATAAAAAACTATAATACAGAAGGTTTAATGGATTAGCATCCAAAATTCAAGTTTCTAAAGCAGTGAGATATGAGAGTTATAAAGGAGCATATTTATGATAGAGGAGCAGAAGAAGCCATAAAAAGGTTTTCAAGGTGCTTTTACTTGTTAAAGCAAATCTAAATTCTCTAATAATCACAAAATTGGTTTTTGGCAAGTGCATTCAGTTGCCATTAATAATTCAGGTGTTAGAAGATGGTACTAACTTTAAAATAATGACATGTAAAGTAAGATTTTTGGTTCTTATGGCTCTAAATTATGGGTCCTGAGGTTTTTTTATTAATATCAGGACTGTGTTGTAGCCTATTGCCAGTGATTTTTCCAGTGACAGATGACAAGATTAGAATGAGCTGAAAATTATCCCTTGCTAGAGGCTGTGTATGGAAATAGTGGTAAGTAGGCACACATACAAAATGTCATTTAAAAAATTCTTCTGGATTTTAGTTGTCTGAAACTTTTCACTTACAACAGAGATTTAACTCTGCCTGATTTAATTGGATTAAGCTATGTCTCCCTTTTTAACATCAGAATAATTTTTATAACACCAAAGTATAGAAAATTGCTAAACACAACTGTACTGCATGTGTACTCTCAGTTTTTCCTGTGGAAGTATAAAGACTGAAATTAGCAAATGCTATCTGAGCAGCAGGCAATCCACTGGAGGCTGGTTTCTTGCCTACAGCAGAACTCAATTTGATTTGCTCCATATTTATAGCTTTTGCATTTTACAGAGGTCAAAAAAGGTTAATTAAATAATTTCAATATTTCACTTTAACAGTATACAATAACTGTTTACTATATAAAAGGTAAGTTGAAGAAGAAAAATAAGAAACTTTATGTTCAGTTCTTATGTTCTGTTTAGGCTTCTTTTATATGTGTAAGATAGAAGGTAAGACTGGATACTTTTCCAGTTTTCATACTCCAAGTACAGCTTGGTATATGAAAATGCTTCATCACATCAAAACTAATAATCACTGTAACATTATGAATCACATGCTCAAACTTTTTAAAAAATAATAATTTTTTTTTCAAATATTTCATGACGATTAAACTGACAGAGTAGGGATTCTCTCCGTTTTTCATAATGGTTTCACATACATTTCCACAAGTGATGATGGATTGTGACTGGGAATGAAATTTACTAAATGACTCATCAGAATCTGGGCTGATGTGAGACATCCCTTTTGTGACTCCTGTTTTCAAGCATATTCTGAGGATGTTAATAAAATACAGGAACAGACCAACACCCAAATCTCTGTTGTCTCAAGATGACCCTAAAGATTCTGTAAGTGAAAGCTCCAGAACAATCTGGGACAGCTGCTAAGCTGTCCATATTTTACTGTAGCTTCTAGGTCTAGTTTTCTCTCCTAGCTTGAGCATATTCATGAATTTCCTGGCCTTCACAGCTGAATATTTACAAAAGCATAACTTTTCATCTAAGTTTTTGTGTAGGTTACCACATCCAGCAGTTTTAGATAGTTTAAGTACATCATTCACTACTCTTTGATACTGGGAACAGTAACAAAATTAGAAAGGCAAAGGAGTTTCCAGGAGTTTGACCTTATGAGAGCTATGCTCACTAGTATATTTTGGCCTGATTTTCTCCAGTGATAACAGGGATATATTTGCTGTGTGAGGTTTTACAGTTCATACTGTTTAAGGAATCTCTTTAACCTCTCTAGCCTGTGACTGTTGGACTCCACCACCTCTTTGAGAGGTTAGACAGTCTAATTTGATAAAAATATGTAAGGTCTTCTGACAATCCTTTTGACAGTATTCTGAAAAGAGACCCAGATGAAACTTTGCAAGTCCCAGTGAGCATTAGGTCTTTGACTAATTCCATGAAACTATTTATTTACATTTAGCCAACACATTTATCTGAACTACATAAATTATCATATAAAGTCAGTTTAGTTGAAACTGTGATGTTAATGTGTTATCATTAGTCACTCACTGTTGGTTACAGTCACGAGTAAGGCTGAAGATTTACAATTTTTATTGTGTCATAGCATATGGAAATCAAGTGTCTGACGCTTTGAATTGTGCCAATAAAAGTGTTTTTTCTTCAAAGACCAGGACTTGCACTTCCAAAGGTGACCCTGAAATGGCTCACTCTCAAGTCTTTATTTTCATTTTGTAATGTTTCCATAGTCTCATTGTTTGGCTCTATGGATCAGTAGTATAAAGCAACACTTTTTTTTTGTTGTAGCAAAGCTGGAAACTTGAATGCTGTACCTACAGACATTGACCAGCAGAATGTTACCATTTTGAAACTGATTGTACAGGATGAATTAACTGACTATACTCCCTGATGGCTGTGATAGTCCACATGAGTCTATAGATGATGAAAAAAATGAGAAGTAAAAGAAACTTACCTCCCTTATTCCCTGAGTGTCTTGGAATTGAAATATTTTGAGGTTTTGTGCCATTAACAATTTTGAGAGAAGATTAGGAGGATGTTGCTATACTTGTTTTTATTAAGACCTCTGTCTTGAAAGTATTTCTGAACTGCAAGGGAAATAAAATTGCTGAGTAAGCGAATGTTCTACATAAATATTATGAAAGGGCCGGATGTTTCTGAATTTCAAAAGATATAATTTAGGTTAAAATTCTACATGGGCTTGCAGTGTAAAAACCATTTTTACCAACTGAATCTGTATTTTAACAAAGCATGTAGATATAAACTTAGCCAAACTCTTCTAAGACTATTGAGACCATTCATGAACATAAAACTATGCAGACCTTTTTCTAAATTCTGGCTGTCTAGAAACATTGGGGTGTGCTTGTTTTATTTTTGATCCTGTGTGAACCTCCAGATCATCCACAGTTCCTGTGCTCTGTGCAGCTTCAGAGAGTGGTCTTGGAATTAGAAAAACTGGATTTCTTCTTTATAAAACTAAATCACAATGCAAGCTTGAGAATACAGTTTACACACTTCACCACCTCATGAGTTTTTTAATACACAAAACCAGACTACAGTCAGTCTAAGGAACCCCCATTCACCCATGTGCTTATTTTCAAAATGAATGGTTTTGTTCTGCAGAGCCATTCTTATTGTGTTTTCTTGCTTGGTGGCATAACCCTATCCTTACTTACAAGGATTTCTTCAAATGAATTGAATTGTATAAATTTCATTATTGAAAGCATAATGGGGTTTTGGTGCTTTTTAGAAATTCAGGGGGAACAAAAAAAGCATTAGATTTGCAAAGATTTTTGTGGGACCTAGTAGGAAATTTTCTTTCTTCATTGTGAGTTGAACTTTTCCTTCAGAAGGTTACATGTATTAAATTAATTTCTTTTCAAAACATGTTTTTCCTTGGTTTCTTTTTTTTCACAGACCATGGGACTTTGCAAATGAGTTAAACGCCTCCTTATTTTCAACACAGGAAAATCAAGAATATCAGATCCTGGATTTTTCCATGTAGCAGCTCGAATTCATGTCAGACTCAGTAGGAAAACAGTTTGCTACTTCACCTAGTGAAATTAGCCTAAGCTTTTTCCCTCTTCTCACTTAGGTCATCATGAGCTGGAAAATTGTTTTGGTTTTTTTTTTGCATGACCAGGTTGTGACTAAGATCTGCTTGGGACCCTCTTTGGAGAAAAGTATCCCTTGACCAGAAGCAGAGAATCTTTGCAAGCTGATTAAAATGCAGCAAACTGGCAAGGAGTATTAAGACAAATAAACAGAATTTTAACAAATATCACTTAGAGCAAACAAATAATAGATGTGTGCCCATAATAGCTCAGTAGAGGAAGAATTTAAGGCTAAAGTGTAAGTTCTAAATATTTATAAGGAAAACACACATTACTTGATGCTGGTTTTACCTTGCCTTCTTTCCACAGGGAAAGGAATGACCCTGGCTGATTGTTGTGGGGTGGAAGCCTTGATATTGTGGCATTGAGCAGTTTAAGCAAAATACTTTTTTTTTTTAATTTACCAAGGAATGGAGAAAAGCCCTTTCACTTACACTGGGAATTTTGTGGTCCTCTGGCTTGGAATCTCATTTATTTCCTGAAAACTGTATCCAACAGGATCTGTAGCTCAGGTGGCAATTGTCTCTCCTTCTGTGTCTCTCATCTCTCTTTCTCTCATTGCTGCAGAAATTGTGACAGTCCTCACAGCAGGGTTTTACTGCCACTCCACTGAGGAATTTACAAAATATTTGTTAGGGTACACATTCTCTCTCTGCTTCTAAATTAATTTCTCTTTCTCAGATACTCAAGGTATTGCCACACACTTGTGTCCACTTAGTGGACCAGCTGATATGCCCATAAATATTTTCTATAAAATCCAAACAAGCCTCATTAAATCAGCAATAGTCTTGGACTGCAATTTTTAGAATAATTTTAATAAGTCAAGATGTGGAATGCTTTTTCCTTTTGTTGTCAGATTTGTCTTGAAGAAAATCTAGCCTTGAAATGTACATATAACTCTTTTTCTTTCAACTTTCAGATTTCTGAAAGCATGAATTTTGACATGAAAGTGCTCATACAGTAGTATTAAGTAAACTCATTGTCTTGAAATATATTGACCTCAGTGTAGTATGTGATTTCTACTGAGAAGTTAAGACTGATTAACTTTCCTTACTTTAAAGTAATAAAATTATGTTGGAGATATTTAAATACAGTAACAAAAAATAGTGAGAAACATTTACTGGATAGGATACAATAAACAGCTAAACAGCTGAGTTGTTCTGTACTTCCCTGGTGACACTCCCAGTCTATATAAGTTGGTGCTGGGATTTTTGTTTTGTTTTGTTTTTGTTTTTGTTTTTTTGTGAGGGAAATAACTGCTATGGAAATGTACTTCTGGTCTTAAATGTTTAACATTTGCATTCTTAGATGCATAAGGCCTCATTATTTCACACTGGACTGTGCAACTCAATGGTTTGTCTATTGTACTGGCAGAGTAGATTTTTCTCTGCAATGTTTTAAGGAGGGCCTCCTTTTTGAAGCGATGTCTCTGTGACCTTTTGTTATGGAAGAGTGTTGTTAATGCATGTCCTGAGTGTGGCTGTTGTATAATACAGCTGACATTTACTATTTGTCCCACTTGAAAAAGGCTTAGCAATACATAGGCAGCGATGCACAGATGTATCATCCACCTTCCACACGATTTCATTGAGGTTCACGCTTAAACAATCAGAAATTTCTCTGAAATTGCTAAGCTCTCTTCTTTTGGTGTACATTTGTCCATGATCAAGCTGTCATTTCAATTTACCAGCTTCTCTCCCATCTGGTTTTGAGTATTTAATTACTTTTTTGCTATGAAGTTGCTCTTTTATGTTTCTTGAGAATTTCCCTGCTCCCCATCTGAGGATCTCAGCATGTGGAAGGAATGGGTTGTGTTAAAATTCCAGCCCTACAAATGATGCACAATAGTGTTGTAGTCTAAAAATTCTGGGTCAGGAAACTTATCTTGTTAGTGTTCAGTGATAGAAGTTCCTATTGCTTTTGGTACTGATATTACTTTCCAAAGCTAAGAATAATAAGCTGGGGCAAATTATGCATTTCTAAACCAGGTATGCAGTGTTTCTTACTTAGGAGCCCTACAAGAGTGAAGGGTGTCCTCATTAGGAAGCATTGCCTAAAAATTAGAGCCACTGTCTTGCAGTGGTACATGGCAGAAAGAGGATTATTAAAAGAAAATTCATCTGGTTTGCTACTACACTAGCTAATACTTTATTTTCTTGATTTTAGGTTTTTTTCCTAAGTAAGATATAAACTTTTCTTTACCTATTTGTGTGAAAAATAGTTTTGATTCCCTGCATCCCAGTGGTTTCCTTCACAATTTCTCAGTTCTAGTGAAAGGCACAAGGGCTATACAAAATATTAAAGTACAGCTTTGAAATTATACTATTGCAGAGAAATTTCTTCTGTGTTATCTGTGATGCATCCATGGATGTAGTACACAATTCAGCACATTTTTTTTTACTCACAGAACAGTGTTCAGAAAGAGGTTTAACAACTGTGTGGATGTGGCACATGGGGATGTGGGTTAGTGCTCTGAGAGGTGTCTCTGGGCTCAGGGTGAGGCCAGGGCTGATGCTGAGACAAAGATTTTGCAGAAGAGCAGAGCTTCCAGGGCCTTAAGTGCCAGGAAAAAGAAGGAATGCTGATTTCTGTAGTTGTGGGTACTTGTTTGGAGTCATCATCCTCATCCCACTTAGTTGGAGTTCAAGCCCTTTTTACCAACCAGGCTGGTGCTGGAACTTAGTGGGGGAATGAGAAACCAGAGCCAGGAAAAGGAGGGTGCTGCAATTGCTGCTACTTTTCCACTCTGAGGAGTGTTTTCCTTTCCTCCAGTTAAAGACCAAGCAGTGGTCAGAACTGGGATGTGGGTTTAAAATACATCTAAGTCCTAATGTTGATGGGGAAGCCCATGGGAAACTCAGTCAGAAAAGGAAAATGCTACAGGTGTGGGCTGGCTGTGGACTGTTTTAAATATTGATGTGTTAAACTTTTTTGCAGCCAGAGATCCAGTGTGTAGCCTGTGTTAATCTGAATGGAGGCTCTAGACAACCACTGGGACTGGTTGTGCAGAGAATCTGGCATAAGTATTTATAGTGCCTCTCAGTCCACCAAATCTTCTAGTTCCAAAGGATATATTCATGTAGCCAAGAGACCATACTTCAAACAAGGTTCTGACAAAGGGTAGTAGAGAGAAAAATTAGATAAAATAATAAACTCTCAATAATTTTTTCCCTACTTTCCCAGCTATGGACCACTCAAGAGAAACAGGGAGAAATGTTTACCTTTTCCATATCAAACCAGATTACTACATCATTCAACTACCGTGCTTACTTTTTGGGATAGAAATTGAAATGGAAAATTAAGATTCTTCAACTTTTTGCAGATTAAATTTTGCACGAGTGTTACAGCTGCTGTTTAATTTCATCCTGCTTAGTACTTTCATAGGAGTTGTCACAAACAGAATTTTAATTCTGTTAAAAAAAAAAAGCTGATGAAAAGTGACTCTATGGGTTTAGTAAAAAATAAACAATTTGAATTAATTTTGTCCTCTGTGGAAGTAAAGATGGTTTTTAGTGCTGAGTTCCAAACTAGAGGAATTTATGACCAAACTTCCTCATTTGCATTGCATAACCAGAGGTTACTTAAAAAGGGAAAGCAAATAATTCCAGTGTTTGGACATCCAGAGGGGAAGAAAACAAAGCCAGCCTAGGATTTGTTTGGGTTTTTCAAGATTGTCTAGTTTATATAACACAACATAACATAACATAACATAACATAACATAACATAACATAACATAACATAACATAACATAACA
>JANIJU010000001.1:6644438-6672094 GCA_025504685.1 Leucosticte australis
CATAACATAACATAACATAACATAACATAACATAACATAACATAACAACATCCAGAGACCATCCAGAAACTTGGCTTATTACAAGACATGGTTACTGATTTGTTCTGTTTTAGAGCAGATCAATGATTTCTATACATTTTACTGCATTCTACTTGATTTTGTTAGACAAAGCCCCAATGAGAGTCTTAAGTTATTTTTTCCCTTTTCCTCCCTGATTTGCTAAAACATCTGGTTTTAGCCTGGTCTTATCAGAGCTGGAAACTTCATAGGAGAGTGTTAAGATGACACTGAGGTTCCTTAATTAGCATCTAACAGAATTATCCTTAGCAGCTTTAAGAATCACCCTCTGGGCAGCGATGCTCAAATGTCTGGCAGTAGCTTGGCAATCAGGTAGGCAGTAGCTTTGCAGTAATTGTTAGGAATCTGTTCTAGCTTTGCTTCTTCTGGCTTCTTTGAAATAACAAGGGCTTTGCCACATCATTCCCATCTTCCATAAGCAAATCATAACCATGGTTTGCTTCCCGTTAGTCCTGGAGTATCCCACTTTCTGAGTCTTTGTTTCTGCTGCAATATTATTTTTTGGGGAATTCTTTTCTGCACTCTACTGTCATTTATCTGATTTTTTTCATGGTATATTTGTGTGTATTTCTTATTGTAAACAATATTTTATTAATTTCCAAAAGAACACCCCTTTTCCCAGGCCGTATGTTTGATGTTCTGCTTAATATTGTGATAGATGTTCTGAGATATTGCAGTTTCTGTCAGTTAAATGACACATTCTTTTACCTCGTGGCACTTACCTCACATTTATTTTACTACAGGCTCCACAGGGAAGCCATCACAGTACTAAGCTGTCAGAGTTCAAAAACCATCTGGATGACACTCTTTTTATGATTTATGAGTTTGTGATTTACTTTTAGGGGGTCCTGTAAGGAACAAAGAGTTGGATGTCATGATCCTTACAGTTTTCTTCTAACTTGAGATATTTCATGATTCTATGGGGTTTTTTTTCACTTTTTTTTTTCCATATGTGAGGCAGTGAGAAGGTTTGGTTTGGACTTCAGCAATGCTATTGAGAAACTGAAAATTTAAGTCACTCACCAGTATTTTGAAGGGGAACCTGTACAATCCAAGAGTCAATATTATTAAATGTAGGGGACTCCTTCACACTGAGACTTAAAAAAATAATGAGGTTCTACACCTTTCTTTGTCTATAAAAGCTCTCATGTTTCAGTAACATTTAAAACATATTTTTTCTTTTTCTTCTATAAGAGTAACTTTAAGTACATGATGTGCATTATATAACCTCCTATAATTACTGAGGGAGAAACAAAGAAATTATACTCTGTCTTCTGCAGGTATAAGAAGATGCAACCTTAAAGAATGCTTTTATTTACATTAAGATATTGGAAATCATCTTATTGTGTTGAGAATAAATTGTTGCTAGGACCTCTTTCCACTTTTGCTTATTTTTCTCTCCAGCTGTTTTGCATATTTATTAGCTTCTTATCAGAGATACTTTGAATATAATTTTAAAATAGGAAAATAAATATTTTCTTACTTTTTGTATCAGGATAGTTGTAAAGAAGTACATTTTCTGCATGATGTAGAGGGAGTTAGGCATGCAATTTCCATTAATAATGAACCATGCAAAAAATTTGCCCTTGAGAGGTACATGTATAGACATCACAAACATTAATCATTAAAGTTGTTCAGGATTCCTGAACTACTTTCTTATCCAAAAATTATAGGATCTATAAGAATTTAATTTCTCTTTGAAACAGTTGGAATTAATCTGGCTCATCTTACATAAAGAAATATCTTTGTACAAAGTCAGGAAATCTGTGTGTTCCATGGAGTTTAGTGGGCAGACAGACCCTGCCAATCCCTCTACATATGCAATTTGTTCAGTTCTTGTGTTTATTTTCAGATTCCATACATGTCCTTTTCAGGCATATATTAAGCCCATTATTTGTGTTGTCAGAAAACAGGTCTGGTGTTTTTTCAGGGATTCTATAAAACTTGGATGTGTCGCTATATGTTTCTCAGGAGTTTACTAGAATATGTCACCACTTTCTGTGCCTAGATTTGACTACAAGGGTGCTTGTTTCCTTCTCTCCTTATCTAACAAATTGTCCTCTGCAGAGTTAGTCAACAATCCTGTAAATATTTATGCATCTGCTTCCCACTTTAAAAAGCATTACTCACTTCAATGGAATGCACAACAGTGAAATTGAAACTGTGTGTTAAAATTTGAGGGATTAGGGCCTTGGTTTGTAGCAACTGGCAAGGTCTGTGTGAAAATCCTGTGACCTTGATGGAAAATGCTCTTTTGTTTTAGTGACTCACATTTGTAGGTGTCTCTTTACTGCAGGACTCACTCAGAATGTAGATATAACCTCCCTTTTTTGATCTGTCTCTAGTGGAGGTGTCTTCCAACAGTTTGAAGACCTAATTGTAAAAAGTAGTCTGCAGACTGCATTTGAAACAAAGCTGGTGTTTGCAGTGCCTGAAGAGGTAGCTAGAGCAATCTGAAATTAGCTCAAGCAGCCATGTTTCATGTTTTTATTTCATATTATTCTTGTTTTCTTTCCACAGTTAAAAGGAAGATGAATGCAAGAAAGCTTTTTTTTTTTAGCCTTCAGTTCTGGATGTCATGAATACTGAGTTTTGGGAAAAAAACTTTCTAGTAGTGTTAAAAGTTCTTGCTTTAATTATGGCACTCAAAATGTGGGACTTTATATTTTACAACCTGTCCTGATAACATAACATTTGCTATTTTACCTACAAACTATGGATTCTGTGTTAGGCTTCATCGTTTGGTTGGCTGATATCTTGAAAGAGAATGAGGTTTCAGTTTTTTAAGACTCTTTCACACACCTTGAAGCATGGTATTTAAGAGTGATGACTTCTTGCAAGTGTAATTTATTTGGGGAACAAATAAAACCTCCTAAAGTTTCTTAGGTGAGAAGGGTGCAACAATTTCCATAAGTGCCCTTGGTTTGTAGAGATATCACTGTTTAGTCTTAAAGCTATCACTTCTCTGCAAAACTTTTATTCTCTAGTTTTTAGAGCTTTCCTTTGAAGTACAGAGAAGGAAACTCACAATGTGCTGGTCTTGAATTGCAGTGCCTTCCTCTTGAAATGCTGCTTTCTTTCCAACTTGGTTTGGTTTTGTTGAGCTACCTTGATTAATTAGCAGATGGTCACCCAGTTCCTTGAAGAGATTACATCAGTCTTGCTAGAGAACTCCCAAATGTTAATGAGATGAGCAGAATTGATATCCAACAGTTCAGATTTGTCTTTAACCAGTACTTCTTCACTGACTAAACCCTTTCTTCTTACCTCAAGAGCAAGCATATATTTGGAATGAGTAATGCCATGTAAGTTCTCAAATTCTGAGCTGGGCATTGCTGGAGGGGCAAGAAATCTGCAGGTAGCACTATCCTCAATTTTTCTGAGACTTAAGGAAAATTCTTAGGAGAAATGACAGAGTGATAGTGTTCCCCTGATAGAAGACTAGTCTGACTGCAGTACCTCCTATTTCAGGGAGTTGCAGCACCTGCACATGCTCCAGAGAGCCTCAGTGAACAGAAGGGACTAAAAAAGACGGACGAATAACATTTAGCAGTTGAACTGCCTGTAATCTTAGCACAGTTTTAACAGATGGCTTTCATAGTGATACTGTGCATTGCTAAAAAGCTGGCATATAACCTCAGTTAAATTCCAGGATTGCATTGCACGCCTGGTGGGCTCACTGTGTGGGAGTGTGTATGTAAACACATTACCTGCCTGCAAGATACATCACATGAAAAGTCAAGACTGACAACTCTTGTGGTAGCATCCTCACTCTCCTTGGTGTTCAATACCAATGTATCTTGTTAAGATGTTGTAGAAGCCCAGAAGATTAGGGGCTTGTGTGTATGTCTCAAACAGCTGTTGCTGGATGGCTGTGAAGCCAAACAGGAATTGTTGGCACCAACAGCCAAGGATTGTTGGTAACAGCACACTGTGAGAAAGAGCAGGATGTGGCTGGAGAAAGGAGCCACTGGGAAGAAGGGCAGCACTTTTCTGGGACAAACACCCTGTTCTTGTTCCTACAGATAAGCACAGCACAGTACAGTACAGGCACAGGAATGATATCTGATGCCTTGTAAAGGCTGACCTAGAACAGAGGCTAGACAGAGTTAAAGAATAAAGTAGGGATTTATTAAAAGGCCTCAATTGATTCACCTTGGGCAGCACAAGAGCCCAGCCAGGGATACACCAAAATGGTCACAAAATGGATGACTGGTCACGGGGTCTCGCACTTTTATAAGTTCTGGCTCATTTGCATATTGGAGTTAATTGTCCAATTACAGCTTTAGGTTGTGAAGTCCCATCCTTCTTGTTTATCTCTCTTCAGTCCACATTGTTTATGCTCTTGGGCCTGAAATTTGGATCATTTGTCCTTGGTTCCCAACTAGAGAAGGAATTTTTTTCTCTAGCTACTCTGTGCAGAGAGCTTACCATCCCTTATTAAGAAGCTCAGAACTACACACTAAAGCAGTACAGAATCTGAAAAATATAAAAGCTAAAACCTAAGGCATCAGATCAAGAAGTAGGCATGCACTGTAGGGGGGGAATAAGACCACCAAAACCCCCTGAAGTCCTTTCTTTCTTACACACTCTCTTCCTTTTTGCTGTACCTCTTTATCCAAACCCCTTATGTAGCATCTCAGGGACTCACCTAGCAATTTCCAAGTGTGTAATTTGCTAACAAAACTTTTTGAGTTACTGGGGACCCTCTGACTTCTGTTTTTCCTTTCAACCCTGAGCATCTATGAATCTTAAGTGCTCCGTTCCCCTTAAGAGTGGGACATCACAGACGCTGACAAGGTGGCTGTAATCCATTTATATCACTGCTTTTGGTTTCTAAACCTTGCACCTGGCCATTCTATCCTGAGACAGACTTCTTTCACTGAAAGAATAGGAAAAAATTTTTTGATATCCATCTTTCTAGAGGTCATAATGCTGTTTGTATTTGTACCTCCTGCAAGACATGTAATTTAATACATAAGTGCTTAAATAAGGGCCCCTTGTCAGCAGCATGTGTTTTGGGGTCACTTTTGGGTGGAGAGATGATAGTCCTGGACAACAGGTGGGGAATAGCAGGGGCAGTCACACATCTTATTGCAGTGACAGCAGTTACAGATGTTTAAATCATCCCAAAGGTGGAACCTTCAACTTCTGTTATGGTTTCAAAAAGGGAACTAGAAGCAGTGTGTAAAAGATCAAAAGGCAGTAGCTATCTCTCTGTCCTACAAGCAGAAAGGAAGAGTAGCTCATGCTGTAATACTGTGCCAAGGACAGAGCAAATGAGACTAAGAAAGATTATGGTGGACATGGGTAATTGGAAAACAGCTGGGATGGATAGGGAGACTAGAAAGATGCAATGAATTCTTGCTATGTATTATTTAGTTAGTAATAAATGCATGTTGTCTACTTTTTAATTAAATGTATATGTCTGAGGCAGGCAGTATAATTGGTTACATGGAGTTATCAATGTATTTGGATAGGGGTACCTCAGGAAATGTATAGGGGACTTCCAGCCCTTCTGTGCTGGTTTTAAGAGATGGGTTCAAAACTTCTAAACTGTAGCAGAAGAATCAAGGGAAAGCCTAAAGGATTCCCTTGCAAGAAATTGTAGTGGAAATGTCCCCTAAACTTCTGACATCTATGTGATTCTTTCCTCTAGCTTTGTTGCAAGCCAGCCCTGGCAACCTCTCCCACAAAGCAGGGAGCCACATAGAGAGGCACAGTCACAGAATGTTACCTGTCCTGTAAGCAGCTTCCAGCAGCATAATGCCACCCTGGCATTATGCAGACAAATCCCAGCTCTGGTTTCTTTTAAAGGGGTAACTGAGATTGTCTTAGGAAGGCAGGAATCATTTCCCTTTGTTTCCTTTAAAACTGAAGCTATGTCTCCAGTGTTATATTCTGCTTCAAAAATTGGAGACTGCACTGATAAAATAAAAGATGTCATGGTCTGGGAGCGTTGGCAGAAAAGCTGAGGTCAAAGAGGGATTATGTGGGAGTTCGGACACGCTGTAGAAACACTGAGAGAAAAACTGAAGGAGGAGATCATGAATGCTGCTGCTGCTCACACTGCATTCTATTCTTTTGTTTTACCTTCTTAGAATTTCTCACTTGGTTTCTGAAGCACAGAAAACCATACCAACTTCCTGAAATGCCATCTTGATTTCAGTCCAGTGAATTTAATTGGCAGTAGTGCGCAATGATTTGAAGAACAAGTACAGCCCCAAAGCCAGTGCTAATACTGCTGGGGCTTGGTATATGCTGAGAATTCATTGCAAAAGATCAAGACTAAAATCATTAGTTAGGCCGACTTGAAAAAATTGGAAACTGATTTTGCACTGATAAAATTTGCATGAAGCCTGCCCTGTGAAATCACACATAGGCAGGAAGTCAAATTATTTGCAAGACTAGACAATTTTCAAATTAAAAACTTGAATAAAAAATATCATCTTTTCGAGAGAATTTATAATCAAGTGAAATCATCAGAAAAGATAGACCAAAAGGCCAAACATCACCCTTTTCTTTCATGTTAGAATTTTTAATACATAAACTTCACAGCAGATTAAACACCAAGTCTAAATCAGCTGTTTTAAGTATTTCTATAACTAGAAATGCCCCTAAATAAAAAAAAAAAAGACTGTAACTCATTCTGTTGTATTTTTCTCATGCAAAGAAGGTGCTGTCATTGTGGGAGAAGGGCTGGCAGGGATTCACAGGGGGAAAGAAGGTAGGAATAAAGAAGAATAATACATTCATCTATAGTTAAAAATCATGTTTGATTTTTTTCTGATAATTCAATTGTGCTAAACATGAATTCTCACCTTTTGTTGAGAGAGAAAATTAGAAGCATAACTTCAAGCAGACAATAATGAAAAGAAAGCATTCATCATTCCACACTGACTAGAAAACAGCAAGAATAAATCAGACAAATCAAGCTTTGTGGTAACTGTTATACAGTCTTATGTTTCTTTATGTCTATTATTAATTGAGTGACAATTCCTATTTATGGTGAGATATCTGGGTCATTTGGCTTCAAAATGAAAGGTGATGAGGTGAGGGACTTTGGTATATTTTACTGAGATGTGTCCAGTGGTTTAAGGAATAACTTTCTGCTGGATGCAGAAAGCTAGTTGCTCTTTATTTCTGTCACTTTTCTTTTCTTCCTTTCTTTCTGAGTTATTAAAAAACTGGTAAATGAATCTTCACCTCCACCCAGGATTTTAGCTGCAATCCCAAAACCCACTGACATCCTGAATGCAGCAGAAGTGCCACAACAGGGGACCTTTGCTCAAAGGTTTGAAATTGCTAACACGCATCCTGGTGAACAAATATCCCTGTGGTGACATTTATGAGCAGAATCTATTCAACATGAAAAATATCCAACTAAGTTAATAGTATGGCTGACTGAATGTGAATAGTGGTTTTAAGCCTATGTACCTTTGATTTCATTAGGCTTAAATCTTGAAGGATTTGCCATTCTGTAACACATTGTTTGAAGTTATCATAATTTTAGGTATTACATGAAATGTTTCTTTTTATGTCCCTCTTCTTCTCCAGGCTAATTGCAATAGTGTTTGAGAATTTGTAAAATTTGAATATCATTGGACTGTTGAAACCAGCATGGCCTTATTGCTGGGAACCAGCATGCTTTTGAATGAGGTTCAGATGCTGTTTAGGGTTTGGCAACTCTTTGTGGCTACTCCAGCCCCCGTGACAAGCACAGAAGCGGTTCATGCCCCAGTACTGGTTGTACCTGCCCTAAGCATGCTATGTATTCTATTGGTAATAATCTTAGACAGTCATAGAACATTAAATTTTACTTTCTATATAATATACAGATAACATAATCCTTCACTTAATTGCTTCATCATCATATGCCATGATATATATAGCGAAGAATAAAGCATTAAGTATGATTAAACCTATTATTAATCCATTTCTTTTCTTTCACAGTCTTGAAAAGTTGCCTTGGCTCTGCAAACACTTTTGTTTCTTTTAACATTTTGTTTCCTTTGGATTTAGACTGTGTGTTGACTCTGCTGTTCACTCTGGATAGCAGCTGTTCTTGCTGAATTGGTTGTTTCAGTGTCATCCTTCTCTGCACAAGGATGTGTTTGCTCTCTGTTTTCCTCTGGAGGCAAGGTCTTACTTAGAGTACTCCAAAAAGTTTTTATTTTGTGGCTATATCATCCTATCCAGAATTTTATTGCAAGTGAGATTGCTCTGTCTCTACTAGTTTTACATATGAAAAGAAAATAAAGAAGACAAAATTGCCATGGTAAGTTTCTTTTCTGTGCCAGCTCTCTGCAAAATACTCTCTGCATATCAACAACAAAGATCAACAGTAGCAAGGCTCTATGACTAGATATACATTTATATCACTAAAATAAATTCATTAAAATAAATTTACACTCAGAGGGAATGACTGCAATACTGAAATTGAGAAGCACTCAAAGATGGGTAGATAAAATCTGTACACAGATTATTGCAAAGTTTAACAAAGGTGCAGCAGTAGATTAAGATTTGGCTGACAATTAAATAATTTTTACTCTCTTTCCCAGTATACAAATGATAATTTAAACCATCAAAAATTGAAACTGAAAGCAGAGGTGTGTGCTAAGGGAAATATTTATGGATTTATGGAAAATATATTTAGGCAGTAATAAATAATGCCCTTGGAGGTAAAAGGTCATAAGGAGTGGATCAACTTGCAAGCTCTTTTTCAGAAATATGAGGCTTTTTCAGAAAGAAATGTGACAAATCTAGAAGTTGAATTACTTATTAGTAATTTGATGGTAAAAAAACCATGAAAAGTCAAAAAAAAAGTATTTTTAACTCTAATATAATCTCTGTTTAAATATATAGCTAAAAAGGGGAAGCATTAATCAGTAGCAGAGAAAAATCCCCAAATATATAAAAAGAAATGCCTTATTAAAAGATTAATTATTAAATGAAAGGAAGTGTAGCAAACCCAGAATTTCATCTGGGAATTACAGTAACATAGGATTCAAAATTGCTTCAAGAGATTATCTTGGTCTATTCAATGACAAAAAATTATCTAACCCATCTCTGTGGGGTTTTTTTCCAAGTTATGAACTTGTTTTTGTAATTTTACATTTCTTTTTAGAAAATATTTCTCCTGATGTCCTACATACGTCTTTGCTGTAAATGAATATTATTCCTTTTTAACTTCCCCATCTTCACAGGAAATGCTGATTATAAATCCATGCCTTTCCTTTGGAAGAAATCAAATTCTCCTCAATTTTTTTTTTTTGACAGAAAACCCACTATTTTTCCAGTTTTTATTCACAACCAGATGTTTTTAAGGCTAATCTCAATGATGGATTTGCTCAGAAAGATTATGCTAATCTCTATAGCCTCTGAAATTATTTTAAATCTATTGCACAGCAACAAATATTTCTTTTTGTAGTTACTAATACTGTGATATACATTGGAAAAGATTGTTTAATTTAATGGGATTTTACAAGCTTGAAATTCTTCTTTAGGGCTGACATATTAATCTATTTTCTTTAATCTAGGAAGCATAGGGGTTAAATTTAAAATGTAGTAGAGACGAAGATTCCGAAAAGTAATTATGCAACAGCAGAATCCAAATTCTGTAAATTTCCTGACTTTTGAAACGTTTTAAGCTTCTATACATTTGAAAAACAGAGTTGTAATAGTCTTTTCTGCAGGAGGAGCATAACCATGCTAATTTGTTCAAGGATTTCCTTTTATCCCAAAGTATACCAGGTATTTTGAAATAGCAGTGCACAGGTGAAAGTGTTATTTCTGCCTTCAGCCCTTGTTTTTTATACAAAGTGTAGAAAGCAGTAACAAAAAGTAAGGAGCACAGGCCTGGAGAGGGAATGAAGTTCATTAGACCACAGGATACACAAAGAACTGCTCAAGTTCTAAGCATTGCCATTAATTGAGTATTGATGCTGTGGCAAATATCAAGTTTTACATGACAAATTCATGTCACTGGGCATCTTTACCCTCTCCCAGAATATTTGAAAAATTATAGATGTGTTGGGAAATCTGCTGATTATTATTCCCTTCATCTTGCTTTGTGTCTGATCTCCCTTTCCTAAAACGTTTTTGAAGTGTGTGATTCCCTCTTGCTTTTTCATGAGTGCAGACTCAGCTGTATGTAGCAGATACAATACTTTGAGGCAGCACTATGAATTTTTTTTGTTGCATTGCTGACTTGTGAATTTATACTTGGGAATTTTGTCAGTTATGACTTTCACTCTGTGCAGTCCTTTAAGCACCTCATGTGCTACCTTCTGAAAAAGCAAGAAGAAAATCCCCCTCTTGTTCAGATGAGATGCAAAGGGCATTTAGAAGAACCAGCAGCTGCCAAATGATGTGCTGCAGGTTAGCAGGCTGCAATCTCTAATCCAGCTTCATTTGCCAGTGCATCACCTGCTCACCTTATGAGTAAGACACTGAGAGCCTTATCATGGCAGCCCTTAGTGGTGGCTGTTGCATTCATGCAATAGTTTATTATTAAGACACTTGGATGTGTAAAAATATGATTTCTGTATTTTGTTTGCTATGGCCATCACTGAGATGATTGATTTTGACCCACTCAGGTTTCTCCTCCTGATTTGTGTTTTACATAGGGAAAATATTTGGTTCCTTTTGGTCAGAAGGAGGGGGTGCAGTGTAAGCTGGCTGCTGTTGATTTGGCACTGACTCCTAGGGTCCCCTGTGCCTTCATCACAGCTGCAAATTTCTCTGGTGTAGCTCTCTGAGGACTGTGTGCTTCCTCCAGAGCAATTGCAATTTTGGTCAGCTGCTGCCCCTTTCCAACACCCAGTGCTTTCCCTGCCTGCTGGTGTTTGCATTATGCACGTGTCCCCTGCACCCTGGGGCTGCTGTGTGCTCTCAGCTGGCCTTGCCTGACCCCTGGCCTAACGTGCCAGAGTTTTTGCCAAGCACCATCTGTATCACCTCAAAGGAAAGCTGTTGAATTGTGCACCTGCACCTATTTTGAATATCTGAAGCCATTTTGCTGCTTCAGCAGATATTATGGCATAACCTGAATACTTTTTTTAATAGAAATTTGTTAGGAAATTGAACACTTTGTGCCTTTTTTGAGAAATGAGCTGCAGTCACCACTGTACTGTGCCACTGAGCACACTTGACATCCATTTGGGTCATGTAGCTTGAGTTTCACATTTAAATGCACTAAGCTTTGGTTGGCATAAGGGTCTCCACTGCCCTGCTCTCAGAATTATTGATGTAATTCTGTGCAATCTCAGCCCTGCCTGGTGCTCTGGCAGTGCCTCTGCCATGCCCTCTCCACTCCACAGATCTCTGGAAGGATGTCAGTCTTCACACTTGTCTGTGGATTGGGGCTCTATTATATTTCTTGCCAAACACCATCTCTGTACATTCAGTTCTCTCTAGGAAGTTTGCTTAGCTACATTCTTGTTTTCGGGTAGGAACTTGTTTTCTTTCAATTCTATAGAGATCCATTGATTAATCACTTGTTAATTATCATTGATTAATCTATGATAATTAAACAGGTAATAACATGTTTTTAAATATTAATAATTTGCATACATGAATATTTAGTCTTTTATTAATATCCAGAGTAAATTAATTATCTATATTCTTTCCTGTTAACTCATATAACTTGTACAATGCTTGCTTTTGACACAATACAGTGTTAATATTTAGACTGTAAACTTTTTTCACAACAAATACACCTTCCATCTATTTGCTGCCTTGCAGAGTACTTTTGCCACAGAGAGCTTTTCAAGATAAATTTGCTGGTGTTTACTGGTATTTTCATACTGAAAATTCATAACAATCGATGCAGTGCTGTTCCTCTCTCTCTGCACTCCCTGTGCTTCCTTTTCAGACCTCTTACCTGGAGTAGCCTATGTTCTTTTTTTTTTTTTTTCTTCTTTTTTTAATCTTTTGACCTTCAGATTATAATACTGGGCCTCAGTGATTGAAAATCCCTTCTTATATTTAACATAGTAGACTGTATACTGTCGTGCTCTTTCTTGGAACTGCTGAAGCTCTTGGCACACAGCTAGGTCTAGTGAGGATACACTGACATTTCTGCTTTAGGGAAAAACATTTATTCTTCCAACACTTTGTTAAACTCTCTAGCTATCCTGCTATACATAGAACAGTTCAATTTCTTTGTATAGCTTTTCTTTATTTTTTGCTACTCCTTGAAGCTTGTTCCTCCATTGATGGAACTTCTGCAGCACCTTGTTTCTTGCCTTGTAACTCACTCTTGCCCTTTCCCTTAATATCAGAACCAGTTCCAAGATCCCAGCTTTCATCCTTTCCTTACTGGGAGAGAAGTCACCGCGCAGGATTTGCAACAAATCCCTCAATAATTTGTTTTTCTCTGCTAGTCTTGTGTGATTTATGTACTGTGCTATTCCCTTCCTGCTCCTGCTGTCATCACCTGCCTTGATAGCTTGGTTAGGACAATGGATGTTATTACTGGGATCATAGTGCATGCATAGTATGGAGCATTATCTTCTCCTTGGATGGAGGAAGAGGTCTATGAGTCACAGGACCTTATTCTTCTGTCTTTAACTTCTTAGCCCCTTCTTCTTTCCTCCCCCCAGTGTAAACCACCTTACAAAATCTCTGTGCTGCTTTCACTCTTGAGTTTTGTGACAGAGATTTTTTTTTTAAATAGTTCAAACAAATAGTTTAATAGTTTAAATAGCTCAAACAGTTTCATCCAAGATTCTTTTTTTGTTAAAAATTAAACTCTAAATTTCAATCCACATAATTTACCGTTATCTGAAGACAACAGCTCCAAACAGTGTATCAGTTCTGTTGTGGCTGGCTTTGTGTGTGGCTTTTTGTTTTGATTGATAAAGTCCTTCAGAGTGGATTTCCTCAGGTGGGGGACATGTTTTAATTCTGAAACTATAGAAATATCAAACATATTCAATCTAAACATGTATTATATATAGAATATATGGGGGGAGCAAAGTGCTCTTCATGGGACTCAAAAATAAACAGATGTCATTTTATTAATAATACTGTAATAGATATCATATAAAAAGTTTTTATCTTGTGCCCATTTAAGTCTGCTTTTGTAAGATCCTTTAGCAAAATAATGTAAGTGACAAAATCCATTAAAGAATATATTATCAGCAGGTCTTTTACAACTCCTGGACTTTCTTGGGTCCAGTGCTAAAATAAATTTGTCTCAGCTGTCAGTGTTAAACCAGATACCCAAAAAGTCAATGAATCAAAACCCAAATCCCCCAAATGTTTTGGAAAGCATTTGAAGAAAAGGCAACATGTCTAGGAGATTGTATAGGGAATCAGAGATAATTCATCATATTTGGATTGGAAAGAGCACACAGTCAACTTTAGTTAGTTCGAAGGTGCAAATAACTTGTTTGATGAACTTCTTAGGAAGACAGTGGTGGGTGCAAGGGGACTTCTGGGATGAGGAAACACTTCATCTGCAAGCCTGTTGTGTAACACTGGAGTGATGGTCACTGGTCTGGGATACTGGGCCAGGACAAGCAGCTGGGGGAGCACCCATGGTCACAGCAACAGCACAGGAAGAGTGCAGAAGCTCAGTTGTGGGCATGGGGGTGGTGGAGAACACAACAGTGAGAGAAAACTTTGGGGAAAAAAGGTGGAGAGTTGCTGCTAGAAGAGTTGAACTCTGTTCCTTTGGGAAATATTTTGGAGAAAAGAACCAGGGTGTAACATCATCCAAAGTCCATGTTTCTTGCCTTGTAGAATGGGAGTAGTTGTTCTTTCTTTAGATTTAGAGATTTTATTTTTCTTTTCCATATTTCTGTCATTCCTTTGATTAGATTGTTCATTTAAATAATACAAAGGTAATTATGATCCATTCTGTTAGAACTAATTTACAGATCAAATGACAACTCATAATGCCTGCTATTTATATTACTAGTTTGAATGGACTATTCCTGTACTTGGAGAAGGTTCTCTGTAAAGACCTGCCAATATTTTGGCTCCTCTGCCCTTCAGAGCTGTCTTCCAATGGATTCCACCTCTATTTTTCTGAATAAGGTGGTAGCAGCTACAAATAACTGCATGGTTTCTTTGTTCTGCACTTTGCTTTGTACATACTTTCTCACCTGTTTGTTGTTTATCAAAACTTTTTGTGCGTCTTTTTGGTGATCTGAGTGAAAATGCATGAGTTTTTTCACCACAAAATGGCAAATGACTGATTTTCTGAGTGGGAAGTGCCATTAGTGAAGTCAAGAACTTTCACCAGCAAGGCACAGCTGTTTAAGGTACCATCCTTTTGCCAGCTTACTTTTAAACCTCCTGAATTTCCTAGGTTGAAGTTCCATGGTGTTATACATTTGCCTAGTTTTCCTCTCAACACTTTCATTCTGCAGTGGAAGCAAGATCCTGCTTTTCCCAAGGAACAACAGGCACTGCTCCATCCCACTTGTCCATGTATATTTTCTGACACCAGAAATCTGAGGCTTAGGAATTTACATTGGTAATAATAAAACACTGTAACAGAACAAGAGAGTAAACATCATTTTCAGTCCAACACCACTGCCTTTCCCTGAACTCATCTTTGCCAATGGAACTAATGACTTGGCAAAACAGGGGAATTCCATGAGCCTGCACTTCATTATTATGTATTGAACAGATGTAAAAAGTTCATGGTGACTTAGTTTGCTGTGGTTTATTTCTAAGTAGGTAGGGTTTGGGTTTTTTTATTAAAAAATCCTGTGCAGCTGAACCTGAGAAACAACAGATTGTTCCTGGCCCTGATGAATACCCACAGGAATGAAGAAGGCATTTGTTGCCACCTGTGTGTGTGACACCACTTCAGGCTGTTCTTTGTTCTGGTTTGCCTTTGATGTTATGGTTGGTTTGATATATAGGGAAGAGCTGACTAAAATACCAGGGTGTGATGGTATAAGCACACCAGCTGAAAAGAACTGGGAACTCCTGTGGAAATCAGGAAGGCTCAGAGTGTTTTCCCACTAGAAAATACCATTTCATACCCCCTCCAGTGCAGGCCATTGTCACAATCTGCCTTTCTGCTTCTAATTCTGAAGAAGTTGTTTTCTGTCCCTCCTGAGACTGATGCCTTGCATATGTGTATTCTGTGCACTGCTAGACTCAGATTTAGGCTCTGTGGGTGATCTTATGCCACCACAGGCCATTGTACATTCTGTAAAACACAATGAAACTGATAAAAGGGAAAAAGGGCATCCAGGTGAATTGCCAGAAGCAGCCCTCAGGTTTCCTGAACCTCCTGAAAATAAGACAGCAAAAAGAATACACTTTCATCCCTCAATGCTAGTATATTGTAATGTTCCTATGCCTGAAACTCCTAAGGTTCCATATTTTCAATATTAGTACCTTTTGTCTCAAGTTAGCTCTTAATTAGCAACTATTGTGGGAATTCTATTAAAGAAGAAACACCATTCTTGCCAAAATTCACAATTACATTCCTCCTTGCTTCACTGTTTGACCACAAATGGCTTTCATGTAGCATTAGAGACTCTTCAGTAGGGGAACATCTCTCTGCTCAGACAAACTTGAGAAGGGAGATACATGTTTATTCCAGCCATGTTCCTAAGCAGATTTTTCAAGGCAAGAAAACTGGATAGATTTGTATCCTAGACAGAATTCACAATGGAGAAAAGTTTGTTTCAAACTCAGCTCTTTAATTAAATTGTCCAAACAAACAAACTGCAACTCAAACCCAGACATTACAGTAACTACAGCAGGGAGAAAGTGCTCTGTTGCCTAGAGATTATTTCAAATGTTGATTCCCCAGGAGGATTGCTCTGTGATACATTTAATATACTGTCAAATATAAAATTTGGTTAAAATTTTGCTTATCTCATTGAAAGATTATTCATCTGTTTTCCCTTTGCTTAGAAGTAATACTTTACTGAGATGACTTCGATTCCATTTTTGCAAGTTGTTATGTAGGTGGGAAATACTTGCTCAGGTAAGCAAAGCTTTTTGATTTAAATGGAAATAGCTTGCTTGGGTAAATGACTGCATGGTTAGACCAATTGCTTCTCCATTTCCTTAGTCTTTTATTCTGTCTGCAAATTGTCAAACATGTATCTGTTAACGCTGAGATGATAATAGAAAGAAAAAAGTTTCATTCTTCAAACTTGCTGACACAGATTCTTTCTGATAGGCCAGTCTCTGGTACAGTGGGATTTCCAAATTTATGAAAATTCAGTATCAAATCCTGAGGGTTGAAGTCTTTACTGAAAGGAAAAGAAAAATTTGTAAGTTTCTAATAGCAGCTTAATCAATATGGGAAGGACTTTCTTTTACTTAATCTGTGCATTTAGAATTTAAAATATTTTCAGTTTTCCCTCCTGTCCTCTTAAAATTTCTGGATTGTCTTTGGTGATCAGACCTTGCTAGGGCTACATAAGTAGTGATGACAGCAGAAAATGCTTCAAAGATAGCCCTTAATCCCTCCAGAACGTGTTGATGTGAGCAGGAATAAGGTGGCCTGGTTAAATAGGTAAAATTATTGAGGAAAAGATCTCCTGAAAAATAGTGACAGAGGGAGGCCTCTCAGTTTGGAAGGTGGGGCCTGGAAGTAGCTCTGTGAATCAAAAACTTCCTTGAAAAGTACATCTGGAAACTGAGTGAATGACAGTTGTGGGAATCTAGATACCAGAGGCACCCAGAGATACCACCAAGAGGTGCATAAACAAGGAACTGCAACAACAATTTACCCTCTGAGCAAGTGGCAAATAGTCTGGAAAAATCAAATTGCTCTGAAATAATGGAAAACATGATCACGTGTTGGCTCTTACAGGTGAAAAATCAAAATTAGCAGCATCTTTTGACTGCTCAAAGTGGTGCATCCTACACCCTCTTGTGTTATAAAAAAGACTTCATTTTGATCCCAAATGGAGCCTCTTTCTTGGAGAACATCTCATGCTGCACATAACTTTTCTTAAACAGGGTGAATGCTCCTCAGGGGCTTTCTGTGAGAGTTTGGACCATATCCAGGCTTTGTGACATGGACCACCTCAAAGGGGAGGTGGTGATCTCTATACACCCCCAGACTGGGTAACATTTTAGGTCCTGAAAGCTGTGTATGATTTCTTGCCTGTCAGATTTAAATTCATGGGTTTTTTTCTTTCTAAAACCAAATACATTTGAAGGAACAAGAGGGGGTTTTTTTTGTGTGTGTGTGAAAAAATCATAAAAATATAATGAATTTATTTTCTCCATTAGCAAGCTGTTTCCTTCTGTTGCTTTTTAAAGTACAGAAAAGAAAGTACAGTGAGTTTATTAATAGCATTTACAGTGAGTTTATTAACAGCATTATGTGACTTAAACTTATAAAGAAGATTTCTGGATATAATTTTGTGGTACTGGGAATGAAAACTAGTGGCGAAACATTTAAGCAGCACTACTTCTCAGAACTTCTGTTCCAAAATTCTTGGGAGATTTTCTATTCCATTACACTTGAACTCTCTCCTTTTCATCACAATTTTTTCATATCTAATGATTTCTTTAACTTATGAGAGGAAATCACCAGTAACTGTAAACCTACTTTTGTGACTGTCTTCCCTTCCCTTTATTTGATTTGTTCTGATCTCCATTTTTATGCAAACAAAAAATGAAATTGCCTGAAAGTCTCCATCTATATCCATGTTAATATTAATACTTATTTTTCAGTCTAGAACTGAAAGACTCACTGTGACTGCAACCTGCTTACTCTACTTAATTTTGACTTGCTTCACTTTCTGCTTTTTCATTTATTTCAGGTTTCTGTCGACACATCTTCAGCTACAAATGTAATAATTTCCAAATTTTTATTTTAGGCAAATAACTGAGGAACCACAAGTAAAGTCAACTATGACCCTGGTTTGATGAAGAGAGGGTATTTTCCTAGAAACTTATGAATGATGCTTTCAGATTTATATGAAATTCAGAACAAGGATGCCTCTTTCCCTGTATGTAATGAGGTAAGTGAAAACCTCCTACAAAGCAGGTTTTCTGGAAAAGTAATGCAAGATTTCTGCAGGGTCAAACAAATTACTCAGTTTTTGTCCTCAGTTCTCTTTTGTGTCCTGGAAAATATTCTTTTTGTAAGAGCCTTTAGTGAGAAAAAACAAAAGGCTAGAAATTCAGCCAGAAAAGCTCTCAAGATGTATGTTTTTAGAACAGGGCTCCTTTAAAAAATATTCATGCTGGGTCGAAGAAAAATAGTTAATATTCTAAGATCTCTTATCCTGCTGTTGTTTAGTGCCTTGAGAGTGTTATTATGATTCTATATATTCCTTATCCCTGTATCTTTGACTTGGCTTTACAACACTGAAATGGAAAGCATTTACAAACATGATCTCGTGTCCCTGAAAAGTTTGAAGAGAAGAAGTGATCATATCACAATGAGATTGTCTAGCAAATAAGAAGGACAATGACTATGCAAAAAACCCTCATTTTCCAGGGACAATCATTCTTTTATTTTGAAACACTTTAAACCTATGAACATTAGTGAGCTAGGTGAAAGGCAAAATTTTAAATGCCACCTCACAGCTAAGAAATCAGATTTCAAATTAAAGGATGGTAAAATTGGAAATGTTATCTGATTACTATTAAAAAAAAGAATTCAAAGCTAGAGTCAAGCTTCTGCCAATAATCTTGGTTTATTGTCATTGAAGGCCTGTGGTAATAATCATACAAATGGACAGTTAATTTTTTTCTACATATTTGAATCACTTTTTTTCTGAAATTAAGTACCATATTTTGTGAAGGTAGCTATTTCTGTCTACAGGACCTGAGCTGAATGTTCTATTGAAAGGTACTGGACTAACAGCTGTGGAAAGCATAATTCTCTATTTAATTAGTACACTGAACTCAAGTAATGACATTTTGGGGTTTTTTTTTGTACACTGTTCAACTGGTGAGTCTCAGGTCTGCTCTGGAGTAATTTCCTATATCTCAAGAATTAAGAGGGGTTTTGTATTAGTTTTAATCAATTTGTACTTTGCTTTTGAAGGCAAAGTACTCTGTGAGTAAAGATAAATTGCCCAGCAGTCTTTGGCTTCATCAATGGAAATGGAAGTTGGTCACAAGTTTTGTCTTTTATATCTATTTTTAGATAAACAAAGATTCAACATGGGCCACAAAAGATGCACTAAAAGACCATCCTGGTTGAGGATGTTGTTACCTCATTTTGAGTTAGTTTACCTGAAAAGCCATTTGAGTGAGAATCTACAGGATCTGGAACTAAAAGATATCTTCCCACAAAGAAGGATGGGTTGACGAGCAAAGACTATTTTGTTTGGTTCAGATGGTTTGGGTGCAGATGGTATATTGAGTAGTTATCAATGAACATTTATGTTTTACATGCATAAGCTTTGATTGTTTTTTTTCTCACCATTTAAATAAACAAATTCTCTCTCATAATATGCATAGCAGTGTTTCCACTTCCATGAATATGGAGTCTATCTTTGTTTTACAAATAAATCATAACTTCTACATTAAAAAGGAGTAGTATAACATTGCTTGTTTATATGCAGGCAGAAATACCTTATCTGTGTTTTTTTGTTTTTATTCTAATGTTGTTTGTAAAGCTCTGGAGATTCTAAAGCTAATTTCATTGTTGTTAAACTCCTGGATAATCTGCTCTGTGAATTTGTGCATTGCTGACATACAACATTTAGAATATTTTTTCCTTGGTGAAGGCTGTTGTTTAGTCTTGCTTTCACCAAAGCTTGCTATCATTTATCCTTCTCATCCAGCTGCAAGATTCAAACCCTGCCCACTGAATTTCCTTAATGCCCCATGTCTTTACTTGCCTGAAACTGTTATAGTACAACTTTCTATTCTTATTTAGTGGCATCAACTGTTTTTAGCTTAGAAATACAAGAGCTGATCATGTGTGCATGAACATTTGTATCTCTTTTTGTTTTATGGTGTGGTGTTTAGGATTTAGGAAACTGAAAAGTGGCAGAAGTGCAAGGGTAAAGGAAAATGGGAAAAATGTGGAAAATAATAGATAAAAGTATGGTATTTCTGGCCAAGCTTTATAATAAACTTATTTTCTAAAAAGCTAAATAAAATGGATTTGTCTTGATCATCTGCACAAAGGGATGTAGGAGATAGGAGAATAAGAAAATTCTTTACTTGACTTATCACCAGCACTGTCATGCAGATGTAAGTCATGGAATCATTCTTTCTTCCATCTATAAGGGAATAGACAAGCCAACTCTCTATCCATAGAATCATATCAATCTGAAGAGCTGAGGTGACAAGGAGGAGGTCAAGAAGCACTAGGATACATAATGGTGTGAACTGGAAGTTGTCTTTGTATACTGGGATAATACTATAGATTGTGGGCAGTCTTTTCAGACTCTTTCAAGAAGCTCTGGGTCGCTGACAGCTGTTCCAGAAACAGTATTCCATTCCACACTTCCTCAGTACCAGTGATTCAAGGGGGAAAACTAGACATTGCATCCATGAAATTATTCCTAAGAAAGAAATGTACCTGAGCAAAGAGGCACTTATGTCTGGGGAACAATGGCCTAGAAAAACCACTTCTGAAATGAAACCCTGCATGGCAGAAGCAGGAAAGGTTCAATCAGGTGCTCAAATTCCAATGCTGAATTTTTGCAAGCTGAAGACTGATCTGAGCTTGCAGACAAGCACACGGCTGCATCTGTGCACACAAATCTGGTATTTATATAAGACATCATTCCATATGTGCATGTCTTTAGGAGAGGCAGAAGTCAGTCTGCAAAAATATATTCCTTAAAATCATTTTACAATATACAGCCTCTTGGAAAAAATGATGGTTTCTAATATTTTTTCAAGCTAAACATTTACTAAAGATCCTTTGCTAAAATGGTCTTTAAAAATTTTTTGTGGTGAGATTGTCACTGTGACTAGATTCTGATTTAACTCCAAAACCAGACTGCAAAGTAATAGTTTGAGAAGATGAACTTTGTAATCTGACAATGCAGAAAAGAAAAAAAGAAATTATGCTGGCACTTCTAAAATGTAAAATTGTAATTGTTTCACTGTGTTTATCACAAATATATGTTTAGTGGCATGCCTAGATTTATGACAGTTTTCAGATATCTTTGCTGTCAGGATGTTTCCTAATGTCCAGAATATTTCCTTCCATATTTCACCTTTATTTGAATGGCAATCACTGCTGACTGTGCTTCTATTTCTTTCCAGAAAATTATGTCTGCAAAGTGCTGTGAGTTTTACACTTGATTAAAAAGGCAGGGGCTTTCTGTACTATCATCCTAATTAGCCAGATGGCCAGAAATGGCTCCCAGTAAGGGCTGAAGAGTTGTCCCAGTTCAGTCCTTGGAGCTTTTCAGTTGAATTTAAGCTATAAGCTATATAAATATCAGTTAGAAAATATTTTTTAGGTAGGAACTCTTATTGGTGTATCTTAGCATCTCTTTAAGAGATCAGGCTATGGTTTTTGAGCTCACCATTGGCCTGTGTAGATACTTCTGGGCCCCTTTTGGGGTCTCAGTCATGCATCCTATCTGGAAAAGCCACTGCTGGAAACCAGAGGAAGATGATAGTTCTGTCTGAATCTCTTATCTTAGCATAAAGCTTTTCTGTCTTTTATCAGTTCATACTATGTTTATGTAATAATCTATTTATGAGAAATACGTTATATTTTTGAAAAACAGACATACAAATTGCAATTCCTATACTTTCTTCCTATTCAAACTTCTCATTCTATCCAAGCTGATCTCGCTAAATAAAAAATCAGTAAGATCCAATACTCTCAACTTCTTTGTTGCCTGTATAAGCTAACAGCAGAAATGACTGCCTTCTGTACCATAATGGCTCTTGTTGCTCAGTTGGTAAGGAACATGTGTGAGAACAGCCATGTAAACGTGACTTGTTATTTAACTCCTGAACTAAAATGCCAACAACAACTACAGAAGTTGCACCAGGTGAAACAGCAAAGCAGAGCACCAGGAAGGACATGATCCATGGGATGAGTCTTACACGACAACATTTACAACCAGAAGGCTTTCTGAGAAAGCAAATTGCTGGTGGAATGTACTGTCTTGTGCTATTGCCAGCCTTCCTCTTTCCCTGATATAGTAATAAATGTGTGGGGTTTTTTTTCAGGCAGTGCTGTGCTGGCCGTGCTCCTGTTAATGCTGCTTAGGGTGCTGGAGGCCTTTCTGGCTGCCAGGGCATGCTGCTGGCTCACGCTGAGCTTGCTGCCTACCAATACCCTAAAGTCCCTTTTCTAGCTTTTTAGGTGCCATGATTTAGAGTAAAATCCGTCCAAAACATTTAAAGGAACATAAGGCTGTGCTGTGAAAAGGAATCAGTAAAAAAAAATGAACATCAAGATCAGAATTCATGATTATCCCATGAGATTCCTTCCTGACACGGATTTTTTGAAGTCATTTCATTATGTGACATATAAGACAAAAGACAGCTTTTTATTACCCTGGAGAATGATCATTTTCCTACCTGTTGGACTGAATGAATTGTTGGGCCCTATTCACATAATTTTCCATTTGTTAGGAAATCCTGTTTGTGCTGTCTCCTGCAGAAAGACAGGCAGAGGTCATTTAAGAGCAAAAAATGCCTAAGAAAGAACATGTACTGGAGAAATAAGGGGAGTTAAAAGCAAAAGGGAAAGTACCCATCACCCTTATGCATATTGCTGCCGATAGTTCCAACATTTAAACACGTAATAAATGAACAGTAACCTGAGAGAAATTCTTAAAAAGCTTAAACCAAACAACTGCCTTTGCACAAAAATAAGCAAAACAGTATCTGCCCCAAATAGCTATTAGATTAAAAAAGTCAGGAATTCATAAAACACCAACTAACTGGGTGGAAACCACAAAATTCTTGTTACGAGTGTGTTGAATTTTCAGCACTTTTGAAGGACAGCAATATCTTGTAATTTCCCATTTTTTTTCCCTGTGACTTTCACGTTGATGAGTAATAAATGCACAAGTCTGGTTTAAAAATCAGTTGCTTCCTTTCCTCAAATCTCTCAGAAGCATGACAGCACATATCTATTTCACATCAGAGTACTGAGAAAAAAAATGACACTCAACATCCTTCCCACAAGAGACAAATTGGAAATAGAATTGGAGCTTACTTTGAACTGCTCGGAAGAGCAAAACTGGTGGTGAAGTGAACATGAATTTGCACTACCTTGACCTTGAGGCATCACTCATGAGGGTCATAAACAGTGAAAAATAGGTGGCAAGAAAAAAAGTCACTATAAAAGCTGGTGGGGTAATGAAAGAAGTTTAACATATTTTTTTTTACTAGCTGTTTTAAACACTTTAATAACACATGAACACTGAGTCTAGAAATATCATCTTTCAATGGAATAATGCCCACTTAAAATAATTATTTTATTTTATTTTTAATTTCTAGTTTCTTTCTTCTCTTTCTCTATTATTAGTATTATGATACAAATTATATGTTGCCCTCAGTAAGTATTAATTGGTTCTTTTAAAAACATTTCATGGGTTCCACACAAAGAACTGACATCTGTAATAAGTGGCTTTTCCCCATCCAGACAGGTAATTCAACATGAAAGAAGCAAGAATGCATATCCCTTCCTGTGTTTCACAGTTTTGGAGCATTAAGATGCAAAGAGCAATACAAGATCTTTCTCATGCACAATTACTTATCTTAAGCTGACCACTACCCTCACTGAATAAAAATTCATAATTCTGCTCTGTGTCTGCTCATTTGTTTGCTCTCCCTTAAAGAAAAAGCCAGCAGCTGGTGAACTGTGTAGTGGATAGAAAGACTGAAGACTGAAATCCCATTTGGTCTGAAAGTATGTACTTGACATAGAAGGATACACATGAAGGACCAAAAGGAAAGATGTGTATCTGTTCACCCAGCCACCCATTTTTATGCTACTCCCCTTTCTGCACTTTTTTTTATATGCTCCAAGAGTTCAGTCTTGGGTTTTAAGTTCAATACTTCTTTCTGTCTGAAGGACATAATGAGATTTTTTTTAAAAACATGCTGCAAATGGGATAGCAGTTTCTCAGTTGTAGGCCATGAAAACTATTATTGCAGATTGATTGTCAACTTTTTTCCTAGCATGCAGTTCTATCTCACAGTGTGATCTTCTCCCCCCTTCACAGACTTGAAGTTAAAAATAAACTGAAGTTTGCACAGTTGTTATTATATTTTCTCTTAACACATGATTGACATTTGGACAAAAATCACTTTTCACTCTTGCTTTCATTTTTTTCCCCAAATTTTTGTTTTGCTACTGAATGTTTCTGAAGAGCATACATTGTTTCTTCTTCCTTCTCTTCAATCCTTTTTTACTGGGTCTTTTGAAGATGTCATGAAAACAATGCTGCATGCCTGTCCACTGATTTTTATTTTGCTATACTTAATTATTTGAAAATAAAAGTCACCTACTTGTGCTGACAGGTTTTGCTGGTCATTTGTTTAACGGAGCCTTGGGCTATTCAACCATTTACTATTCTAGCTGAAGGCAGCTCAAGGCATTTTCATCTGCCAGGCCATAATCAGTGTTGCCTTCTTTTGTGCTCCTTGTTAACTAGGCCAAATAGGTTGAATTTGTTAATATGGAAAACCTCAAATGTTATTTGGCCTTTCAAACTGCAACAAAAGTAAATACAAATAAAACAGTACTCCAACTATCACACAGAATATTTTCTTTGAATTATTTTCCAAGGCTTTCACATTTTGGTGAAATAGTATGAACTAGAACAATAAAATCTCTAGACCCATGATGCCTAGAGAGGATTCTGCCAGCTAGAAGCACAAAACCTGCAATGATTAGTCCTCAGTACCAAACCAGTAATGAAGGAAACTGATTTTCAGAACTTGGCAAGAGTGCCTTAAATACAGCAAAGACAGAAATCCGTATTCAATCTTTGGTACCTATAAACAAGATTTCACTCCTTCCTTTATGCTCTATTGATCTTTGTGTGAGGAGACGGTTTGTTTTGAGGCAAATGTCTCCGAGACACTTTGATTTTCTATGAGCTTTCAGAGGAAATGTCTGGAAACAAAAAGGATAACTTCAGTTACAGTGAGCCACTGAACGTTGCAGCCGGGCTGCTGATGGTTTTGGAGCAGCCCATTTGTACCTTTGGGCACCTTTTCACTCTGCCATAACCTGTTGTGTACACATATGCCATTTTTGGATGCTTGAGAGCAAATGTTCCTGGTTTTGGGAGAATGTGGACAGCTGAGTGTGATGCAGAAGGTTGCACCATTCCCTGTGCAACCATGGTACATCTGACGTGTGCTGGTATGGCTATTTACACGCACCAGATCTGTGGAACAGCACAGAACATCCCATGGCTTCAGCTGTCCTGGAAGTGCCAGCTCTTACTTCAGAATAAATTAGCAATCATAAAGGAAATTCCTTTCTGGTTAGTTAAACTTTATGCCATTAATGGGTAAACTATATTTTATCATTATTTTCATAGGTTACGCTGTCCCCAAATTCAATACCCAGGAGAGATACATTCAGTAAAACCTTGATCCAGCAACCAGACATTTTTAAGAAGCAGTGAATTTGGCTCTGAAACACCCTTCTCCTAATACATTTCTATAATTGTGCCTGCTGCTGCAGACATTTTCTGGTGTTAAGAACAGTATGTATACTTCAAATTGGACTCTTAACACTGAAAATGAAACAAAGAAACCTATGAGCAAAGCAGGGAAGATCATTTTGCACCCATGTTGGGATCTGGTTGGGTATGTAAGATATATTTATGTAACTGAGTAGATAATGTTTTGCATCCTGCAGTGAGAGCATGGAACAAGTGATTTCACTGGCTCTCCTGCAAGGCTGCATTTGCTTTAAATCCTGTAGATACACAATATCAGCAGAGTAACAAACTTGGACATAGCTTAATCCTGAGAAACAAAAGCTATTGTTATATGCTTACTCCCTATGATAATTTGTTTAGTAGCAACACAATTTGGAGTGTCTTCACAGCCTTCTTTACTTCCACGTGGACAGTTTCCATCCCACATTTAGTACAATTCTGGTCAGTAAGGCACAGAACAGTGAAAGTTGTTTTAGTGAGGAGACTGACATATTGCAGTTGTACAAAAGGTAGTGAACTGTGACAAGAGTCAAGGCAGCATAATTGCCATTATCATTGATTTACCAACAGTGTTTCTGGTGCCATTATGTGCCCAAATTAATCTGTTTGAAAATAGCTTTCCTTGATAGAGCTCTATGAAATTAGCTTGAAGGATTTGAATATTGAAGTATTTGAATACTTGAAGTATTCCTGAATTTGAATTAATGCAGTTTAAGAAAGGAACTACAAGTTTCCTGAATCTCTTATAGACCCAACCTCTTTGGAAGTTGCCAGCCCCAGGGCTTCTGAATCCTAACTTCATTTGGAGCCACTTGCATAGCTCCTTCAAATTCCCCTGGAAATCTTTGTCCAATGAATTCCTTCCATGTAGCTGCCTTTTCATTGTTCCCTTCAGGATGCAAATTTAAAATATCAAAATATGATTTTTTTTCCCCCACAAGAAGCAAAATCATGCACTTTAAAATATGATATTTTTTATTTCATTTTGATATATCAAGATGGAAACAATTTTGAACTATTTTGGAACACAGGGAAAAAAAAGAGGTTTAAAATTGCTTTCTCCCATGAACAGTTTGAGTTTTGATAAAAATAGGCTCTTCTGTGAGAATTCAACTTTGAAAAAATTACAGCCATTTCCCTAATATCATAAGCTTTGCAATTAGTTAACAGAAATTAATAAACTCATCCTTTTCTGGAGTTTTAATAAGGAGAGACTCCAGAAGCTGGAGAAGCCTGAGAGGGGATCTCATCCATGCACATAAATATCTCCAAGGTGGGTGCCAAGAGGTTGGTGCCAGATTCTTTTTGGTGGTGCTCAGTGACAGAAGGAGCAGCAATGACCATCAAATAAAACACAAGAAGCTCATCTCAGCCAGAGGAAGAATTTTCCATGATGGTGGCACAGCACTGGAACACCTGCTCAGAGAGGTCCTGGATTCTCCCTCTCTGGAAATATTCCAAATGCACATGGATATGTTCCTGTGTCACCTGCTTGAGGTGACCCTTCCTTGGCAGGGAGTTTGGGCTGGATAATCTCCACAGGACCCTTCCAACCTGAACCATTCTGCGATTGTCTTCTCTTTAAAATTCTTGTTTCTTTTCTTCTGAATTCTAAGCACGTGTCACACAGAGAAAAAGTAGAGCTGCATATCATGAAAATGCTCATGTTTGTGTGGAGGCAATATAGAAGTCATCAGCTAGGCAAAAAAAGAGTTGCACTTTTCATCCTATGAGCAGAAACCATGTTCTTTTTTTATTGTCTGGAAATCTTAGTAGTGGTCAGTATTGTTGGAGCCAAACACTGCTTTTGTATAATTGGTGCTGCCTGTTCGGGTAGTAAAGTGCTGAAACTAAAAATGGGAGTAATATCCTTTGTATGTAACCTGGTCTTTCATTATCATCAAAATAAACATCCAACTATTGGTAATTCAAAGAGCTATTCATCCATCTATCTATCTATCTATCTATCTATCTATCTATCTATCTATCTATCTATCTATCTATCTA
>JANIJU010000001.1:6672104-6719385 GCA_025504685.1 Leucosticte australis
CTATCTATCTATCTATCTATCTATCTATCTATCTATCTATCTATCTACCTATCTGTATGTCTGTCTGTCTGTCTGTCTTTTTTTTATCGAGGAGGTTTTTTTTTTTCTTCAATATGGATCCAGATGATTTAGATTTTTCCAACCCCATCAGACTTTCAGGATGACCAGAAACAGCGCAGCAAAACATGATATTTGGTTTTCATCTGTCAGTGTTTGAAAAGAATCCTAGCTCCTTTGTCATGAGTGGCCGAATTAACACCCATAACAAAAAGCAGTGGCTTGCTTTACCTTCAGGTTTGTTTCTAATAGTGTCTTCTGCCTGTAGATTCTTATCTGTGTCCTTAGACTCACTTATGAAGACAAAACTTTGATCTTAGATATCCTTTCTCCCAGAAACATCCTCTGTGAATCTTTCAAAGTGTGCTTCTTCTTGAAGAACTATGTTTTGAGATATAATTGAAGATCTGCAGGAACCAGCTTCTTCCTGTTGGAAAGGATGCACAGTGGTCTTTCATTGTTTCCTAGACTTTTATTACATTCTCTTACAGCATCTTCTGTCAGTTTGATTTTAAAGAGGATTTCTCTCTGTGTTCCTCTGTGACTTGTACATGAGGCATAGGATGTCAGTTTTCTTAATTACTGTGGTCAGTTTACTTTATATCATGAAGAATCTGTCTTCACTTTTGATTTTCTAATTAATATTAATATAGAAAATTCAGAACTGCTGTGAGTAAATATTGTATATTAATTTCACTGCATGAATTAGACCTGGTGATGGACCAGAGTTGTTTTGGTTTGACAGTAGGTTAACATGAAGAGAATTCTGAACTGTTTCTATTGCTGCAGTTGGTAAAGCTATTCAATGTGAGATAAAGAAATGCTCTCATCTATTTATTGTGAAATTAGGGGTTAAAGAAACCTGAATTATTATCATATTTAGGATTTTTATTACAGAACATATGCATCTCCAGAGTAACATCTACCTTCTTTGTTGGATATTTTTCGTAAAAGCAGCTTAAAATAATTCCAAGTATAACTAATAAATCTGTTTCTAACAAGTAAAATTAAGCACTCCATTCTTCTTCTCTAGTGCCCAAAATTCAGCCCAATAAGTATTTCTTTCTTTATAAGATAGGCTAGAGATATCAAATCCTCCCCAACTGTTTTCTATCAAGAAAGAGCTGTGGGCAGCCTCTGGCATCCCATAGATTATACAAGATCTCAAATTCTGAGAGCCTTTGGAGGAAATGCTTTATCTGTGTTACTCTGTACCTACTCTGGATTGTTCTCTCCTCTCTCATTCCCTTTCCCACACAAATTATCTCCCAACAATTTGGGCATATTATCTGTCATCTAATTAGGAAAATTTCCTCAAACATTTTCTCTCTTCTGGGAAATGTCATTACCACCTCTGGAAAGTGGGTTCTAGATTCTCAAATGGCAATATTTCTGCTGCTAAAAGGCTTTCTCACATAGCCCTGTTCTGGAAATACTTTAGAAGCAATTTAGAGCAACAAAGCTTTTTATGTCCTTCTGATCTCATTAATTTTTAATAGAAGTAGAAGAAAACATAACTGCTGTTCAATGTCAGGCAGGAAAACTGCCCTGACCCTCTGCAGCCTGGGAAAAATCAGCACTGCTTTTCAAAAGACCTGGATTTGGACTAGTCACTCCAGTGCTCAGAAATCAGAGCAGGGATTCTTGGCTTGACAAATATTTAATATTAAGGTTAAGATTATGGTCAGGTCCTTTATTCACCTCTGACAAAGAGGAGAAAGATGACAAATCAAAAAGATGCATTGCATGTGATGCACACAAAACAGATGTCAGCAAAACTGGGGAGAAAAACATATTCTGTGCTTGCTATGAAAATAGAAAATATAAGCCAGTTAACCATCATTCCTGAAAAATTAAGGTATAATTATTTCTTGCATGTGTTAAAATAAACTCTTTTTGAATCACTGCATCAGTTCCCAAGATTATGTGGAAGTTTTTTTTTTTTTTGCATCAAAAGAAAGTTCATGTATTTAGATAAAAGTAAGATCAATAAACCCACAAGTCAGAACAAAGAAAAAGTTTTTATCTGTCTTTCCCCCTGCCTGTTTCTGCTCATATAGGACTTGGAAATTCAATAATATTTAAAAAAATAAATTGAAGTAGCATTATTGTTTTCTAAGTAGATGCCAAACAGAAAAATCCTGTATTTTTTTTTCCAGGCTAAGAATCATTACAGCTGCAACAAATCAAATGTCTCAGGGAATTTAAGTTTTCTTTACTTCTGCCATGCATAGAAGAAATTTGATTTTTATGCCAACTTTCTTATAATTATTCTGATAATGTAACAGCTCACTGAGTTACTTTCATGAATTTCAAGACTCTTCATTTTTCAGAGACAGGTAAAGAAAGCTTTTGGTAGATACCTGCTAGGTGCTGAATGCTTTTTGGAAAATCAGAGAAATGAACAGGGAGATTGCACTAGAACTAGACAAGAACATACAGCTGTGGGGGTGTCAGTCCTAATTTAAGTAAAAAGAAAAAAAAAACAAAACAGAATAAAATAATATTTTTAATGAGATTAAGCATTACACTAGGGCACTTTCAAAATCAGAATGTTCCTAATAAACTGGGTTTTTCTGGCCAGCAGTGATTTCTGGGAAGGGATTTCAATCCTCAGTTCCTTTTCTACTGATGATGGGTAAAGAACACCCTTTTGTAGCTGATTTCATCTGTCAGTTCAATCTTCTTCTCCTCCTTTGAAGTCAGAATTATCTAATTCCTCAGTTAAATCAAATGTCAGCTTCTGTTTTTATATTAAAAGAATTGTATAAGACACACTGAACATTCAGTGCTTAGCTGGAGTGTTTATCTTTTCGTCTCATTGATTTTGTAGACAGTTTTCTCTTCCCTTCAATGTCCCTTTTCTCTTTGAGATGCCTACTGTGCTGCAGTGTTGGGGTTTTTTTTCACAATGCCAAATAGCATCTCAGCAAGCTTTAAGATATGCACTTTATTATAAGAGGAAAATGTCTCTCTGTCATGTACGTGATTTTGGATTGTTTTGTTTTCAGAAGGATAATGCTGCTTGGGGAATGGAGGTCAGATCAAATAGATCACATCAAAACCTGCAGGTTGCAGAGACAATGGCCAGGCTTTGTCTGGCTTCCAGGGTAAAACGGCCTGTTAATTGAATGCAAAACTGAAATGCCAAATAAAAAAATGCTTCTTCAAGGAGCTATAAATTATGGAGCTGGGTTTCAGCACTGAAGAGGCAGTATCAAGAGAAATATCACTGCACAACCCCCCAAACTGCACTTTACTCTGCTTTTTATTACACTGTGAATACTCCCTCATCCTCTGGAACTGTCGTTTCTTAGGTGCTTATCAGTGGTGTTCTGTGATTCAGAAATCACTGGATGAATCATTAACTTCACAAAGGCCTTTTTCATGTCACACTAAGTACAGGAGTACTTAATCCATAAACAAAGCTATAATCCTTGGTTTCACAGTTCCCTGATCTAACAACTGAACCTACCCCTCTGAGTCAGGGTGCTAATGAGAAAATTGAAGCTTCAGCGTTACTGAATTGAGTTGAAAATATTATTTCAGACACTTTAGGAAAACTCTATTTCTCCCTCTTTTTGGATGAAAAGTGGTACAAGAAAAACTTTGCTCAGACTTGTGGTTCACAGTAGGATGGACTCAGGGGTGTGTTTGGGACCTAGAGGAGTTTGGACAGACTGTCCCAAATAGCCTTCAAGTTTTAAAGAAATGAGGTGGGTTGACCTTACCTGTACACCAGGTACCTGCCAAAGTCATTTATCACCCTCCCTTTTCATCTGGGGAGAGATACTGGAGTGTTTAAATTTTTAACTCATAAGAAACAAAACCAGATCACCCACCTGGTATTTGATAAAAAACTTCCTGAGGTTAAAGCATCAGAGACTGGGATTATATTATATCTAAATCCAACTACAAATATTTTTATATGAACATCATGAAGGATCTGTCAGTCTCTTGACTCTTACATCTTCATTTTAAGGTAGTGACTTTTCCAAAATCTTCTATTCAAGTCCACTATCAAGTCAGCATGTGGGTCTGTGATTGGATATTAGCATGGCATAAAGGTAGATGGAAGAACTTGACAGGCTGAAGGAGCTGGGCTTGCCCAGAGAAGTTCTGTGTACTCCATCTCTGGAAGTTTTGAAGGCCAGTTTGGATGGGGCTCTGAACAACCTGGTCTGGTGGAAGGTGTCCCTGCCCAGGGCAGAGAGTTTGGAACTGGGTGATTTTTAAGATCCCTTCTGCTCAAACCTATGATAAATGCTCCTTTACAAATCCATGTGCTAGACAGGCTAAGAGATGATTGATACAAAGAGATAAGTTCCCTTTCTCTTTCTTAAAGTCTAAAAATACTCTTAATGAAAAATGAAATTGATGAAAGTGAAGTGATATTTTTTAACAGATGTAACAAGCCCCCAATTTATAGCTTCAGCTAAGAGTCCTTCAGAGAAGATGTCTTGATCTGAATTAATTTTTAAATTAATAATGGAATATGTTGAAGTGGCTTCTCCACTGAGAAGCAAAATGGTACTTTACCATTAAAACCCTAAAATGTGTTCACTACACTTCTAGGACTGTGACTCCTGCTGCTAAATTTTTTGTCCATTTAGGCCAAGGAAATGTTAGAAAATGGCATTGCAAAAAGCAGAGGATATGTCTCAAGAGAATGCAGCTACTTTGGGTGCAAGTCCTTAGAACTGTGACCTGTAATATAAGAATGGCATTGTTACTTTAATGAATAATCATGTAGGTATCTTTTTACATGGAAAATGTCTTTGTTTTCAATAGGTTTGTGGAAAGTACTTTTCCCAGAAAAGCTTACCTAACACCCATTGAACTAAGTTGAAAAATTACTATTGATCTGGATGAGAATGAGATCAGCACCATACTGGGAAAAATGACACATACATATATAGAATAGTTAATGTAGAAAAGTAATTACTTCTTGCTTTATAATTTGGTATAAATTTAGCAACTAATCACCAAAAATTAACAATAGTTTCCAGAATTCTATTCTATCTTACATTTCAAAGTGATTTCATCATTTTTTCTATATCTATCACACAGTATCATTCATTTTTTTATCATGAAATGAAATAATTTTACAAAATGTTATTGCTCCTTTAGATACTTTAAGGATTTAATGTATAATGTTAAGAATTAAAAGCAATTGTAAGCTTAATTAAAAAAAGAAGAAGGTATTATACCGTACTTGGAGTAGGAGGATAGTGCACTATGTACATAAAGATGTGATTTAACCAAATATAAGGTGCTGCAAAGGTGACCAAAGGAAGTAACTGGCAAGGCTTAGAATGCCTAGGGAGTATTGGTTAGTCCAAAGCCAGCTGGATCTCTTTACCTCCCTGGCAAACAGCAAGCTTCAAGTGCAATAAACATTGCTGTACTGACGGAAAATTAACTTGTTGAATAGGCTTGCAATTGTTGTGGAGGTAATCACTTCTAGAGAACATAATCTTCCTGTGTCTGGCTTTCTGAAATGGAATGAAATTAATTACTGGAAGCAAAACTTCACCTTAAAAATATGTTTAGGTATAAATCATCATTGAATTCATATGATCTTTATTATTTGCAGGGTTCCTCTTAAATTTGAATGCAATTCATGCAGTATGTCAGTCCTGGAAGAGAAAAGAGAAAGTCTGTATAACAAGAGCTGGATGTCTTCATATCTGAGGGGTTTCTCATTCTGGTAGGCTTCAGTGGGCATATGGGGAACAGGGCCTTCTGCCTTCTGAGCAGATAAGGAGCAGATTGTGCTGATGGCAGCGTTATCTGCCTCCTCATCTCCCATATGAGCTGCGACCCAGCACCATGTTCCAGCAGCCAGCCAGGACAAAGAGGGATTAGGAAGGTCTGTATTGTGCCTGCTCATCACCCATGGGAGTGACTTTTAAATCTCTGCTGTGATTCAGCTGACTGCCACACAGGTTGCTCAATCTGCCCAAAACCAATCACAACAGCTGTATAATGGAAAAAACATAAAGCATGGAAATGTTCAGAGAATTGTGTGCTCAAAACCATTGCAAGTTTTGTCTAAAACTAAAACTCTGCTTTGGAAACTGGCAAGTTTTATGTGATTATTTATGCACATTATTGAATTTTATCCAGAGGAGAAGAAAACTGATTTGATGTCAATGATGACACACTGGAACTCCAGCTGAAAGAGAAGCAGAACACTTTGCAGGAATGAAGTCTTCCTTGGCTGGACTCTATTAGCAGCAAGCTGACTTACAGGAAGCTTTGACACACAGTCTAATCAGATTAACCTGGAGGAGAGATGAGTCCTGAAATGCTAACACTGACAAATTGCAGATATGTTCTGATGAAAGCCATGCACCACTTGCTCTTTGCTGATCTTCTTGCTCAGTATGGTACATGACAATGAAGATCAAAACCAGAGACAAAAACAGACAAATCACAGATTGTGGAGGTATGAAAAGGTATTGTACCTTTCAGCATCTTTTCTTTGTCAACACATCCATCTCTTGAGGTGTGTGAGATATCTTGAGATATCTATTTTCACCTTAGGTAAGGTGCCAAGTGTATGTGAAATGAGCGGTGCAGTCGTGTCCATCTGGATAGCAAGGCAATTTGGAAGGCATTTCTTTAAAAAAACCCTGTAAAAACAAACTGCAAGAAATCCTTGGAATGATTACCTCATCTTTTTGCAGGCTTTTCTCCTGACTGTGTGCTAGAATTAAATCTGCTCAATGGATCAGATGGGTGTTCTGCATACTGAAATTGTAGCAAGGACCTGGACAGACCTTGTTTTAATTGGCAGGTTGTACATTTTGTACAGAAGCTTCTTCTGCTGTACAAGTTTTTCAGCAAACAACTACTGGAGGCTCTGTCTGTGCCAGTAAGCCCCACGTGACCAGTGCTGCACCAGAGGGCAAGTGACATGACACAGCTTGCATCCCCAAGCCTTTTTCCCTCCTAAAATAGGCTTGTCTTGTCCACACTGCCCATGGAGATCCAGAACACACCTCGAAGGCTCTGCTGCCCGAGTCAAGGTCACTTCTGCTCCTCTGCTGCCTGCTCAAGGTCAGTGCTGGCACGTGGCTCCTCAGCCTTGGCTCAGTGCTGCGTGAGAGATGTGTCCCCCTCCCCTGTCCCCGCTTCTGCCCCTGTCCCACTCAACTAGCTGGCCCTCTGCTCTTCCTCATCCCCATTGTCTGACCCACACTGAGCTCTGGGCTGGCTGTGGGGGCTCTCACTCCTGTCCTGATTGTCCCCTGGCTGCCCTTCCCCTATGGAGCAGCTGGTGTGGCACACGTGCTGAAATTATAGCCCTTATTTACACATTCAGAATCTGTGGTTTTCTTGGTTTAGCTTTGCAATTTGCACAAAAAAAAAAAACCTAACTAGGATTTATTTTCCATAATATCTCATAAAAATAATGCCAGCAGGTAATTTTCTTAGCAACACACTATTAAAATAAATATCAGATTTCAGTATAGATTTTATGTTTTTTCCTGTTTGAAAGTAATCTGAAGAATGTCCTCAATTTATTCTGCATATGGAAATTAGGTTGAATACAAGATTGAACTTTTTCCTTTACTAACTGTCTAAAATATAACACACACTTTTCTTGTGAGCTTTCTAGCTGATATCAATGCTATTGCTTCAAGGTGTAGAAACTGAAAATGGACTTACATATAGTTTTTGTATGTAAAAATTTTTTACATATATTTTAATACATATAACTTTTCTATCTTCAACAAATAGTTTCTGTGGAAGAAATAAACAGTTGTATCCAAGGTCGTGTTGTATCCAGAAAAGTTAAGTTATATCCCTGGGTTTTTAATATTTTTTAAAATTTTTCTAGGCCTATTTCTACCGAAGACCCAAAAGGGTGTGTTCATTTCTTTACACAATTTCAAGTTTGAACAACTAATTAGAATAAGATATCATTCTTGATAACATCTCTAGATGGGACAAGGGCCAGAGGACTAGCATACAGTAAAAATGACAAATGTGTCATTGCTAGTAAAATGGCTGCAAAGGAGAAATACATTTTTTTGTATGTCAAAGTATAAAACCATATCTTTAGGAATAAAAAATGTAACCAATATCTGGAGGATGGAAACTGCCAAAAATTTGCATTTTTGATAAATAATGAGTTGAACTCAACTCAAGCTCCAGCTGCAACATCATTTTTTAGAAAAAGTCTGAAAAAGATATCAAGTTGTATGAATGCCATCTTGGCTTTCTTTGCTTTTTTCTGTTTGCTTGTTTGTTTGTTTGGGATTTTGTTTGTTTGTTTGTCTTTGGTGCTGAAGTAATTCTTCAGGACTAATTTTTTTATTTCTCATTGATTCCAGTTTAAAAAAAAGTCAGTAGCCTGAAAAAATTTCATAAAAAAGCTAAGAGAATGATTATAGAAGTGGAAAACATATTTGAAAATGAAAGACTCAAGGAATATACTTTACATATTTTATGAAAGAGAAGTTAAATTGCAATTTTATTAAACAATTGATTCAGACATGGTCATATAAAATGTATCTTCTTTGTTCTCTTCAAGGCTTTGAGTAAAGCTGTTGGCATAAGTTTATATTATTATATGAGCAATTAAAAAATGCCAGAGAACTTTCTTGACCTCCTTTCTCGTGGGAATCCAGGTGCCAATGTTATTTGTAATCTGTCCCTAACAAGGTTTTTGTCCTGTCTGTGTAGCACCCTCCTTTGCAATCCCCAGGCACAGCCCAGGCATCAGCCTGGACCAGGAAATGTTCTCAAATGACACTTTGGAGGCATCCAGGCTGCCATGGAGGCTCAGAGTCTGTGAAATGTGCTGCAGTGTCTGCTCCATTCCTGTTGGCCTCGATGCCAAAGCAGTTTCAAAGATTCATAAATTACTAATGCACAAGTTTGCGTTGTCAAGGCCTTAGACCTGAAACGTCTCCAGATGAGCTCTCCATGTTTGACCCTTTCCTGTTTTTACCATACCATTATACAGGCTGACATATCTAGAGACCAATTAAAAACTGACATCAGATAGTAAATTGTTTAAATACTGCAGTTAGCAACCAGAATTAGTCTTCATTTTACATCCTAAATATTTTACATACTATCTCCAAAAGTGAAGGTGAAATATTTCATACTCAAGGCATTTTAGAGACACAGACAATTTAGAATCTCAGAATATGTTTGATTTATATAGAATTTTACTTTTTATTATAAAAATACATCTTACAGCCTTCCAAAGGTTCATCACATTATTCTCTGGATCAGAGTGAAGAGCCAACAGTCACAAAAGAGAAATGTGGCCTTTCTTTTCTGATCTTTGCAAAGATACAAAGACAAGCATATTATACAAGTTTTTCAGACGTTTAATACAATATGGAAAAATGAAACTGACCCAAGTCTGCTCTAAATTCTTATTGAGCACAGGAAATACTGCTGCTCCCCTACCATCAATCTGATTTTCTTGGGACACCACTGTTAATATGGGTGAATGTAGCTACACTAGAATTTCGCCCAAATAGCCAAATAAGATGAACACTGCATTCCTAGCATGTCTATGAGGCTCAGCATTGCAAATTGCAACATTGAACCTCAGGTCTTGATTTAATTAAACACTCACCTAACCTTAGGAACGCTGTCTCCCTTTAACTCCAGCATATTTTGCATGATACAGTGGCAGAATTGCAGCCCCCTGGAAAATGCTTTAAAAAACAAAATAACTTTCAGTACTGTCTACTAAAAATACTGTATTTTTAAAAATAAAAGATAACTTGTGATTTATGGAAACAATGTTTCAAAATTCTTGAACTGAGACCAACAGTTTTCAGATAGGAGCCCTTCTTTTCCCAAAAAAATGTGCTGGAATAGTTGTCTCTTGATTTGTGACTGCTTAAAAGAAGAGTGGTAAGATAACAGTTATGAAATAATTAGTTATAAATTAGTATGAAACCAAAGTTTTCAGCTACAATGCTTAAGCAGGCCATGTTTTATTTGCAATATTGAAGTTGTTGTGTAAAAGCTGTGGAATGTGGTGGAAGCACAGAAGTTCCCTGATTCCTGAGCTGCTCTCTGCATGCCAGGCAGATTGTGGTGACACCACAGGGCATTGCTATGGAAAAAAAAAAGGAGTTTCAAAGAATGATTATGACAGGCAATTTCAGAGGAAACAACATTTCTCTAGCATTAGACTGACGTGATATCATTCTTTATTCTGTTTGAACAGAGAAAGTGATGGCGTCTGTTCATTACTTTGCCAGACTTGATTTATCAGGGCTTTTATCTCTTAAGGGATTATAATGATGGCTAATACTAATATATAATAAATTATGTATATTTACACTGCACATGTAGATTTGATAATCAAAATACATGTTGATATTTCACCAACACTTACAAGTATTAAGCTTTTGATATTTGTGAGGTTTGAAAAAAAAAAAATTTCACTACTTGCAGAATTGTCAAAATTTGCTGTTTTCCTATGAGTTTGTGGTTGGCTTTAATAAACATTTAATAGCAACTTGTATTTGGAATGGAAAGCTTTGCATGAAATTAAATCTTTAATTACTTAGTTAAAATACCTGCATTTTTTTATTTACCGCTCAATAGTCACTCAGCCATCCTTTGATATTGTTAAAGAGCACTTTTGACCAAAGATACTGACTGTCTTTGAAATGTTTAAACAAGAAGCAAGCACAAAGGGTGAATGTTGGCAAAACGAGCATTGTAACACACATACTCCAAGTGTTACCCTTAGTGCAAAGAACTCAGTTTCTCCCATTGGAAACAATAACAGAAGAGGTTCTGAGGAAGGTAACAGTGATTTACCCCTCAGGGGATAAATCACAGCTCACCATCAGGAGAGCACATTGGCCCTGCACTTCCTCCTCGTCCCACAGCCCCTGGAAAGGCAAACCCTGGCTTCTGCACCAAAATATTTGCACTTCCTCATGGCCAGCTTTGCTTTTGGGACCTCTGGCAGGGGAGGAGGTGCCTGGGCTGGAATCACAGCTGTGTTTAAGAGGTGAAGATCTCATCACACTCCTCATCCATCCTCTTTAGAAGCTGTCTGAGCATGAGGGCATCCCAGGTACTGCCCAAGGAGCCAAAGGAAAGTACGAGAAGGTGCCCATTAAGCCAGCCCTGAGCAAACCAGAGATTTAAATCTGCTTGCTTTGTTCCCATCTCACCCATCAGCATGAGAGTTACATCAATTCAGGCTCCCAAGGCCTCATTCTCATTTGTAAGAAGGGCTCTTCACATCACTCTGGTAATACAAAGAGGCATTAAAACAGGAGTAATTTATATTTGCATCATTTTTATGGCTCTGTTGTTATTAGAAGGGTGTAAAGAGGCATTAGGAGAAACCACTGTCAGGCTACTTAGGGTCTTTACTTCCAGGGACTACATTGCAGAGCCTAAATGACTAAGGGCATGTAAGTGAGGACATCTAAGAAAGGCATCTGTGTGATAAGGAACATATTGGAAAGGCCAGGAAAAAGTACTAGTTTAAATCTTCTAAACTCACTCATAAACCCCTGGGATGCAAGATCTGCTGGAGTAATGCCACTGAGTTATCTGGAAGCTGTTAACCTTTTTCACAAGGCTATATTGAATAAAATGTTGCTATCATCAGGAAGCTGTTTGCCAGCCTCTACGCTGTAAATAAATTTGAGATAAATATATTGCATACTGGAATTCATTTTATCACAACACCACAGAAATAGCAGAAAATTTGTCAAGGATGTATAATAGGCACAAAATTGATGAACGTGGAGACTGAACACTCTTCCTGCTGACCTGGGATGTACAGATGGAATAATGTTGGAAATACCTAACCTCCTTTTATGTGTGACTTCTGAACACTTGTACAAATGCAGTATATTTCTGAAAGCTATTTATATCTAAAAAAATAACACATTGATAAAAGTGGCCTAACTGTGCACTTTGGTTTTCTACAAATAATATTGCAGGATTAAGAATGAATTTCTAGATCTCAACCAGTACTAAAATCTCTGAACTCTTCTGTTATTTCTGTATTTTGTTCCCACAGAAAGTAAAGAACAAAACTTTTTATGAACACCAACCACTTTTACCTGTGATTTCCAGTGTTTGGCGACATGAAAAAGCATTATTAAAACAGAATTAAGCAAAGAAAGTAAACAAAAATCCACTTGTTCCTGTAGCTTGTTCATATCCTTTCATTCAGTATCTCTGGTATTTATTTTATCTCAGTATGTTTTGCACTGACTAAGGCCAAATTTTTCCTTGCTTGCAGATGGTCTTTCTCCTCTCTGTTTTGGTCACTTTGCAATTTATTATGTCTTTATGTTTGTCTTCTGTCCTTTCAGCTTCAACATCACCCATATAATTAAGGATTAAACAAATAGGGGGAAAATAAACAAACAAATGAAAAATGGTAAAAGTAGCAAGAGGCACACAAGAGCTCAGTGTTCATAGCTTGGTTGAATAAAAATCTCCAAACCAAAGGACAAAAAATCCTCTTCTGAAATCCTAAAAATAACTGGACTTTGATATAGCTACATGAGCAGTCATCAGGCACTAATTAATCTCTTCTTTCATCAAAAAGGCATCGTCATCTTTTGGCTATATTGGTCCATGGCTCATACCTATAATTTGTGAAGAATAATTAAACCATGTGAAAAAATAACCCCCACAAGTCCTTCAATAGCTAAAACTTAACACAGTCCAAGACAGACTTTCCATAGGGGAAAATAGTAAAACCAAATAATTTATTTATCTGTTGCTCACTCACATCTGACAGACACCAGCAGCACACCCTGCACCTACAAAACAGTAAACTGAGAAAGAATTGACACTTTCAAAATTGTTTCTAATGGTGTATGCACAGTTTTCAGTCACATGGAGGTAAATATAGTTCTGCATTCAAATTGCTTTCATGAACCACTCCTATAACAAATGAATAAGAGAGAGAGAGACTGTAGGGAGACTGTATGGGAGACTGTAAAAGGGATAAGCCAGGCTCTGCTGGTGCTAGAACTGTGAAAACTTGGCTCCCTTCTGGGAGGGACAGCCTGAATGGATTCTGTGCCTTTTGCAGCATGGATTTTGTGCTGCAGCCTGGTGACTGCTGTCTGTGGGGCTATTGTTTGTGTGACTGTATTGTCTGTGGGACTCACCTGTGGGAGCCTGAGACAGCTATTCTTTCCTCAGAAAGAAGATAACGATGCTGAGGTCCTAAATGCAATTAGGCTTTGGACTTTCTCACATTCTCTAATGCTGCTGAAGGGAGCACACTCCCTTCAGACTTTGACAGGGGACTAATCTCTGAACCTTGAACCTCCAGCTGCCAGGATTATGAGCCATAAGTAAAGACACAGAGAATGCTGCTGTACTTCAAGTGGGAACAACTTCATGATGAATTCTTTAATTTTAAACTCTTGCAAGAGGTGTTGTTCAGCTCCTGTAAACATCTGTCACATTTCTACTCATTGGAAACTCCGGATATAAGAAAACAGTTACAACAAAAACCATCCCAGCTCGGCTGAGCAATTAATAAACTTGCTGTACTTTTTTCACTTCCAATCATTATCCTCCAGGGGATTCTTGGACTATACCACTATTCTCAGATTAAAAATTTAGGACAATAAAGAACTGCAAGTAAAGTTTATTTGCCTCTTGGGAGCAAGTAGCCAGAGATTGTTGTGTCCATCAACTCTCTGCTCACATCAGCAGACAGCTGAATGCTCCTAAAGTAGCAGAAATTGCATTAGCTTTGTTGGTATCAGTGTTTCTTGCAGCTTCACAGTCCAAGGCCAACAACAAGTGCTCACTTGGGCATTCATCATCCCTAGTGGTTCTTACAGTGTATAATCTCAGCTTCAGCACAGAGATCTTTCATTTGAGACTGCAGAAATGGGTAAATCCACAACACTGTGCCTGCTACTATTGGTTCTGGCTGATGAACAAATGATTGTTTGCCTCCATTGCCAGATATTCATGTCAAATTCAAATACTTCAGACTCATCACTGCAAACAAAGTGTCTGAAATTAAGATCTGGTGAAGTAAAAAGGCTTGCCACACTTCACTTTGGGAAAATTTGTGACAGGAATGTGAGAAATATAAAAAGTTCTTAGGAGCTGTCATTTAGCACAATGTGTAACTTGCAGGTTTTGAGTAAGTATGGAAGCATTTCCTGGCAAGGTGCAAAAATAACTACTTGTGTCATGTTTTTCTGGGAAATGTATTTTGGAAAACATAACCCTGTTTTTACCCGGAATTTCATTTTTTGTTCTAGAAATTTACTTATCTCCAAGTGAATATATATAATTTCAGTTATAATTTGCTTAGTTCAGAAAAAATGTAAAAAACCTAAGCTTACGTGCTCAGCGGTTGTGATGGTTTCTTTTACATACTAAATGAGTAGGAAACCACTTTTTTTTCACCACCCCTCCTCACCCCCGGTTGTTTGTATTATGCCATCTTAGTGAAGTGACTGGAGTGGTGCAGCGGTCTGGCAAGGTCAAGATAAGATGAACAAGGTGTTTAGGAACAGGGAAAGGATCTCAACTTCTTGGCAGTTTTGAGAGAAGGTATTTTGCAGTTCCTGGTGAAACTATGTACCAAGGCATAGGTGTCCAGAAAGTAGAATGGCAGCTTCTTTGATAACCTGAATAAATAAGGAAAGAAACAGTAGAGGATGAATTTTTTTCTTTTTAGAAATTAAAGATTTGTGCGCTTTTTAATGAACTGATTTTTAATACAACTAAGAATCAACTATTTAATTTCATGTTGATATTATTTAATGTTCTTCCACCTCCTTGTAAAGTTTGATGTTAAACATAGACCATACTTAAAACATTCCCAAAATGAAAATGGAAAGCTATCAATCAAAAGGGAAAAGGAAGTACTAAAGGATTACTGGAGTTTAATTTTCCCCCCCCACTTTTTATTTGGAGAAGGTGAACATAAAATTGCAGATGGTTTTGCACCTTAAAACTTTCCATTTTCAATGAATCTTTAACTGATGTAAAAATATATGCCCACCTTGTGTCATTACAGTTTACAATTGTACTTTGCCCACTAGATTAAGCCAAATAGATCCTTTTGCCAGTATCAGATTTTTGTAAAATAATTTTTTGAAGTGTGCTGGCTCTGCAGTAGGTACCCAAATTAGGCAGGAGAATAGTTATAGGGTCAAAGAGACTTTCTATCTCTAAAAAGATTCCTTTTGATTTGGCTGGGGTATAAATCTCTGAAAATCAGAATTAACCTGTGCTCAGTGGAGCATCATCAGGAACTGATAAGATCTTTTTGAGCATTGGATCCTCACTAAAGCTGCTGCAGTACCAAAGGCTTTGGTACAGGCCAGACCCTGAGAAAATGCTGCCAAACTCCACTAGGTTTCCTATGTAGTCTGTGCACAGCTAAATATTCACAAAGTGCATTCTGTCCCTCTAGCTGCTGTCCAAAATCATCTTGGTTGAGAAAATGGCTTTGTGCTACTCTTACAATTACAGTTAAGGAATTGGGAAGATCCAGCCTAGTGCAGCCCTGTTTCACTGACACAGTCAAAATGTGATGAAGTTATCTGTGGCAAAGGCAGGAAAAAGAGCAGGATTCTGATATGTCAGGACTTCTGCAAGCAATTCCACTGCCTTTCTGCGTAAAAATTTTGGATCTCTGACCTTGCCTGCGTTGACTCTAACCGTGAATGTGACTCACTTCCCAACAATGTCTTGGCTTTGCACAGCAGGGCAAGTGAAGGCTGCATCACTGTACTTAATTCTGATATTTGTTACACAATCTATATTGGACCCTTACACTTCTTTATTGAAATAATTGGTAAAATAGAATTACTTTATCTGCAATTTCTGTGAAGGTGGGAAGGTAACATGAATCTACTTATAACAATAATGCAGATTTCAGCCTGGCAGTGATCATCAGCTAAAATATGTTCAATTCAGGGAGGAATATCAATTTTATATCCTTCTCTGTTAAGAACAATGGAGTTTAGTGACTTATTATTTTGTTTGCTATTCCTTAAAAATAGAAAAATGGTATTAAAATGAAATAAAAACAGACCAAAGAACACATTAGACTTTCTAGCATTTAACTTCCCATAAACAGCATTTCTCTCCCCCCCCCCCCACCAACTATATAGTTCTTTTTAAAATGACATCTAGCTCTCCAGACACATTTTTCTGGATACATTTCAGCTGCAGAGCTTCTAAAGAGTTCCTCAGTCACAGATTTTCCAGGTTTATGAACGCTGACATTTAAGACAAGCTCCTTGCTCTGGATAATTAGGCCTCCTTTGCAGGAATTCAAACACCTGGCTCACTTCTCTCTCCGGACCATGATTTGCCCTTCTGTCCTTTGCAAATTTATTCTCCTTGTTGTAACATTTAAAGTACCTTAAATTTGTATTCGTGGGGATGGATCCTCATGTGGTGAAATGAAGCCTCATTTGATGGATTGCTGGGAGCTGCTTCAGTATCCAGCAGAATTAATCTGGTTGAAAACGTTCTTTTTCAATTCTTTTGCTTAACTCATATTTGCAGAGAAATTCAGAGTGTGCTTAGTACACTGGCTGCCCACCTGAAGACAAAAGCATCTTTTGAAATTTCCACTAATTCACTTACAATGTGTTCCTCTTTTAAAGCCTCCTAATGTATGAGAGCATTGATGGTGGCAGTAGTGTTGCAGGGAGATACTGTGGGTCTGAGCAAGTGATCTCCTCACTGTCTGGGACCGAGTTCAAAAGTACCAAATATCTGTTTATGAGGAGGAAAAATTCAGTCAGAAGGTGGAAAGGCAGGGATGCTTTGGAAGACAGGAAGAAGCTCTGCTGGCAGTGCTTAAGATGAATAATATAATGTGCTCTAATGAATGTCAAAAAGCAAAGTTACACTTGATTCATGCTCAGTTTAAAATATTCCAGTAAAATAATTATTTTAACCAAAGACATGTCAAGAACCATGTTATTTCTCTGACAGTGACTGCAAAAGAATATCTCTGAGAAAAAGACCAAAAATAGGTGAATGCTTGTTCTTTAGAGTAGGTTATTTGACCATTTACTCTGGGGATTTGTGAATTAGGTACTGTATCTGGAGTGCAGCAATATTTCCTATTTTCTGTTGCAGTAAACTTTATAGTACTGCATTATTTCCAGGTTTTGCCTTTTCAACACTTATTTGTTTATTTTAATACTTATTTTGCAAGGAAGTACTACTGAGCTGCTCCTGGGATTTCTCCTTTTTTAAAACTTTTACTGTTGGAGTTAGAAACTACATTTAGCTTAGGGCATAGTCTTGCTTCTATTTTTATTTCCTCTATTTGACCCCTGTAAACAACTCTCAAGCTATCAGTAGATTATTTTCTGTTTCTTCAAATAATTGAGACATATCTTTTATATAACTATGACCTAGTTTCAAGTTAGTATGGCAACATGTTCTTCTAAGAAATATTTAAAGTTGCTGTTTAAGAAAATACCTTGAAAAATCAAACAAGTTTCTGCTCTCTGTTCAAGTGTCCTTGCACCTTCTGTAAATATAAAAAAATCCTGTCTACTAGGTTCACAATGAGCATATAGTAAATGGCGGGTTCTTTCATTTTTTTCTCTCTTTTCTTTATTTGAAGCTGGTGTTTGAATCAAAATCCACTTAAGGCAGCAAATACCATTATCCCACTGTGCAACAATACACCTCGGTACTATAATTGAGATTAACTTTCAATCACTACAATTTGTGAATCAGCAATTTTGAGAGGCTTCACTAGTTTTTCCGTGTGGAAGCAATCTACCCCCTGCTCACAAAATGATGCTTTTCTTTGGGAACATGGAAGACAGTGGAGAGGTTCTTTAAAAAACTGTTGAGACAGAGGATAAGAAGCCAAATATAAATGAATGAATTTATATCTGAGATAAATGTGATCCTTATTCTTGAGGCTTCATAAACAATGCCTTTCTTTTGATTTCAGAATACGAGAAAAAGATGTATCTAAAACCTCTCTATACTTAGGAAAAGAATATTTTTGATAAAGTAGGGATTCCTGATAACCTAGGATTAGAAAATCAGGTGTAAGTTGCTGTGTCTTCTATAGGCCTAGTTGATTTTAGCAAGTTAATATTACAGTCTAAGGATTTTAGTACTGATTTCAAAGCAAGTAAAGCTACAGCCTAATGTGAAGGCACAGATTAAAAATGTGGAGATAAAACAGACAGATAAATAATCTACTTTTTTACATACAATGGGATTAGGCAGACTTTCATTTCAGACCTAAAACAGAGTCAGTCTTTTTAGTGTTGAGCTTGATAGTAGTTAAATCTGCCCCTGACATAGATGCTTGCTCCTCTGAATCCTGCAAGAGGTTCCTGCTAGTCAGAATAGGCATCACATGCGTGTAAAAGCTTAGTCTCTCTAGAAGATGTAGTATCCAAACTCCATTTTTTTTCTTTCTAGGCAGTGATCTAATCACCAGTTTATATTTTGTTTCATGTCTGCATGGGAGAAAGAGGACACTTTCTATTCTCACCTGCTAAGTCATTTTGGTTAGCAGAAGAACAGGAAAGATTTAGTAGATCAAAAGATGTAGGGGGATACAGCATGGATAAATAAAGGTGGTATAGAAGGTAATCTCATCCCCCCAGTGAGTTGCAGCTGGACCAATTACTAAAGATTAGAAGCAGGCCTGATCTTAACAGGCCACACCTGTAGCCAATAAGAACAGTGGTATAAAAGAGTGGATTGGTGGGATCTGGAGTCAGATGGCTGCTGCAAGGACTAGGAACAGGCAGTGCTTAGAGGAGCTGCCCGTGAGAAACATCGAGGAGGTATGGAGCTCTGGCAATATGAAATTCTTGCACTATAATGATGTTAGAACTCCTGCTATCTAAGACAACAGAAAGACATGGAATAAAAAGTTATCAAGCTCTTTTTTGGTGGTGAGGAGTAAAGATATGGACTTAAATATACTGTTTTTTTACAGTGTCTTCTATATCTTGAATGTATTCTAAATATTGCCAGAATGAAAAGAGCTGGGAATGCTACTGCTTCCTCCTCCTATGTCATGCTGGGAAAAAGAGTAAATGCACAATTTTTATGCAAATTTCTTTTAAACTTATATTGCAGCAATTGAATTATGGACCTAAATTGATGACAAGCTTCTCCTTTCTTCTTGAAATTAGATGCTTGTAGCTTAGATGTGGTTGATAAGGAGTAGAGATGATAGCATAAAACTTCATTTTTACTTTCTATTTTGTTTGTTTCTAGAGTCAATTAAAAAGTTTTCTTAAGTGTTTAAATTTCAAAATAAAAAAATAAGAATTTCAAATAAATTGGCTTACATAAATTTCACTTAAAGAATCACCTGTGAAATAATCTGTATCAATAATATCTAAAACTACTTTTTAGAAATTAGAAAATTTTCTCTGGTAATACTACTTAAAGAGAATGTAGACAGCCAAGGAAGATTATCCTGACACATAAAATCATGAAAACATAATTTTGAGATGTGTAAACAAAACAAAGAGTGGCCAAATTATAATTAATGCTAGACAGAATGGTTTGGAGTTTTCCACTAAGAATGAGATCTGTTTCATAAAAGAAAATGTGTTAATCCAGTATTTGATTATTCCGACGTTCAGCTGGATACTATGTGATGTGAAAGTCCATAAGTTTACCTATACATACATAGGGAATAGATTAGATGGATTAAACACTTGACAGATATCATGATGGAGCTGTTGAGGAGGATGTACAGAAATCTGTCAACTAGAGTTCAGATATCAGAGTTTGTTTTTTAAATGATATTTTAGTCAGTGATCCAGATGATGCTGCACAGTCCTGCTGGTGATGGTCAGAGATAATAAAGAACTGTGGGATAAGACAGGGAAATCTGAGTCACTTGGATAGAAGACCGAATATCAGGAAACATCCATAATTTAGCCAAATGCACCTGGCTCAGTTAATCTAAGAGGATGGGAGAATCTGTTTTGGGAGCTCCAGTAGTGGATGTGTGGGTAATCCTGGGTAATTGCCTCAGTGTGAGCTCCCAACAATTCTTAATAGCACCCAGCTGACCACATGAAAGGCATTGCTGTATGAGACAATGGCTCACAATTGTTTAATATCTAGAGAGGGAAAACATACATTTTTCTAAGAGCAATTATCTGATTCACACTTGAGAAGGAACTGTTTTCCATATGTTTGTAGTTGTTGACATGCCCATATGTGTCTTCTGAACCTTTCTACCTTTAAGTGGGGAATGTGAGGTGTTTTTAGTATGAAGTTTGACTATAATTATCTTCTCAGAAAGTGTAAATAAAGGACAACCAGTGAAATGTGGTCTCCTGCAGCTCTCCAAATGGTTACAGCTATATTGATCTTGTTTTAAACAGACAATCAGACACAGTAAAGGCATGGATTCTACAGTATTTTACCAAGGACTTTATGGCAGAAGGGAATATTTTGTATTTTCAAGTTCAGGTTCCTGGATAATACAGGCAGCCATGATATGCAAATTATTTCAGACACCTTACTTAAAAAAAACACTATGAAATTCCTGTATTCGCAAGAAAGACCAAACATCACAATATAACAAATACTCCTACATTGTAAGATTTGTTTAGCCGTGATCTAGGTTTTATCTACATACCTACAAACTTTTACACTGGCTCATCTAGTTCATAAATCCTTGGTTTTTGCAAGCTTAATGACGCCCAGTCTTGCCAAAGCTTGCATTTATTATCTGTTTTGAAAATTTGGTCGTGACAAATGCTAGTTTTTTCTGAGACATCTAGCATCCCTTCCTTCCTTGTCTATTCTCCTGATTGCAGAAATGGTAGTTTTCAATACAGAATAAAGCTTTAGTAATTTGATGTTGATTAACTAGGGGCTGGTTTTTGACATACTCCTACTGAGAGAGACCTTGTACCAGAGAGGTCTAATGAATTCAAAGTGTTACTTCAAGAATATAATATTAAGATAAAGGGTGTCAAACTTAATAATTAACTCTGTTAAGTAGGGAAAATAACTGTATGATGTCCTTGGTACTTTTCAGTCCTTAAACAGTGGTAAAGATGCAGAACATGCAAGGCATTCAAATCTTGAGTGACTTTTCAAATCTCTTTTTTTTTAGCTTTTCTGGTCATCATCTACTGAAATTTAATGTACTTAATGTATTGAAAATGCTGGTTGCTTTTTAGTTCTACTTTTTTTTTTTGTTACTCGGGTTTTCTGCATAATTTCTTTCATATGATTTTACAAGCCTTCCTGTGCACGTAAGAGCTTCAGCCTCAGGGTATTAACCTCTGTTTGGCCAGGCAAAAGCACCTATGCTTACACAGAGTCACCTGGTGTCAACAAGCTCCACAGTTAGTTGGAAATTAGGGATTAATCTGACTGATGTTTAAAAGAGTGTCAGCACATGAAAGTAATCTCTGTATTTGTGATCCTCTAATTTTTGTGCCCATATAATTACATTCTGTGGGTTATCTTGTAAACATCCTTCTTTCCCCGGCTTTACTGTTTGTTCTGAGTGACTTTTTTCATCACAACTCTCTTTCAACATCCCTCTGTAATGAGTCTGTACATCCAGCAGCAATCAATCTCCTGTTAGATATTCACAGACTGAGGAACCTTGATGCTATAGGCTGACAAGAAAATCCCTTTTTTCCACTGAGAGTAGAACAGTTGAAGGGAAAAAAAACCCTGAAACTGTAATGGTACAAACACTAATTCCTACTGATTTCTAAGATGTCTAATTCCCTTCAATTTGTTTGGCTCAAATGATTACTTCCCCATGTGTCTTAAAAGGACTGTTCTGTCAGGTAGTATTGACTGGAGTACCTGTGCGTCTAACTGGGTTATTTACAGAAAGGGCCCTTTAACATGATTATTGTGAAGAGGCAAATTTGGATTAGGATTTGTGTGTATGTTGTCAGTATCCTGGGTACCTGTTTTGGAAGCTGAGCGTGGTCCATGAGGTTTTGCAGACAGATCACCTTGCAAGGATATCCCTCTAAACTGGAAGAGAAGATGTCTGCTTGTTACTTTAAGCATTGAGGAAGTTTAGTGTAATTAGCACACTTTTAGCAGCAATAACTTGTAGCTGCTGTGTTTTATTCTAGATGTAGACTAAATCCTGGTCTATCTATCTGTCATACTGTTCATACTTAGGGTGAGAAGTGAGGGGGGAGAAGAAAAATTACTTTTCTGTGGTTAATAAATATGATTGGAAAAATTTCCCATCAAATTAAATTATGAAAGTAAGCCAGTGTTCCAACACATGTGAGTGCTTGCATTCTGAAAGGAAAAGCCTTGACAGACAGGACAGAACAAGATTTTAGCTGATTGTCCTTAAAATGTATCCTTGATGTGGTCCATTAGTTGATCACATGATTCTATGATTTATGTAAGTACTCTTGCAATGAAGAGAGGTTGAAAAACATGGCAAGGTGCCAATGTAGGATTTTTTCAAAGCCAGACCTGTTCTTGTTCAAACAATAGATCAGCTTCTGCATGTGCAGATCAGAGCAGTTAGATATCAGAGAGATAAGCAAGATTGATAGGGGTAATATTCAAATTGTAATACATATCAAATTATTGAACAGCCATTTTAATGAAGGATGAGCAATCTGAGGAAAGAGCTGGTTACATTCACATATAATCTGCAATAGGTTACTGCAGGAATTGTTGTATGCCGTCCATCAGCTCTCTTCCAATGCACATTTCACTTTTGAAAAGTCTTTTTGTTGTGAGGAAAACATAATTTTTTGACTCCAAAGCAGGATATTCCTTACCCTCTCACTAAAAATCTCCTTCCTAGCCCTAGGTGGCAGATTGCTTAGGTGAGAGCCAGCCTGGCACTGGTGGCAGCTTGGACTTTTATCAAAAAGGGGAGAAGAACCATTGATCTCCTCACATCTGATTCATTAGGTGACCTTTTTTTTAAAAGATGGTAAATTCATGCCCATTTGTGTGGACCTTTGCCAAAACAAGCTTACACTTTTGTAAAGTTGGCAAATTCTCTCTTCTCTAAGTGTGTTTCACATTCTTCAAACTGTCATGCCACTAACCAGTGGTAAGAGAGAATGCAGTTGTGCTGAAATACTAAATATGCACATAGAAAACCATTTTCACCAAAAAACTTTGGCCCATCCTACATTCAGAAAGTATTGTTATTGATAGATGACATGTATTTAATCTAAAAATTTTCTATGAGAATTTTTAACATGATCTTGGTTTAAAAAGATTTTTTACAAAAATTGTTGATAGAATTTCTTGCATCTCCATGTGGAAATTTTAGTGCAGAATTCCATGGTATTCAGAAAATTATATTCCAGACTATAAGAGGGACTAATTTTTCTTTATGCACCCTTAAAATAAAGATAAGATCCATCTCCATGTGGTCCTCAGGTCTGTCTTCTACTCTTTTCAAAAGCAGAGCTATGTGAGATAAGCTGGATATTGTTTCAAAGGTGTGTCTCAAGTTGAGTTTGACAAGCCAGTAACTGTTTTTTTCAAAAATGAAGATGTTTTGGAACTTTTAATTCCTGAGTAATCAGGAAATTCAAAGAAAGACGGCCTGGAAAAAGAAATGCATTGTTGACAAAGCTGCCCAGTGGATTCTTTTGTAAAAGCCTCAGGATTTTTGAGAGCTAACTTAGCAAGGACCCTGGAAAGAACAGAGTTGAAAACACTGAGAAAATTTAAGGGGAAAAAAAAGAAGCTTGAGGATATGACCATCCAATAAAATAGTGTTCTTTGTGGACATGAATGAAGAATATAGAAGTTTGCTGAGAAGACAGGCAAATCTTCCATCTGGGAACCTTCCCAGAGTTCCAGTTCAGGGCTCCACTGCTATGAGAACACAGGTCACAAAACTTAACCATAGCTTAGAAACAATATAGTATGAAGAAATGCTGAAAAATTCAGAAAAAAGAGCAAGACACCAGCTGTACTGAAGTAAATATTTGCTCTCTGAGAAAGGAGGGTAAAAAAAATCTTTAACTGCATCTGCAGCTCAACAATGATACCAGGAAAAAAGAGTGGGATATCTCTGTCAGAAACTGACAGTCAAGCTTTTCCTTACACCCAAGTATGAACCTGGAACTCCTAAACCAACAGAAAGCCTCTCAGAAAGGGAGAGTTTATTTTGGTTTTTTTTGGTTTGTGCAGTAATCTAAGCAATAGGAAGTAGAAATTAAAACACACGAGGTACTGACAGTGGAAGGAAAAGCACTGATCAGCAAGAAAAGAAAGGAGGCAATTTGTTAGATGTTGGATGATTAAAACCCCTCAGTCTCTTAAGGCAGCTGATGATGATAATAATGCAAGACCATGAGCTGATGTTTTAAATTATATTGCATCTGCTTTTTATTGGACACACAAGAATAAGGTTCATTTTGAAGCCGTCTCTGAAGGTGAAGGTTTTATTCCGTTTATATTTCAACATATGAATTGTTATAGAAGCATCATGTTAATAATCAAATGGATGATTTTACTTCCTCTCCTCCCTTCTGATCAAGGACCCATAAACCCTTGCCTATGTGAAGTTGCTATAGTTTTTAATATTTATCATAACCTTATTTTACTGACTCAGGCAAGTGTGTATATTTTTCATCTGTCAGTTTGCTACCATAAGTCAGTGCTATAGTGACATTGAGATGTTAAAAAATCATTTGGCTTTCATGTTCTACAATTTAAAGCTGTAGTTGAATGGAGTAAATAATGTATGTCTCCTTTAAAATACTTACACTAATCTGTTCATAAAATCCAAACCAAACTCTTATGCTAACAGAGAGGTGCATGAGCACCTCATATTTTGCCTGCATCAGCAAGTTTAGACATGCATTTTCTAACTTCTGCCCTCTAAATGTATATTCATCTCACTTTGCAATGTGCATTTCTCTCTGCCTAAAATAGGGAAAAAAAGGAAAAAATAAGCACACCATAATTAGAGTTTAGTGGTCATCATGCATCCTTAACTTATGTTACTGCGTCTTTTTCTTCCTTTTGATAATAGTGTTAATCTTTACAAAAAACCCTGAGTTTATCATTGCCCACTTCTTCCCAGTTACAGCAAAACTTTCATTTGCTCCACATAAGTATTTTATTATTGCCTTTAAATTTACAAATAGCTTCTTCTGTCATTTGGGCATACTGCATTTTTTCTCCATTATTTTCAAATATCTCTCTGGCCTATACATTTGGAGGAACCTATTTCATGCTTTGAAAAAGCATCTGTTATGTATAATTTGCTTACTGAATATGGCAAGTGGGGTAGTTACCAGATTCTAGAAGGTTATCCAGCTGAGAAACATTTCTCTATTGGGGGATTTTCTGTATTTTGGATTGGAACACCAATCCATTCTGGTTGCTATTCTTTCCCAGATGTGGTAAAAATTTGTAAACAATCGAGGTTTGTGTATGTAGTGTATCAACTGCATGGTAACCATGACAATGATTTGGTTCACAACAGAAATCACAAATACTGAAATTAGCTAAACTGTTATTAAATTGCCAATTAAATGATTCAGGTATTCAGTCTTTGCTCCTAAACTCTCTTCATCTTTTGTGTGTTGCATTTGGACACTGGATCAATCTGATGCTTCTGGAAAGGAGAGTAGGATGGGATGAAGGAAGAATTTGGAAGTGGAGCAAAAGAGGGAAATCTTTGTTTTGTGAGTCATCTTCCTTAACAATGAAAGCATCAGAGTCAAGAATGATACAGTACAACACCTTGTTGTGCATGTGAAGTCAATGACAGGTACTGGACCGGGTAATTTATAACACTCTTCCGTGTGAATGCCACGTGTTAATAATTTAATAGCTGGATTTTCAGCAAAAGCTTTTAATTGCCTGGTCCAGTCCATTGGGACATGATTAAAATAGGCATTTTGCAGTGCTGAAGACTAAAACCAAGTTCTAAAAAGCTCGTCCTCTGTCACAGTAGAAATGGGCAGTATCTAACCCCTTCAAATCAGCAAGGACTGAAAATCAAAGCTACTTATGACCAGAAGGTGTCAGGACAGTAGATAAAAATATCCACTTCCTAAGTGCTACTGAATTATTTCTATTTGGTGTCACAAAGATACTGGATTTCAGCTTGGATTCCAGAGGATAAAAGGCCCCTGAGTTCTTTTTGTGTCCTTTAACAGCGCATTGTGAGGAGCTGATGAAATTCACTGTGCAGCAGCATGTAATGCAACTCCCCTGTACCTTAGAGAGGGTTCTACATTTCTCAGTTTGTTTGGCTTCACTCAAGTCAAAGTTCCCTTTAAAACATGCTATAACTTGGCAGCAATCAGTGAGCTGAAATTTAAAAGGGCCTTTAGTAGCACATGACGAAGCAGTAATGAAAGATGGGTTGTTAATCAGAATCATTGGGGCTCATAATTTTCTTAGAAGTTTAACTTGCCCTGCTCCCCTCCTCCAATCTTAGGAGGTACTTCCAGTTACTTGGAGATGTTAGAAGTCACGGTAATGCCATTTTTGTGTGGTTATATCAAACTGCTTGTAGCAGAGTCCATATTCTGTTCCTTCACCAAGACTCTAGAACACAAACAGTTCCCTTTCTAAGATGCAAGCCAGGACTCTCCATTTCTTGAAACTGTAGTCTTTCCTTCCTGCCTTCCTTATTTATCCTCACACTCCTTCTGTTCCATAGTGCTTTTTCTGTCTTTCCATGTTTCATCTTTCTTCTTTTTTTTTTCCTTTCCCCAAATGGCTTGTTATAAAACATATGCAGCCAGTGATTTATGGTCTAATGAGAAGACTTATCTTAACTGAACTCTTCCACCCTCACCTTTGACTCCTTGAAGATGGCCTCACCAAGTATTCTCTTACAAGAAATGACCGTTTTGTTGAATCTCTGAGAACAAACAAAAAGTTCTTCTTCATGTGGCATGCATTTCAATCAGTAAGATTGTTGCTCAGTTACTTTGTTATGACCAATGAATTGCAAACAAAATAAGCCCCAAGGAATCTGCATAATATAAAATCAAGCATCAGCCAGATTTTTTAAGGGTGATAATGCAATTCCAAAAAATGCTGTTGTTGATGAATGTGAAGCTTTGGCATCTTAACACATGTAGAGAAACTTTATATATTTTAAGCTGTTTGTGAAGCTTACCACTGCTCCATGTGCAGCAAAGTGCACCCTCAAGTAAGGACACTGAGCCTATATTTAATTACTTTTTTTTTTTTTTAAGAGCTCTTGTGGTGTTTTTTGGTAGATTTCTTTTTTCATGTGGTTCTTCAAGCTGCTCTTCAGTTACAGTACAGATGTTAATGACACATGGATTTCACTTAGAAGTATTAAAAGGAAAAAATGTGTCAACATTACTGAATATTTTGAGATAGATCACACGGTCTAACCTTTTGCATGTTATATGGAAAGGTAGCTAAGGTGAAGGGATAAGCATTGGTTGTATTGCACTGTCTTAGAAATAAAAAAAAAAAGAAGAGGGCTTTCTTTTTAATTTTTTTTTAAGACATTGCCATTGCTTTTCTGGAATATATGGTATTTGAAGATCAAATGCCACATCTGCTTTGGGATGCAAGATTACTTGAAATATCTACAAAGCACATTCTGGTCATCATTATACTTATCCTTGACTTTTGCACTGTTAAGACGTTAAAAAGAAATTAATTCCTGTACTGCATGCAGTCTTCAAAGATACATATTTTCAATAAATACCAATATAAAAATTTGTGTGTTTTCTGTTAAGTGGGTTCAGATTAATTCTTTCCTTTGACTGCTTTGTGAAAAGCCTAGTCACTGTGAAAGGAGACAGGGAAATTCTGGAAATAAGGAGCAGAGTCTGTATCACTCCTTTGCCAGGTGGTAGAGCAGCTTGCTGCAGCAGTTAAAAGTCAGAGCCATATGGCTCTGATCCACTGCAACTGCTACAATGGAATGAAAAGTCTGGAAAACAGAAAAAGATGAATGAAAGAGTGAAGAAGTAGTCACTTACTCTGATCAATGTGACAAGGGCTGCTCTGAAAAACAAAATAGTCTCAGTCTGTAGAGTTTGTTAAGTATCGACTTTGAAAAGAATAAACATACAATTTCTTCCAGCTCCAGAAAGACATTTGGGTGCAAGAACCCCCATGCCTGTGTGACTTATCAGAACTGATGGAGATAGAAACTTAGAGGTTTACATGGCCAGTCTTGGAGAACAGGGAATAAGCCAGCATGGAGGCTGTGGTTGGAGTCTGTCTTTGCAGATGTAATTATGGAAAAGAAAAGTAATGAACAAGCTAATCGACTTGTACATGCTGGATGGATTGAAGAGAAGTCAGAAGAATTGTGCTGACCACACCAAATAAAGATCTAGCCCAAATTTAGCATATATATTTAAATTTCATAGATGGATATAGTTTAATATTAGTGTCTTCCTTCCCACCTCCCCAAAGAATTTATAGTTAATAATTAACAGAAAAATATCTCTGTGCCATCTTGCGCCATTAGAACAGTTTTCTGAAAGTCTTGGCAAACAGCTTAAGAGTATTTTGCTTCCTGGATTTATATTATGAAGGAGATAGTCTCCTTGACAAAATGGAAAGTAAGGCTAAAATATTATAGAAATAAAACTCTAAAAATTGTCAAACATGCAGCCTGGTGAGATGGGAAAATTGTGCCTGTTTTGAGATGAACTGAACTAGATGTCCTGGATCCCCAAGGAAAACAAAAGGGGTTTTAAAAGCCAGGTGTTTCTATAAAAATAAGCAAGATTTCAAATGTAAAATTGACCAGATCAGAGTAAAATTGGCTCATACACTCCTCTCCTTCTACCCACTGTGTCTTCTTGTGGGTCCTGGACTTTATTTTAGTCCTTCAGTGCCGTTCTTTTCTGCACGGCAGCAAACTCCCCAGTGTCCATGAGTTCTCTTGAAGGCAAGTCCTTCCTGGGTCCACTGCTGGTGTTGGGCTCCTCACCATGGTCTTGCCATCAGGGGCAGTCTTTGTCCTCTGAATCTCAAGTTCTCCACACCACAACCTCCTCAAAACCCCCTAAAATTCCTATGGGTGACTTAGCACCTTTGCTATCAGCTTTTTTTTTTCTTCAGAACTCACATACATGGAAATAAATTATGCACCACTGTCTGTGGAAGGTTTTGGTATTGCAGAGGTATTGAAAACCAAAGGCTCATGGCTATGTTTGAAGCAACTGGCAAATCTTTTAAGTGAAAATATTCAGCACTGATGTGTCACCGACATGTTTTATGAAAAATCCTTTCTTCAGGATTTTTCTCTCTTGAGAAGCTGAGAGGCCTCAAGGACAAACTGTAAACAATTCTTATCTGCTGCTGTGGAATGCACCAGGTGGATCTGTGATTGGTCTCATCTGGTTGTTTCCAATTAAGGGCCAATCACAGTTCACCTGCCCAGACAGTCTCGGTCAGAGACGAGCCTTTGTTTTTCATTCCTATTCTATTCTTAGCTTAGCCTTCTGATGAAATCCTCTCTTCTACTCTTTTAGTGTAGTTTTAATATATTATCTATCATAAAATAATAAATCAAGCCTTTGATACATGGAGTCAACTTTCTCGTCTCTTCCCTCATCCTGGGACCCTTGTGGACAAGACCACACTGATGCATTACAGGAAGAGGGATTTTTGATCTTAGAGAAATATATTTTTCAAAGACCTAGCAACAATATCAAACATTCAAAGTTCCTAGCTAACAGAAGTATTGGTCTCTATTAAGTTTTATCATAGTTCCAAAGTCATACCAAATTTGTAGTTTTGTTTCAATGAAATTCCCCAGGTCCTGAAGAATTCTCCCTCTTCACAAGGGAAAAAAAAAGGCAACAAAAAACAATATTAGAAGTGTATAGAATGAAATAGTTAACAGGTAAAAAAAGACCAGCTTTCCCATATGTTGTGTTCCTATGTGGTAGATTTTTAAAGTCTTAATCTAGAATTTTGAATGAATAATTTCAAAAAAAAATTAGTTCATAATGACACTGACTGTGATTTTTACAAGGTTGTCATCTTGCTAGTATTCTCTCATTATTTTATCATTCATTTAACAATTTTAACTCTATTTGTGGTTTATAATTTCGTTCAAAGCATATACTGGATTAAGTAGGTTAAGATTACAGTAATTTTAATTAAAGAAAATTTAAATCAAACCTTTTCTATCCAACTGTAAAAATTCTGATTCAACAGGTTCCTCACTTTTGGTTTTCTATTTGTATTATGTGAGTGCAAGAAAAACATGGGGTTTTCTGTGGCAAAACACCACAATCAATTTTTTCAAAAATGCAATAAGTAGCTCTTGGGGCAGCAGGAGAAAATTTGGATTTTTTTAGGTAAAAATGTGTTGGAAAGGACATGCAATAACCTATCAATAACATAATCATTATATTGACCCTACAGAAAATCTCAGATGCAGAAGTAATTTTTGCTCAAATAAGAACTTAATTAAAATTCAAAGACCTGTTTTTTTTGAGAAAAAATAGCCACTGGAAAGTGTGTTGTGAAATAGGATACCCAAGACCTAAATGTTTTGGAATATGTAAGCCTCTGACTTTGCTAGTGTTTATCTCTAGGAACTGATGACTGATCAAAAAGTTTGCAATAAATACTCCAGTTCTCTCAAACTGGGTACTATATTAAACTTACACATGGTGCCCAAATAGATAAAATAATTTTTATTAACACTTCTTTTTATTTTTCAAAAATTATTTTTAGACTGCTTGCATGTCCAGAATTAACATGCAATAATGCAAATTTTATATTTACATTTTCTATTAAGTGTACCAAAAACTTTCCCAGTTTTGTTTGTGCTACACGAGCTGAGCTTCTGAGTCTCTAAGGATTAAATGAGAAAGTGTGCCTTGAAATGGCCTTAATGTGCTTTGCCTTAGCCACATTTATCTTGATATTGCAATTATTATGCAATGCTTAATCCTTTTAGTGCAGAGCAACAATTCAATGGCCAAGTGAAAGGGAAGGGGGATGTGTTATCCTGTTACTATTGTTAGAGAAGTAACATTCTCTTCAGCTGTTACACAGATGATTATTGTTGAAATAAATGACCTGTGCCTAATGTTTTACTATTCAACATAGCATAAACTGATGGAATGTGAAGGGCACCACAATGAAATTAGTGTGTTATCCAAAATATAATTTGAGAGGAAGTTCATCCACTTAATATTTTGTCGAATTTATTTTATGGAATATAAGGGAAGGAATATTTGCCTCGCACTTGGATTTATACAAGTCTTTTCTCCTTCTCCTGAGGTCAGCTGCCTGACTAAATAAATGTACTGTTATAAAGCAAGGTGGCAGCAAGAAACTTCTGACAGAAAAAAATGGTCTAGTATGCTCATTTTTCATGAGAGCAGCAAAAAGATGAGATACAAACCCTGACCACACTCTGTCTTGGTTCCTTCCTTCTGCACATTGTACCCACCCTTAACCATAGCACTTGTTAGTCTCAGTTAGTATTAAAATTACCAGATTTTCTGAAACTCATTAGTTCCTTGCAATGAAGCATTTTAGCTCAGGTGTTGAAGAAAACCTTGTGGTTAATGTAACTTTCAATAACTTTCATCCTCTGTAAGATTTAAATCAAGTGTGTCTGGGGATGCATTTGCAGAGGGGTGATTGAATCATTTTCTATGTCCATCTAATGTGAGTAGTCTCTTTTTAAATAAAGTGATTTTTATCTCTCCTGGTCTTGCCAGAAACAGAAGTCTCTGATGGTGTCATTTACTTTAGCAAGAATGTAGATTTTCTTTTAACTGTGGATGTCAGCCTATAGGAATTGCTTTCCTTGATATATTTTCCTTTTTTAAAAATAGTGTAGAAGCAAAAAGCATCTAGGAAACATCCTGAGAATAAAATCTCTATACCTGTGACTGCTAGAGGGGAACTAAGCAGTTTCTAAAATAAATAAAAATCAATAGGAAAGCTGTCAGGCACTGGCAACTTACTTAGAGGAAAAAAATTGTCTTTCATAATTTCTTTAGTCTTAACTTGATTTATACAGATGGATTTTTGTTTTAATCTATTTTAGGAAACAAAATCTTCTAAAAGAATTTGGGTTTTTTTTATTTTCAAATGTCTTCAATACAGGTAAAAGTTTTTATACATATCAAGGATTTTCTAAAAATCTAATTTCCTAATGTTATTTAAATCTTTCAGGTTTTGGGTTGGGTTTGGGTGGGTTTTTTTTTGTGTGTGTGTGTTTTTGAGTTTAGCTCATTTGGCTGAAAGTATCTTATTCACTTTGTGTGTTCTAAACTGACCTCTTTAAACTGTTTTGTCATGTTTTGCTCTTACCTATAACTGGTGCCTCTGGGATCCCATCTTGAGACTTAAGAGGACTAATAGCCCTTAGATGATTCTGAAAATCTTCTTTTAAATTATAAGACCTTGTCTAGACTAGGATTACTGTTATAAATGTGTTTGTTGGCTAATTCTGATGAGTCCTTTCATATCAGTCTAGATAAGGTGGCTGTATCCTTGGCAAAATTTTCCTGCATTTTCTGTAAGTATTGTCTTTTTGGTCCTCCTTTTTTTATTTATGTGTGTGTGTGTGTGTGCATTTATTTGTATGAAAATCAGTATATGCCAATTCTACTCATTCATATGCATCACTTATTTTGCACAAATATGTAAACTAGGTGCAAGGCAGTGAGCAATTAAATCCCTTGTGTGTGTGTGTGTATGTTTAGAACATAACTATTTGATCTCTGAATAAAAGACCAATAGAATAGGTATTTTGAGGGAAATTTAGCACTTCAATCCTGTCTTAATAGAAAAGAAGCCATGATTAGAAGAGGAAAAGATTTCACAATGTTTGGAAATTGTATATAAGTAGTAATGGTAATATTGCATAAATATAAATGAAAATTTTACATAGGTAGAAATTGTAATATTACCAGAATAATTTTGATGGAGCATTATATGGAATTAACTAGGATTTCTATTATTATTAATATGGAAAATGTGTATTTCAAGGACACAGAAATAAAAATTTTGGTGTTAGGGTAGGAATAAGCCACATTTCCAAAATCCTGATCAGGGACCTGGATTCCCAAAGAATCATCAAATTCCAGTTCAAAGAATGACAAACAAAAGGAGGAAGACAGGAAAAAGGGAGAACTGATGAATGTCTGGGCAAAAGTCTCTGTACCTTAACACATACACAAAAGATTGGACAGTGCTGCAAGAACATTTTATGCTACACTTTTAGAAATAAGCATAAAAATGTTTGAACACTGAAAACAGTGTCATGAGATAATTTCTTGTCTGGGAAGAGCTGGTGGGTATGCAAGAATCTGTCTGTCCCACCTTTCATTTCCACTGCATTTTCATATAGAATACAGCTATTATTATTATTATTATTATTACTACTACTACTACTACTACTACTACTACTACTACTGCTACTACTACTACTACTACTACTATTATTATTGGCACTCCCAGAGCACTGAGACCCCCAGTGGATACGTTTCCCACCCCACCAAGGCTGCCTTGGCAGAGGAGAGCTTTGTGCTGTCCTGGTTACTGCATCCCAAAGTGCACAGTCCAGGGCAGGGAGCCATCCAGCCCTGCCAGCTTTGTGCCACTGGAGGAAATATCAAACTGCTACAGCAAAAGGTCTGGCACAAGGCAAGGAATTTGTCTCTAGGGGAAATCAGAGTCCATTCATTATTACCTGCAGTTTTAACCAAAAAAAGTTTCCTACAGAGCTTCTAAATGGCTGAGTACACTGTTTTGTTTATCCCAAGTAGTACACCTAATGCTGACATATGCAGAGGTAGAAAGCAGACTAATACAACAAAAAAAATTCAGTTTAAAACTGATTTGAAATTTAAACGTATAAAGGCTTTCACTGCACTTTCTTTTCTTATTTATTTTGTAGTCAAAAAGAAGTTGCCAGGGAACTCATTTTGCCAGGACCCTACATGAATCCACTCTGACTTGTTTTCAGAGCAAACACAAAACCTTCTGTGAGGCTTTGCTACTGCTAGCACTGTCACTCACTTCAACCTGCAAATTTCCCCCCTTTCTCCACCAAATAAGTTAACTAATTTTTTTTTTTTAAAGTCTCTAACAAAAGCTTCCTTGAAGTAAAGCTCTTGTGTTGAAATTGTGAAAAGCCAGACTGAAAGCCAGCATCTGTTTCAGCTGTTCCTTTTATATGGAAGGTGCCTGGCTACTGCTGGGATAGTGACACTGGGATTTTTTTTTTTTATGTTTGTGTTCTTTTTGAGCTATTCTTTTCTACTGACTACATTTGCTGATGTAGAAACTCTTAGAATACGAGTTCTGAAATCATCCACCATGGTTACATGCAAAAACCAAATTTTCCAAAGTCTGATATAGGAGCTGGATATATGTAGTTTTTTTTGGATAAATCACAATTAATTTGTGCTAGTGCTGGATGATACCATAATGAGGATATTGACATTGGGTATAATACTCCATTGACCAACTTACATTCAGAATTTTGTGTTGTATAAACAGCTTGAATTTCAGTCCTCAGGGTTAGGATGTTCTTACAAAGAAAATCACATATTTTTGCATGTGTCTAACAATACTAACACCACCACAGTGTCAGAACAACTTTTCAGTGCTCTACAAACAGGCAGAGTTGACAAAAGTGAAGGTCATCCAGGAAATGGACTAATTCAGTATTGCTTTTATCAGTTCAATTTTGACAGAGATCCTTTAAAAAGTATTTGAATTCCTCTCTGTTGGATATCTGTCAGAAAAGAAAGGAAGTTATTATAAAACAAATCCCTCAAGCAGAGATTAATTTTTCCTGCTTTTTGAATCAGGTGTAATCCTATATTTCTGCTCAAACTGGCATTATGATAGTAATAATGCAAAATACTCACAATATATCACAGTTGATTCTTTTAGAATTTGATAAAGAATGATGACTTCAGATGGATGATTCTACGACGAGGAAAATCTCACTCCGTTGCAAGATTGACCCAGGAGACAGTGAACAAATCCCACCTGGCTGGCATTGGCTCCCCTGTCACAGAATGTGCTCATCACTCCTTGCATGAACCCAAAGACAACGAGCAGAGCCCCTTGCAGAGGACATTGATGGTCTTCAGGGGAGTGTTCATCAAACAAGTTCTGTAGATTTAGGGTCATTCCTGCCATGCAGATCATGGTACATGACCCTTTTGTGCCCCAAGATTCAATTTGACCACTGCTTCACTGAGATTTATTTAACATTAATACTCTCTTCTTTGCATGGCTGTAGAGTCTCTTCCAGAAAAGCTTGGAGCTGCAAACTTGCCCAAAATATTTTAATCAAGGGATCTCCCTACCTTGCCTCTGGCTGAACTCTTTAATAAGGAAGAGAAAGCTGCATACTGGTTGAGATGAACCTGATGGGATCCAGAAGGATTTCCCAACCAAACCCTTTAGTATGTCTTTGCTGCAGTGGTAGCTGATTATAGAGCAAAGACAATGAAGTTTTCAATATTGCCAAAGAGGGATGTCATGCCACCACAGCTAATTGCCTGTGCTACCTAAGAGGTTTTGGAGCAGACTGAGAGCAACTATTGCTCTGCAGATACAACCTGAAATTGGAAGCTGTGACCTGTGTGACAAGACTTGGGTGTGCACCACTCCCTCCATTTCCCCACTCTGTTCCTATCCTCTCCCAGACAGGTGTCAACTGCAAAGAAACCCTGGGGGGCAAGAAGAGGTCATCCAGATCAAGGTGCCAAGATGGGAACCCTCAGCCCACACCTCACCAAATCTGTATTTTATGACTAGCTGATAAACTTTGTGAAGATACCATGACTAATCAAGCCTGTATTCTGATGGAGTGTGAATAAAGGGTATCTGTGGGTCAGGCTTGGCTTTTCTTACTTTAATGTTACACGTACCAAAAAGAGATATAAACAAGGAAACACCTTGATGAAAAAGGGCAAGTTCTGTAGGCAGTGACCATAAACAGATGTTTACTTCCTTGCTTTGTTTGTTTGTTTAAATACACTATATTGTCCCACTGCTGGCACAACAAATTTTAATTTCTTTCTTTGAATATTCCTCACTTTTTCATATACATTTGTTTTTCATTCAATGTTCACACTTTCTCAGTACCTGCATAGTCTGAAATGCCTGCCTTTGTGCAAGAATGTAGCTGAAAATTGGAACATTGCTGCATTTTTATATCTAATTGAAAATAAATACATAAAGCTGCCAGTTTTGCAGTGCCTTTTGCCTGATGAAAGGTCATTCTTAATCTTTTTCATAGTTAATGGAATGCACTATTGTGATTATATTGAAATCTGAATGCCTTTGGAAAGTTTGAAAACTAAACAATTTTGTGCAAGATAACAGAGAAAAATAATTTCCTTTGAAGAATGACCTTTCAAAAGTGACTAGTCCCTATCTTTTCAGTGATGCCAACATGTCAGCTTCACATTGTGTACAAACCTCCCCGTCTCTGCCATATGCAAATATCCTCACTAAAAAGGTAAAACAATGCTACATATCATAATATTCATTTTTTCACAAATGTTCATCAGATAATAGCTTTTAAGCATCTTTGAATACAGAGCACTGTAGGGGCTGTCAGCTTAGCCAGTTGATTTTGTTTACAAAATGTCAGCATTTCCTTTTTTCTGAAAAGGACAGATGATAGTGTCTCCTCAAGAAGGAAACCTCAGGCCAACTCTCAACTTACACCATCAGCAGTGACCTCTATTGTCTTACTCACAGCAACAGCAATAACAAAAGGTAACTGTCACATACATGGGAACAGAAAAAAGGTACAAGAATGTCAAGATTAATGAGATAAGATTATACTATATCCATTATCATTTTCTAATAAAAGTTTGTGCTATATTTGTCCATGCAGTTTCTTCAGAAATCTTCAAATTCAATTTTGATAAAATTGTAAGTCAGAGTAAAACTGGGGATATGCAACCTTAAGGCTGTTCTTTTAGATGAATGGTGTATAGTCACTAAGAAAATATTGATAAATCCTCTTAAGATTAATCAGACTCTTCCTTCGCATTTTATAGAGAATTTTTACAAGGTACTAAATAAATTTTATTTTCAGAATGCAGCCTGTTTCTCAGAACTATTTGCATATGACAAAAGATAAGAGGAAAAATATCATAATTTCCTATTCAGAAGTGCATTTATGTGCCTATTGAGTAAAACAGTTAAAACCAGATGCTGCTGTGGGACCATTTATGCCGTTGGAATGTACCTTCAAATTGTTGACAGGAATTACATGGCAAGGTCCAATAAATTTATCCACGTTCTGACTATAACTCCATCTTTCTATCTTTCATTTTCTATTTTACCATAGAGATAATATATTTTTGGTTGTCCATCACAGAGTTCTATGCATAAAAACCTTTACTTTTTGGACTTGTGTACCCATGAAGCGTCACCTAAACAAAAGCAATGCAGCCACAAAGGAGAGAAATGCATATTGGGCCATTGAAACAGAAGCATTGGCAAGGCCTATGTACTAAAATTATTTCATTCATTTAAAAAGAGCATGAATGCACACTCTGCATCAAAACAGTGCTGTACTGTGAGTAATATTTTGTGTATTGCTTGGCATTAGGTGAGTCATGGTGTTACAGACTGAACATGCCTTCTGGAACCACACTGGTTTGCAACTCTATACACTTAAGATTTACATGTAGAGAAATCAGTATATATTAATGATATTTTATACAATTGCAAAATGTCAGGTGAGCTGTTGGATTGGTTTGATTTTAATTATGACATGTAATAACCTATAACTTTTTTATTTGATGCATTATGATAATACAGAACACGGGCTTCTTTCATCTCAGCAACATCTCTTCACTATTTGAAATCCTTCCTAAGATTTTGAAGTATAAGGCAAAGAATTCTGTATCACATTCCTCATCCCTATTATGCTGCTTAGTCATAAAGTGATAGAAGAATCCAGCTGCATGCTTTCTTGTTTGAGAAGATTATCTATTTATTTGGGTTGCTTTTGTATACCGACTCTTTTTGCTCCTTCCAGGAGCAGCAGTTCTTTTCTTTTGTTGGTAGCTCAGAAGTATGAGTCATATTTTGGGAACTTCTGCATTATTTTAATACATTTAATTATATTATATGCATGTCTAGCCATTGATATTTTATTTCAATAACTTCCAAGCTCCTATCCAAACCCAAAAGAATAGTTGTCATAATATTTGACTTCCTGTGATTCTAGTTTCAACATCTTCAGGGACGAAGGTTCATCCTAATAATCTATTATAATTGGTCCCTTTGCACAATTAATAAGTCAAGTCTTATCAATCAGTGATTTTCTGTTTGTGTAACAAGTGCTGCAGATACTATGCAGAGAAAAGCCTTCACTGTCAGAGAAACTTTAAAGCCAAGTAAGAGAGATTGTTCCTGGTGACTTTTGAAGTAAGATCCCATTCACAGAGCTGTGTTTGACAGGGAATTGATTAGGTGAGCCATCAGCTGCTGTCCATAAAGAAAACACTTGTTAAAACTTAAGGAAAGCCTCCCAATACCACAGATCCAGGATGAATACTTCCAGGGTGAGAGGGCAGCATGACTGCAGCGTTTTTTGTTAAAATCCATTCTGAGAGAGGCTGCAGCAAGGGGTGTAACACACAGCCTTGCTGAGGTACTTTGAGGTGGTCTAGGGTTAAGTTCACTATCCAGAGTGTGGAGGAGAAGTGGGCAGCTTAATATTCCCCTTGCCATCTGCAGTGCAGCACTGAGATGCTCCTCAGCTGGGCAAAGGAGGTGGGAGAACAACTGAACCTTGCACGAGGTTTTCCTCCCTCCTTTACCACCACTCAGGATGGATGGGCAGAAGTGGTTTATGCACACCAATTACAGCCACTTTTCTTCCTTTCTAGTTTACTTCCAGGATCACTCATTCAAGAGCCAGCTAAGGCCGTCTCATTTGTTCCCTGTTGCTGAACAGCTGGCTGTCAGATGCAGGAATTGACCTTTCTCAGGCAGCCCCTGAGAAAAACCCCACAAAGGTAAAAAGTCAAGGGAGGTTTGGAATGACTATAAATTAGGTGAGGAGAATCTTCCATGGTGATTGAAGGAATGGTAGAACTGCAACAGTCCCTCCCTTCTGCCCTTGAGGCTTCAGCTGAAGATAAATTTCTGACGTCTGTCACTTCTGAAGGTTTTTCCAGTTCCAAAGAGACTTTTTTATGGCCCTGAAAGAAGTGTGACCAGCAGTTCTTTGTCCCTCTACTCTGCTCTCATGAATAGCCTGGCTGCAAGGATGCATCCAACTCTGAGATCCTTGGCACGGGAAGGATGTGGGCTTGTTGGAGAGAGTCCAGGGGAAGCCACAGAGATGATCAGAGGGCTCGAGAATCTCTCCTGTGAGGAAAGGCTGAGACACTTAGGGCTGCTCATCCTGGAGAAGAGAAGGCTCAAAGGAGACCTTATGGCAGCATTCCAGTATCTGAAGTGGGCTTAGCAGGGAGCTGGAGAGGGACTTTTGTAGGGTCCTGCAGTGGTAAGGGAAGGGGTGAATGGTTTTGAACAGAAAGAGGGTTGGTTTAGATTAGATATTAGGAAAAAGATATTTGTAGGGAGGGCAGTGAGGCACTGGAACAGGTTGTCCAGGGAAGCTGTGGCTGCTCCATCCCTGGAAGTGTTCAGGGACAGGCTGGATGGGGCTCTGAGCAACCTGGGATAGTGGAAGGTGTCCCTGCCCATGGCAGAGGGGTTGGGAGTGAATGATCTCTAGGGTTCTTTCCAACCCAAACCATTCTATGTTCCAATGACCCTGCAGGCTGTCTGGAAATGGACTGTGGCACTTGTAAGTGTTAAATTGTTGAGGATAGCTTTAGGAAAGGATGTGGAATGCAAGTAAAAGCAAAAGCATTGTGCAAAACCCAACAAATCCCATATCAACATTTTCTGGTTTGTAATGATTCCTTTTTATTGCCAAGGACATGAAGCAGGACAGACACTTAGGAATTCTTACCCTGATGTTTTGTTCTGGAATTCATGCTCTTTCCTTGGAGCATCCTGGCAATTATCACTGTTTCTATTTGTTCATAGATCAATAAATGAAGGAACCATCACTTTCAGGAGCCCGAAGTTAGTGAAAGAAAGAAGCAGGTCTACCAAGTAGTGGTAAATAAAATTAAGTTTAAAAAAGGGAAATGGGCTAATGCTTCACTTACAAGAAAATACTGTTTTATGTATCTCTTTAATTATTGATTGCATGCTGGCTTATGGAAGAAAGGTAAGAATGACATTGTAAAATAAAATGTGATATCTGTTCAGACCTCACATTTTGATTTAGATTTGCAGGATCTTTTTTTGGAATGTTTGGGTGTTTGTTTTTTTGTTTTTTTTTTTCATATCTGAGATGCTTGTGTAACATGCGGATATGGAGCCCGTTTTGGAATAAACAATAATAAATCACATTAGGGTTCTTTCCTGATGAGTTGGCATGACTCATCATACATGTTTAGAGGACATGTCAGGCAGGCAACATAAAAAGTCAGGAAAGCATCTGAAGTGACGTAGAAACAGACAGAACCTGAATCTCTCGACTCCCAGCCTAGTACACCAGAAATTTTCCATCTGAATATTTAATACTCCATGCTCTAGATTTAGAGCAACTAAACATCTGGAACAATTTCTGTTTCAGATTTAGGTTACTGACATAGCAAAGGAATTGCATATTGGCAGTGAATTCTTACCTTGTTTTTAAGGGACAAAATAAGATGATTACAATTCCATAACATACAATGTATCATTAAGTAGGACCAATCATTCAATTCAGGAGGACACAGATTTTCCCAGAGCATCAGAATTATTTTGATCACACAAATACATAAGCCACATATGGGAAACTAATAATGTGTTTGCTAAAATATTTATGGAGTTAAATTATTCCATGAATTGAATTGTACTTCACTGAGATTTTTTCATTTTAATATTAATATGGACAAACTATGTCAGAGATGCTAAAAATGTTGAACTTCAAACACATTTCTTGATCATTCTGATTTATATAAGTGCCTTTTGGTTTAGGGCATGTTCAGTGAAAGATAAAAGGAAAAAATTCTTGATATACCTTAAGGTGATAGGTGAACAAAGTGAAGACCTATATAGAAATAGGTCACAAACTATCAGTTGCATATAATAAATATTTTAGTTTAGGTTACTGTAAAATGCTGTTTGCAGTAACTTTGCAGAGAAGTAGTTCAGAGTAAAATAACTTTAGAACATGGAAATCTAAATGATATTTTCTGTCAAAGTTTTCTCTGAAAGAAATGTTTATCACTTTAAATCAAAATGAATTCATTTCTTAAAAATCATATAGTGGATGTAAAACCATTCCTCTAACGTGATCAACCCACACATACTTTAGTTTGTCATTCTTCTCTTTCATTTTGCAGGTGTTGTTAAAAAAATGCAAAAGCCTCCACTTGCCAAGATGGATGTGTACTTAGTTATTTACAGCTTTAAATGATAAAAAAAGCCTTTATAGAATTCTGAAAATGTTGAAATTGTTTTTCCCAGCTGGGAAGTGGGGTTTACTTCATTTTTACAAATATGTCTGTGTCACAATGTTCTGGAGTTTTATGCCAGGAAACTGCTGCATGTTATGGAGTCCCACGGAGGGGAAAAGGGCTGACTCTGCCTTTGGTAACTGCCACATCCACCTGGTGACTGAAATAGACATGGTGATTTTCAGAGATGATCGCTCCTGTGAAGCAAAATGGTTGATTAAGCAGCGGATTTGGAGATTTCTTCATGTCTTTTTTTATGTATACCTCCAAGAGTTGCATATGAAAGGTGACCTTCCCTCTGAAATATTTCTGCACTATGCTCCAGGGGACATTATTTGGATTTATATGGGGCCAAGACCATTATGCATAGAGAAAATTGGATTTTTTTCTCTATGAATCAAGTATTTGGGTTGGTTTTTTTTCTTTCTAGAATGTTGTGTATGTATCCCAATAAAAATGAGATTCAGAAAACGAGGACCCATTAAAGAATCTGACTGTATTTCAGTGTCTTTATTTGCATTACTTTCTTTTCAGTATGCAAATATCTTAATAGGGAGCCATTGAGAAAGTGAAAAAATGCATCATTACAATTACTTTTTCCATCATCAGTTACTGCCTTCTTTATCCCCCTCTATGCCCAGACATATTCTCATTACTTTATTTTGCATTTTTGAAAAGATCAGTCCTCTGGTCTATGAGAGAGGCTTTGCTCTTGAGATATGCATGATCTGACATAATCTAAAGAGGTATACCCTCAGCTGTGCTGATATGAGGTAAATAAATTAATATGGGAACCTGTGATTTAACCTCTTCAGTGAAATCCATTTCAGTATAATCTTCGATCTTTGCTTGTTGCAGCTTTTCTATGCTACAAGAACATTTTAAAATTCTGAAGCTGAACTCCTCTGAAATCCATCATGTATCTTTTAAGAGATTTTAAATAATGTCATGTGAATTTAGTGAGTTCACCTTCCCTGTACCAATAGAACTTCATTAAAACTGTGATTTCACTAATAATAAATACAGAATTTACATAACATCTTATAAATTATTTTTGTTTTCAGTTAAGAAATAATGTTGGCAATTTAGCAATTATAGACTTATCTAGACATAAACATATACAGATAGATACTCCTTTCTTCAGTATTTCTTTCTTTCTACTAGCACATTTTTTAATTTAATTCCTCCCATGATTTCTCCACTGCTGGGTCTTGTATAGAACTGTGGGAAGATAGCAGAGGTTGTACATTGTGGCATTGCAAGTTCAACCTACTGTTTGTGCGCCTGAGACAGTCTGATGGTTACAAAACAGAGGAGGCTCTTGCCCTCTGAGAGCTGCCGATGGAAGAGGCAACACAATTTCTACTATGCATAACAACTAACTTTTTACACTTCTGAGATCAGCAGTGCCATATTATTCCTAACCAACAGCAGTCTTCAGGAGTTCTTGAAATTTTGGCAGTGAAAATGGCATCTGGTTGATGGATCAACCAGTAAAATGATAAATCCTACATAATTTAGTCACCAGAATGGACAATATATCCATTATATCTTTATCATGATGTCACTATTTATATCAACATTATGGTACCTATTTAGGTCTCTCTCAAGCTTGTAAATCCTAAGCACTAAAGTTCCCAAAACTGAGCACTAAAGTTCCCAAATAATCTGATTCCTCTCCAGCTGGAATCATGTGAGATCCGAGTCGGTCCCACAACTGACCAGTGCCAGATGGGGAGGTTTCCCCTTCTGTGGCTGCAGCAGCAGCTCTTCCTCCCTCCCTCCCTCACATGGTGTCATTCTGCTGCTTTTTAGGCTCTACCCAAGATCATTGCTCAAAAGACTGATTGCACTATCCCAGCAGAAAACCATCTGAAATCGCCTCATGGAGAGGCCTGATATATGTTGCAGCTAAAGCAAGGTAAACAGAGACAGCATGCAGTAGGGAGCAGTGACAAGGTGTTAGATTGGCTCAAGCTGTCTTGTGTAATTTTGTTTCTGAAAGTGAAGTGACACAGCTTTTGTAGCTTGGATATGAAAAGTAGTGTTAGCTCTGCTTGGTCTTTTTTTGTTTGTTTGACTTTTGGTGGATTTTTTTCCAAACTGCATGTTAGTTCTAGTACTTATTGTCTGTGCTGGTTTTGCTAGGATAGAGTTCATTTTCTTCACAGTGGCTAGTATGGGGCTGTGCTTTGGATTTTTAATGGAAACAGGATGGATAATTGAGGGGTATTTTTGTTTCTGCTGAGGAGCACTTAGAGCCAAGGACCTTTCTGCCTCCCACTCCACCACGCCAGCCAGTGGGCTGAGGGGGCACAAGGAGGTGGGAGGGGACACAGAAGGGACAGGTGACCCCAGCTGACCCAAGGGATGTCCCAGGCCATAATGGCATTGTGTTCAGGGTATACAGCTGGGGGAACAAGAGGAAAGCAGAGGAGAGGCTCAGAGGGGATGGCATTTGTCTCCCCAGTGTTGGGGATGGCTGAACACCTGCCTGCCCATGGGATGTGGTGAATGAATTCCTTGCTTTCCTTTACTTGCATGCATGGATTTTACTAGAAAATTAGGTTGACTCTTTAGCCTTTCAAACAGAGAATTTTCATCTATTAGGGAAGAGAAAACTGGAGTAATAATGGATGATGTACAGTCTTCCTCCATCCAATGAATCCAGTCCCCTGGAAAATCAAAGGCTTGCTAAATACTCCAACAAAGAGTTCCCAATTCCCTTTCATTCTAAGAAGCTCTTCATGTCCCATTCAAGGCCCTGTTTCCACAAGCATCTTGATGTGAGCCTGCTCAACCATTTGGTCTCCAAAATATTCTCCCATGAGCAGCACTGTCCAGGTTGTCTTGCTATTTATTTAGAAAAAAATAAGAATACAGAAGGAGTAGTTATACCTGTGCATAAAATTAAACTCCCAAATACAGTATCCATCCCATCATCATTAAAATAGTTTCAGCTGTAGACATAATTGCTATTTGTTACTGACAATCACTACTATGTGCATTGAAAAGTTGTATAATATGTCCAAAAAAGAACTTTTGTGTCTAATTTTATGTTTCTGCAGAACTGAAAACATGACAAATTTATTTTGGAGGGAAAGAAAAAATTTCAAAACAAATAAAATCTTCCATAGGTAGAAATTTCCTTCTTTCCTTTCTTCCTAAGTAACTGTATTATATTTTAAATAGCTTTGAAACTTTATTTGGATGATTCTTTATCACTTTTTTTAATGAAATCAATAAAAAAATTTCATTGGACAAATCATGTCATGCTTTAGTAATGAATTTGACAAACATTTTCATTAAAAGGAGTATATAGATTTAGACTTAGACTAAATATTGACCTATCTAACTTGGAATATCAGCCCATTCACAAAGCAGTTAAGTCCAGGTGCACACAGGGGAATAAAAGGGAGCACTTATTTACTTCAGAATCAAAAGTTGCTCTACAACATGTCTAATTAAAAATTATAGCAAAATAGTAATTTAAAAAACCTACAGCAAAACAAAAAAATATAAATATTGACAAAAAAGCTGAGTGCATGTGTTTTAAAAAAATTGACCAGAGATTTATTTTTATGATTTTTTTATAATTTATTTTTCCATCAGAAAACAAACAATCAAAAAATACCCCACAAACCCACAATAAAATCAACAAAAAGAAACAGGTTTCCTTCCTTCTCATTTTATTGGTGATGACAGATGTTACTTGGTCTTTTAGAAGTGAAGCCCTCTTCAAAAATTATTGCTAAGAAGTTAGGGCTTAGTTACCCTAAATTTTCTGAGATTATTGACTTTAATAAATTTACTTTCAAGAAGGAATACATTATTTCTCTGCTTCTGGCTGGTCTGCTGAGCTCTCATAAATTACTTTTTTTTAATGTCAAAAATCAGTCGGAATCCCTTTCTGCAGCCATACTACTTGATGCTAGGAAGGATTTTGAGAAAATTGGATAATTTTATTCACATAAACTAGTTTTTGAACTCTTTTGGTAGAGAACAGACTATTGGTTGTGTCAGCATCTCACATACTTGGTGCAAAGACTCAGCATGGAGAAACAACTCATTTTACGATGAAACATAAGACATGATTGCCTGGAATCAATCTTATTAGCCCCAAAAGCAAGACAAGATTTTCCTCAACTGGTATGATGTAGGATTCACCCAAACTGGTCTTTAAATATATAAATATGCATTGCTGCCATTTTATTTTATCCTGTTCTAGACACAAAACTCTTCTAACATACTGAGCTTTGCAACCAAATACCTACATAAAATGTTAATTGGAAGAAAAACAAAATGCCTGTGCTCTGTTGCAAAACCCAGTCTTACTGAAGCTTATAGAGCATGTGTTTTAAATGGCATATTAGCACCAAAAGGCTGTCTGTATGGAATTACCTTTTACCAGCACATCAAATCTGCCTACAATTTCTTCCCATGAATTAAATTGGAAGTCTATTTAAAAGTATTTAAGCCTTAAAATATGGGCTTTTGGATATATTTTTTATTTGATGTTCTATAATGAATTGTTTCATCAAATTAATGGGAACAAATGCTGCAATATAATAGCTCATGGTGATGCTTTTCTTATTATCTGTGGAAGTTACAGATCAAATTCTTCTTTCAGATAAATTGTTGTGTGATCAGCATCACTCAGTTTCTCAGGAGTTACAAGCAATGTCTTTCAGCAATTGCGCGTCATCTTCCTTTGAATAATTTTCTGAATCTGACAGACAAATTCAACCCTAATGCAAGCTGAATGCCCTCTAGTTTACACCACAATGAAATGAACCATTGCAGCCCATTTTTGAACACTGTCCTTGGGAACTCTTTCATTATATACTGGCTACAGTGACTGCCTTTGTTGACATTTCTGTTCAATCTACAGCCCAGATATGCCTTTCTCCACTGTGATTCTGGAGGAAATCTACTGAAGTCAATGGAGGTACAGGAGTTTAAATAGCTGTACAAGGAGAAATGCATCATGAGAGTTCGAGTAGACAAGGATGAATTCACTGTCCTCATTTAACTTGCAGCTTAAGCTTGTGGCATTCCCCCAAGTTTCTGGAGGTAGGAGAATGGTGCACTGACTTACTATCATCCTGTCAAGTACATCTGTGTGGCTTTTATTAGGTCTGCAATTTTGGTTCAGTGTAAAATAAAACAAAAGAAATCCTGGTTTATCAGTTTTATGACAGTGGCACTCTTTTTGCACCAAAGAAAGTGGGAAAATGGTTTCTTGTCAGTCCAGCTGCTGACTGAGGCAGATATGTATCTAGAGAGATTCAAGGAACAATATTTTTGGGACATTAGACCTTTCCTCATTGTAAGGGATAAATCTGAAATACTTGCCAGATTCTCATTTTCAATTTTTATGTTGTTATTTGGGTTCAGTTTCAGACCATGACAGAAGATGATTTGGGGATGAACAGTGCTCAGATTGTGCCAGAGTTCACGTCGTGGGCTGCAGTGCCAAGCCTGGGAACAGTGCAGTGCCCACCCTCCCCAGTGAAGGGAGGGGACCTGGGCTGGGCCAGGGCTGCTGATGGCCCTGAGCTCAGCCCCAAAATCAGCCCTTGGGCTGGGACAGCATCAGGGGAGGGAACAGTCAGACACATTTCCGGGGGGGGGTGGGGCAAGGTTAGAGTGATAAGACAGATCCAAGGACAAGCCACTCTGTGGGTCAGGGGTAGAGATGGATGGATGGATGGATGGATGGATGGATGGATGGATGGATGGAT
>JANIJU010000001.1:6719395-6889416 GCA_025504685.1 Leucosticte australis
TGGATGGATGGATGGATGGATGGATGGATGGATGGATGGATGGATGGGAAAATGCTGGGGTGTGGTAAGTCTTCAACACAGATGTAGTGTATTATCTACAGCTGAAGCCAATCTTGAGAGCCTCAGTTTAAAAGCAGACCTCAGGCAAGGGGTGTGGACTTTGTTAATGTTCATCTGCTTTCTCTTGTGCCTTTTTTCTTTTTCCCATTTAGTCCTGAGCTGGGGCTGCCAAACCCTTGTGAAGGGCAAGATGCAGTGAATGCCTTTGGGCTGTGCATTTATGTTATAGCTGTGTACAATAGGATGGAAAAGGTCACAGTTAGAGTAAATTAGCTGCTGTTTTGAGCTACTATAGCTGGACTTTTAGAACCCCTTATGGTTAAATGTTTACAAGCACAACTTGGAGATTCTTTCTGGTTGAAAGCTGCTGTGGAGTCTTCATTTGGGAGTAAGTAAAATCCTTGAAACCAAAACTAAAAACTCCTATAAAGCATGTACTCCTATTCACAGGAAAATTTTCAGTCCTTTTGTCTTGTTGTTGTTATTGCAGTTTGTTTGGGTTCTTTTAGTAAATTCTTAAAATCTTGAAATTCTGAGGTGCATAAACTCAGGATTATTGTTTTAATATCTGTTCCCTTTTAGAAGCAATGCATCTTTTTAGCGACGTCAACTTGTGTGTCTTTCTTGCTATAATTTTCAAGGGCTAATAATATACACTTTCTCCATTTTTCTTTCTTTCCTTCTTATCCATTCACTGCATGATACTTAAAATAAGTTTGGTATTTCTACTGGTAGTTCCTTTAGAATTGACTGTGAGTTTTTTCTGATGTTTTTAGAATGATCCTAGGAGCTCTAACAGTAGTTCACCTCCTTGTGAGTAAGGCTCATTTCACAGCATTAATCTATGAATATTTCTTTGGGGAGACCTTACTTTCCTTCGTACTAGGTGAGGGGTAGGAAAAAAAAAATCTCTTCTCCTTTGCAGCAATTCAGTTTTTGATGACTTCCAACTGACTCTATTACCTCAGAACTGGAATTATTTCCAAATGCGAATTTAACAATAGGGTTGTTAATTTATAGTACTGTTGCTCTGCCTGGTGATGGTGACTTTCCTAAATAAGTTTCCCATAGTAGTTTAGTGCTGTTTAGAGAAAACTAGACAATTTTGTGCCATATTGATCTTACCTTCTTTGGGTGGTTTGAAGTCTTAAAAGTTTACAAAGCATCTACCTTGAGTTTTCCCTCTTAAATCTAAAAAAAATATCCCAAACAAATGCCTTCCAGCTGTTGACTTGACATTGCAGAAATGTTTTGGGATTGGATCTTGGTAGAGCCTTCAGGATATGTATTATGAAATCTAGCGTTGCATTTTATCTCTATTTTTTTGTGTAGTTCTGTTCTCCTTTTTATGACCCTGCTCAGCCTCCTCTATCCCAATGCACCTGTAATCCTACATGGCAAAAAAACCTCAGCTTGTTATTGGACACCTCCTTTTAAATTCTCAGTAGGCAGACTATTTCATAGTGTGATAAGCAGCCATTTGCACATGAAGATTATACCAGTAGAAGTGGAACTGTGCTGTCTTTTCTGCTTGAGTCACTGACAAAGAAGGTTCTGGGAGCTCATGCTAAACCTAAATGCTGTAGTTTGTAAAGCACCAGTTTTCAATGTCAGCATCCACTCTTACTTGTAACAGTCTGGGAAAGTCTCTCTGGACCCACAGCTCATCTGTTCTAAATCCTCTGAAGGAGAATAATAGGTCTGTAAAGTCTCTCTAACCACGTGCACAGGTATTCATAACATCGAACATTCTTATCTGTGAGCACAGCTTGCTTTCACTTTCAAATGAAGACTTCAGGTGGTTTTTTTTTTTTCTTAAAGACAGAGGTAAATATTTAAATCTCTGTGACTGTTACTTTTTGACAAATGATACAGGCAGACAGGAAATTTGCTATGGTTTCTTTATTAGTTATCCAATGCTGAAGTCCAGATTTTAATCTTTAGTGAAATACAAGGATGGGAGGTGCTTGAAGATCCCAGCTATACATTGATATCAAGGTCAAGTAAGGACTGGCAGGAGAAGGAGTCTCTCTGTCCTGCAGAGCAGGAACTATCCTTTGTCAGATGGGTCAAAAAAAAATGTAAAAAGGAAAAAAAAACAGTCATAGGTGTAGTCAGGCTGTCTGTGGCATTTCTAATTTTATCTGCCTGGATGGTGATCAAGTGAGCTGTCCTGGTGGAGCAGGTCTGGGTGAGAATGTTCATAGTAAAAGCAACATTCCTGGTTAGCAGTGTTGATGCTCTTTGCACTACTGCTGAAGATTTGTGCTTTAATCCATCTGAAAAGCTCACAGCCTCCCCTCACAGCTTATTTTCTGCCTGATCCTTTGGTTAAGTCGTAATCCTATGTGTGGTATTGCAGTCATGAAAATTGTGTCACAAATCCAGCATCATGTTTTTCTGTAGGAAGAAGCAGTAAAAGGGAAGGAACTTAGAGAGGGCAAAATGTGGTTTATAGAAATCTTTGAGAAATAGAATGGCATTTCTTCCTTTCTTTGAATTTAAGAACTCTTCAGTATGCAGTGTACAGAGCCTAGGACTGCTACAGCAAAAGAGGCTTTAGTCTGTGTTTTCCTCTTCTCTGTGTACTCATTTTAATCACATTTCCTTTTGTTTGGAAGGGAACATAATTGTGACTATCTTTTTGTGAGTATATTTGTAACAACTTTAAAATTAAAACAGTCAGTCTAAGAGGAAAAAAGGCAAACATTTTTGCCGGAGGACTGAACTGGGACTTGAGAATCAGTGGATAATAAGTTTTGAAATGTTGGGTTTTTATATATGAGGTTATTTTGGAGTGGGGGCTGTCTTTCCACATGTATTCCCAACATATAATCTCTTTTGTCAAAAGCAGAAGTGCTACTATAACATAATAAAATACAGCTGCATAGTATTTATGACACTGAAAATAAGAGGAAGGGCTGAACACATCTGTGTGTATTTCATGAGAATAGTGACGATACTGTTCCATGTTTAAAATGTTGGTTTTATTTACTGCTTTCTTTATAGATGCTTGTAAGTTGTTTATCACCAGGTTGTCTTTAATACTTATTTTGATAAATGTCAATGCAGCTACAGAGAAAGACAGGGATTCATTTATAAACTTCCGCAATTTTTAGCACAAATGTTGTGCATGTTTAATTAGTTACATGAAAGTAGTTTAAAATTGCATTAACTTGAAATCAAAGCAGAGTCTGGCCTGCACTTGTCCTGCACTAAGTAGCCTTTTACAATGTAAGAAACTATATCAGATGACAGCAGTGGAATGATCACTAGAAGTTTTGTAGTTTTCCAGCAATTTAAAAACATGAACCAACTTGAATTGATTGTTTAAATTTCCAAGTAATCATTCTTATTATCTCATGCTTTAGCTGCAATGTGGAACTCAGAGAATGAAATTTTTCGATAGAAAGCATCTTTTCTCCTTTGGCAATTGGGATTTTTGCTAGCTGTAATAAATACAGTGATTTCCAAATGGAGTGTGTCTATGTATTGTGTTTGGATGTACTGTGGACTTTATCTTTTATGATACTCATTTTTGACTTCAACTGCATAATATCATAATTTGAGATGGGCACGTGTAGCTCTGTTATAAACAAATGAAAAGCTAATGTCTTTTATTAAGTAAATTTTGCTTCTAACATTTAAATATTTCTCCTTCAAAATGCTGCCCTCAGACCTTGTATGTTTGGGGATTTATTCAGTGGCAGAAGCAATTTATTTTTTATTTTTAATAAGTGGCCCTTTAGACACTTTGGACAGTTATAGCAGAATTAGCAGTTTGGTCACATTTGAAGTGTTCCCTCTGAGCAGATATAACACAACCTTGTTATTTCATTATGAAATGGGATCTAAGCTTCGTGGATGTCCTGTTAGGCTGCAGTTCAAAAAAAAGATAATAACCTCATGGGGCTTATCTTTGTTAATGTACTGTGACCTCTGCTATTTTCATATTTTCTCTGAAGTGCTCCCTTAGTGCAGCTGTAGTAAAGTAATCCAAAGAAGTTTTTGTAATGAGAACAGAATTCTGTGGCACCTATAGATATTTGTGTGACATATCCTGCAGTGGAGATGGGGGGGTATTTGTGAGTGTATGACATTGGGTGAGCTCAGATATCCCTCAGAGTTTAGGATATGTGAAACTGCTTGTTCTTCTCAAGGTCTGAGTGTAGGATGGCCTACAAGGCTCTTCACATACTAAAAACAAATCTCATTTAATCATATTTTAAAACTTATAAAACCACCCTTTTTAATCATTTTTTTTATCTGGGCTTAAGGTAATTATGAACAAAGAAATAATTTCATTGCTTTGGCCATCGTACCAGCAGTATAAACCAAATTAGGTGTTCCAATTTTTGTTTTTTCCACTGCAGTCTGAAGCCTGCATGACTTAAATCCTTCAGTCTAGAACATTGTATGTCAAATTTTCTGTGATTTCCATCTGTGTACTGCATGTGGTGTGGCTTCCAAAGCACAGAGGGTCATGTCTAACTTGCTCAAGAAAATACAAGTTAATATCAGTAGGGAACTTGAAAAAACATTAAAAATGCTTCAAATGTCACTTGATTATCATTACTAGAAAGCTTAGACTAAAAGGAAACTGTTCATTGTTTTCTTATCAAGTTATAGAAGAAAACAATTCCTTAAATTTTATAGCATCATAAAGAAACGCTCATGAAAGTTCAAACAAAACTTGCTTGGAGCAGTTGAGATGGCCACAATAGAATCGAGTTTATAGACTGTGCATGTATAAAAACAGCCCAGAAATACAACACTGGATGTTGAGGAAGAAAAAAATTAGTAAATAACAGGTTAAGTCTAACCCCTGATAAATAAGCTTCAAAGATACACATAAGGCTAGAAATCCTTAGATTTGGGAAAGTTAAGTCTATCGTCAGCAAAAGTATACATTTGATTAAAACTTGAGAAAGAATAAATATATATAGTGTGGTTAAATGACAGAATTTATCTTTTGAAACTTTTCTGAATACAAATAGTATCTATCAAAGGGTTGGACAGGGATTGTAGTTCCATTAGAGGAAAACTTAAGTAGGAAATATTCAAACATAACAGAATTTTAGCATTTACACTGGATGAAGTGAAAGTCAAGAAAATTTAAACTGAATAGAAAAAAGTTAAAAGAAAAAAAACAAACCTGTCTCACAAGGTGATTAAATAACTACCTTCAGAAGTTCAGTACCCACCAAAGCATTCAATTATCATCAATAATTCGTGTTTCAGTCCGCTATAGGGCTATAATATTAAATTTGCCTTGTTTATTATTGGACAGGCATATTTGAGTCCATATCAATATGGATAAGTAAAATATAACAATAAATTGGAGATGGTCAGGGGTTCCTATCGGGAAGTATGATTTTGATTCATCTTAAAAAAATCTTGGGAGAGGATGGGACTTGCATGGTTCATCTTGCAAGTACAAAGGTACTGTGTGAGCATGATCTCAAGTATGCAAAGTTGAATTTCTGTATGTGTACATGTGTATACTTGTACCTACACATGTACATATACATGAATGGTGAGCAGCTTCCAAGGAAGGAGAGGTAAAGCTATCATTTTTAAAACATAACAAATATGGTTTGTGTTTGTGTTTAGATACAGGTATACTCTTTCAAACTCTTTCAGCATAACTGTGTATTTGTCATTTAAAAATATCAAATAATTTCACTGTTTCAGAGCTAAATCTTTCCATGGGTTAATTTGAGGAAGACTGTCAAATACTGTAAGTAAATTAATGGTGATGATTAAAAATGAGACATGGAAAGCAAACACCAGAAAATGTGAGTGTAAATCATATCTTTAGTTCATCTAAAGGCTAACAGTTGTTAGGCTATTTCCCATGTCAAATTTTTTCTAGATAATTATATGACATGTGAAAATTGAAGAAAGGACTTCAGGTAAGAAAAGATCTTGAGTTGACACTAAATTGTTGAGAGTAGTCAAGTATAATGAAGCCTGAAAACATTCTGAAATAATAGCAAGGTTAGATGAATAGGCAGTTGGACAGGTAATGTAATTCACTCCTAACAGATATAAGAAAATCCTAACTAGAAGGAGTGACTGGATTTTTTTTCATACCTCTGGCATGAAAAAGTTATTGTACCCACTGAGGAAATATATCCCATTGGCACTGCAGTTTAAACAACTGAATGAAAACAAAACTGCACAAATTGTCTTATCAGGTATCTGGAGCCTGTGATATCAGCCACAGTCAGAGATGGGGAAATAACTCCCAATTCTTCAGTTGCCTAATTTAAATAAAACTTTTGTCACTGATTTTTATGGCCAAAAAGTTCATTTTTAACAGGATATGAAAATTTGACAGTCTTTGCTTTAAAAGAGAGATTTTTTTTCTGCAACTCAAATGTGTAAATTGTAGCACATGCTTATTGCAATGGTCACTTCTGCTAACTCACAAAGTGAATAGATGTTCAACTACCTTGAATTAACATAGAAAAGTTGGAACCTTGCATTGGTGCTGATTTAAGGGGAATCTAGGCAGAATCTGGCTCCCAGTTGCTCAGATCATAGCTGGTGTTCAAGCCAAATTAACTTAAAATTTGGTTTCAGTTTTGAGAGTTAGTGAAATTGTCCTGCAATGGGCTTATGCTACAGCTTTAACAGAAAATTTTTGTTCCGACTTGCAAATTCTCACATGCAAATTCACGACATCAAAATTCTAAAGAAATTCAATAAGGAAACAAAATTGAGTATTTAACTTCAGGCTGGAATTCCTGGTCCAAAATAGACAAAGTTTATAGAAAATCAGGTAACTAACAGTAGGGTGATGACGATGTGTGTTTATCTTGGGATGACTGAAGTAATTAGAATTTCTGGACATGTGATTCATGGCAGTGACTTGAAACCACATCCTCCATTCTTCGGAATATGCAGGCTGCCCTCTTTCTTTGTCCTTGCTGATTTCCTTTTGTATTGGAACAGCCATATTGATTTGCTCATAGACTACAATGGGCCAGGCTGAATGTTCAATACTCAACTTGGAAATACAGAAGACTAAAAACTGTTTTACGTGCTTTAAAGAAGGGAGAAAAATCAAGTCTCCCAAGCAGTATTGGTTACTCAGAGTTTATTATCTTGGGGCAGAAAATATCCATTAGAGTTAAATTTACTTATATGAGCAAAATATTTGTAATAGTAGTAAGATTTGGGCACGTTAATATTTTAGAGGAAAGCTCGGTAGCCCCAAAGACATTTTTTGTTAAAAAGTTACAGGCTGTTTTTAGGCCCATTTTTTAGCTCTTCAAGCTCATGCTAATGAGTAGTTTTGATCATGACCATTTTAAGAACTAAGAATACCACCCTCCCCCACTCCCCCCACCCCCCCACCCACCCCCCGAAAAGATTTCAGAATTTATTTCAGGGAGGTAGATTAATGGTTTTTTGACTTTGTCTTTATAAAAGTATTTTGAGTGTAGATTTTTGATGAATTCAAGGTACGAATTCTACAAATACAGCAGTGACCAAGAACTTCAAAATACCAAGTTGTGTGGTTTGTTTTTTAATTTCTTGCCTTATTCTACTTCCTAATGTATTTCACAGCATGAATAGGAATAGAGCAGAGTTAGAATTTTGCCAAAAGGGATTTTTTTTCCAGATGGATTTGAATAGCTTGTCTTACATTTAATGACAGATATAGAATTACTGTAGCTGTATAGCAGATTATCCCTCTCAAAGTCAGTGTTATACCATTTTAGAGTATAATTAAAGTCTACATAAAATAATTTCATAAAACCCCATTTTAATTGTACAACTTTACAAATTTTAGGCAGTCTGGAAGTATTTCTTTAGAGCATCCTACAATTTTTAACTTATTTTAAAGAGATAAGAGATATCATGTATTTATATATTGATATACATGTAATAGTATGTTATAGTAGATTTATAGATATTTTTACTGCTGATATTTCATATGCTACTCTTCACCTGGAAACATGTAGTAGTACTGTATCTTTGGGTTTTATTGGTCCAGTTGTATTTTACAGCTTTTTCACTTCAGAGTAGGAAACAGGATTAGAAAATGACTGCTTGTCAATGAAAGAGAACATAATCTATTCTAAAACCTAAATGTACAGAAGTTGCAAGTGTAAATGGTACATGTGTTTTTAATCTGACCTAATAAAACAAAGAATTGTATGTGAACTGGTTATACCATGAGTATGATGTTTGTGTGAATCCCTGAGACAAGAATGCCTATGCATGGACAGATAAATTTAGGTGAAATACACAACAAGTTTCATTAACTCTGTTAATTGTGAAATAATTTATTATATTTGAAGCCACTTACTGTAATCAAACTGCAAATATGATTTATTACACTAAGATTTGAGACATCAGAACTCCTTGCATAATTGAGTGGAAAACGTAACAGAAGGGGTGGAAAACTAAATCCAGCTCTTGCAACTTATGTTGGACCAAATCTACAGATAAATTTATGTAAATTTCTCTTGTTTCTTTCCTGGTAATCCACTTCATTGCAGCAACTCTCTACTCAGTAACAAAGGATTTATTAGAAAATGTAAGCTGAAATGTGCTGATATTCATTTGGTTCCAATTAGATCAATGGTGTGCTTAAAATTAAGTGCTTTGGTAAGGTGCTGCTGTTGAAGTTCTATCAAGAGCTAAATAACCATGCTTAACCATGAGGAAAATGGTAAAGCAGCATAGTTTGTGCACTCTGTACAGAAAATGAAGAATAAAAATATATCTGGGTGTTCTTTGGCTTGAGATCCCAAATTTGGCCTGTTGTTCTACCAAGCTGGGCTGGGTCAAAGCTCACATTCAGGTCTGAAGTGTGGCCATCTAGTGTGTGTGTCATCTACCATAACTTGTTTTTTCTCTAACTTATTAATTTTTCCTTAATAGGATTCTTTTTCCCTAATAGTTTCTTCTTTTCCATGGAAAACATTTAACAGTGAACGTGAATACAGGTATCTGTAAGAAATCTATGCAAGTGTATACAATTTTCTGTGATTTATTTTGTAACCAATACAGTGGCCCACTTACCATATTAACAGTGTGTCATTTGTCCTGAAGATGATGATTAAGCAAAAGATAAACATTTCAAGTTGTTTGTGCTAAATTTTACTTGCTGTGTTTCTAGCAGACAACTGAACCCTTGATATAGGAGACTAAATTCAAGCTTAATGATTTTGGAGAATTTGTGATGATTAATAAATTAATTTTTTTGTCAGTGTTTTCCAATCACAAGTGAGAATTTATTTTAAGTAGTGTTAAATTGTATTGTTATAGTGGCTGAAAAAAGCAATTTGCAAAGAACAATAAATGCCAAAGATAGAAAATAAGTGCTCTGGCTATCAACAAAACAATAACCTAACAGAGTTCATTTAGCACCCTTCCAGATGGCAAGAATTTTTGCAAAAGAACATTGTTTGCCATCACTACTGCAAACATATGCATTTTTTTCCTCTAATAAGCATATGTATCAAATTATTCCTATACCAATATGCACATCTAAACCTTGATCCTACATATTTCTAGCAAGAATATTTCTCTGTGTATGTAGGTAGATTGAAATCAAAATGTGATATTAAAGGAATTGTATATCATGATTTGTCACCAAATTGAAAATGAATTGTTGAATGGAACTTGATCCTCTAGTGCTTTGTGCAATCACTCTGCAAAGTAGCTAATTTGTTAATATGCTAATTTCCTAATTTCTATCTTTGTATTGGATCCCCTGCATGAATGTGAAACACAGATTTTTGTACAATAGGGATTCTGTTTCAATGCTTCTAAAATAAAATGAAAAAGTTATTGAAGTGATTGCAACATTTTATGAAGCATGATGTAACTCAATTATAGTAGCAAGTGAATTTGAACATCTTTTTGAGTGGAAGAGCACAGGTATATATGATTTTTAGGTACTGGATTTCAGAGGTATTTGAGGGGGTTTTAATTTTTTATTTCTGTATATTTTTTAAAAAATAAAAATCTATAAGTTAGAGAACACCACCCAAGGAAAGTCATTAATGAGTAAAAACTAGAGTTTTGTCTTTGTTGCTACTGAATGATTTCCATCTTAATGTATTATTTAAATAGCTAAATAAATTGCTTGAAGTTTGAAATTTAGTATCAACTGTAGTGAAATTTTCAGTAAATTGCTTTGACAGTTTTCCCACACAAGTTGTGATCATCATTCCGTGACATGTGACACTGTGTTCTGTTTTATGTTGTCTGCAACTTAATAATTCGGGGGGTTTTCTTGTGCTGGTGTGTTTTTTGTGTTTTTTTTTTTTTTTCCTTGTAGCAGTAACCTTTTTGGTATTCAATAGCAAAAATAGCCCCTGGGAACTTTCTGGTTCATGTGCAAGAGCAAAGTGTCACAGAAAGCATGTGCTAAGAGCATTGCATTCTGTGATTTGCAGTTTCAAAACGTGCACTGACTTGAACATATCTGTGCATCACATGGGGAGCTGCCATAACCCTGCAGGGAAGAAATGGAAGCTTAATGTCAAGTGAAAAAAGTATGTTCAAGCTTTTGATAGCAAAGTTAAAAACAAAGATGACGGAAGGAATATGTTCAGAATCAATTAGTTAATTTTCAGTAGTAGCGCTTTGCTTTATATCGGGTGGGATTGTAAGGTGGAGCAATGACAGAAGGAAAGAGTGCCTTGATACCCTCCAATGGATGCCTTTAATGCACAGAATTCTGCTCCTAGATCCATTATACTTTGCAGACATTTTGCTCTTTGTGCCAATTTCCTTCATTCTGATCAGCCAAATTGAGACATCTGTCCCTCAGCACCTCCAGCCAGGGAGCTGATCTCAGCTGCACTGTCTGTTTACATTGAGTTTAGCATGTTTTGATTTTTCTCCTCTGTTTTCATGCTATCGTTCTCCCTGTTTCTTTATGTTTTGATAACAAAGCCAGTTTCAGGCAGCCTCTGTCAGCATGCTCCAACTGTGATAACCAGGAAAATGCAGTTATCTTCTAGTCTAGGCAATGAAGATGCAGTTCTGCTCTCTGTGTCCTTGTTAAATTAACCTTTGCCATGAGGATTCCAACTAATCAATAGCAGTGAAGTTATAGGCAGTGAAAGGGAGTCAGAAAATTATTTTCTGAATTTTGGTGATAGCTAGGAGTGAAATTTCCATCCCCTTGAAGTAATCTGGCCATTCTGAAGATCACCCAGATTTTAGGACAGAAGACATTTTCTTATAATGAGGGGACAGACATTGAAAATGTGGGGAGAAAAAAGCCATGAATATAATGAGAAGAAAAACAGCTGGGAGATTTTAGGTCCCCACAAACTATGAGCATGTTGCAGTCACTGTGGCAGTGCAGGAGTTTCTAATAGTGAACAAGTTAGAGCCAGCAGAGATTGCATCTTGTTAAAGAGATTTCAAGAGTAAACAAGTGCCAGGTGTCATTTGCCCTTACTGTCAAATCCATTTTAGTCCTCAAAATCAAGAATTTAGTCATAGTGAGAATTCTTTGATCCAGATATTGTCAAAAAATGGGAAAATAGACTTTTGTTGCTAGTATTTAGTGTTTTTCAGCAAGTGTTTTCTATGCAAAAATGTGCATTTATTATCTATGAATTAGCTCACGTATTATTTGCCTGCAGAAATTGTAGTAGGTCTTTATCAAGATATCAGTAGAGGTGAGTTAGTAGCAAATTGTTCTGGATGACACATCCATATCTTTGAATGGAGGAGAACTAGAAGGAGGTATTTTATTCCCCCATCCAGTATTTTCTGCTTTCAGTTGTAACTTGTACAAGACAAGGGTCTGCAGTCCAGCAGGTGCACTGATCACATCCATCTGAGAATTAATTACAGTCCTGGGAGCTCTTTATCATAAACTGTGAGCCAGTGGGACAGTCAAGTTCAGTTTTGCAGTCTGTACCATTCTATTTTATCATAGAAATTGGAAAAGAGAGTGAAGTTTTGAAAGAATGTCTTTCTGGAAATGGCAGTAGAAGTCTGCAGAAATATGTGCAATGTTCTAGTTTTTGTACTTGCGCCTCTTTCTATTTGATTCTGACAACTAATCAGGACAGAACTAATCTGGAAAATGAATGTGAAATTTAATTTGTGTGTGATTTTAGATGAGGATGAACGTGTACTGAGAGGTCCTGTGTTCTGGGCAAATGATTCTGAAAAAGGAAACAAATGCATCAAGGGAAAGCCTATCATTGTCATACATGTGCAAGAAAGTTTGGGATACTTAATTTAACCAAGAATGTAATCCAGAAGTATATTTATTACATCAAGTCTCCAAGGCATGAAATTCCGAGAGAATTATGCATCTTTTTGCAACTTGGTTTTTCTCTGAATTTTAAGGTTTATTGCGTTCTTCCACTCCTGAATATATTTGGTGAATGTTTGGCAAATGCCAAGTCATCAAACTGAAGTTTATTGACATCGAAGTTTTGGTCTCTCCCCAGCCCAAAAGGAAAGTGTTGTGTGCCTGTCACAGTAATTGTGTTCTAAAATTTATACTTTGAATTTGAAAGAAGCACTTAGAGTACATAAATGGTTGCTCTGCAAGCAAGGTGTTTCTTTGCAAATAAAAATAATAATATCCTGCTGGTTTGTAATCCATGGACTATGGGGTAGTCTGGAAACTTTTACATGTTGTTTTGCTGAAAGTTTTCTAATTTACATAGTAAATTATGTTGTGACTGAATACTTGAATTTCAAGGGACAATTAAAAGAAACTTTCAGCTGTGTGTGTATGTCAATGAAAACACACCTCAGCATGCTTAAAGCTTTTGGAAAGGTCTCCTAATATCAGATGTAATTCTGTCTGAAAGATGCAGCCTAGCATCACTGAGGTATTTCAATTTGCTCCTTTCTTTTCCATCCTCCAAAATGGGAAGATCTCCAGTGCATGTCTCAGCTGGATAGGTTGAAACACTGAGCTTTGTTGCATCATGATGCAAATTTATGCTGTCGCTGAGCAGAAATATTTCCTTCCTTTTTTGACTAATTTTCCCATTCCAAACCTGAATTATTGTGCTTTAAGTGTATCTGCCTTAGAGTGCTGTTCCAGTTTAAATGAGCATCTCCTCTGATGTCAGCATCCTTGCATGAGGTGATTGCTGTACAAAAAAATTCTTTAGGATGAGTAAAGTAGGTGCCATATGATGATTGCTGTTCTCCTGGAGCAATTTAGGGTGTTAACTCCTTTTCTTGCTTAGGATCTACAAGTAAGAAAATATCTAAAATTTGAGATTTAGTGAAAAAAAATCTTGTTTAATATTTTCCATGGACTTCTGCATTGCTGTATGCTATATGCATTTTTATCACAGAAGAAATCAGGAAAGCTCTTAAAGCATAAAAGCTCTTAAAAATAGTCTTCATACTCTCCATGAAAAAACTTCCAGCAGGGATTGTTGACAAAGTGCTAAGTAACATGAGAAAAGGTAGCTGAATGGAGTCACTTTGTAATTAGCATTTCTTGTCAGAAAGATGTTCTTTAGGAGTGCAAATTGTTTGAAATGAGCAGTTTTAACTTCATTTTTGAGACAGCTAAATGGAATTTGTTAGTGAAGTGTTGCAATGAGGAACAGGAGGAGGTTTTGGGTTTTGTTGTAATACTTTTCAAGTGATAGAGGTAGAAATCAGAGATCTGAATATATCCTTCTAAGTAACTGGCCTAATTCTGCATAAAAAAACCCCTTTGCTGATGTTTACATTAAGTGCTTTTTCTGAATGTTTCCCTTGAAAGTTTTTCTGTGTAATCTCTAGACTCTTTAACCTTTATAATGCTCCTTTACTTCCTTCCTAAGTACCTTTACAATGGGTAACTACTGGCGTGGTTCTGTGTTTCTCTCAATTCAGAGCTTTATTTTCATGTAACACTCCTAGAAAGCAAGCTGTCAGTCTGTTCACTATCCCATTGCCTATTTACATGCCCAGTCAGGCAAATAATGTATTTATGCCTCTTTGCAACAACTTACCCATCTTTGGATGAGTACCTTCATGGAAATGAAAATATATCAGCCAAAATAAGAATGTTTTCAGGACCCTTACAAAACAGAACAGTCTTTTCTGTCCCACTCCAAGCATTGTGTAAGATCAGATGTGTATCACATTTTACAGCAATGTAGATTCTGACCCACCTACTCTTTGAGTAAACCTCTTGAAACTGCTGGGCTGCTGTGCCAAAAATAGGAGTGTTTGTAGCAGCTGCTGGATTGAATGAGTTGGAGTGTCTGTTGGGGAAAGCATGCAAGAGTTAGACAAAAATCACAGCAGCTGAGACAGACAACTAGAACAGTCTAAGAGTCCTGGGGTGTATGAAGAGGCAAAATGATTGGACTCATCACAAAGGACAGATTATGAGACATCAGTGAATAGAAATCTATCTTATTAAAATTAGTAGGACCAGTTGCAGAGTAAAGTGCTGTTTAACATGCACCAGCTGCTACTGCTTCTCTTATCACACTGCAGGACACATTCTGGGACTGTCAAATTTCCTCCCAGTCGTGTATTCTCATCAATATCTCCATTCTGCTGGACTGCTTTGGGATTTATCTTTTCTTTTCCTAACCTTTCTGGGACCTCTCCTTTGATTTCTCTGCTTATGTCTTTTGCTGTAGCTTCTTCTTTTCTTCCATTCTTTGTAGGAGTCAACTCTATAGTCATTATTCACCTTATCAGCTACCAAGGGTGATTTCGGGTGTGTAATTAATTTTAAGTAGTGAGCTAGGTCTTAGAGGAAGCCTAAACATATTTATTTTGTAATGTGTTTTAATCAATCAGCTGCAATTTAGAAGCCTCACATGCAGAAAAATTTATGTGGTAGATACAGCATTAGAAAACCAGATGGCAAAGAAGAAATTGGAAATACAGCAGATGGGCAATGAATGAAATGCAAATTAAATAAGGTTTGAAGGATCTTGGGGTCTAACTGTAAATTTTAAAAGGGAAATACCTATTAAGTTAATTTTATCTTTGTCATACTACACTCTTTCATTTATTTATTTATTTAAATTTATTTCATTTTTGCTGTTTCAAATAGTATTTTCTTGACTTGTTGGAATATTAAAAAGTTTTTTAGTGTAACAGCATCACAAAATGTACATCTTTTGTTATGATGCAGCTTCACGAAGGACAGGCTAGAAGTTAAGAGTCTTCTGCACAAGGACTTGGTCATGTTCTGTTTAAGTACCAATATCAGATATTACTCCTTTTTGATGTTCATCAATGAACACAAGGCAATAGGAAAATAAGTCCTCTCGTAAAAATTTGTTAATTTTAACATCTGTACCTGTCATTTCTCCAGAAAAAAATAGTTACTACTTTTCCCACATAACTTACATTTCCTGTACATTGACTTGTATAAAGCATTATAGCAGATGATAGATTTGTCATGGAGCTTTGTTTACACTACATTTGAAGCCATTCAACTGCAAAATCAGTTTAAGAAAGAGTGAAGTTGATTTCTTTACATGATTTACTTCACTTTTCTTTTTCTAACAACAAGGCCCATATTGCAAAAAATATTACCTTCTATTTCTGGAGAGAGAAATGGATTAGACACCAAATGAAAATAGACAGTTTTGAATGCTTGGAAAAAAACCTAAACTCACAAAACCCTACACCCAAACCCAAAAAACTCAACAATAACTCCATGACTTGAGTTAGCAATGCTAAGAAGTGGAGTCCTAGAAAGGGAAATATATTTTGGAATGCATTTAGAGTAAAAAAAACACAATAGCAGTAATAAAACAACCCCTAGCCTACATTCATATTGGTGCTTATTTTGAAACTGTCAAAAAGTTGTGGCAAAAAAAAATCCTCTCCTAGAACAATGTCTCTGTGGCCTAATCTTGGAAGTGTCCAAAACTTGATTTTTTAATTTTTTTTTTTGAGATTGGTGTACAACAGTAAATGTCAAGTATGTTAAAAGCTGATATAAGCACTAGAAAATTTCTTTTCAGATGGCCTGCATTAACTCACCAACAGAACCCAAAATCTAAACCAACCTCCAAGGATGTCAGCTGTTGTTATAGCCACAAGTTTTAGCACACTTCCAAGGCAGAGAGCTGTGTATGCAAATATAGCTGTAGATGGGATTTGTGGTCCCCTCCAGCAAATAAAATTAGGGGCAAAGCCAAGAGTTCCAGCGATTCTTTCAACAGAGGCTTCTAAATTCTTCATGAGCAGCATGTTTTTAGTCACTTGAACATAACTAGGTCATATAACCATAAAAGTGGCATGCTTTGAAAAATCTGAATTTCTTCAAAGTATGGTGAGATTAAACCCAAAGCCTGGGATCTGAAGGATGTTCATAGACATGACAACGTGTCTGTGAACCTTACAAGAGCAGGAACAGCTAATACTTCACGAGCATCAGCTCTGATGAGTAGCCAGCTTTGATTGGGTTTGATTTTTAGTAATCTATTCAGTTCAGTGTTTAGACTGGGGATTGGCTTTGTTGCCTTGAAGGATTACAGACTACCATTTCTAACTTATTATAGGCAGCTGGAATAATTAATTTGAAGCACCAGCAGTTTTTTTTCAAATAAAAAGTTCCCTTTTCTCTCAGGATTCCATAAGAAAAAAAGCATAATATATTTTTTCTTTTTTTTTTTTTATGTTTCAGATCATGAGATTAGTACAGAAAAGGCAAAATATATATTTCTAGAAAGTCCAAGTCAGAAATTAAACTACTCCATTGTGCCACAGTAAAACATGGACTTAAGAGCATATTTTTAATAGAAAAGTCTTAATAAAATCATGTTTTCCTACCTGTACTTCCAGAATTTTGTTATAAGCAGTCTTTCTCCACCTGTGAGAGCTCACAAAGGAAGTCGGGTAAAAATCAAACTCTAATAAAGTACTCTAGGATAGACTAAAGTTTGCAATAAGGAAAGGTATCAATAAATCTCTTAAATATTACATGGGTATTATCAAGCTCTAAGATACATGTCAAGCATTGATATAAATAGCTAAAGTACAGATGAAAGTGTCTGGCTTCTCTTTATTTTTCTCTCCAGATGTGTGGTGGAGCAATTCCTCAGAGATGCTGTTTCACTCTTCTCTTTTCCTTCTGGTGAAAACAGGACTGGCAAAGCAGGGCTATCTGCAGCAGCAACAGTCAGGGGGTTTTGGCTTTCACAGATTTGCACCCACGAGGAAAAGCAGCTGCATAACTCAACAAGAAAAGACTTTGGGATGAGGGTTGTCACTTGTCCTGGCTGCCAGGACTCTGATATAGGAAATGCAGGAGGAAGAGTTCAGAGCATCAGGGCACACTGACTTTTCCTGCCTTCACTCACCAACACGTGTGACATCCCATCCCCTTAAAACCTCATTTCATGATGAAGAGCCTTGCAGTTTCACTTTGCAAAACTGGTCTGGGGGGAATATGAAAAAAAATTCTAAAACCAATTTATGACAGTCTTGTACTTTCTTTTTTTAATTATGGAAAAGTTCTACAGAAAGTACATCTATATTGACTTGTCTTGTCAGAAAGTACTTCAAATAAAGAGGACAGTCACACATGTCATGGATTTGGAATTTTTTTTTTTTTCAAAACCTCTTAATTGTCAACCTGATAAAGTTGTTTTAATGTATTATCAATGTTCAGCCTCGTTAGAATATGTATTATGATATGATACATTCCAATAATGTGTTTATATATAATTTAATAAATTAATATGCAGTTATTGTAGCCTCAAAGTAGCTGTTTGCAAAATCAGATAGGTACTTTGGATAAGTACATTAAAATAAAAGGAAATCTTAAATATTCTTTATTGTTTTAAGGCAAAAACCCTTCAGTTCTATGTTTCCAAGATGTCTATCACACGAAAGGATTTACAGAAGTGTAAACTGCTTTATGAGAATCATAACCAAAAGAGACACTAGAAGTAGTTTGTTGGTATGTGTTTGTGACTGAAAGGTCCCTGACACATTCTGGTAGTTGATTTTTAACTATTCCAGTATGTGTTACACTCTCTACTTTGACATTCATACCTGAATCCTAGTCTTGAGCAAAGACAGTTTGCAGTTTCTATAATTTTATTAAAACAGAATTGAGATAATTTCTTTTTGCATAATGTAAGAATTAATCCCAGAACATTTGTCCCAGAATGTAATATATGTCAAAGTGCACTTTAAAAATGATGAAATTAGCTAACAGAATAAAATACTTTTTGAAAATTCAAACACATGGTAAAGATATTCTTCTAGCTCAGAAAAATCCTTGCCTCAGGTAGTTGGGGTGCAAGGCTGCCAATGTAGGAACAATCACTCTATCCTGTTTTTGTTCTCTATTTAAATAATCTTCACTGGGTAAATGATCACTGTTAGTCATTTCCAGAGACATTATCATAGACTAAATGGACCAAGTTCAGCCAGAGATGTCCTTGCTTGGTAACTGTCTAGGTATGGAATATGGAAAAGATTCCCTTATCTCATAAGGACCAGGCAGTTCAGATTCCCTGGCTATGCTGTTAAAGTGTATTTCCTTGTTCCAGCTATACAGATGCTAAAGGACATTTTCCATTTTTAATTAGAAAATAGCAGTTAGACTGGCTTGTGCTGCTTTTCGTGCCCCAGCCTGTCCAAGTGAAAGCTCATACCTGGAGCCCAGTGTGCCTTACAGTGTGTTGTTACAGGCAGACCTAAAACCCTGAATGACTTTGCAGGATGATGACGTGTTTCTGTGTTCTCTCAGCTTATTCCAACAGTGAATTTTGAATCTGTGTATTTCAGGCCTAAATATTTGGTCACTGTTTGACTTACTTCTAAGTTCTCGTAATTCTCAGTTTTTTGATAGGAGCAAAAATCAAGACTTTATCAGGCAGGAGGTGATCCCTCTGTGAGATCCTGGAACACTGACATTTTGATGATCACAGTTCCTAAAGAAATGAGATGGTGTGGGAAGCCTGCTAGTAAGGATTAGCCTTAGCTGGCAAGGACTACCCTGCTGGTAAACCTGACTAGTTTCTTGTTTGGAAGAATAACCTAAGAAAAATGGATTGATATTTGGTTTACCTAAATTTTAAACAGTAATTAAACTGTAATGGGGTGTATAAAGTGAGATTTGGGAATTTCTCATGTAATGAAAGCCAATAAGTACATTTAAAAAGATAATTATTTGGAGAACTTCCTAGATTCATCTGTTCTCATTCAGTTTGGGGAGAAAATGACAGGTAGGTTTTAACTATTATTCTATTTAGTTACAGTGGGTGCTTAACATTTTGATTGATGGATCTGTGGTAGATCTTTCCACAATAAATAAATAAATATATATATACATATATTCTGCATATATATGTTGCTGTTCATTAACTAGTCCAGTAAAAAATACAGACTTCTGCAAAGTAGAATTTTTATTCATTTTTAAGCAAAATAATAGATTTTTTTTTTTTGGAAACTCTCTAATTTGTAATTGCTAGCAAATTTTATGCATGAGTTATGAAGTTACAATATGCCAGCCAGTTGGAAATGTTTGATTACTTGATAACTTTATCAAAAACCATTAAAATCTGAGTGAACAGAGGCATTAGATAAGGAGAAAAACAGTGATATTTAAGGGGATTTAGGCCATAGGGATGGAATTTATGCAAGAGAGATTTCCCTTGCTGTAGTGATAGATATGAAACAGCTTGTGTTCACACTGCTCAGGACAAATCCTCTGACAGGCAGGCATTGCCTCCTCTCCCTAATCCTCGCTGGCTCAGCAGCTGCTCCACAGCCTTTTGCAGCTCACCAGGGGTTCCCTGTGTGGGATAACAGGCACACGGTGTTGGAAATGCTCTTCCTCCTCCCACTCTGCCTTGTCAGGGTCTATAAGAGAAATCAGTACCCTTCCCAAACCCATTCCAGTCAGAGTCCTGATTGTTACTCTGTGCTGCATCTCCGCTGTTTTATTTGCTGCTGTTGTTGCTCAAGTAGTCAGGGCATCATCCTTGAGCGCATCACTGGGTGTGCTGCTTCCTCCTCTGCTCTGGAGACCTTCCAAAATGGGAGGCAGTCCTGCTTACAGACACTGGGACATAACCCTAGGGAGAATTAAGCTGTGCGTGCATCTTTTATGTGCAGAGGATCGCATTTAAAACTCGGTGTCAGGATCAGCATCACAATCAAGGTGGAGTGCATCCTTCTCTTAGGCCCTAAGGAGAGCTGGACAAAGCTTCTACTGGCTACTGGGAAATCATTTCTCCACAGGTGTGACCAGAGCAGAGGGCTGGAAAGCTCCACCAGACTGCCTGATCCATGAGTAGAATTTATCAACAATTTCTCCAGGTGTTTTTCAGGGCTTTGGAGGACTGTGGCCATCTATGGGATTTACATTCCCATGTGGCATCCCTATAAAGAGCTCAAATTCCTCACCCTCCCTTTCTATTGAGCAGGAAGTCAGGGACTGACATGGAAGGTCATGAGTGGAATAACTGGCTGCCCTGCTATTTGATGCTTGGGTGTCTCAACATACAATTTCCCCCACGTTTTGGTATATCAGGGACCTTCTGTGGCTTTGTACCAACCATTCTAATCTCTGATTGGAAGAACCCACAGAATGGGATAGCCACAGAGGTGTACCTGCACCTCCATGGGTTGTTTATGAAGCAGGGGGATGAAGAAGAGATGTCAGGATATGGTATCTTAGTCAGCCTGGAGTGGAGGATGTATCACCAGGGGAAAAATAGGGAGAGAGGGAAGGTCATGTGAGGCAGATGTTAGGGTTGTGACTATTTCTCTAGCAGGGTGGTGCTCTGTAAAACCAGTGAACACAGTCTCAGGCAGAGCAGTCCTTCACTTCAAAATTCAGTGAATGCTCTTTTTTTTTTTTTTTTTTTCCCCCCTCTGAGTGTCACTGTGAAGTTGCACTGTTTCTCTGACCTATGCAGAGGAGATGTCTGGCAGCTTTTGCACTGTTTGCAGATGTCTGTTTGTTCTTGATGTTCATAAATGTGAATGGCTGTGGTTTATCAGTCTCACTCTCTGTTCCTGGCCAGAGCTGTGATGCAGCTTTCTGTCATGCAGACCTGTTGTCTGGAGGCAGAGTCAGGTGATGGGAGGTACAGAAGCTGTTGTTCCCTTGTGTCCCCCATGCCCTGCTTGTTTCACCCTGCTCCCTGCCATGCCTTGACTTCCCCAAACACAGTCAGCGGCCCCTGCCCCTTCCCTCCTTGCTCTCTGCCCTCAGTCAGGCATAAGAAAGGCTGAACATTTGCCACAAAACCTTTTTTGTGATGGTCCCCAAGGCCCTGCTCTGGTTGAGCGTGCCAGGCTGCTCCAGACCTCTGGCTGGCAGGTGTCATTAATGATCTCATCTTCAGGGACTTCTGAGCTTTGAGTTGATGTGGCTGGCAACGTGTTCTCACAAGATTTGCTTCAAACACCAGCCCAGGAGCAGACTCTCATGAATGAGAGTGTCAGAGAAGTGGGACCAAAGACTAAAATGAGACATTAGCCAAATTAACAGTGTAGACATGGTTATAATTTAGAGAATTTTGAAACCAATATTTTGTATCTTCCATGAAAAGCACTTGTTGTAATCTTGTGCCTTCTCACACAGCGCATTTTGCATAACAATAATAGAGATAATTATGGTAATTACAATAAAAATTAATAATACTTGCCCTTTTTTCAGTAGATTTTAAAGTGCTTTTCAACACTGACTAATTAAGTCTAACAATATCTTGCGAGGTGGGTAGCAGGTGTCTGCTCATCTCTCTGGATCCTGTCACCCACCCCAGTAGTACAGCTGCTTCTACTTAAGTCTCATTGACTTCTAAATTATCATCATGGTTTTCAGCAGATAATTTTCCCACATCCTCTCCACAGTGTGTCGAGAAGTGGAAGCCCTTTCTTCCATGACTTTGGTTTTGAGAACACTGGAAATAGTCATGGAGAGATGGAGAGGACTTATGGCTGTATCCAGTACAGTAGAAATGGGAGGCTGTGTAGCCATGCCAACTCAGGCATGCTTGATATGTGAAGAGGTGGAGAGCATTTTGTAAGGGAAGTATTAAAATCCTCTAGATTATGCAAGAAAATAACTTCAGGTCACTCATTTGGGTAATGTTTAGTCATATGATCAAGCATATCCAGACTTACCCACTAGGGAGAAAAAAATTAATGCAGGTTCTGATGATACTCATTGCATGCACAGGAAAAAAAAGCATAAGGAATTATAGCAAAAAGGTTTATAGGTTTTTTTAATCTCTTCTTTCTTTTTCACCTACCCCCTTACAGGTATACACACATGGTGCATTTATTGTGTTTTCAGAAGTTACATGAGAGATTACTCATGTTGAGGCAAACCAAACTGAGATGCAACCTGTTCCTCCTAAGAATCATGGAATAATCTGGACTCCTTTCAGCAACATAGAGGGTTTTGAGAAGGCTGTGAAATGACAGATGCTTGATTAAATTTTTAAAGGGTAAAGTGGAGGATGTAGGGTAAATTTTCTGAACAGTGTACAGAAGACAACACAAATCCTGCTATTAGTTTACAAGAAATGTGGGTGTTAAATAATAACAGGGTTCCCACACAGACATTTCTAATATAACTGCTGCACAAATTTACACCCATGCATCCAGTGAGTTCACACACTGAAAACTGGAATGGGTCTTTCAGTTCTTATATGTTAACAAAATTATTATTCTTCAGTTTCTCAAGGTAACAGGATTTTTTTAAGGCTTAGCACCACATAAAAAGCCTGATTCTAACTCTGGCCCTCAGGAAATTAATGATGACAGATAATCCATCATGAACTTTGGATATGGACACTATGTCAGCCCCACAAGATCAGGCAAATATCTTTGACCATGGGGGTACTTGTGCATCTATTGAGTCAGAAAGCACTGAAATCAGATAGTTTGTAAAAGAGCACAGCCCTGAACAAGGGAATTAGAGCATGCATGTCAAATTTCTTCTGAATTGAGTGTTTATACAGTCATACAAGGGGTTTTTTTCCTCAGTAGAACTACAGGTTGAAGGAAGAGCAAAGCCTAAATCTTCCCATGAGGCCAATCAAAAGAGCAGAGGTGCTACTAAAAACATGAATCATTTTGAATCACTGCTTCTGGAGATTAGAGAAGACCAGACCTGGCATTTAAAAGGGAGAACAAGTATTGTATGAAAACCAGGATAAAGATGTAAGGGAATATCTGTTAATTAAGAAGTGAGAAACAAGCGTCTCTGGCTGATATTAACAAAATTGTACAGATGAGGGATGAATAAATGTAGATGACTCTGATGCAATACAGATGAACTCTAGACGTTTGTTTAACTTTTTAAAAACACTTATAGCTTGTACATCTTTACCAAAAAACTCAGAAAGGCTCAGAGTCAAATCTAATCTTGATAAATATTGAAGAATACAGTTTCAAGTAACTTTATTGGATTGTAAACACATAATAAATTGTTTAGCCTACCTAAGAGGTATTATTCACTTAAAAAAAAAAAAAAACTTTGGACAGACAAAATTCTAAAATTGTATATCTTCTTGCTATATCAACTGTACTTTTTCAAGTCCAGTGCCTAATAGAATAACATAGTAAAATTGAAATTCAACCTGTTTTAGTAGTTATTTAACATTTATCAAAAAAAAAGTGATAGGTGTTTATTACTTTACTCTGCTGATTGCAGAGTAAAGTACTGATTCTACACTTAGATAACTGTAGTAATATTGTGCATTACTTTATGAAATTTCCACATCTGAAAAACAACTCATTTCCTTCAGTGTCACTCTAGTGTGGGGTGTCCTAAAAGTCTGCTCCCAGGAACTGTGAGCACAGAGAAGTAGTATTTTTTACTCAAAAAACAAAATAATAAATTGATTAGTAACTTATGCCCCAGGAATCAGGGTAGTGTCTTAATTTAGCCTTAATTAACCTTTTTGAAACTTACTTTGACTTCGGGCAGAAGAGCCAGCCTAAGAGAGAAGGGCTCTAATAGTGTATTTTGCTATTCCTTTAACTAGAAGAGTTCCGTTTAAATTCTAGCTATATAATTCAACTAAAAAAATCCTACTTACACACCTTCAAAGAAATTATGTGGTAGCACAGGACCTTTTTGATAGCATCAGTAAAAATGTCTAATTTGATATTCTTTACTTTTTAGGAGTTCTTCACCTTTAAGTTGTTGCAGAGTGCTGGGAGATTTCTTTGCAGACATACTGTATTTTTGACTTAAAATGACATGTCTAAGATTTTTTTCCTTGTAGATAACACCCTCCCCTGTAAAATAAATGTCTTGGGTACTGACACATGAAAACATTGCCTGGAATGGGAACAACTCTTAAACATTTGCTTAATGTTCTGCATAGGAGTGGATTCAAGCATGGACTTAGGAGCTTTCAGAATCCAGGCTTGGTACCTGGCCTGGTAGCTGAGAGAATAAAACTCCATGTGTCATTAACCTTCCTATCCTGCTCCCATTAAAAAAAAAACCAAAAAAACCCCAAAGCATCATCCAGCTGACCAATTTAAATTGTGGTGACTGGCAGAAGATGTAGGATTAGAAATGAAGCCAACAGCAAGTTTAATGATGGAAACTCCATGTAAATCATGTGGTGTTTTAGCAGAATTATGGTGCATGATGTAAGAGGAGATTGTAGCAAACATGCTTTTAATAGAGGACTGAAATATTCTTTTTTAGTTAGTTGCTATATCCCCTTTAGTAAAAGAAGCAATAGTTGCAATCTCTAATTCTTTATAGAGTGTTAGAATGCAGAATGAGAAATATTGATTTAGAAAGTGGCAATTTTAACAACATCAGTTTTTTTGGCCTGTGAGAAGTACATGTAGTCTGCCTGAAACAACTACATAGGGCTGGATTAGACCTGTTTGAGCAAGCTGCTATAAAATATGATTTCAGATATCATACAGAGCTAGGGAGATAGTAGTTCTAGAGCTTTAATATCTTTTTACCTGCAATAGTTTCTCCAAATCAAATGAAGATATATTTAAACTGGAAATGTAACTTAGCAGTTGCACTTACTGTGTCTTACTGTGTCCTTTATAGGGAAAGCAATTAGCCAAAGAAAGAACTTTAATAATATTAATTAACCAGATAGCACTGCTTTCTCATGTCAATGAAAATATTCCCTCATACAGCATTCTTTGATCATTTTGTTCTTTCTGTTTTGAACTCATAAAAAATGACGGATATATAGATTTACTGCAGGATTAGTGTGACTGTAGGAAAAAGCCATCTGCTTTCATGTAATTAACACAATATTAGGTTCAATAATTTGTACACAGCAAACCCAGGTTTTCTAGAATGACTTCTAAACTTGATAGGAATTCATCACAACAGGGGAAATCCATAATATTGCAGAGCAGCTTGTTCTGATGGTTAACTATTTCAATATCAATTATATGTGCCCAACCCTAATATCCACAGCTTCTTGGTATGACTTTTTGCTGGAGTAAAAATCTTATGGTCAGGCATCATTTTTCCTCAATAAATGTTTATCACCTGTCATAAGTCTTTCAAAGATGTCATCACTGTATTATTTCATAAAAAGTATCAAATTTTGTTGGGTATTCAAGGCATTTTTTTTTCACTAGTCATTAGCTTGATGCACACTCCATGTTTTAAGTGTCCGTTTTAAAATCTAGGCAGGTGCAGCTGGATGTCATCTTCCATTGTCACCTTCACCACCACTGTTAATGTAGAAAAAATTTCTGGATCGAGCCTGCTCTCCATTCAACTGTTTATGCATTTAAAGAGAGTATTAGACCATAATATTTGCCAACCATTTTTTTGCTTGAAATTTTTTGAGCTTTAAAATTGTGTTTCTTGGTTTTTGAACTACAGCTTCCTAGACTGTAAACAGTGTTTCTTTCATGTATTAAAATTCATACACTTTCTCGACTAAGTTCACCATACAAATTAATTCACAGTCCATAATAAGTGCTGTTAGGTACAATGTATCTGCCATAAAAATGTTATAGTCCATGAGACTTTAGAAATGTATAATGTTCTTTCACACGTATCTCGTATGGATGCTCCAGAAAATCATTTCTCCTAACAGTTATTATAAAAAAAATAAATGAGGATTAGCTCCATCTCTTTTCTTGTCCTTTTTTGGAGTTTAGTTCTAATCTCATGTGTTTCTGTGTCTTTAGACAATGTTAGGGAAGTAGAAATACATTTTACGTTTCAGTGGCTGTACTAAGATTAGGTCTAATCCCTGCTGCTGTTTCCATTTACTGCGTGTAATGAACTTCCATGCAATTACATGCAGGGAAAACTGTAGCACTACATCCAAGAAGAATCAGGGCATCTGGTCTGCAATCAGCCACAGATGGGTGTGTATGAACCTTGAGTGTGTTTTGTGCAGTGCTGGAGTAGACAAGTGTCGTACCCAGACTTGTATTTCAGCCTTGTTGTGACAGATAACAGCTCCACTACCAGAGAGGAAAGTCTCTTTTGAGAAGCATCCTTTATGCTGCGTGGAACATGAAAATCAACAAACTTCGTATCAATGTTTGACAATATACTGAAATAACGCTGTGTTGCTTGGGGAGTTTCTGGAAACAAGGGCTAAATGTGTCCTTGGAGGAAATTTCTTGCATCTCTGCCTTGTAGATCTAACAGTCTGCCTTGAGTTGGTGGTTGTGGCTGTGCACAGGGGAACACCACAGCCAGAGCAGCTTCTCTCTTGTGAAGTGGTGTCAGAGCCGGGCTAGTAGAGAATTTACTAATAGTTCTCACAGAGCAGAATCAAGCTTCTCTCACAGCTCAAACTTTGTGTTTGTATGAAGCAGTTTCCTCTGGTTCCTTATGTTCAATTCATATGTGTAATTCCTGGAATTTCCATGCTTTCTACTTTTAAGTCCACAGGTCCTTCTTCATCATTCTATCCATCATCTTTATGATGGTAACTGATTTCTGGGCATCTTATAGCCCAGAATATTTGTACGGACCTGGCAAACAAGATTTATGTTACAGAACAGGCTCTGAAGTGAACACAGTATGGAATTATCACTTTTTATTACAGAGCAATCCAATTTTAATCTATTTTGGATGATAAATTACAATCAGAGCTGATATAACAATGTACAAATATGTATTTCACAACCTCCACATCATATTTAATTTTTAAATTACAGATAATCAAATCTGTGTTTTCTTTTTGTACTATATTTGCTAATCACAGTGTTGAACTGAACAATGTCTGTAGGGTCTTGTTTGTTTTGCTGAGGGTTGGTTTTTTTGATTGGTTTGTTTGTTTATTTTCTCTTAAAGTATTCTTTTTATTTTAGCAATTTCAGTAGCCACAGTGCCTGTACATTAATTGTTTGGAATGGAAGTTAACACGTAGATACAGAAGATAACATGTAGATACACTGTATCTATGTGTTATCTGTATTTATTGTGGTATAAATTAGAATAGAACACTTGTTATATATATTTCACGATTTTCTTTCCATGTTGTATTGCAGGGCATATTTGTGCTATGTGAGTTTACAAATATAGCTAAATCAAGTAAAGAAAATAAACCCAACAGGAACATAGAAAGCCTATTAAAAGAAATTACTTGGAAAAATGTATTAGAGTCAGAGGCTCAACAGTGTGTCCTGACTAAATTCTGGTGTCATCAAAGTAAGCACCTGAAGTTCTTTGGCTATAGATGTAGGACTTGCCCACTTATATAAACTGCAGCAGTCAGTTGTCAGCTCAGTGAATGGAGAAAAATTCAGTTTTAGAGGAAAACAACCATTCTAACAGAAAATATCAAGAGTAAACTTAACAATATTTTTTAAGCCTAACTATTTTTAACACAAACATTGAGCTATTCCTTGCTAAGATTTAATTTCTCAACTCCTTTTTTTTTTTTGGCTCATATTTATTTCTCTGATATAGAATATAACTATTAGAGGAAATATGAGGCAAAACAAATTCTGCAACAAATGAGGTCACAATGCTAATGAAAAAGTTAGTGCAATAGTTTTTAATTTCAGCAAGAAAGCAATGTGTGTCCCTTTTTCTTCCAAGGCAGCAAATCAAAGCAATGGCCATGTCCAGTGCAATGACTTCAGTCTAAACAATCCTTGCACGGTTGTCATCCACAATAATTGCAGCAAGGCAGTGCTGAAGTCACTATCAAGAGTCAGATAATCTGACTGAGCCCAGAAAAACCCTGGGCTCCTTAGTATGAGAGTATATTGCAGTAAATATTCAAGAACTGCTCACACTTCTAAAGGAGAACTTTATTTTAAAAGTGTTTCACATGAGTGAAAAAAAAGAAACAACAAACTTTGGCACACTTGAAAGAGTTTGGGGGTGTTTTGTAAAGATGAGCTGCAGACATGAATGCAGGCTACATTCTGCTCACATACATTTAATTTAAATTAATTTAGATCTCCACTTCCTTGCACCCTGTACAGGTGCTTATTCCATTTCATAGTCAGTGCAACAGTACAAGTACAATCACATTTGGTAGCATTTACCACCTGTTTTGTATAAAATAAAAGGTTTTCCAGATGGAAGCAATAGAAAATCAATCTGAAAGGCAAAATTATTCCTTATTGGAATTAATTTATAGTGCTGTTTGATTTCACCAGCTGAAATGGTGGCTAACAGCTGCTGGAAGGAGGGATTCTGCTCCTCACCCTTGGCCATGCAATTGTGCCCCTTCCAGTGCTGTGAGAACAGAGCCTGCTGTCAAGACAGTTAACCAGGAAGAAATATTTTGCATGTTTGATTTTTTAAATATTTTTAATTTTCCAAAATATCTTTCTGTAGATTATTGGTTGACACATTCTTGCCGTGGCAGCTGTTTGTGAAATTGGCAAGCCAAGTGTCCTTGGTCTGGGCCAGGAACTACCCCTCTGACTGTATCCAAGGCAGTCAGGTGTTTTTGGAACAGTTAGACCAAACTTTAAGAGGAGTAAAAATCCTTGCCTGATGTAAACAGAAATGGAGAGTGTAAAGCTCTTTATCCATACCATGAAAGCTCCTGGTTCCCCCCAGGTGTGTGTATGTTACAAAGCTCACACAGGTAAGTCTTGGCTATGCAAGACATGATGTTCCAACCAACTTTTTAAAAAGACTTCTCAAAATTTTGTATCAGAATAAAAGGCTTCCCTTGGATCTAGAGAAATTTTTTATGTAATCAATATTTCTAATTAATTGCCATGCTTGGCGCTTGGGTAACTTCAGGCTATTTAGCCCTAATCAAAGTATAGAATTACTTAGTAGAAAAAGGAAAGTTGGTTTAATTTGATCCAGGGCAATTTTATAGGAATGGATCAGTGTTTTTGTCTAAAAGTGAAGAGGTACCCTCAACGTACCATAATATTGTGGTTGTATCAACAAAAACGTTAATTGGTATATTCGAAGGTTTTAATAGTAATCCACATGGATGAAAGACTCTGGCCAAATCTTCCACAAAAATCCATCATGGAAACTGAACTTTTTATCCTTCAAAGTCTCTTTTTATTGTTCTGTATTATGAATATATGACTGTGGCATTAATAAGTGATAAATTATGTAGGTGTGAAATTGGGCCTATATTTTCAAAATAAGAGTTAACTGATGTTTTAAGACCAAAGAAACTAAATATACAAAGTATTGCAAAAAATTGAAGCAACAAAAAAAGGGGATTGTTTCTTTGGGGGGTTTTTTGTGTGTGGTTTTGTTTGTTTTTAATATGGCACAATGATGGAAAATTGCCCAATATTCAAAATTTGATGTCATTTAATATGGTTTATGAGATCTACAATGTAAGGACTAGAAAATGTGATAAAATTTTAGATAAGTGAAATTAGAAGAAATTTTGTGTACTGTTGGAAGGATCACAAACATAACTGAAATGTTTAATAAAAATAATTGCCAATTCAATTTTGATACCAGCATGAAAATACCCAAGCACAGGAATAATTTAATCTATTCATGTACATTTTTGTATTAGAAAAATAGCTTAGGGACATTGAGTGGGAAAAACCACAAACAGCAAACAGATAAGCAAATGATTGCATTTACTTCAGTAAAAATGTCTCCTTGGTGTATGATGATGCTACCACAAAAACAAATATATGAAAACATCAGAATATTTTTTAAAATAACATAGAATATAACAGTGTTATAATTCTACCATACACTCTCGGTGTGTAGACAGGATGTTGTGTAGTTTCCATTTTCTCTACTTCAAAAGTAAAGATGGCTTTGGGGTAGATTAATAGAAATCTGGGAACACTTCTTTGCAAGCAGAGGGTGAAAGATTTCTTCAGAGGGATGATTAGGACAAGAAATGGCATAAAAGCATGAATGACTGTAAAATGATAGGGGTTTTTGTCTAGATTTTGTTATTAATTCAATGTACTTTTTATTAAAAAAAAAAGCAGCTCGACATGTGTTACTGTAAAAGTAATGCTGATTTTTTCCCATTGTTTCTGATATTTTCTAACGCCTTTTTTTCTCAAAAATGTTTCCTAGAGATGACTTATTTCCCTCTTTACCATTTTCTTTGTTGGTTTTATTTTTGGGTCTTTACCACAAAACGAATCTGATTCTATTTATTTACCTTCAGTTTTATTTTTTAATTTACCTTATGTGCATTTACTCTTAGCCCTTTGCAATATCAATTTTGTTTTGCTTTTGAACTTCCAAATTTTTAAATGGTGCTTTGTGAAAATGTTTTGCCATCTCCTGCTTGCTTGCAATTTTTACTTGCTTCTTTTTAATACCAGTCAGTTAGGGCTTTAAAGCGACATACAGTACTAAAATGACATAGAGTATTAAAAAGAAGTAAACTTAATTTTAATATTAAAAGAATGAAATATGTTATGAAAGCCATTCTAGTTTTCACATATAGTCGAATTCTCATGTTGGTGCTGAGTTAAAATGCAGTAGGAAGAATTTTAAGGTGTGATCATCACCACTGGTTCTCACATAATTTCAACTTGTCCCACAGTATTTATAATAAATGTCTGTGCTCTCTCTTGTTTTTTTCCTAGTTCAGCCAAACATTTTGGGATATGGCATTTTAAGCATGGAGACAACATGAAAAATGTGAAAAATGAATTCTGTTACTTTTTAGGGACGAGCTCACCAAGTTAAATACATTAAAGTACTAAAGAAACAACTATGAGGAAAATTCTTGATTTGAAATCCTTTTAATTTTAATTTTTTTTCTCTTGCATATGAATCCTAGAGAAGAGTTATCTACAATTACATGTGGTAAACACAAGCATCAATTAATAGCAGGGGTTTTGAATTGGAGTTAATTTGGTTTTGCACAGGAGATTTTGCATGGAATAAACACTAAATGTAGTGATCTTGAAAAGACAGGAAATTAAACTTACTTTTCAATAAATTTTTAGTATCCTTCTCGGTAATTCCTGATATTTTTCTACAGAGTGGCATGCAAACATTGAAAACTGGGTTGTACATATGTGGGGTGCTTTTTTGTTTGGTTGGTTTTTTGTTTGGTTGGGTGCCAGTTCTGGGTTTTTTTGGGGGGGTTTTGGGGTGCTTCTTCTGTATTTTTGGGGATTTTTTTTTTTTTTTAATATATGCTTTACAGTACAATGAGTACAGTCTGACCTCTAGAAATTTAAGGTGAAGGAAAGTTGGATATTGAAACAGATAGGAGAAATATTCTGGATAAGAGCTGTGACCCAGACCCACTGCGAATGACATTTAGAAAGTTAATATTACCATTTTTGAGTCAGCAAACCTTGTTCTTTCACACTAATGAAGCAGCTGAAGACCTTATTCTTTTCAAAAGACCAAGTCCTTGAGCCCTGTTCAGCATTAGCTGTACTGAGACATGCTATAATAAGTAAAATAAAATTCCAGCTGTGCACTTTACTGAGGTAGTGAAAGTAAACTGTACTCAAAAATGTTAATCTAGTTCACCACCACAACACCCACTTTGTTGAGAACAAGAGATTTTTACATATTCTCATCAGGAAAAAGTTAGTGAAGGTATGGTGGAAAGATTTTGCTACCAAAAAGGAACAGCCCTTTGAAATATGCCTCCTATGGGACCCTCCTGGGTGAACTATGGCAGAAGAGCACAAAACAACCTTATTTCTAAGGGTGTAGATCTGACTCTTCTTCAATTTAGAAAGAGCTTGTTGAACTCCTCCTTGAATGATGTCTAGAGTTGCTCTTTTCCAACACTTACTCTGCCTCCTGCAAGCAATATTAAATTCCCTGAATCTGCTTGAAAGAATCCTCCTTGAGAAGTGAACAAAATAGTGGCATATTTATGTTTTGTGCTGCAGCAGGAAAAAAAAATAAGAGCACTGAAGAGTAAGTTGCAAAGAGGCCATGGATGCATGGTCAAATCCATTACAGGCAAGCTTTCTTCCCAAGGATTTGCTCTGACATTACTAATATGCATGGTCCTAAAATATCAGGAAATACACAGGGCAAAGCTCAACAATTGTGTCCTTGAGTCACACAGAGGATGGGTCTCAGTAGTTTATTCACATTAGGTTAATGTTTGCTGTCTTAGAGAACAATCTAATAGAAGGCAAGCAAAATAGCTATAATGACTTCCAATAAAAGCAGGAAAAAGGAGAGCAACAGGGAACACAAGGAGCAAATGCTGTTTTCTTCACCTAACTGTGTGTTTCTTTATCAACATGGATATATCATCTTTAGAGGCAAGAATACATTGAGTCGAATATCTCCTTTGTAAGTAAATTTAATTTAAAGAAAATTTTTTCTCTGAAATCAATGTATCCTGTCTTCTTATGCCTCAGACAATTTAGTGCAAGTTCTTCATGGGCTAAAGAGCTTGGTTTAATGGTTGGAGAATTCTCTTCAATTTATAAAGAATAGCCTAGAAAATGTATAGTGGACGAGTGAGCCATCTTATCAAGTCCATGTAACCAAATAAAGAATTTAGACCAGTTAATTAAAAGAAGTCATTAAAGGTGTATTCTTGTAACAAACAATTACCGAGTAGAAAATAGCTTTGAAATGCAATTAAGTTCAAATGTTTCTCTCTGTTTACCAAAATTAATTAATGCCTCCTTGACAGCATACCCTATTTTGAAGATTTGTAATTTGACACTGTTTTGTAAGGCACAATTAACATCATGAATTTCTAATCACAACAGAATTTAGATTTTCTATTGAATTCATTATATTATAAGAACAAATGATATTTCTTTTCTTTAGCTATGCTTCAGTAATTTTTGTTTCTCTGGTGGGTGCTCTAGTCCAGGTGATTTTGTTACTGGTGAGAAGGGAAATCTGAAAGTTATTTCTTCAGAGCTAATGCTGAACATTAGAGGCATTTTAATTTTGCTAATATTGACCTCATGTGACAACTTATGCAAGTGGTGCTTTTCTGCAGTATTTGTAATTTGCAGTTGGGTAACTTTGGTATTATTCTTGATAAAAGTTTGAATCAGATTTGGGGGTTATTTCCATTGAGCCCTTGAGACTCTTAATATGTACAGTGTGAGGGTTATTAGGTGGGAAGAATATTGATTTTTGCATAAAATTTCAGCGCTTTAGTCTAGAAAACCAGTAATGTTCCCCTCACCCAACTCAACAAAAATGACCATTTTAGACCAACCAATATGAAATAACTAAAAGCAGAATCATTTATTTAATGCATAATTTCAAGGGTCAATGAGAAATTGCTTCAGGTTTGGTTTGGAAGGAGAAAGCTATTAGAAAAAAAAAGGAAATGAAAAATGCAATAAAATGACAGTATGGGGTGTGGTATTAGAAGGATCAGCTCATGAATAGGCAAACCATCAGTTTGGTTTTTTTGGGGGGGGGGATGAAACTGCAGGAAAACCTCTAATATTTACAGTTTGTTTCATAACCTTGGTAGGCACATTTAATAAGGAAATCCTAGAGTATTTGTCAGAACTAAAGAAAATTTTATTAATTTGAAAAGTTTACCTGATCTAAAAATAGACTTTTTGAATTTAACTTATAAAACAAGTTATAAACTGCACAGAGTCATTCAGGAAGCCCTTCTTTCCCTTAATAATTTTTAGATCATTGTCTTCTGTTCTTTTTACTTTTCCACTAAGCTACTTACACATTTCTAAATACCTAATTAACTTCATAATTAAGATAAATGCTTTATACTCAAATGGCTTCTTTAAACTCATAGCCAGTGGTAATGCAGCCACTATCCTACATCCTGGAATATAAAATATTTTATTGTTTGCATAGCACCAATATTAAGATGTTATTACCAGTTATCTGAATTTACATACAAAATGTTTCTAAGTGTACCACTTGAGAGGTTTATGCTTTGAATATTTAAGTATTTGCATTTTTTTCACCATAAAGAAAGAACATGTATTTGCAATAACCTAAATATCTTCCAAAGAAGAAATAATCATTTAATGTAAAATAGGTGGAGGCTTTCAATGACTTCATATAAGACATTCTCTGAAATATAATGATTCATATAATTGTTTCAAGATTTTTTTTTAGTTTAAATGTAGGGTGACAACCCTCTGCTTTTACAGTAATGTTTATAGCTTTTGTTAGTGTATTCCCTGAATTTTATGTTTCTGAATTATCCATGGTAAAATCTGCTTGAATTTGAACTACTTTTACTTAAAATAAAACAACTGAATAAATATGATTAAAAAACCAAAAAAATTAGTGTTGCAAAAGATAATCTAAGTGGTGTATCCTCTTGTCTTTTCATAAAAGGCTTCTAGGATTGCATGCTATTATTTTTACCATTTACCATTTTCATTTAAAGAGTCCATGTAAAATATTCATAAAAATTAACATGATCTTTACTTTTATGTGTATTTCAAAACACAGCTCACAAAATATTGTTATAGCACCACACAGACTATGAAATATCTTTTATTTCCTTTATAAACAGTTTTCATCAAAGCAAATACAGTTTAATGCCCAAATGGAGTTTATTTCTCTTTAAAATAGGGAAATCATCCAAGATAATAGAAAGAATGCCCCCAAAATTACTGTAATTAGCTCAATGACTCCTGTTAATCAAGTAGCCCCGTCAAAAGATAAGATTATTTCATCCTGAGTAGCCATCTCAGATAGAAAAGTGATGGCAATCACTTAACCCCTGGCAAAATCACAAACAAACTGGCAATAACATTATGTTAAAATTATTTTAGGGTTCTTCATGTTAGTTATTAAAGTAATTTCTGGTAATTTTTGGAGGTTATATGTAAGGAAAAATAACATTTAGGCAATATTAGCTAATATATTGATCATAAATCTAAGGATATTAGAATAAATTTAATTTAAAATGTTTGGCCTGCTTCGTCATGTATATAAGTTTTTCCTCACAGATAAGGTCTGTTGAGCATACAAACAAAACTTAGGTCATCAATAGAGTAATTTCTTGAATCTTGAAAATATGAAAAAAACCCTTTCTGTTTTTATATAAATAGTAAACACTGCAGTATATATATATATCTGCCTATATAATTTATAATTCATGTGTAATATATATGTATGTAATTGATGCATAATATATGCCTGCAATTGTCATGTGTAATAATAATACACCTAAATTATGTTTGGATATTCCAGCAAAATTCCTCAACCCAGAATCTAGGCAGTAAATCTACTCTAAAATTATTTTGAACACACAGGTGGTGATGCATTATTTTATTGTTGCATTTATTGATTTTATTGTGGCACAGCACAAATCTGCCAGCAATGAAATAGAATATGATGATGCCAAAATGTGTGGAGAGACATTTCACTTCATGCATGGTGAAGAAAGTTGTTGAACTGCTATGCTAGCAATGGGAGACATACAAAAAGAGAATGAATTGTTATTTTATACTTTCTTGGCCTGTGTGGCTTCAGCTTAAGAAAAACCCCAAGTATTTCAAGTACCATCACTCAGGCCAGCTTTAGCAGTATCTAGAGCAGGCATTCTTGTGTGAAATAATTTTTGTGGTTAGTGCATAGAGAGGGTTATTTCCTAGAGTCTTATTTCCTAGGCTGTAAATGCTCCTACTCAAATGCTAACCCAAAAATGTACAGTCACCAAAACACCTCCAACTATGATGACATGGCAAGTTTTTAATGCCTGTTCCTCAAAAATCTCATCCAGCAGGGAGAAATGTGGGACAGGTTCCTGGTGTGGGAGCTGCTAAACCACCGACCTGCTTCTGCAGCTGGCCAAGGGAGTTGGAGATGGAACAGGAGGGGAATGGTTTCCATTTCTCATTTCAAAGGAGAGAAGCAGGGTGTGGATGTCTGTGACAATGACCAATGCAGGAGAAATATTAACACTGAGATAACTGTGATGAGTAGGTTGCTGTCAAAGGTGTAGATTCTTAATTTATTTTTTTTTTAATACTTGACCACAGAATAAGATTTCTAAAGTTTCCTTGTGTGTTCTAATAATAAATTCATGATATGGCTAGACCTCAAGATGAAAACAAAATTTTGCCTATGAAATCTTCTCTCTTTCAGTCACACAGTTTTTTAGTCTGGCAGTCAAATTTCAGTTCCTGACTTTTCACATGGCTTGTTAAACTCTGAGTATTTGATATAAAAGCGGGTTTTTGCTGGAAGATAATTTTTTTTAAAAAGAAATTGAAAAAAAAGTAGTGAGGAAGAACTCAAATTTTGTTCCAAATTCACAAAATCAACAAGCAGTCTGGGGTTTCTGTTTGCAGGACAGGTATATATTGGGTGAAAGGACTGAAAATAGTTTGCTGTGCGTTTTGTCATTGAAACACAGACTACTGAACTCCCTGGAATTTCAAAAAAGACATTTCTCCTACAGGAAATATTATTATGTGATGACAGCCACGATACAAAACTGGCACTGCACAGCTACACTTCCATGAAACAGAAAGCAAAAGAGAAGAAATGGAAACAAGAAAAATGTAAGTTTCCTTTATACCTTTCCCCATACACTCTCAGGGACAACAAGAGGGAAATCCTGGAGACTACAGTCCCAGGATTGCTTTATGCTTGCTTTATGCTATCCCCAACCTCTTCCATATTGCCCTGAAGGAATCAGCACAGTGCAGTTCTTTAAACAAACACCCCCTACACAGCTCCAGGTCTCTTTTTGCCTTCCAAGCAAGCTGTCATTTACCCCCTGTGACACAGGTAGGACTTGCATTAAATGCATGTTCTTTGTTGCTGCAGTTAACTTATCAAGACCCCCACCTGGCTTGATGTATTCTGAAGTGGAAGTTCAGTGTTTTGGGCTTTAATCTGCATGGCAGAACAAGCTCCTGCTCTTTTCTCTCTGCACAAGATGTAAAGGCAGCACCTTAGAAATACCTGAGCCTGGGGAATCAAATGTCCAGCTGAGACAGACTGCTGTCTCACACTCAAACACCATGAGACTAAACAATATTGCATTTCCTGCATGAGCTTCCCCTGAGGGATGGACTCCTGGAGGTTCAGTCTCAGAGCATGTAGAACATACCAGGACAAGGGCACAGCTCTCACAAAGCAGCATGGCAGCTGTCATGTTTGCTGCAAAACATGGCCAGAACAGTATGTGATACTTTGTTCCAACCTTTTCCCTTCATCCTTAATACCAGGGGGATCTCTGGATGTCTTTCCCCTCTTTCTTGAATGTTTGCTCACTTAAATCTCTTATTATAGCCTGTGTTAATGGCCAGGTTAAGACAAGTCTTGTGTATGGGAATACAGTTTCAGAGCCTTTCCTTGAAATGTCTTCATTTCCAAAAAATGATTTAAATATTCAGAAATAAATGACTGAGGAGAGGAGAGAAAGAGCTGGGTAAGGAGCACTGGGATGGCAAGATCAAGTGTTGTTCTTGGAGTAGGAAGTGATTTTTAGGGCAGGCTCTGAGAACAACTGCTGGCTTACCCATTGTGGGTGAGGACAGCAGGAAAGCACATCCTGCTGGAGCTCTGCTCTGTGCTCCAGAGCACAACAGAGCCAAAAGCACTTTTTTTTTTTTTTTTGAGTTCTTGGGCAAACGTAAAATTGAAGCCATAAGGAGCATTGGACATGATATCTCTTTGGGTACAGGCAGGCGTTAGTGATCTTGGTAACAGAGATAGTAGCTGCAAATTAGCTGCTCCTTACAGGTCTAGTGGTTCCTCTAGCATATGAAACACAAAATTTGGTTCCATGCATCATAAGTATTGTGGATTTTATACAAAGCAAATAGAACAAAAATAAGCTTTGTTTCAAAAGTTAGATCAACCATACTTCTTATTTTCTCAGCCCTTTTATAAGTGTTCTGCTATGTTCTATGATTTCTTTTCTTCACAACATTTTTGTTTTATTTTTATGGGAAATGTTATTTAATGAATGCAAAGCTGCTTTTGGAGAAAAATATTGGTACAGATCAAATGGGAATAGTGGCAGTTTCTCACATTCAAGGTGGAATTTCTGCTCATAGTGATAGAGAAGCAGAGACAGAGGTATTGCAGAACTGAGCAAGTTTGGGATGATGACTTAGTCTTTGAAAGTTCAGGTGGACATCACAATGCTCAGGCTAAGAGGTTTCTAGAGCAGAGCTACCTGAATTATTTTTCTGTGGCCTGTACACCTTAGTAGGTAAATGTCATTGACCTAAACTAATTCCAAAGACTAGTTAGTATGCACTGGTACAAGATTTGGCAAAAAAGAGACAGTTTCTTCATTCTAATTTAAAACTAGAACTGAATCTCAACTTCATACACATCAGGTGCTTTTCCTAAGTTGTGTAATGTGGTTGTGAAAACTTTCTTCTAATTCACCATTTTGGGTTGGTATGTTTAAGGCAACACTTTTCTTTTTTTTTTTTCTTGGTGAATTTAGTGCTAGCATTTTTAGGAAGGTTAAGCATTGATTTTGCTCACAGTGAGTCAAGAAATGGACTGAAGAAATATTTTCCACCTGGCCAGTAAATTTTTTATAGTTCTTGGTTATTGCAGAGTGGGAAGCACACCACCCCATCACCTGAAGATTTAAGAAAAAGTGTTAAAAGTTTTCAACATTTGTGTCACAGAAAAACAAAAACCATGAAATTTTGAGTAAGTTAATGGAACAGCAGGGCAATTGCCCTCCTGCATCCATTTATTTTCTTTTTTATACACACATATTTATTTCAGATGTATTCTGTTTTCAGATATTCCAATTCTAGCAATACTTGCTAAGCTTCAATTAGGGAGTGACAAGCACCGTGTTAACTTTTTTAGCTCAGCATATGTGGCTATGTACAAACTCATGCATAAACATAAACCAAACTACCCAGCAGAAAAAAAAAAAAGGCTAATACCTTTTTTAGAGCAGAAGGGAAAAATAGCAGCCAATGAAAACCACAGCTGCGAGATTCTGATTGCCGAAAGAGCAACGCGTTTGTCCGCGCCACCCAAGGAGGCAGAAAGCTGGGGAGTGGGAAGAGATCTGAGTAACAAAAGAGAACTTTGCAGAGCATCAGCTCTGAGAGTTGGATGCGCTGGTATGAAAGCACGAGCGCGTGGAGGCGTGTGCAGTGACAGGCAGGAGCTGTGGCTGTTCTGAAAGAGGAGCGCAGCCAAGCACAGAAAATCAGGATTTTATTTTTTTTTCCGCCATTGGCTTCAAACCCTCAGTTCAGCTGCACTCACAGAAGTGAATTTTCAATGCATCTAACAACTACTGTTTACACAGCAACAGAAGCATCCACCAAAGCACTGTAAATGGCCTTGGCAATTGTATTCTTTTTGACTTTGTAAAGGGTGCTTTTGCCTCACTCACATTCATCCTGACTTCCACAGCAAGGATCCCTTCCCTGCTTAATCATTTTGATTGGATTAGTTGAGAGAACTCTTACATCTCTTCCACTGAGTCTCACTTTTTAACATGTCAGATACTGTGTTTTGATTCTACTTTCAAGACTCCTTAAGACTCTTTGTTCTCTTATAAATTTGTTTATCAGTCCTGAGAAACCACTTTTCATCCCTAGCTGGTAAGCAATACCTTTTGCCATCTCTTCCCTGCTAAGCCTCTGGACAGACACCTTCCTAGCATTTCTCATGTGCCCCACAGCTGTGGCAGACTCTCTGATAACCTTCCCAGCAGTCTCCTTTTCCTTTCTAGCTATGAAAAGCTCCCTATGTCCTTGCTGCCACCACCATGAGCACCATTTAAATGTGTTCACTCAGCTTCATTTTACTGATGAAAGAGGTTGTTACAGACCTGTGCTGTGGTTGGATTTGGCTTTAATTAGATGTCACCTTCCTTCTCAATTTTTTTCCACTGTAGCTTTGTCATATTGTTCCTTTTTGACTCTTTAGGCTGAGTGAAAAAGCTGTCTTCCCCTTTTTTGTTGCTTATTAGAAAAATAGGATTAAATCCAACAACCAAACATCAGTTTGTTATACCCATCTTTTAACATGCAGAAGTCTGTTTTTGTCAGGAGAGATGAAAAGTATTTGCTACTTCAGGGTCAAATGTTGCAAAAGAAATGTCAAAGTCTTTTGAAAAGATTTGAAAGAGCTGCAATTCATTAAGTTTCTCAAAGAAAAGATTACAGAGGGGAGAATAAGCCTGCCTGATTACTAAATGTAAATAGAATTAGGCCAACTGGAACTAGGTGCAACAGGAACATAGTAAAATGGCAATGTTTAATATCTTAGACAATACTTTATTGTTAAATAGATCAAAACCCAGGGTGAAAACAGCTGTTCAGAGAATGGTGTTTTGGGATATATACTGCAACTGAAGCAGCAATAAAGGAGCAATTACTCATGCTGTAATGCTTACAGGAGCAGCTATTTCTCATTTCCTTGCCTCTGCACCCCAATAGTGTCAGCAACAAGAAAAACACCTTCAGGAACTTAACATCTCCCAGTGAAGAAACTATTTCCCTTATGCCTTTTGTGTTTGGGATTTAATTGGTGTCAAAGATTAATTGATCAAAGAATGAATAATATTGATATTTTCTTCAGAGATGGTTTAAAAGAGGCACTTTAAGTTCCTTTGGAAATCTTTCAATCATAAGACATGTTGAGGTTGTAGCACTAGTTCTACACGTACAGTACAAGCATCCCAATAAATCAAAGGTAAGAGGAAAATCAACATCTTTCCTAGGAGCACTCTTAAAAGGGGAAAGTAGGAGCAGAAGACAGTAAGGAGTAAGTTTTTACCTGAACTTTCTTTTCAATTTTCTTGCAGTGTGCATAACCATAGACCTGTTTCAGCCCTGGGAAAAAAAAAAAACAAATTCAAAACAGAATAACCAAAGCAATGATATATTTTACAGTTCCAGCTCTGAATAACAGTTTAGAGATCCTAAGGTTGCTAATTTTCTGTTTTTTCCAATGTGATAAAAATAGTTTGAGTTACATAACAAAAGTAAATTTAGAATAACTGCTTGAAATTTGTTTATATTTTGAAATTTCTACTTTTTATGTTAACCTGTGAAAAGATTTTGCAGCTACAAGCTTTGAGAGTTCTGTTTAGTAAATATACCAATTGATCTTTTAAGAAACACAACGTGACCATATAAACCTTCCCTCATAGGTAATATTAGAACAAAAGAGCTACAAAAACTCTGTGAGAAAACCTTTTGAATGTTTAAGATGTTGCAAAGGCCTAGGTGCCTGGTTTTTTCACAAACCAACAGGTTTCTCTTTATTATATACTTGATATATTTATGCATAATATACATCTTTTGAATTTTATATTCATATATAATGCATATAAAATATATAAGTGCATATAAATGTGTGCTTTAACTTCTTATAAAAAGCTTTGGTCTCAGAGGTATCAAGTATTCAAAAAAATGTCTATGACAGTATTTCATAAAAGTAACAAGAGGAATAAAAGAAGCAGTGGGATAGGAAGGAAGCTGTCATGTGGCATTTTTGTCTTTGGAGTGTGAGGTTCCCTTTGTCCTGATGTTAATTTTTCTCACCTGTGTGCATTCACTGTTGTTTCAGTGAATGAAATGCTGCAATTTAGGAGTAGCTCAGAGGTGACAGCTTGTAGCTGTTCTTTAGGGTAGGCAGTGACATAAAAAGTACAGGCCTTGGAAATGAAGAATTTGAATGCTTCATGATTTTAAACCAGTTGGTGTTCAGAACTGTTATAAATAATTTAGATGATAATGCCTTAGAACATCAACTTGATAAAATAGAAGATATTTTCCTTCCAATCAGAGGTTGATCAGTTTTTATCTGTAGTACTTCAGTAGGTTTGTTTTGATGATGATTTCTGTAATTTTTTTTGTGGAAAGGGTTATAAATTACATTCTGCTTTTCTTTTTGCCTTTTTCTTTCCAGTTTAAGTAATAACTTTTCACATTTTTCTAAATTGAAAATTTTCTGTGAAGTTTTATCATACTGCTATGTTTATTTTTGTTGCTAAATACTCTTCTCACTTCTTAGGTTTTTATCTCTTCATAGTTGTCAAAGCCTGTAAGAAACAGCTTATATGGGGGTTTTCCCCCTTCCCCTTCTTTTCTTATTTTTGAGTGATAAAACTGTTTTTTCTAGTCATAATGAATAAATGTGTTAAAAGTCCTGTCAACTTTTCTGACAGATGTGAAAATCCAAATGATTCCTGGCATGGATATATTTTACCCTACTGAAGAGTTTTAATTTACTCATTTATTCCCCCTTCCTCAGGCAGCAAGATGACATGAGAGACAGGAGGAGTAGAAAACCTACCACCAATTAAGAAATGTGTAAATATCCACTGTCCTTCACTCAAGTGTTAAAAGAAAAAAAAATCAAGAAGAAAACAGACTACTTGCTGACATGGCAAATCTAAGCTGAGCATTTATAGAAATCACTGATTTTTGGTGTGGTGCAAGAACAGAGAAAAAGACTTTACTGAAGTTAAGTGGGGGAATAACAGGTTCAGCTCATCTCAGTAGAGGCTCTGTACTCAGAAATGTTAAATATTGTAAAGATCTGGACCAGAGCAAGTTAAAAAGCATTATTATGAAATATCTAGCAATATTTTAAACACACTTTAAAGAAGGTGTAACAAAATCTCTATCAAAGAGAGGTATTTATCAGTTCATCAAGTGAAGGAAAGGCAGCCATGCACAGTGAAGTGATCAAGGGGTTTTCCATGGTCAGGACTGATCCATTATAAGAAGTGTCCAATTGAAATTCTTGTGAAATATTGTAAGCCAAAACTGAGATTACCTGCATAATTTAAATTTGCTTTTCTGGTTCCTACGAATTTTGGATACAGTTTTCCAGTGGTAATCTCTGTCTTCCAGGATCCCCTTCCCTCTGCAATTCTCTGAAATTCTCAGTTCACTTACAGAGCTGGCTGGACAATCGTGGCTAAATTTTATTTTTTGTTTATTCTCTGTTTTAGTCCATGGTGCCTGTGCAGCTGTCATAATGTATATAGGATTTTGGTTAAAACAGTCTGTTCAAATAAAAATGAAACAAAGCAAACAAAGCTTTACAATTTGGGCTATAGTAACTGTTTCCTTGCCTCATGCCTGACTGCATTCTGCCATTTTTAGAAATGAGCAGCTTTTTGAAGAGACAGCAAACTTCCTGCAGGATGCAAAGGATGGTTTCTCCTTTTTGTTTTTTCTGTGGTGGGGCCTGACTAAAGTTAGAATGTTTCTTTCCTACCTTTTGAGCATCATTGTCCCATCATGGGGAACAGGAAAAAGGGTACCTCCCTCCTTTCTTTGGGAAGTTATGTATTTTAGCTTGCTGAAGCTCTAAGGGGGAGAAGACCCATTATGATATTTATTTTCTTCTCTGCAAGTCTCTTACTAGTTCCTGTTACCTTCAGATTATGTTCTTAGCCAGCTCATGTTGAAAATAATCAACTCATGACTTAGAAAAAAGTCTCTGAATGCTAAAAGCAAATACTTGATTCTGAGTCACACAGATCAGGATGGCAGACTTTTTGGGGAGCTGAACTTCATGACAATTCCATATATATTTCAGGAGTTTAGCTTCAAACCAGCTATAGTCAGGATTGTAGACTGAGGGACTATTAGCATTTGGAGCATATCTGATGTATTCCTGGAACACATCTTCAAATTTATTTTTGTCTGTAAGGATTCCAGTTTGTTTACTCCCAGGCCTCTCCACAGAGTGACATGAGGCACAGTACGTGGGTGATAGGGAGGGATGCTTCAGAAAGTCTCTCTTGTTCTGGTAAAATATTTAAGTGGATGGATGAAGTGCAAACCACAGTCTTCCGTTCTAGTGCTTTAAACTGTAAAGTCTATTTCTCCAGCATGGAAACACTTCCCACTGAATTTATGGGGAATATGAGCAGACAGTGAATTATTTAACACATGCAGAAGGACTTGGTTTCTTCTTTTGAGGAAGTGTTTTCTAAAAATCCACAGTCTGAAGCTGTCACTGGCAAAATCAGTTTCAATCCATTGGGTTGAGTTTGGCAAAATTAATGGCAGAAGAACTGGGTGGAATACTGGAATGCCAAATGTCTTAAGACACTTTTCAGGTTGTCTGCTGGCCAAAATTCCATGGAAATGTTGTTTTTTGGAGCTGTGTGGTCTTTAACTGGTGTGCATATGTAGAGTCTCTATGAGGCGGTCAGTACTGCGGTGGCTTCAGGTACGATTGACCATAAAACAGTAACAACTATCAGAAATAAAAAGTTTATTAGAATCACACAGTCATTAAGGTTGGAAAAGGCGTTCCAGATCTTGTATCCCATGTATCTAAGTTGCCATGTTCAGATGCCTTTTGAAAATTTATTGTTCATACTTGAAAATAAAGTAGGCTTAGTTCAGGGCAATGTCAGTGCACACATTTTTCAAACACACGAGGGGCACTGTACAGCACCAGAGATGGCAACATGAGGCAAAACCACTGAACAGATTTTGGAGATAAAACTAATTCCTCAGGCCACCTGGACTGATGTGCAATAACAGATTAGGAGAGAGAGCATACTGCCATGATTGAAACTTTATGTTTCCATTAATAAAATGGATCACTTCTATCAGACCAACACCATTTACAAATACTACATGCATAAAACATTTAGGAAAAAAGGTTCAAAGAGGAAAAGATGTAGTGACTCCACAGTGATTTGCCTCCCAGCAGTGTGAATTTCTTTATACTTCAGTACAATAGAAAAGGGACTGGCTGGCTATCAAGAATATGAAGCATTTAGCACTTCCCCTGGAATATCCCAGAGGATACATCTGTGTGGGAAAAAGAAACTTAAAAGTAAAGATTTTTTTTTTAGTTTAGCCTATGCCCATTTTGTAACATTGATTAATACAATTAATCTATCTTTGTGTTTGGAGGCAATGGGGAGTTGCTGTTTTGATGGCCAAAGGACCAACAAAAAACCACAAAAAAAGCACCAAAAGCCTTGTAGAACATATATTTGTGGGAAGAGAAAATGTTTTTATTAACAGTGAAATGTATTGTCTTTGAAATATATCCACCTGTTCGTTATTTATATATATATATAAGTGCAGATACACTTACCCATTTGCATTTTTGGAGTATCTTCTGTGTGGGTATTTCAGTGCTTCACTATGGTTGAATAGTAAATAACTCTAGTGGGAGTACCAGCTTATTTTTAATGTGTTTATTTTTTGCAATGCCTAGAGATCTCTTGCTATCAACTGGGACACACCCTTGTTCCTTCAAAGGAGACAGACCAGTTCAGCTCTCTGTAAACCATAACACCATTTGCTTAAGTATGTCAAATGCTTGATCAAACTTGGCACCTCTGTAACAGCACTTGAGGTGCTTCACAAAAAAATCTCTTGGGGAGAAAGCAGGAAAAGTCTTGTTGCAGAAAAAGAATGTTTTCTTCACCTTCCTCTTGTAGAACTCAAATATTCACAAAATATTTCTTCCAATAAATAAAATGGACCATGAAGCATAGAAACTGACCTACAAACTGCTCATATCTGTGGTATTTAATATTTTTCAAAAAGGAATTTTTACTTTACATGGATGTTATGGCATCAGTTTTTCTTCAAGGTATCATTTTCAGGTAACCCTATCAACAGTACTCTAGAAAGCCTAAAGTTAGGCCAGTTTAAAGATGCAAAGGGAGAACCCTCCCTAAGCAAAGTGTCTAATCTCTTCAGTTTGACTTCTTTCAGTAGTGAATCCAATGGATTTTTTCTGCATTTAATTTTTCCCTGAGTCTACATTTACTTTTCAGAAGCATGGCAAGACAAAGAAATGTAAATATGTAATGTTTTTATTTGTAATGTTAGGAAAGGATAAGAGACACCTGAAGGCCATCTCTGATACTCACATTTTGTTGAGCATCAATAATCACAAAGATTATTGTTTCTTTGGTGCAACTCTGAAACTAAGCAGAGGAACAGACTGTGCTTTTTGAACAAAAATAATTTACATTTAAGCATTCCATTTGTCAAAGTATTTTTGCTTATAAGAATACACAAGCAAAGTTAACTGTAGATCTCAGACAATAGATGATGATTTATTATAGAGGATGCTTGTCTACAGTTTGAGTTTTGAAAATCTATTGCTGTTACTCCTTTTTGCAAGAAGCAAAAAAATCCTTCTGCGTTAATGTCATTGCATGTCCTGCATATGTCTACAACATTAACAGAAAAGTGAGGACCTTTGGCTAGAAGTGAGCACTTTGCAATTTCTCACAGTTGTATATGTCTGTCATGTACAATGTTATCAAATCAGAGCCTCAATACCACATAGCTGTTGGCCTTTATTGGAAGTCTGATTGTCCTGCTTAACGTATTTCAGCAAAATTTTGTTTTCCAATGTTCAGTCTTTATTTTTCATTCATAACTCCAGAAAGAACTTGAAAAAAGGGAAGTTTTGGAAAGGTGGGGCTTGGCACAGACTCCTCATGATTTTTTGTTGACTTTAAATGAAGCTCCTTCTGAGGGGGTGGGTGTCTTAGCTGAGGTGCAGCAGTGTTGGTCTCTAATCCCTCTCACGTCCTGGGGCCCACAGTGAACCACTGCCTTGGAAGAGGTGAGACATTTTGAGTAGAGCGATTTCTGGAATTAGATCTTTAAAAATACTTTTAAAAAACCAAACAAAAAGCTCTGTATATTGCAAGACTTGCAACTCATCAGACTTTGCTTCATTGCTCTTATCTTCATTGGCTTTGGTTTAAGCCAAACTGAGGAAGTACCAATGCTTGAAATAGAAGATGTGTCCTATGCTCACATAGTTTAAGAGTTTTGTTTGATTAGTTAGAACAAGTTTGTTCAGCATATTGATACTGTGGAAAAACTCAAAGAAATTAGTGACCTAAAGCCCATTTCCCCTTACAATTGGAGTTAGGCACTTCTCTGTTTTCTGTTAGAACTGGTACATGGAGGAACAGTAGATGGCTTTGCAGTAGGATTTAAACATGACAAACCTAATGACCCCAAGGAAACTAAGATTTTTTACAGCCTAACACCCTGCACTGGTGGGGTGAAACATCGAGCTGTTATCCAGCTCTTAAATCAGTCCAGCAGGTGTGGAGGGGCACACAATGGGTTCTGCACAGAATCAATGGATCTCTAACTGATTTATGGCTTTTAAACATTAGAGCTTCCTTAGAATTTATTCTGCTTCTTTCTTTTCTCTCTGTTTTCTTTCCCCTTTCTTTTATTTTGTCAACTGCATAACGTATCGATATCATTCATGCAGTGTGAAGAATGAAGGTGAATTCCCTCCCCAACTCCTTGAAATTTTTTTCTTTTGTGTGAAAGTTAGGCTTTTATGTTTGTATTTTTTCACCCAGGTTTATCTACTAAAGTGTTCAGAAATGGATCAACTTCTGTAAAGATCTGGAGAAATTTCACTTTAAAGTATCACACAATCAATTTAGAAAAGCCTATATTGGCAAAAACTGCCTAGTGCCATTTATCCTTACCTGGGATATTTAATTTTTAAATACATCTTCAGGCTCAGTGTCAAACTACTGGTTTGCAGAGAGTGAAACAATGTGAAGGCTTATGTTTTCAATATTTTTCCTTAAATTACATGTCCCCTTTGCCCCAACCATTTTGGTTTTTGTTATTCCTTCCTCCCCCCAAACTATATTTTGTTGGCTTACAGGCACAAAAGCTTCAGTAATGTCATTTAAAAAAAAAAAATGTTAAAGTAAAAGTTTCAAGACTTATTCTGCTGGTATTATCAAATGAATTTATAAATGTGGTGATTTCTCTTTCACAGTTCCTTTATTTATTGAAATCCTGGAATGCACATCACAGGTGTGTGATAAGTTGCAAACATTATTTCTTTTCTTCATTATTATTTTAGACTGTTCTGCCTTAAAAATCTATTTATAGTAATAAAACTTACTTCTCTTTTACCTCTTCAGTAAGGAGTAGAATCTGAAATGTGTGAAAGTTGAGACAAGTGAACAAATGTGTGCATCATGAACTAAGTTATTTTCTAGTTAGCACTTCTACACAGGGATTTAACACACCAAAGTTATGTATTTTATTTTAGCACATTTGATGGATTTATCCCAAATTTTTTAAATACAGAAAAATCCCCTCATTACAAATGTCTCAGAGTAGCTGATTAATAGTCATTAAAATGTCCTGGAGATTTGTTTGAATCAACTCTGGACAGGAAACTCCTAGATGGGTTAATATTGTCCCAAAGCAATAAGGAAAGTTTTATCCAAGTCTGTGCCAAACATACTCAAGGTTGTTTTGGACTGATAATTTGTCAAATAATTTTATTATTGGGTTTATTTCTGAGTTCATGATTTAATAGAGTGTTGTAGATATGGTTTGTACTATAGACATCCCCTTAATAATTTTTGTGTCTGTTTGTCTACTTAATACTGACTATTCAGTATTTTTTGAGGCAGAAGTGTTTACATGTTTATAAATGGGAATTATAAACATGTAAACACTTGTTTAGGAAAGGAGGAAAGGAGGAAAAAAATCACCATTATTTATGCATGGTACTCATGTCCCCAGTGTCCGGTTCTGGAGATGTTACACAATGGTAAGAATAAGGCACGTGTTCCGTACATGAAATTCAAACTGTCTGCCATGTCCCAATCCTCATTTTAATAAAGCTTCATGTGTTACTGAGCTCTACAAGTCCTTTACTTATTGAAAAAAAAGTTAATTGTGAATGCCCTTTTTTCTGATCAGAACCCTTTCACTAGTCAAAGTTTAGACCTGGCATGTTTAACAAAGGCTGGCTGAGGATTGGTGGTTTCCTGACAGCAGCTGGTGCTTGTACTCCTGATTACTCCTTTTTGACATGCATTTGAGTAGCCACCCCCCCTTGTAGATGGGCTCTATCAGTTTATAGGCTCTCCCTGTTCTACCTGGATTTTGCAAAGTCCATTGTCTCCAGCTCAACCTCTGTGAGAAGTATACTTTGCTATTGCAGATCAGATCTCTTCAAAGTGAAAGAAAATAGTAAAGATCAATATTATTAAAAAGTAATCAAGTTGTCATAGCCTAACAGTTATCAGAGAGCTTGTGCAAGGCAGCACATCCTATGCATTATTTAAAATAGGGAGTCTACTGGCAATTTTGGCATGTGATCAGTCTTCTATGCCATTTGTAGGATTTTGTTGTCATTTTTAAGAGCATTTGTTTCATAATATTTTAGACCTGGCTGCAAATACTGATTTTTGAAATCCAGTGTGTAGGTGTGGATTTTCTCCTAAAGTATAATACTCCAAATAATTAATGTGGCCTTTTTTTCAAATGACTTTTTTTGCAGTTTCCTTATTGTACTTTTTTTTCCCTTCCCTTACTTTGTGATCTTGCAAATGACATATATTTTTTCAGGTATCAGATAAAGGTCAAATTGTGTAACATTACTCTAGCAGATGTCTGTGGTTATTAATTGTTGCAGTGTTGTAGGTCCCAGGACGAGGTGAGAGATGAGAATTGACTCCAAGTTCTTAGGAGGTCGATTTATTATTTCATGATATTATATTATCCTAAAAGAAATGATATATTAAAACTATACTAAAGAAAGAGAAAGGAGAAATCAGAAGGCTAGAAAAGAATGACAATAAAAAACCCGTGATTGACCAGAGTCCCCACACAGCTGGACTGGGATTGGTCATAAAGTTAAAACAATTCACATGCTGGCTAAACAATTCTCCAAGTCACATTCCAAAGCAGCAAAACAGGGAGAAGCTGAAGCTTCCCAGGAGAAGAAATCCTGGTGAAGAGACTTTTCATAAAACATCACAGTGACAGATATCGAAGGCTCTAAAGGCTCAAGAAAAGTAATGGATTGGAGATGGAATTATAATATCATTATTTAATATTGGTTAGTTATACGTTATAAAAAGAAACAAAGTTGGAACTTTTGTCCATGTGGTACAGGCCAAAAGTAGCTCCCTTCATTTCTTCATATCTGTGCTTCTAAGGTTTCTCTCATTTCTGTAATTTTTATAGTCATCCTTGTAAATCTAGAAGTGGCAAACCCATCAGAGGGGTTTTTAAGTGTCTACATCCTTTAAGAATTCAAACTTCATTCTGAACTTCGTGAAGTATCTACAAGCATACACAAAATATGCAGCAATTATAAATAAAAATGGAAGAGTTTTCTTAGAGTCTGAAAGAATTTAATAAATATGTGCCTACCAGATTCACTGAATTAGGGCTGTTTGTTCTAAGTTCTTTTCATCTTCTCTCAAGCAAAATATCACCCATGCCTATTGTACTTATCCTCTCTTCACCTTGATTATGAATAATTTAGTGTTGAAATATCATTCTTCTTTAATTCAGGGCTTTGTATGTGAAGGAAAAATAGGCAGCAGAAGATATAAACTGATAGTACAAAATGTCCTCAAGAAATGAGGGGAGAAGAGACGATGCTGTTTCTTTCTTTTCACTTCTTTTTTTTTCTTTCTCATCAAGGACTTCCATATCCTCTTTATCACTTCTTCCTGCTTGTTGCTTACTTATTGTGAATCAAACCTCTTCAGCTTGCTTTCAACAAAATAATTCACTTTTGTCTTTTTTATAAACCAGTTCTGTATTATTTCCCTTTGTCCTTGTCCATAAATAAATAAACTTCCTCTATTTTTTTCTCCTCTCAGTGTAGCACCTATTGGTATATATATTGATTTATATTTATATCATTCAAAGCTCACTCTCCTGTGTGAGTTTAGATTCTGTTCTGTAACCAATTATTTTTATTGACCAGTGGGATACTGCACATTTTTCCAATAGGACTCAGCCACCACAAAATTACAGCTGGAGTTTTTTGAAAACACTGACAAAAAATGATGTAGACAACTCTAGACACTCCTCCTATTTCATATGAGGAAGGGATAAATAGTTTCCAGCTCACCTGAACAGCTGAACATTGGGTCCTTTTTTTTTTAAGAGAGTTTTTGAAGTAATGGCTCCTGTGGTAAACATTATTGCTTCAGTACATACTGAATGTGTTGCAGGTGGAGAGTCTTGAGGTAACAATGAAAGTGATCCGTTTTTTAAATCAGTATTCAGCAAACTTTTGCTTTCATGCCTTTGTTCCCCACTTTTATTTGCACCCCCACAAAACCTTTTGCCTCTCATAGCACCAGTCCAGCTGCCAGTTTTTCATTATTACAGAAAGCCTCAGCCCTGAGAGGACAGCAGTTTTGCTTTACTCTCTGTTCATGACTATGACCTTCTCTAAGATTTTTTTCATCTATTTCATGTCCTTACCACAGATATGGAAGAAAATCTAGTCTGTTTCTATTAGCAGGATGAATGGAATTGTTCTTCAGTTGTACCCAAGCACTTCTATATTAGATCAAATTGCTTCATGGTTAGACAGAATGTCTTTCAATTTCTTTTCCCCTCCGTCTCTAGGATGGCAGAGAGCTCAGATACTGACAGAAGTTCTACTGAGGCTCCTAATTTTTTTTCTAAAATTATTGCTTGTTGATACCTAGGCTAATGAATAACATTAACTTTTTTAGGTGAATTTGTGGCGTTCAATTTTAAATATGTCAGCATGGATTTAGATGGGAATTTTTTTATAAGCGCTATCTTTCAACAGTTTCATAGCTTTCTGACTTAAAACAGGTCTTCATGGTTTAGGCCTTTTGTATGCTAGTTTTTCTAGAAAGAGATATTTTTTGAGTGCTTCCTAATGGAACTGCAATACTGATAGCAAATCTACATTAAGTTTATTATTTCTTTAATAATATTACCTTTTATAATTGTTTAAAAGAGGTTGAGCACTAACAGGACTGGTAATCTGCAGCCAGGCAACTTTGTTAGCTCCAATATTATAGCAAGATTACAGTAAAAATGAATGACCCACGTAGAAAGCTCATTTTTTAATGAGTATTTCATTCATTTAATTTCCAAGGTCAGAGCATGGATGATAACAGCTTTTAATAAAGGGAATTTGCTAATTTGGTGTGCATGACAAGAGACAGCAAAGAGCTTCAGTACTCTAGCATTTTAAAAGATTTAGTGCAGAGAGCCCAACAAAAAATAATTTATCACTGCGGTTGCCTTTCCACTCAGTGGAAAGAAGAGGGAGAAGAGAGGCATGAAACTGCTTCCAGCTTTGAGGTGTGGAATTAATGGAGAGTTTATGCCTAGTCTGTTGCTGTGCAGTCAGTGCTTTACAGCAGCTAAAGTGAGTTCAGAAGAACAGGGTAGCAGTTGCTGTGAAAGGATCATGGTCCTTGTTGAGACTGAAAGTTTTATAAACATGTTTTAAGAGTAGTGCAGCTAACCCCAAGACTTCTGCATTCATATTAACTAAGAAGCCCACACCTGCTATTTATATAAAGTGGAGTTTTTTCACTGTGTGTTAAATTAATTCTGTCTCTGGGTTGGTTTTTTTTTCCCCCTCTGAGGAGATTCCCTCAGGTTTCACTTTGCTAGAACTTGTTATGACTTATATATTTATCTGTATGATTATACAGTCCAGGAGCTCATGTAAATTCCTACAGGCTTGTTGCTTCTAAAATATTTGTTCCACTTTCTGCTCCATGGCAAGCATTCAAAAAATAAATATTTCAAAGTTTTCCAGTGTTTAATACTGACAAAAAAATTCTTTCAATAATTTTAAATATCGTGAAGCTTCTCTTATTTTGCTGAAATTTTTTGTGGCCAAAAAAACCTGGGGAGAAACACTACATCTTTAGAGCCTCACTCCTATAATTTTTCTAATTGTATAATGAAAGTTATACTTTCAGCTATGGGGAATTCTGAATATACAGGGAATTTTACCCTTGTTATTTTTACTTGTTGACTGATGGACTCCAGCTTTCTGTTTCTTAAAATTATAACAATTGAACTTACCTCCTCTAACCTTAATACAAAGGCTAAAATGAGCCATAGATTGTTTAAACCATGATTTACTCCTGGAAAGTTCTCATTGCTTTATATACCTGAAGTATCTTGGGCATTTAGTCCCTGCTTTGGCCAGGGAATATCACTCAGTGTGTTCCTCCAGAACTAGGAATAAGTGACTCCCTTACTCATGATGAAAATATAAAGCCATAATGGCTTGGATAATGAACAGGAAAGTAGCCTTAGCAGGGTATTCATCTCTATATCAAATTTATCTTGGTTGTGTAATATGTGATTAGCTATGCTCTCAGGCTTTCTTCCCTTTATTTAATGGAATATTAAATAAATAATAATAATAGTACTAAATAATAAATTCTTTACTTCCAAGAAGGTAAGCATCCTGAATTCCAGGCACATCTTTAGCATACAATTCTCCTTTCCCTGGAGTAGTGCAGGAGTATTTAACTATTAATCTTATTGGAAACAGTTTCAGTCACAAAAAATAGATGTGACCATGCTGTTATAGAATTTTTGGGCTTAAATACAGCAAAATAATATTTCTATATTCAGTGTCCATTCTTTTGAATGATCCTGAATTCAGAGAATTAGAGCCTATTGTCTACACCAACTTTGATTTCTTTGAAAATGAGCTCAAATCTTCAAGAAAAGAGAAATGTTTTGCCAAAAATTAAAAACCAAACCAAAATCCGCTTGAAATCAAATGTATTTTGATGATTTTTGCATTAAATTTTGGACACATTTTGAGATTTAAATACTCTCTTTGAGAAATTGGTAGCTGTGAAAGACCTTGCTATTGCTGTTTAGTTTTCTCATAACTATTTCCGTCTTTTTATCTCAACAAGATATCATGGAAACAAGTTATAAAATCCAGCTAGAGAATGATAGGATTATGAATTCTTTCATAAATAAATGATAACACAGACTCAGATTAGCATGAATAGCTGTTTGTTGGGTGGTTGTGGTTTTTTGTTTTTTTTTTTTAATAGTAACTCAGTAGATGAAAGATAAATTTATCTTTTTAATTAAGAAAACCTGACAAGCACTGTTACTTATGGAAAATCACATCTGCCCTAACGTGGGATAATAAAATATGTGTCCATTTACATTTTTTGTGGAAAAATATGCAGGTCTAACATTAGACAGCTTAAGATTTCTGTTGCCCTTTCATTTCTTTTGTATTACTTCTAATTGATTGGGGGGTGTAAATGGTATGGCATAGCACTGCATTGTTTTAGCATAACATTTTTAGTGGATTTTTCAAATTAATTTGTGGGGCTTTGCAGAATGGTGTATGTATACATGACTGCTATTTGGGGTGGAGATTTGTCTTTTAGGATGAAGGAAATGAAATCCTCAAAATTAGCAGTGGTTTTGTTACTGTCCTTGTAGGATTTGCCTTTCATGGCATGTGTGAAAACACCCCTTAGGCTAATCACATAGAAGTGCTAAAAAATAAAAAGGCATACTTGGAATAAATTATAATATCATGATTTCTTTCATATTATCCCTTTTGGGGAAGGACAGAGAGGGGATGATAGGAAAACTGGCCCACAGAGGAAAAAAATATCACTGTTATGAAAAAGGCTGACATGTTCTTTGTTTTTGTTTGCCTTTTTAATTTTAATGTACTACAGGCCAGTAATAAGGTTATTGAATAATTCCAAGGACACATTATCATCCACCTTCTACTTTTTATTTAACTGAACACATGTTCAAAGGCCAATAATATGTGCTAGCTAAAAGTCTTGTTCACAGAAGTGAACAAGATTTCACATTTATTCCACGCCAAGTAAATCTGCAGTACAATTTTTTTAATGGCCACTTTTTTAAAAGCGAGTAATAACCTCCCCCCAAAAAATTGTTAACACCACTCCCTCCCCTTCCCAAACCCTACTGATAGTCAATCAACCATGCAAAGAAAACTTCCAATTTCAGTGTCTTCTGAAATGTTCTGTATTAGCAGCCTTAAGTGCTGTGCATCAAAGTTGTTTAAGGAAGGCCCAGACTGGACAAGAGAAAACATTTCTTTAGAGAGAAATTGGTCAAAACTGGCACAGGCTCCCAGGAGAGAGAGAGGTGGCCAATGCCTCAAAACTGTCAATTTTTGAGGATATTTTTTTCCAGTTATGACAATTATACCAGTGAATCTGTTAAGCTGAAAAGCTGAATATTTTTAAATGAAACAAAGCTGTGTCTAAAGCTTCTCTTATTCACTGTTTCTTGTATATGAGATATTTTCTGGTCGCAGTAAAAAGTTGTCTCTACTGACACGGAGGAGGAAATGGTCAAGTAAGAACAAATAATAAGCCTTAGTTAAAAAGGTTATAGCTATAATAAAAAACTATAAAGGCTGTGCCAGTTTAGTGCTAATGCTTACTTGGAAGAAAAATGGTTTATTGATTGGAAATTTGTTGTAGGATTATTGTTGTAGCTTCTCTTTTATTGTTTTCTTGAAACATGGCTTTGCACACCCATGGTCATTTCATCGTCAATTAATTTAGAAAGAAGAAAAATGTTTGAAACAAGGCTAAAAAAAAGGGTTTCTATAGTGGTTCATGCATCCAGGAAATGTTATAAATATGAGATAAGCAGTAATACCTGGAAACTAAACCTAAACTGGAATGCAGGGATGGTTTCAAGAAATGGGAAGATTCAATTCTCCAAATCTGTACGTTATATCAGTCTATAATTGCACTTTCAAAGATTTCAAAGCAATGCATGAAAACTCCATTTTCTGGCTAACATGACAAGTCTTGGCTCATTAATGGAAACATGGAGAGTGACAATTGAAGATATGTATAAAAATGAGGATTCACTAGCACAGTCCATACTTACAGGGAAAATCATTGATTCCTCTGTCTTATCTGAGAGGTTCAGAAACAATTTTTTTCAGATATATTATTTTTAATGACATATAAAGCCAGGTTTACAGTAATTAAAATTTGAGGGATGTCTCTGAAATTGGTGATGAGGAAAAATGTAAATAAGGAATCTTAATAAGTAAAACTTAGGTAAGAATTAAAATGGCTTAATTTGAGTTTCTTTCTTAATCAGATGAGAAAGGTATTTCTTCAGTTCTGAAGGGTGGGGAGAATTGTGCAAACACAGTCTGCTGAAAACCTGAATTCTGGCCAAGTAGTTTAAACTGTACATTTTATATTGATTGTTAAAGTTGGGAAAAATGAACATCACTGTTTCAGTACATACGGTTTTGGTGATATGCTGAATTTGAGGTTAATTTGGGATGGGATTTTCTGCAAATTTTCTTTGTGAAAATGTCTTGACTTTATCCTGGTAAGGAATAAGATTTGTTTTTTTAAACTGTGAAAATATATGAAGAACAAGTAAAGCATAATTAAACCAATTATAACAAATTTGAACATTATACATTTACACACATTTTGTGTACCGAGCTAGATTACATTCCATTTACATGCAAAATTATATTTTATCAGTCATACTCCTTGTTTTGCAGCGGCAGATTGCAAGTCACATTAATTTTCTGTTTATTCTCTTCATTTAGTGCAATTTCATTGTTTCCCATGTAGAATAATTCATTAGACAAATTGCTTTTAAGTTGGAAAGTCAAAGGCACTCTCTCTTTGTTCACGGCAGCGTAGCTGGTTGTCCTTCCTGTAAGTGGCCCTTCTGGAAACCACAGTGCTTGAACACTTGCTGATAGCACTGCAAAAGCACCTCATGTAAAATGAAACTCGCTGTGTTCTTATTGATTTTTGGTACAAATGCCACTTATCCACAGGAGAGTCAAGCTCCACTTTGTTCTGATGATGGTCTGTTCAGAGTAATTCATGCGTCACTACTCCAGAAGTGCAGCTGTGATCCAGTGCTACCTGAGGCCTCACGGCTTCATTCACACCTGGCAGTAAAACTCTGCTGATTTTGCAAATTCTGGTTTGTGCCTTCCCAAGAGTCCATCTTTGTCTCGCTTCAACACTCAGGAGCTGAATCACAGGATAGTTGGGGTTGGAAGGGACCTCTGGAGATCATCCAGCCCAACCCTGCTGCCAAGGCAGGGTCACCTTGAGCTGGTGACACAGGAACGTGTCCAGGTGGGTTTGAATGTCTCAGAGAGGGAGACCCCACGACCTCCCTGGGCAGCTATTCCAGTGCTCTGCAGCTCTCAGTGTAAAGAAGTTCTTCCTCATTTTATGTGAAACATCTTGAGTTCTGTTTTATGGCTGTTGCCCCCTGTCCTGTCACTGGGCACCACTGAGAAGTCTGGTACCATCCTCTTGGCCCCTGCCTTTGAGATATTTACGTGCATTGATGAAATCCTCTCTCAGGCCTTCTCTTCTCTGCTCTGAACAGGCCCAGCTCCCACAGCCTCTCCTAACTAGAGAGGTGCTCCAGTCCTTTAGTCATTTTGTGGCCTCTGCTGCACCCACTCCTGTAGCTCCTTGTCTTTCTTGAACTGTGGAGACCAGAACTGGACACAATATTTGAGGCATGACCTCACTGGAGCTGAGTAGAGGGGGAGAATCAGCTCCCTGAATCTCCCTTCAAGCACACAATAGACATTTCTGCTTGCATTGTGCATATCATTAAGAGATGCATTGAAAAATAACCCAGCTAGTCAGGAATCTCTAATTATATTATGGTAGATAGTACATAACTTTTATACCATAAAATAAATACAATTTTATAGAAGAAGACTGTGTTTGTACAAATATACATACACTTATGCATGAATGAGTGTGATATTTTCATCTATATGCATTTTCTTGTTTGGGCTATTGCATATGTATAAATTAGCTATTGATAGATTTTTTAAAATGTTTTTAATGCTATTTAAGGGACTTGAGACTTACATCTCAATGGAAGAGAAATAAATGTGAGTAAATCTCCTCAGCAGCTATGAAAACCTTAATCATGACTGATAAATTGTGCAATATCTAATTCCTAAATCAGCAAAAGTATATGAGAAGCTAAACTGCAGGGTGTCTATTGAAATATATCTCAAAAGAAGTAAATACTGTTCTGTATGAATCTAATTGTCCAACTGAATTTATCTTTTTTTTTATATTTCTAAGAAATTACATGCCTCTAGTAGGTTTAACTTGTAAGGATAAAGAAACAAACTTAGTTTGAAAATGCAATCTGTCATTACAGCACTCTGTAGTGCATCTGACACACTTGAGGGTTTACATTTCCATCCCGTGACTCCTTATGAACTTCAGTGAGATAATTTCCAAATGAGACTATAAACACAGAACAGTAGAAATCTTCAGAGGTGCAACCAGGTTCCCTCTTTGTTCATTTCCCACCATTGAATGACTGAAACTCTTTGCAAATAAATTTAAACTTTGCTTTGAAATAAAATATTCCCATTTGTGGCTACTTTAACAGACAATGAACTGTTGCTTAATTAATTTTAATTTTCTTCCTTTCTTTTTACCTTGGCATTGTCTCATTTCATCTGTCTCCTGTAGTTCATTGAACAAGTGAAAATGTTTAACTAGAAAGGAAAGTAATGGAAGGACTAGCATGTGCACCTAAAATTCAGGTTCCAAGTTTTATATCAACAATTTCTAAAGCCATAAACATCAAAAAGAAATAAAGTTTATATATACTTTCAATAAAATGCCTCTACTGCATAAATAAAATACAATGTACTAGTAAAATACATTTATATTTTGTAATTCAAGATACAGAGAATAAACATTGCACTAACAAAACAATATAAAACAAGCTATATTTTTGTGTAGTGATACATAGAAATAATAAATAATATTAATGTGTTAATGAAGGGCTATAATGGCTGTTTATTGTGCTTACAGTTAGAGGAAAGATAATTCTAGTTGCTTCAAACAATTCAGTTTCTACTTTTCACCTTCTTGTTCATAGATATAGAGTACACCAAACTATGCTTTGCAGGTTCTTCAGTAAAGTATTTTAAACCAAATTTATTGTGACTGATGCCTAAATTCAGGGATTGGAAGCACATTCATAACTTTTCTCATTAAGTTTTACTTATTACTAGCAGGCTTTCTCCAAGATCTACCCCTTATTAACTGCTAGAGATATCATTCACTCACAAGAGATTTAAATGTCATTGGTTACAAACCCATTCATCATAAATTCTACTTTGCAAGGGGTTTTTTTTTGCTGTTACTGAATGCAGAACTATCTTAGTCATTAAAACACATATTTGTTCCTAATGAATTTTTGGACTTTTACACACCCAAGCAGCAGCTGCAAAAAAACCCTCAAAACTGAAAATTGCATTTTTAGCTCCTTTCAGTGCAAGATGATCTCTTTTAACTAATGTTTGATTTGAACCAGACTCCCAGTTCAGTAAGATATGATGCAGATCCCATAGTACAAATCCTCAATTGAATAGGAAATAGTACTCCACTGAAGAGGCAATGTGCTCTGAAGGACAAAATTCTGAACTAGAATGGTTATATTTGGTTGTTTCTCCTTCCATGCTATGGGAGGTGTTTTGTATATCCTTCCTATGCCATCCCACACTTTTCTCACTTCTAGAAAGGCAATTATGTTGTGAACTCCATGAGTGAAACCCAGGGCATATTAATTAGGTATTTTAGAATAATTTTTTAAAGCATACAACTGTTGAACTGTTTTGCAAATTTGAATTCAAGAAATGCAAACATATGCTATTTGATGTTTCCTCAATATTATTGCATCTGATTTAGAACTTGTAATTGGGTCCTTTGCAAGCGATTATTTCACTGTGATAGTCTTGCAAAGGTGTGGAAAAGAAGCAAACCACAAAATTATCAATATTTGATACTTTACTTATTAATGATAATTATTAAAAATAGTTGTTTATTAATTAGATACTAATTTAGCAGCAATTAATGATTAATAAAGGCATTATAAATCTAATATTTATAACCTGCACTTTAGAAATACAGGAGCATTTAATGTCATTGTTGTAGAGACTGAATTTTTCTCAAGTTCTTTTCTGAAATACTTTATACATTTGTGTAACAGTTAAAAAAAATGAAAAAAAAAAAAAAGCTATTTCATAATTATCCATCCCCTCTAAAACTACTTGTTCTGCATCCTGGTTCTATAAGCAGTGGTATGAGGCTGTGTCAGGGCAGGTTTAGGTTGGATATTTAGGTTCTTCATCCAGAGGGTGGTTGGGCACTGGAACAGGTTCCCCAGGGCAGTGGTCACAGCACCAGGCCTGACAGTGTTCAAGAAGTGTTTGGACACTGCTCTCAGGCACGTGGTGTGACTCCTGGGGTGTCCTGTGCAGGGCCAGGAGATTCACTCAATGATCCTGATGGGTTCCTTCCAACTCAGGATAATCTATACGTCAAATGTGTTGGTCAATCAAAGGCCACTGAAAAGGCAGCTTACCTGCAACAGGCTGTTAATTGTACTGTTTGATTCTACTGGTTTAAAGGACCCTCTGTAGAAAATTTGACTTATGCAAAATTGATAAATGAAGTTTGTTGGCTAAATTCTATTTAAAAGAAACAGCTTTCCTGTTTTTTTCTAGACAGACTTTCATGTGATCAGTTCCTGTTCTTCAGTCTCCTCAAAAGCATCTTATGAGAGGATGACTTCTCTTAGGTTTAATTCTCTTAGCCAAAGTATTGCTTACAGAAATGGCATAAATTAATGTGTTATGACCTCAGATGACATAGTGGAGAAAGTGTGTTGTAGTCAGAACATGTTTGAACCCTTTAATGAAAGTAAGCAATGGTTTAAAAAATGATTCAGCAAGGGTAGTTATAAAAAAATTAAGTTACTAAATTTCCTGTAGTTTTAGAGCAGACTGTAAGGAGGATTTTGTTACCTTTTGAAATGTGATGTGGCTACATATTTTTATTGTGGCATAGTCCTTTAAATGAGATCAGATTATTTAATTTTGTGTCTATGTTCTCCTGAGAAATGAATCTGACTTTTTGTTTAATATATCTGTCTTACAGAAATGTCTGTCAAGTTGTGATAGACTCCAAGTTAGGTACATATTATTCATTACCTCTAGTACTTTAATTTTTGCTAGTCAAGGTCTGTTGGTATGAAATTTGAGATTTTAAAGCATGATTATATTTTGTAAAATTGTTGCTAAATATAAGCCCATGTTGATGATTCAGAAGATAATTATGATCAAAGCATATTTTTATGGGCAGAAAACTTATGATACAATTTTTTCACTGATTTCTTCAGTTTTGTAACCCTGTAGTGACTTTTGTATTATTGCTAACATTTGTGCTGTTTTTCAGGGGGGTCAGATATGTATGCTTTGACAAAATTTATAAATACAAATTACCAGAGAATAGTTAGCTGGTGCCTTTGGGATATTCTCACTACAGAAGAGTCAAGTCACCCAGATTTCCTCCTCATCTTGGATTATTTGACCTCTGTCTGCTTCCCCCACATCCCAGTATATTTCTTCCTAGGCAATCTCTTTTTCTTGGAGATCTGGCATGTTGCCCCTAAAGGGCTGAAGAGCTTTTAGATGTAGAACTATTTGCCCCCAGTGCTGTGGAACAAGCTGTGCTGCAAGCACACAGCACAAGCTGTACTGCTCTGAAATACTATTGTCTGTCTTTTCCCATCTGCTGCTAAAAGCCCTTCCCTTCAGTCAGATTAGAAAGACCTACTATTTAAAATAAAAAAGGAACAATGTCCACCAGTATTTTTATATCTAACAACTTAATTTTTTCATAACTCCTTCCATTTGAAAATTTTAGAGTATCATAAACATGAGTTAATTCTGGCTTTCTCCTTTACAAGTAATTTTATTTTTTCCCCACCAATAAGCAGCACAAAGTGTTGGTCCCTAAAACCTAGACAGCTATCAGTGACAAAATGAAGGATACTAACTCAGAAAACCTTACTCTGTTGTGAGCACAAGCATCTTTTATAGCCTAATTACAGGTTACACATGAATTAACTTTTGGACACTCTTAATGAAAGGAGATGTCTATTTTAATAACTGCCTTCCAGTCAATTCCAAGCTGATGGAAATAAGTGTTAAAGTTTAACAGATCTTTTTTGGTTTATTACTTATATCATTTTTTAAAAGTAAAAAAAATAATACCCTTTCAACACCCCAAACCCAACAGTTTTACTGTCATAAGGAAATATCATTTCTTTAGTGTAGTATGTGTATGTATAATGCTGGTACTGACATAACATAATTCACAGTGTAGGTTAAATAAAGTAAGAAAATGAATTAATGATATTGAAAATATCTCACTTTGAGAAATAAAATTGAAGGATGTTTCTGTTTCTGAATGCTGCAGATGATTCTGAATTAAATATTAATAATTAAGTCTTTTTGCACCATATGCAGATTTTTCTAATTTATTAGATTTGAGAGTCAAAGAAGAGAGGAAGAGAAAATCTTCAAGGAGAACTGTGCTCAAAGAGGTTTAGCATTTAAAGGAAAAATATATATAACTCAAGTGGAAGTTCACAGGTGTAGCTCTCTTACTACAGAGTTATGTCAAACTGGAAATCAAGTACCTGGACAAGAATTCTACCAGAAGAAAAATGTATTTTCTGTGTGATGCTAAATAGTTAATATGAGAATAAAATAAGTAAAAAACCCCCACATAAAAAAAAAAAAAGGTAACTGCTGTTTTAATTTAAATAACATAACTCTTTGGTCAATGCCATAATATTTCTCATACTTTTAATTTTTCATACATTTCATAATGCCATAATATTTCTCATACTCATAATTTTGTGCTTTGCAAATATGCATTTGAAATCATAGCACTTTTGGTTGCAGACTTGTATTGCAAAGAAACCCCAACAAAAAACCCCCATAGTCCAGTTTTGAATATTGTTTGTCTTATTGTTGGATAGTGCTGTGACTGATGTTATGTATTGCAGACTTATGTCTGAATAGGTGTGTGTTTTCAGAACATGTTTTTGAGAATTATGAAAGATATTCAAGAAGATTTGTGTCAATATAGTCATCAAAAACAGTCACTGAGTGCTTAAATTAAAAGTGAATGCAGAGAACAGTAAAACTGAATGCAGGATCCCAAAACTAAAGGAATTGTGAGAACAAGCAGGATGAAGAGTGTTTTCAGTTTCCTCCACATATATGAAAAAAGCCTGTCTTTATTAAGTACAGTGAGTAAAACATAGAAATATTTTGCTTATTTTTTTCTGACTTCAACAGCAAGGTTGACTTTCTGTGAGATCTGAAGCTGTAGAAGAAAACCTCAAAGAAGGAAACCTCTTCTACTTTAGCTTAGTGTCACCCTTCTCTGACTCCAGCTTGTTTGGCACAAGTCACATTCTGGGACAAAACATATCATGGCTGAGCTGCAACCACTCCATCAGTCTTTAATTCCAAACTGTTAAAATCCTCTGCAAGCCTTAGGCAATTTTTAGGAATTAATCCCTTGTCAGCCTCATGGTTTAACAGCTTTGGTTTTCGTAATGATATTCTCTATCCCCATGATTCATAGTAGGCAGATTGTTTACTAAACAGATTAAAAACCAAGACAGAAAAAATTGAGCCAATCCTCTAGTCTTTGTGATTACACTTAATTTTCTAAAAGGTAATGCTAAATGTTTTCATGCATTCAAAACGAACTTGGACAGATATGAGTGAAAAAAATCAAGTGAAGCATGCTAAGTACAAAGGGACCACCTTAACACTGGAAGTCCTTTGGGGTGTAGGATGTTGTAAGAGTACTCTGGAATATTATTGCTCTGGTTTTGGCCTTTTATTCTGGGGGATTACTCTGCTGTAGAGAGAAATCTGGGCAGGATGATCTGTTTTCTTTTATTCCTACAATTTCTCTTATATATGTTCTCACACAAATTCCTGCATGATTCAAAGTAATCTCTCCAGTTCCACACCAGCTTCAGATCAGAAACTTTAGGTCAATACATATAGATTTTTTGTTGCTTTAATGTTGTGAGAAATTTGAACATTCTGATTTTCAGTACTAGTGTTGCTCTTAGAAAATTGCATTAATACTGAATTGAAAGATCCTGTTGTTTAACAGAATTTTCAAACAATTTGAACCACTGTAAAAAAAATATATATATGCTGTAAACTGGTGTGAAGAGAAGGAAGTCTCCTGTGTTAATAATGTTAAAAGTGTTTGATTAGTCTATGTTGATGATACCAGATAATGTTAATGTGAGAAAAACTAAGAATATACTAAGTTGTTTAGATGTTCCTGTTCTTAGCAAGTTTTAGAGAGAGATTCAGACATGAGGAAAAAGTTATTTCACATCTAAAAATGAATTCTATCTGGTGGCTGAAGACAGAATAAATCATTAAATACATTCTCAAAAATCACTGTGATGAACTTTCAAATCCAGTGTTGAGTATTTATCTTTTTAAAGATAACTTCACAAAAGAATATGATACTAGGAATATCTTTGGTAAAGAATAGCTTTGAGATTCAGAAACTCTAAAATTTGCATGACTCTAAAAGCCACCTGAACAATCTGGAAAAGTAAACAAAATCTTTCAAAAGATACTTTGCACACAGTACTGTGCAGGGTGGTGCTCACATATTGAGTCAAACAAATAATCTTTTAAGTTTTTTTATGTAATCTGAAGAGAACACCTGTAAATGACATTATGTCTAGTTCTAGTTTTGCCCATACACTGCAATTAAGCAGTTTTATGTTACAAAGTGTGTTGTAAAACTATATCAAAATCAATAATATGAACAGGTATATCTGGGCACTTTTCTCTAAATGTCTTGGATCTAGAATTCCCACCTGTACTTCACTGCATCCTATGCTCAGCCATTAGACCACCAAATTGCAGATGAGGAGTGTTGAGCATTGGTGAATAGCTGAAAAAAAAATTTGGGTAACTCAGCACAAGGTTGCTCAGCACAGGTGTTTGTATAATTATGATGTGTTAAAAAACCTCTCTGTTCTATAGCCTTCCAGGTGCCTAGAGAGTAAATTCCAGAAGTTTTTAGCAGAGATGAATATCTCTGAACAAGGCTGCAGCAATCACATTTTAGAGGGAATATAGATATTTTACTTTCTCAGGTCAAGGCACCACTCCCTTTGAAAATGGTGCTTGCATGCCAAGTAACAGACATGATGGCTTCTTTCTCCACCTCCTTCATTAGCTGCCAGGTTAGAAAAGAACTCACCAGGCAGATTTTTAAGCAATTGCTGCAAAAAGAAGCCATGGAAAATGCTGCAGCTGAGAGAGTATCTTTAGGATCCACCACCTCTGTGCTAAAGACAGGGGAAACAGGAGTCTGAAAAATGCTTGAGTTAAAGTGTCCTGGGAATAGCAGAATGCTTGCCATTTATTTATACCAAAATGCAGTCTAATTGTGATTTTATAGATTCCTGCATATGTAGGCAGAGGCTGGCCCTAAGAGAACATTAACAGCCCTCACCTCAATAAACACAAATGATGGAGTGCAGAATGAGCATGCCAATACAATTTCTACTCAAAGTCATTTCTCCTTAGAAGTCACTATAACTAGATGAAGCTGTCTCCAAGCTATTTAGAAGACATTTAAAATCATTTAATCACAAGTAAATGTCAGAGTATTTTTGCAATCAAACAAAACCCCCACTTCTGTACCTTACACACCTTTAAGGACATTACAGAAAATCTCAAATCTTAACATGCTTCCAAAGTAAGACTAGTATATATTTTTAGCCCCATTTCACAGATGAGAAGCAGACATGCTGTAATTAGAAACCACCCAAGATAATAAAACCACTTGGGCTGAAACTTTCATCTAGCCAACCTTTTTGCTTCTGATGCATGAGAAATGACAGAGAGGGACCTTTCCAGATATTTCTTATGCCTTTCCTCAACCTGCATTTGAGCTGGAGGCTGTAATTTAGCCTTGTAAGAGTAACCTGCCAGGGCCCCTTTTCCATGACACAGGTTTTAAGCCTATTGCAGATTCAAAGCATTGCAACAAATGGTAACAAACTCCACAATTATTCTGAAAAAGCAGGTATTTTGGTATTAATGCTTCTGTCTACTAACTTTGGGCTTCTTAATTTTGATGTGAAAAAAATGAAAATAATCATTCTTTGTTCATGATTTTAAATATCTAAGAGTTCACTTTGCCAGACCAATATGTCAGGGTTTATTTAGTACTGAGACCAATCCATATTTTTTGAGTTTTTTTAGTCCTACTTTTTTGTCCTGGCTTTTAGCTGAGGAGACTGAAATGAATCTGTAATTTCAGGATATGACTGTGCCATGACTGTACATGCTGCCATAATGGTGGTCTCTTTTACTCTCTGTTCTTTCCCCTAGCTGCTTCTTTTCACATTCTTCTTAGCCTTTGCCTGTCACTGAGTGTCAGGCTATTAATGTTTTCCTAGGAATATGGGCAATGACAATTAAATATCTCTTCAGAACGAGAACAGCTTGGGCAGTGACCATCACTCTGTATTTATTATAAAGACTTTTCCCCCCTTTCATGTACATGATCTTATCCACAGCAATGTTCATTTGCTCCTTGCCCCATAGTTGATTGATACCTTGAAAACCACTGCAACTCCTGGTAGTTAGTTTTCATCACTATTATTTTAAAGAATTTTATATCACCAGAACACTTAGTCCCCTCATTATTCTCTTTTTTTTCTAGATCATTAATGTTGAGCAGTAGATATCCCAGCAGAGCTCCCTGAGGGACTATGCTGTTAAACCTCTACTTTTGTTGAAGCTGATCACTTAATCCTACTATTTAAGCTATTTATTAATTCATGAGAAGACCTCCCCTCTTGTCCCATGACAGCTGAATTTCCCATGAGTTGAGATATTATCCTAGGCCATAGTGTTTTTTAATTCTTTACAGCAACTCTAACAAAACAATTTAGTACTTAATATCATAATTCTCAGTCTTATATTATAATAATAATGTAAAAATAAAAGGAAACCATCTCCCTCCCCAAAACTCCAGCTGATAACACAAGAAAAACATTTATAATGTAAACCTTGAAAGATGTAGCATTTTAAATTATGTGGCAAAGGTTCAAAAAGGAATTTAAATTAGTTACCTATATCATGAAGGGTCTTCTTGGATGTACTCCTTGGTTATTTTTGGTTTACCAATGGGATATTTTTCTGTAAATTAGAGATGAATTAAAGTAAGACAGGAAGTTACCAGGCTGCAATATTAATGGTTGGTTCTGTAGAAATGAGTTCATTTTGGAAAACACAATTTACAGTTCCTAAAAGCTAGTAATAAGATAATTGATGCAAAGCTGTAATATCATTTGGTCCCACTTGAGAGAGAAAACTTAATATTAAAATATTTTTGACTGACAACATTGCCATTTATCTTCCTAGCAGGAGTCAAGTGAGAACAATAAAGTGAGAAAAGCTCTCTGTGCTCCATCCGTATCAGCTGCCATCATACTTAAAACAAATGATGTGAACAACCCCCAATAAGATTTTATTTCTCAGATTTTTTGGATTTCAATACCCATAGTGGAACTTCAGTAGATTTGAGAAGTTCTCTGAGTATGAGAGATTTGAGAAGTTCTCTGAGTATAAGAGTCCACTTTGTGGACTTTTAGAAAGAAAAAACCCAAATGCTTAGTAATCCCAGGTGTCACCAATTCAATCACCAAAATTAGATGACTGTTATGTAAATTATGCAAATATGAGACTCAACCTCTTCTTTCATATTTGAGGAACGAAATGTTTAATGATGTTGACATTTTTAATTATCATCAGGCCTCTGAGTTAGCTCCTAAGTGGGATCAATGTTATTACAGGTTATCTGCAGACTCTGGTGGACATTTCTGCATCACATCAGACTTTATTGAACATGTATGTGTTAGCTGTGCTTGAAAATCTGAAACAATGGACAATAAAGAAATAAATTTTCAGTCACCAAACAGATAAATTAATAGGGAACTTTTAAAAAGGTCTGCTCTTTGGTAGTGGTCAGAATCTGATCATATTATGATGAACATTTTTCCTATATCTTTTCCCATACCCCAACATTACCTTTGATGTAAGTTTCAAAAAAATATTACCAAAGTGCACTACTGGGATGGAAATTTTATGAGAAAAGGAATATCATAACTCTAAACTTTTTAATTTAAATTTATTTATCTGCCTCACATCACTAAACTATATTGTTCATTACGTTTACTTAGCAGGCAGAAAATACAAGTTAAAAGATAGGCCATTCCAAAAATTTAATTTCAGCTCTCTCATTGGCATGCCTCACAGAAATTTCCTGATAGCTAAACCTCAGTTTTTCCATCAGCAAAAGAGGGATAACAGTGCTTAACTGAATCACAAAGCCAGTGATATTATTGCTGTTGTTTGTCTATTTTGTAAGTAGATGTAATCATCTGTGTTACATAGAACTTTCTGAGAGGAATCTACCTATCTAAATAGAGATCTTAAAATCCTGAGGATTAATTAATTTATGTTTGCATAGTTCTTTGAAGCTGTGTAACACTATATAAATGTTAAATATTATCTATTCCTAACCATTGACTATAACTTTTGGTAGGTACTGCATATCTCAGTGCACACTATCACTACAGCCCAAGTCCTCTGAAACTCATAAAATTATTAGTTTTCCTGTTAATATTATTTCTGTCCTTTTCTCTAACCTTCATACTCTTTGCCTGTCCTGCTAAAAGAAAAAAACTGCCAGGTAACTACTCATAAAACCATTTCAGCCATTTTAGTCTGTGACTTTTACTGCATGAAAACTCTCCATCTTACTTCAAAGTTCAAAAACACAAACCAGCACAGAATGACCTGCATGCTGGCTTGGTGGGGAAGGGACACAGTGTGTGGCAGTGAGCTCCTGTGGGGAACAAACAGTGATTCTTATGGGACAATAGTGTTCTCCTGCATATTTTAGGGAGAATCAACAGGGTGACATTGGGTTCTTGGAACTGATTTTTATATGGTGATTTTTATATATACACTCTGGCTAGGCAACTCTCAATCCTACATTTCCTCATCAAAAAAAAAGAAGAAATAGCTATCTCTGATACATACATAAATACATATATATATATGTATATGTATATGTATATATGTATGTATGTATACACATATATGCACACAGAAAAAGTCAGTTTATCTTATTCAAACTACATAGTTTTGCAGGACAGTGCATAGCAAAATAAGACAATTGAAATCTTTAGATTCTACTTCACTAGTAGCAATAATTGCTTTCACAAACTCTCAAATATATTTTTAAAAAATTGTAATTCCAAGTTTTACTGAGCATGGAGAATTGACGGAAAGGGCATTTAGGATCCATTAATACATGACTAAGAAAACATCCCATTTTTATCCTATTTTTAAGGATTAAGTGATCTACAATGCCTAGGTCACTATCCTGCAGACTGTGGGACTGTAGAGCTGTCCACCTCTATGCTTCTGAGCCTTCAGGTCCAACCTCAAGCCCTAACTACATCCTGACTCCTTCTTGAAGTGAGATTTGGGAATTCTCCAGCCCTTTCCTCTCCTGATCAGCAGCTCCTTTCCTGGAAGGAATTTTGGGCTCAGTTGGAACTTGATGGCACATTTCCAACAGTGCCAGTCTGGCTGATTAGGAACGAGGGGCTTTCTGTGGCACACACCTATCACTGGGTATGGATTTGGTGTTACCTGCTTAAAAACAAGGAGTAAGAAGGATTGTCAGCTGCATGGCAGTGACAGAAGAAACCAAGTCATCACCTAGTGGCCTTGAAACATGGACCATCTGAAATGATTCTGTCACACACAGAAAGCTCAGGCTGGGATTGAAAAATTTGTATGCAAGATTTCCAAGGCAAGTAGAATCCAAGAGTCCTTTTTATTTCCAGTGGAAAGAGGGTGCACCCAAGTGCAGTTCCCTTTGCTGCAACTTGAGCAATCCACAGAAACTGCTGCCAATTGTCACATGAGTTTTTGACTCAGGTTTCTTCACAGGAGTATGAAATTGTCCTCTAGCAATGCTACTTGTCTATATCTAAGAAACTAAGGCAGAGCTCCTTTTTCTACTAATGCTTCTCCCCCTTGGGATCACCTTCTGACACATTGCAGAGACAGATTTCTTGGTTCATCATTTCCTTCCTCTGACAGGGAAAAAATGTCTGTTTAAAGCTTTACTCTATATAAGTCTAAAATACCAGTGCTTCATACCCTGGCTGTACAGTGTGTTTCTATCACATCCTTTCAGAAATATCCTAAAGTGTGGTTTAATCTCATGAAAACAGGTAATTTGGCCATGGGTGATACAGTGTGAAGAGTATCCTGAAAATTTTGATTGCTCCCCTTTTTATTTATCTTGGTGGGGCAGATTAGAGGTTTCACAGATGGCAATCATTCCTCACATTAGTTGTCTAGCAAGGAAGGAATGAAATCTGCTCTATAAACTTGAAGGCCTCCTTATCTCTTGCTGTAACTCAACTTTCTTTTCCCACTACAAAGTTAACAGGGCCCCAGTGAAATTCCTGAAAGCCAAGTAAAAGAGGAAGGACCTTCTTGTGTCCTGGAATAATTCTTAGAGAAATGCTTATCACATATACTGTGCAACTCAACTAATGTTTCCAGCACTAGGGTTTAGTTTAACAACATAAAACTCTTGAAGGATGCAGTTTAAGTAACTATTGATCAACACAGACTCAGGCAGAAAAAATGTAACCATTTTCTAAAATATATTGCCCTTATTTAAAAGCAGGTTGGTTTTTTTATTTTTTTTTAATTTTTTTTTCAATTAGGGATTGCATTACTTTTGAAATTTAGTATTTTAGTTAATGAATACATAAAGGAATATTAATGAACAATAAATAGGAAAAAATATTAATGTCTTTTTCTAGTAAACTGGAGGAAGAGTGTGACACATCAGTAAAAGGCAAGTAGATGTTTGTTCCTTCATTGATACTTGTCCTCATATAGCCATAACTAGATAAACTCTTCATTTATTTATTGAAATTAATGACAGATTTTATACAATTGGGATTATTATCTTGGTGGTTTGTGGGTTTTTCCCCCCTACATACCCCACTAGTATACCTTTTTCAAAATAATCTACACCCACATTTATCAAATCTACTACCACTTTATACAAATCTAACTAGTGAATCCTAGTGGCAATGTTAATAAACACCAATGTAATAAAAAATGTGCTCCACAGATTTCTTCTCTATTTAAATCCCTTTGACACTTCCTTAGTTATCTGTTTTTGCAAGCAAGCCCCTTATCTACCTTTCTTGTTTTCCTAATATCAATTGCTGTGGAAGCGAACACTTGCAAATTCCAGTTTTGAGCAGCAATTTTAACACAGCTTTTATCTGTCCTTCTGACATTTTTCCTTTCATTTCTTTTGGAATCTGTATTGCACTGTTAAAAAAACCCCATCCTTTTCAGAAAGAACAGCATTAATATATCTGCGTTCTTATAGCATTCATAGCTTATAAAATACTGGCCTTGTGATTACTAACTCCTTGAATAACCACATCCAAGTCCAAGGCATTGGAAAGAAACATGAATCATATTTCTGACTACAGCATTTCTGTGAGTCAGTGAAAGGCTGACTGGTTTATGCCCCAAAGCCCATGGATTCAATAGATGTCTTTCATTTAAATGAGTTTTAGGTCAGATCTACTAGGGCTGCACAAACACTGGAAAATAACAACATCCTTTAACTGGAGTGAGTAGCCTGCTTAACATGATGAATATCATGTACTACCTAACTAAATCTGTAAGAAGTGCCTGAGTTCTGTTGCCTGTTTAAACAAAATCAAAGGTACTTGGAGAGAGCTCAAGTGGACAGAAAGCTGCCTCAAAGTGAGTATGTTAACAGGAAAACTGAAAACATCAGTGTCACCTTTATCACTGAAGCAGAAATTACAGGGTTTGGGAAGAGATTTTTAACACTTTATCTCAAGAACATAAACGTTATTGAAAGACTTTTCTGCTTGGTCACAGATATTTTTTATGAAAGATTCATGTGTATTTTGTTACCACATTCTATTTTGCAGCATTAAAGAAAAGTGTGGGTGGGAGGTGCAGGGATGAAATCTTTCCAAAAATATCCCTTCTTTTACTTCACTTCCTGCTTTATCTGCAGACCTTGACTGTTTTGGACTTAATTTTTTCCCAGCAATTCCTTTCTCCTTGTACCTTAGCAATACCTCTGTCCTTGACTGCATTTCTGTCTTGGGATCTGTACTTTTTTATTTTTTGTGGACTAAATGTCTGCTTTGTTCATATTACTTGCAGGTTTAGAATTTTTCTGGGTCAGCAAACCTAGAAGAAATGATAAAACTTTGTCTTTGGGGAAAGCTCTGAGTTCTTAGAGCTGACCCTACAATGAGAATATCAAAGTCAGTGACAGACCAAAGGAATAAAGAAGATATTGTGAAATTGACTTGCTTTGATGGTATAATATAAAAAAGAAAATAGACGTTGAACCAAGCACAAAACACTTGCCAAAAACTTAGGAAAATCCAAAACTCAATTCTCTGGGACATTACTGAACTCATCTTTCATATTACTTTATAGTTTTGTAAAACTTTCCAATGATTTTTTTTTTTTTTGCTGATAATTTTCAAGGATGAGTTGGTCTGGAATATTCCTCTGTGCTATCTAATGGGATTAGGGATTGCCCCATGGGAAATCAGTTGAATTTTATGACTGCTGGTGGTGTTTTTTTACACTTAAAATTTTTAAGTCTATGGACAACACTGAACAAAAGTGCTTCAACTCATGGTGTGAGAAGTGGGAAGACTTCTCCAGGTTGACTCCAGCCTCTTCCACAAATTTCTTATATGCCCTGTTTTAATCTTCATTGCTATTTAGGAAATGGGGACAGGTAATAGCTTGCCACATGTGAGTAAAAATGTTCTTTAGTATAATAAACTCTTCATAAAATAATAAACTCTTCATAAAATAGGACAGTTATAAGAGTCATGAACTGCATTTCATGAGATTTTTTGTAATATGGCATAAGAAACATTCATATCCAAATTCTAAAGAGTGAACATCATGTGTTTTTCTGGAAAAAAAAAAGTAGATTTTTTTTTACCTCAGAATTTAAATTTTTCCCTCTGATATATCAGGGATCATGCAGAAGCCTTTAGGGAATGAACATCCAATAATGGGTATAAAAAGACCCAAAAACATTATCCTGAGTCATCTGTCTATTTTTTCTTCTTTTAAAGCTGCGAAAGGGAGATATACTTAGGACTGTGTGCCTTTTACATCCCATCTATATTTTTCCAATTACAGGAAAGCAAATCTGCTTTTAAGCTATCACAAGGAAAATAATTTCCCTCCACAAGATGGCTCCCACAGTGAGAAACTCCAGGCTCTGAAGATTTCTTTTATTAATTCTTCAGAAACTAATCCCAAATCATATGATTTAATCTGTCTACTTTTAGCTCCAGAGGATTGGTGTTTATTAAATAAATTTTAAAAAAGAGAAAAAGAAAGAAAAAGTTTTGTTTTCTTTTATGCTGCAATTATTCTGTGGTGCAGGATAGATAACTTTGTTATTGTGATTGCTCACAACATGGGAAAAATTTCTTGATGCCTATTTTGATTATTTTTGCCAACTGTGTATTTTTTTCTAAAAAATCTAATCCAAGTGGCCATTTCATGCCAGGGAGCCTAATAAGAACTCCCCACTGAAATCAGTGAGGGACTATGACTAAAAATCAATGGTTACATATGGTCCAAGTTGTTTTATTCTAGAATATTCTATGATAGTCTTTGGGGATATAACAGCAAAAACCAATTCTGGTTATTAGCTCCACAAGCACATCATTTTTATGATTTTTCAGTGACAGAGTTTCATGGAGCTTAGCAGATTAAAGGGAAAAGAGAAATCTAAGAAAATGTATGAAACCAAATCTGTAGAATGAAAGAGTTTTATGACTGTAAGAGTGATTACAAGCACCCTGCCTAGAAAGTTAATACCCCTTGCTCCTGATGCTCCAAAACAGTTATGTGCATACCCACATTAAAACATATCTAAAAGCTTGAAACTGTGAGAGAAGATTGAGCCACGTGGTTTTGTCTTGGTTTGCTGCTGGTAAAGAGCACTGGCAAAGGCAACAGAAATGTACCTTGGTAGAAGTGAGCCCTGACATTCTGGTTTTGAGCCTTGAGCAGCACAAACAAATGCAACCAAGTTTTGTGTACTTGTGGCTAATGAGTTTTTTTGCATACCAGCAGTACCTGGGGCTTTCCATCTCTGACAGATCTGTAGACAGAAATTGCACTTGCAATTGTGTCAGCATCTGTCTCCAAAGGAACTGTGAGGCTGAAGATAAAATCCTTGCTTTGTTTACCTGCATCTCACCTAGGCTAAAACTACATTGAGGTGCCCAGTGCTGGTGCAGGTATTTTGTTTTTAATGGCAGGAGATTGTTTTATTTTTCCTCTTCATATTTCATGAATGGTAACTGTGCAAAATAATTTCTTCCTTTGAGCTTATTGACAGTCACTACACAGGATTCTGGAAAAGGAAGTCCCACATAAAACAAAAATAAAAAGATTTCTTTTATTTTTTGTTTTGGTTTTGAAAAAAAAAAAGAAGATGCAGGCATTTGTACCTTTCAAAAGGCAGATATTGAAAATGATTGAAGGTCATTTATAAGTTCAGAAGGATTTATGAAAAAATGTGTGCTGATGTTTCCTCTGACTCAAGTTACCTTCTATTTAACTGGCATATAAATGAGCTTTAATTAACCTGTTCGAAAATGATAGAGAAATAGAGAAAGACCCAGTGCCAATTTAATAACTAATGTTCCTATTATGCATGCCTGCAGGAAAGCCTGTGGGAGAAAGAAAAAATCACTGGGCATTTTGTAATGTTCACCTTGCAAAGCTCTGTTCCCCCAAGCCTTATGTATTCAGAAATCTGTCATGCAAAAATGATGCAAATCTGTAGTTTACATAGGATGCATAACCATGGTGTTTGGTAGAGCTTGGGGAACTTCCAGCAAAACACAGTTTAATTGGAAAATGCCATTTCATTGAACCTACAATCTCTTGCTCCAGATTTCTACAGCTGAGTAAATATCCAGTGCTCTTAACAATGAATCTGACAAGGACATCAGCTTTACTGAAAACTGGAAGGCTTGGGAAGGTTTGTGAAAAATCATCAACTTTTTATGTTATTTTATTTTGTGTTTTTATTTTTTTTGTGAGTAGGAATTGTGCATTTTCTCAGGTTGGACATTGGCAGAGGGATCATCTATCACCTGCCTAGCATGGGCCTGCATTTGTAAGCACTGTGTTTCCCACATAGTAGGGGAAAGTCACAAAAACCCAAATAACTGGAGTGATGTATAATTAGTGGGGGGCTGGATGGAGTGGAGGAAAAGACAAATTCTGTTCTTTCACTTTTGTATGTGTCACAGACACATCAGCTTTTTTAGAATCCCAAAAGCTGTGTATGTACCAGACAACAAAGAAATGGGCTCAATGTCCTGAATCAGACTCTGAAAATCAGAAATATTGATTAGATGGAGCAATTAAGGAAATAAACTTTTAGTAAGATTTTTTTTGAGGAGTGTCACTGAAGAAATCCTTACATAATTTTCCCCCTAATATCTAATGATGCTGTCAATAAGAAGCCTTTACAAAGCTTAGTCTTAAAAGTGTGGAAATTTGCTCTGTGTACTAATGGATCTGTCCAGCCTTTGGATTCAAATCTAGAGGGGAATTATATGAGGGTTATCTCTGAGTTGAAAGTGCTATGGGGGAATGAGAGGAAAAAGCTATGGCAAGGGAAAAAAAAAAAAGAGGCAGTTGCAAGAGTTAAAGTATACCTATTTTGTCATAAGGCATTGTCTTATGTTAAGCAATTTATATTTTTATCCCTGAATCTGTGATACTATTTCAAGCTATAAAAATCCTCATAAAATTCATTCCTGTTAAAAAAAAAAACTTTTTTTTTAATTTATAAACAGTTTCATATTGAAAAAGAAAAACTAATGGAAATTGTAATTCATACACAAATAAAGAGAACAGAACATGACAGTTGAGAGAGTTACACCTGAAAAATTAATTGTAGTTTATGTTTTTTACCAACACCTTCTTGGACACCTCAGGCTTCATTACACTCAGACTCCAGGGAAAAGAAGTTCCTGGGTATTCTAGAAAGTACTTAATGAAAAATAGAGGTCTGTTCCAACAGTGAAGGCAGAGCTTTTTTTAAAAAAATCAGCATCTCAGTGATCTATGTTTTGCTAGGAAATATATATCTGAGGTCTTCCAGCTCCTTTTGAATCACTGGCATCTCAAATACCTAACCCTTCCAGAAAGGAAATCTACTAATATGTAGGAAGAGTTTACTGAACTGTAATTGCATATCTATTTCTAAATGAAACAGTAGATCTCCTTAAGCCATTCATCAGCTTCATCCTTGTGCAAGTTAATTGTTCACTCAGTTGGGATTACAGTTCTTCTACTAATATTTTTAGAGATGGATTAAACACTTATATGAGATATTGTGCTGGTTTTGGGTGGGGCAGAGCTAATTTTCTTCACTGGGTGTATTTTGGATCTGTGCTGGAAAAATGTTGGTAATTCAGGGATGTTCCCACTACTGCTGAGCAGCAATTGCACATTGCCAAGGCCTTTTCTGCTTCCCACCTCATCAGCAAGTGAGGGGCAGGGAGGGGCACAGGGAGATGGGGGAGAGCACAGCCAGGACAGGTGATCTCAGGGGATATCCCAGACCATGTAGCACCATGCTCAGCATACAAAACTGGGGAAAAGAAGAAAGAGCAGGGTGACCTTCAAAGTGATTTGGGACTCTTAAGTCACCACTGGACTTGAAGGAACCCTGCTCTCCTTGGGATGGCTGAACACCTGCCTGCCCAAGGGAAGTGGGGAGGGAATTCCTTGCTTTGCTTTGCTTGTGTGCAGAATTTTTTGCTTTCCCTACTAAACTGTCTTTATCCCAGCCCATGAGTTTTCCAGTTCTTTCCCTTCTGATTCTCTCCCCTCCCTGCTGGTGGGGTGAGGCTGAGCTGCTGACTGGGGTTAAACCACCAGAGCCCTTTTGGGCACCCAGCCTGGGACAAAGGGAGGCAATGACAGATGTGATTGGAATGTGCTGGGTAGAATCCACAGCTGTTTTTGCTGTTCAGCTATCAAGGGGCAGCTCCTGGGCTTGCCATGGGGCTCCTTTGCCTGACTGTGAGAGTCTGGTGCTCATTTGGGGCTGATTTTTGCTTTCACTGCTTGCTGCAGTGCTGCACTGCTGATCACCCTACTCTGCTGGGACTGGGAATGTGTTGGTGACAGCAATGGGGGCACATGACCAGTGCTTGCTGTACTGGGCAGCCAGGAGCTCCAGTGTGAGCTCCAAATGTGTCCTTTAATAGGAATTTTATGGAGTAGTGTTGAGTTAGTGAGCTGCACAGACTACAGGAGATGCCAGCAGTATCTGTTGCAGATTGAGTTCATCAGTGAATTGAGACATGTCTGTGTCTGTACAAACAGGTTCTGATGATGCCCTGAGAAGAGTGAGCTGTTGGAGAGATCCAAAGGTCCTTTATCTGTGGTGGTGGCCCTTTGAGACAAGTAACAGAGTGTGAGAGAGGAAAAGTGTTTTCTCTCAATTTGTGCTCAGTTAGAATAAGTTGAAATACATGGGAAGTATGAAACAATTTACTCTGTATTCTCCAGAGATCAATTAACTGGAAATCTTGAAAACTTTTATTAAAAAGAGGTATAACAAAGATATCCTCTCACACCACTCTTTCCTTTTCTTGTGAATCCTCTGTACCAAAGATTTAACATGTCCATAATTCCTTCATGAATTTAATGATCCTTTTCATCATACAGAATGTCACCACATCATACTTTGTTGTTATTGGCCCACTGTGTGCAGCTATATTTATATAGGTGTACACAGATAGGCATGTCTATTCCATTTATATATTTATATATTTACACACAAATGTCCTCTTTCCCCAGAATACCTCCCACAGTTCATTTTAATAGGTAGATTTATGTGGAGGGAAAAAGAATCACCACCAAATTAAAATTCCTTTATTTTGACATATAAGTCTCAGCTACACCTACAGAAATACTCTTCTTTACCTGAAAATGTTCTGCTTATCATGCATTTAACCTTGTCAATGTTCTTATGGAATGCATGAAAGAATTTGAGAAATATTAAGGTTAAAATTTTACAAAACTCTTATTATAGTTGGCTGCTTCCATTTGAGAATAATTATTCAAAATATATCAAGCTTTGAAGACAAATTATTCAACACCCAAAATTAGAAAATAAGTTAGAAGATTCATTAATGGATCTGCACAAAAATATCCAATTATTTTGCTGTTTGTTGTAAACTAGCACCTTTTTAGTCTAATGTAATAAACATTCATAGTTAACAGCTGACTAAGATAATACTAACAAGAATAAAAAATCATTTTTTTTATTTCTTTATCTTTATTCCATATTTTTTTCAGGAATAAAATTTCAAAAATAGAAAACATTTCAAAAATCGTTTCAGAAAAAAACTGCAATTTCCCCTTATCCAAGTTCTTTATTTCCGATTTTGATGTAAAGCAGAAAAGGTAATAGAAGACATTTGCTGACAAAGTAAGATCTAGGTTAGAGTTCAGAGTTGTAATAATTTGCCAAAACCACCCCCTGTTGTATTGTTAACAAAGAAAAAAGATTGTATCTGAAGACAACTGGGGAAAAAATTCAAAAACGTTTGAAATGGCTTTTGTTCCATTCATTTATTTATTTGCAGATTAATTTACAGCAACCTAAGACATACAGACATACTTTCATAGGGTAAAGGGACCTCAGGAAGTCTCTTGTCCAACCTTGTGCTAATGCCTGAGCAGCTTTGTGGTCAGTTTATGTGGCTCAGAGTTTGATTCAGACAGATTTTGGAAACCTCCAGAGAAGCTGCCTGCAGCATCTCAGGGCAGTTGCTCCAACATTTGATTGTCCTTAGAGGGAGGAAGAAAAAAATTCTTCTTATATCTGGTTGGATAATTTTTTTTTTTAATTTTTGTATGGTTTTCCATGTTTCAGAACACATTGCTATTTTTCACTGACTGATCATAAAAGCAATGAACATGCAAACTGACTCTGCAGCAGAACACTTCTCTTGCCTAGATAAATTTTAAATTGGTTGTTTGTGATTGTACTGTGTACCCAGCATTCTGTGCTTCATGTCTTAATTTCTGAGAGAGCACATCTAGAGATGGCCATAAAAATGTATTTTTGTTAAAAAATGTATTTTTGTTACTCCAGATCAATAAAAACTGAAGTACAGAAGGAAGCAGATAACTCCTGAGGACACCTTTTCTTGGAGTACAGCTTAAGACCATACAGTATCAGGAGTACAAAGATATTATTATTTATTTATTTATCCTGAGAAATGGATTGGAGCAATTAAAAGCTACTCCAGTGTTGGAACTCCTCATTAAGGATGACAACCTGGGCAAGTTCAAGAAGTTTTTCTCTCAAAGAATTTGCTGTTAACAGGAAGAAAAGCATTCAGAAGGCTGTTATTTTTGACTGTTACTGTCTGGTTTTGAAGATTTTGAATTTTTCTTGAATTTGAAGAATTTTTTTCAGGGAAGCCAGGCAGAGATGATTGCTGAGAAATAGTTGCAAAGGAACACTGGGAATTTAGTTGTGCTAGATTCCACATGAGGGTGGAACATACGAGCAATTTGGCATTAATCACAAATGTTACAGGTGGAAACTGAAAAGCTTATAACCCATCTCAGGAAGCAAAGCCAGGGTTAAACATTTGATGTGGGGAAAGGGACACTAGCAGCACCTCTCTTGGGTTATTGCAAAGGGCTCATATCACTTTGTCCAAGATCAAATGCCAAGGGAAGTCTGTAAGAACAAGACACCCCTATAGCATTAAACCTAAGAACTTTATCTTAGCCTCCAAAAATTTTTGACTCTGGGACTTTCTCAGCCTGTATCTTGATTGGATTTTTCTTCTTTTCATTTGTTCTATCACCCTATGTCGAGTCCTCAGCATTCAAAACATCCAATGCCAAGGGACATTTCTTCACAAATCATGTGAAAACCTGACATCTAGTTTGACTTTTAGTGGTCCATGCAAGGGTCAGAGGGTTTTCATACTGTGGTTTTCCAAGGCAACCTTTAGAATTGGGCCTTGAGTTTGAGAAAATCTCCTTCCAAAAGCCAAATGGGATTGCTCTACTTGAAGAAAACAACACTGCATTTTTTTTTGTTACATTTTAATGATGCTTTTTTAGCTTGGGGTGTAGAATGTATATTTATCTTGCTCAAAAGTGTCATGTAACTGATTACTATGCTGTCATGTTTTTGGCTTTAAAGATCAATTTGCTCCACCATCATCTTAGAAATTGGCCAAAAGACTTTCAATAGGATTTGTATGTGACTTATTTCTATCTGTATCTGATCTTAACAAATTACAAATAAATCCTCTACTTGGAATATATTGTTGTAAAGAGGAGCTGAGATTACCCTGACGTGTTTTCTGTTCAGAAGTGTAAATCAAATCAGCTACTCAGCACTAGGAATTTCAGAAATTGACACACTGTCATCTCCGGGGAAATACATTTTATGGCAGGTTCTCTGACACATGTAAACGTTTTGGCTTAATGCCATTATCTAAATAAAGGCATCTTCTGCTGTATTATCTCCCCTGTGATAGCTAAGAAATCCACAGGCAGCTGGCAAATATCCACATTGGAACTGTGGAGATCCTTTAGGAGAGGAAAATCTTGAGTCCAGAGACCACACCAAAGGGCACCCCAAAGACACTAAGTCCTCATGCTTAGGCAAGGGAGGATATCCAGCAGGAGATCACAATAAACCACATTTTTGTCCTTTCAGCAATGACATTGGGATTCCTGTCCTAGGAGGCTGTGGAGGCAGACAGCATCGTCAAGTCCAAAAATGAATAATAGAAGTTTGAAGGATTATCCTGAACATTATTTTACCTCTAGAAACTTTGATTCACACTTTTTTTAAGAGACAGATTTCCCCTTCTGGTTTTTTTCCCCTATGCCACAACTTTTCATCTGTGGGCTCCCTGAGCTGTTCCACACAATCCTTCATTTAAAAACAGATTACCTGCAGTCTTAACAGCAAAAAAAATACTTCTCCTGTTACTAAAGTTCCTCCCTATACAGTTAGCTCACATAGGATGTGGACATATTATTGGTATTTAAGTAAAAAATCAGTTTAATAAAAGTAAATTCATTTCATGATGCTCAGTGGTTAAGTTAGTCAAATTATTCCAATTAATTTGCCCCTTAATTTGCAATGAAATTCTATAAATAAAGAGCTATGTACCTAGACAGAAGAAATATTTCCCACTTTCATTTAATATGAAGAAGAAAAGTATTAAAAATATATGACCAAATTGATGTTAATTTTAGCATGGTTAAACAATTTGTGCTGGCCAAACCACAGCTTTAAAAGAAAGGAATTGCTGAGAACCACTAGGCAGTGGCATAATTGACTTTTGGTGGCTTCAAAAGACTGTGAACACCCCTAATAGTTTTTGGCAGTTCCAAAGGCATTTATCATGATCAATGTGCAATATTAAATAAGTCTCCTTCAAAATGAATATAAATTCAAACTGTATTTCCATCTCAGGCTTCTGGTGACATGAGGAAACCACTTGAGTTTCACTCTCATGGTTTATGACATCCCTGGAAGGCTTTGATGGAATTATAGCCTTATTAAGTACAGTTGGGGTACATTATTCCTTAAATAATTGCAACTACAAGTCATTATTCCCCCTAGAAATTAGAACTTGCTGTACTTTCATCAACCATGTAATCTTGAAGTAAGTTGGGGGGAATTTCAGCGTGGGAGGACATCTGCTTTTTAATTTCTGTCACTTCTATACGTTCACAGCTTGGAAGAGTTGTTAGCATCTAATATTAACAGCCCTCAAACTTCTTTGTCTTGCTTTAAGAAACACTATTCACAACAATTTATTTGAGTCATCACTGATGTTTACACAGGTTTTATTGGAGCAAATCAATTTGTAATTATTTTTATTATTATTTATATTTTTATCAGTTTCAGGACTAGTGCATGCCGAGCAAGTTGAATATTTCTGTCATGGGCAAGTCTGACTGGGAGGAAGATGAGTGCATGACTATTTTCTAGTTAAAAGGAGTGAACCCATCTGGGAAAAAATGCATGGTGTTTATAAGGCATGCCACTAAGATGGGAATTTTTCCTCTCTATTGATACTTTCAGTCATCACAGCCTCATCAGCTTAGTTAGCTTTGTATATTTTCTTCTTTCAACAGTTTTCACACTGCTTAGGCTTTTAAATAGAGGAAAGTATTATTCAGTGCTGCATACTGAAAAGAAAACATGTTAAAGAAAAGTCTTTAGTGTAGCACATATATCATTAAGCCTGAAGGAGTCAAGGGCTTTTATTCTCTCTCTCTCTCTCTTTTCTTTTTTTCTTTTTTTTTTTCCTTATTTTATATGCAACTTTGAGGATTATGTCAGGTAGGAAGATTTCTGCACCCTGTTCTCTCATAACTTTTCATACCATAAAAAATATCTAGTTATAACAAAGAAAAAATAAAATTTGTCACCACATTGAATGACTAATATAAAATTTAGTGGGATTGTGAAAAAGATGGAATCCCTCTTTTAAGTGAGTCTTAGAGAAAGAAGAATCCTTGGTTACTCAGAGAAATTTAAAAACATTTATTTGCATCTCCAATAATGGATTAGAGAGTGTGCTAAACAAAAACTTTGAAGGATATATTTAAATTCTAAGATGTTATAAGTATTTTGGAAGAGGTTATATTTTTATGAGTATAGCAATCTTGTTACATCCATGTGAATACTTCTGTCTTAAAATCATATTTTCTATCTTTTATTAATCAATGTTACTATTTCAAATGACTTTGGTAATACATTTTAAATTTAAAATTTTAAGAGATGGGCACAAATCTCTGAAGGATTACAGTAAAAATGATATTTATCAAAGATGAGATCTTAAAAATGTAGCATATTTAGCTTGGCTAGATTAAATACTATTTATAATTCAAGTGCTTACAAATAATGCAAACACTGCCAGTGGAGAGGAGGGGGGGTTGAGATTGAATTCTTTTTTAAATGGAATAATATTTTAATTCACCTTGAGGGCTTGTTCTTAAATAAATGGTGGCATGAAATGTTATGAAGCAATACACACAAATGGGCTGCTGTTTAACATCCATGAATGGTTTGCAGATGTTTCCATGCTGGAGATGGTTGGCTCAATAGAAATGATGTGTTGTGCCTGATATTAGAATTATATTGAAAGACAGATAAGTACAGCACAGAAATTAATGCATTGCTATGGTAATGTAAAACTTTGTCTTCTTCTATTAAGGTAAAACAAATGTGATTAAAAGAATTTTTCTAATATGTACAACTCAAAAATATTTTACATCAAGAAGTACTGGGGTAATGCCAGAACCATAGATAATGTATAAAATCCAGGGAAAGTAATGATCCATATTAAATTCCATGTGCCAGCTATAAATATCAACAACACAGAAAGTAGACATGTTTTATCAGTTGCATCCTTTAAATCTGATTATGCACTGCTTAGTATTATGAATGCACATAAATTTGCCTTTCAAGACTTACATGTTTTAGATCTAAAGCCCCCAACAAAAGCATGCTCAGAGTCATGGGGAACGATGAGAGGTAACAGGAAGTATTTAAAAGGAACTTTTCTGGTTATGGTAGATTTTTTATTTTTAAATGCAATTAATATGTTAGAAAAATTAGACATATAAATACCACCAGATGCTCATAATATATCTTCAATAACAACACACAAATGAATTATATTTGGGCAGGCAGAAAACATCCTGAAGGCAATACTCACAGGACTGTCATGGGGAGAGCTGTAATGGATAACATTTTTGGGATAGATTACTATGATTTTATGTTTTCCACAGCTCCATTTGTCAGTTTAAGTTTAGCCTCTCTGAAATTCCATTGAACTAACTGATAAGGTTGGGTAACATATATTTGTAATTAAAAAAAAAAAATAAACAAATACCCCAATTAATTGAGATTTCACTTTTTTAATCTAATTGTGGTAAGTCAGCAAAAAAGGGACACTAAGGTCACCATGACATGAATATTACCAGAGATGTCAAGGACCCAAGTCCAACACTTTTTTTCCATAACTCAACACAGAAATAGAACTTGGTCTTGGTCTGAAATATGTGACCAATCTACGATGTTATTTGCTTTTCAAACTCTTTCTCTTACTCTCCCATGGTACTTTGAGAACATTTAATTAAAGAAATATTCATCAACAAGTTTTCTGTGCATACCAGACTCTTAACATGGATTTTTTGTAGGGTACAGTCTCAGACTGTATTTCTTTTGCTTGTTGGGGAGATGTAGTAAGACATCAATTTACTTTTACTGTAGTCTGGCAGAATTTATGAGATTATTGCTAAGTAACTTGCTTAGGGAGGGGATTTAAAGGATGGATGGATGGGTGGATGGATGGATGGATAGGTTTGAGCAACAGCAATCCCCCAGGGCTGCCTTGCCAACTTTCCCTGTTATCTAAACATTCAGCTTTCACTAAAACCTATCTCACTTTGTGATTCTGAAAGACAGGTAACTTCTATCATTGGCAATCTCCTTCTGCCAGGCACCAATGTGAAAGCTCTTGCAGGCCTTTTAGTTCCTGCCCATGCTCGTGCAGGCTTTTTACTTCCTTTTGTGCCATTAACAATAAACAGATTTGCTGGTTTTTAATTACTGAGAATAGCATATTTTGGCAATGCAGAGGAAGAGGTCCCATGGTTTTATGTTCCTGGAGTGTTATAGGGTTCCTAAAGAACTGCAGCTTTCCAGGAGTACTTATAGTAGGTTTCATACAATTACAGGGAGAAATTACAGCTTTTCAATTTCCAAGTGTCCCTTTCATCATTAAAGTTTCATCAGAGTCCTGTATTCTCCAACTGAACTCATTTTGCAAAGTAAACACACAAAAAACCCTCCCACCTTTGATTCCACACTGTGGTTTGCTTGCATATGTGGGTAATGCATGGCAAAATTTCTCCTATTGCTTTGTGCTAAGGTGTAAATATGAAAATAATGTATTTAAACATTTCAGTACTGATGTACAGGGTATGAGTTTAACATCCTGCACAATAAAAAAGTGAATTTGAAACAATTGGTGAATCTCAGACATAGTGATGCAATTATACCTTTTATTTCTTTTTTAGTTTAGCATATGGTTCCATTATGAACACTGTTAGTAGTTTTCAGCTTTCTTCACTAAATTAAAATAAAACAAACCCCCCCTAGAAACTGCATACACAGAGTTGACATTGCCTCTTGATCAAGGAAAAAAAATATTTTACAATAGTAAGATTCTAAAAGCTTCTCTGGTGATCTGCTGTTTCTGCCCTTGGCTGAGTGAGGGGTCCTCAGCAGAGAAGCTGAACAGAAACCCAGCTCTTGTCCACTGTGACCAGGAGTGTGCTCAGCCAGACATGAGTTACCCTGTTGGAGGCAAGAACTGAAAGAATCTGATTTCTCTGGAAATTTATTTCAAGAATTTTCAGTCTAAGTATGTATTGATATTCTTAAAAATGTGTACTAATGGTTAGTTTAGGTTACTATATCATTAATATATGTAGCTTCAGTGGGCCTGCTGTAAGATTTTATATACATAATGCACATATATATGGGTAAATACAGAAATATCACTTCACTATTTAGAATTCAATCTTCAGCTGCCAATTTTCTGCCATGTCTGTATCTATTCAGCGGGTTGTGACAATGCTAAAGAAAACTGTAGACTACAAATCAAAATTATTTGTAAAAACTTAAAACTTTGTAGAATTTAGGGATTTTTCAAGGTGATGAACTAATGTGAATATTGATATGATGTTAATGTTTTCATTTAAACTTTTTGTAACTCAGTTCTGTTTAGCATTTTACTTTATTAGACACATCATTGAAATAAGTTCCCAAAAAAACCTCTCAACCTTGGTGCATCACCATTTTCTTTAAGATGCATTTAGGAAACGTACATTTAAGCCATAGAATCGGCTGGATTTGGGAGCCAAAGCGTAATTATGAGCATATAGTGAATAGAGGTTCACTTTATATGGGCTTTTTTGTTCTGTGAATATCTGCCTCTCATCAACTTTACAGAAAATTGAGGGCAAAAACCAATGCATCTAGGCACAGAAGTCTAGTGGGTTGAATGTAAGCAAAAATAAATACTGAAACAGTGGCTACCTACAAAACTCTTGACAGTTTTTATTTTTAAGTTACCTGTTATGTTTGTAAAACCTTATGATTCTGAAAAGAAAGAACAAAAGTGCTAAATCCAAGTTAGCAGGGAAAATATAAAAATGTTATTGATGCTATAGCTAAAGAGGGAATAAAATCTGCGTAATAATATCCATATTAATGAATTAATGTGAAGAACTGTCAGAACAGGAGAAATCTTTATATGGTTTGGAGGGAACCACACAAAAAGGTGTGGTTCCCTCCAAATCTGTAGATCTTGGCAAATTTTCATTCAAGTGAAACTACTGTAGATGGGCTGATCCGTCTCCTGAAAATCTCTCCATGCTATCTTTTGGATTTAAAAAACTTCACAAGGACTGTTCTACTTATGGCATCACTTTGGAAGCTGACATAATTAAATGAGGCTTGCAGAGAGGAAGGTTTGCTTGTTGGTTGGTGGTGGTTTTTTTTTTCCTTGTGAGTTCTAATTCTGACCTACTTCCCACAGGTGTTTGGAATCTGTCATCAAGTTTTATGCTGAGTTAGCATTGTTAACTTCAGTGAAAATGTAGTTCCTAAAAGATCTAGAAATCACAGCTGTGCAGTACCTTGGAAGGGCATCACGGGCCTCCTTGTACATGAATAATGCAAAGTCTAGTCCTGGAAGTAGGATTGTTTTCCAAATACCATAATAATATATTAATTCCTTTCTTTATTTATGTAAAATGGGGGGAGGGGGGGGTGAAAGAGGGGTTTAAACAAAAAATTAGAACAATTGGTAATCAATTGGTAATGGGGTAGAAGACTGCACTTTTCAGTAGTCTGTTTATCCCCACAGTTGCAAATTTTCCGGTGCCAAATTAATGCTGAGCTCTTTCTTCTTTTGTTAGGCTGAAATTCCTGCATTACAAAGGGGAAAAAATCAAACTGAACATTCCACTCAGTATGTCTGAGAAAAGAGTTTAAATATGGTGTGATTTTTTTTTTTTGAGATTAAAATAGGAAAAGTATGTATTTTACTTAATGGGAATGATTAGAATAGTTCCAAAGAGCACGGTTATTGCCTGGCATAGTGTCATGTTACATATCTCATGTTTGGAACATCTGAAGTCCTACTTTATGGATCCTGTTAGCAGGGAATGTAATGTTAAGCAATATGTTTTAATGGAGTTGCTGTTGTGCTTCTCTAATGGGAGATTATGAAATTATAATTAGTGTAATCCTGTTTGTGTTACATAAAATGACAAAACTGCCATTTACTTCAGTAGGAACGATATTAATTATGGTGTTCCAATTAACCTTCTCCATCCCTCTTTTAAACTTGCTATTCTCAAATAACCACATAATGCTTTACAGCTGGCAACAGAGACTGGGGACAGATTAAACCAAATACAAGAAGCAGAGGAAGTTGATATCAGTTAAGAGAGCAACTCTTGTAGAGGATCCTTAGAAAAGGAAGTTAGAAAATAGGCTAAAATGAAGAGAACATGAAGGGGGTGTATCCCGTTTCTCCCAGCCTTTGCAACATCTCTGAGGGATTGTACTGATGAATTGTGCACAAATGTGTGTCTTGCTAGAGTCAGCAAACAATTTTTGTGAAAAATGTAATGGATGGGGAGTGACGCTGCTGAATGATGATAAAAAAAGGAATAAAAAGAAGCGAGACACCATTATTGATCAATATGGCAATGTTACTGACCCTGCTGCTAAAGTTAACTTGCTATTCAGAAACTTCTATTCTGAAGAGAGTAAAAGCAAAGTTGTAACTTGCTTTCTCAGTACTTGTAGAGGGGAAAATCGTTTATAAACTTAGCAAAAAGTTAGGAATTTTTACTTCAGTTTTTCTTCCAGTAAAACCAGATTTTTTTTCTTGCAATTTTCAAAAGGAACTGTGTACTGTGGAAAACAGATGAAATGCAACATGTACTTGGTGTCTGTGAACACTGTGATTTGGTCTTCATCTCACTCACAGGAATATATTTCCTCTGATGTGCCTTTTTTTTAATTTGGATCTCTCTTAAAATTTGATCCATACCTTTCAAAGCCCAATGTACCGTAGGATCAATAGGGTATTAGAAATACAATATCCTGTTAGGATGGAATAGCTAAAGACATATTAAGGAAGAGGGTACATGTAAATCTGTGTGCATTCTCTATTTTGACAAAGCCCAATTTAAATGAGCAGTGAACTGAAGAGTTGCCAAAGCACTGACCTCTCCCACCTCATCACCAGAGAAACCATGAGGTCAAATCACACACTGACAAGAAAATCGAGCTTGGCTTTCACCTGAGCATGAGAACACTCATCTGCAAGGAGAGAGAGTCTCAACCCTATGAATATTTATGCATTTTGTACAATTATTGTTGAATACAGAACACGAACCTTCATTAGTGCAGGAACTGAAACCCCACTTTTCCTCATCCTGGGTAACTGCACAAGTCATTAGGCTCCAAGGTCACATCCAGCCCTCAGTGAAAGATTTGTTTCACTGTACCATCCTCATTTTGGATAGTATCGTGGAATGAATATTTTACTACACCATCTAAAATGTAACAACATCTGCAACAGCAAAAAGGAGCCTGCACTATTTTGAATCTAAAATCCTTTAAATTCATGTATTTATTGTATTTTTTTCATTTATTTTTTCAAAAATCCTTGACCATATCTATTTTAGTGTCCTAAATTGATTATTGGAAAATGTATGTTCTTCAATTGCCCGTAGGTTTTATATTTTCTTTAATTATCAGTGTCATTATTTAAATCTGAAAACGCATCACACATCTATATCAAACATTTATCTATAGTCTGATTACATATTTTATATATATTTATTTAAAAAAAATATATATATATGCACAGTATATAGTCTTGGCACCATGGTTCCATGAGGACTGTGAATTCATAAAAAGTAAATTACTTGCCTCAGAAGCTGCATTCTTGCTGAATAAAAAATGCAGGGCCAAATATACTTGATTATGTAGTTGCACACTGAATCTTGTCTTTATTCAGAATCTTATTTTCACAGAAATTAGCTGTAACCTTATGCATATCACCACTACTTTTCATTAACCTCAGCTTCCTTTGAAATATTTTATTACCCTATTTCAAGATGTGAACTGAGGTTACTTCAGGTATCATATTCCATATTTTGGGGGATTTGATTAACATTTCAGCTTTAATATATTTAAAAGAAGCAATAATCATGCAATATTTCCCTTCTATTTTAGTTACCATGTGTTAACCATTGATTAAATATGGAAATTTAGACTAAATTTCTCTTATGACTTGGTCTCTTCCTTTTACAAACAGTTTAGGAATCCCTATTTTTTTATTGCTTCATTCAAAAATCAATTGTCCGATTTACTTTTAGGCATTGTGATGAGAGTTCAGAAAAAGTTACCACTAAAAGTACATTTGAGAAAATATATATACATGCCTCCATTCATGTATGTTTGTATCAATGCTTCTATTTAGAAAGTAATTTAAAGTAAAATAAAATTAGTGAATAGATTTCATTTTCCCATCTGCACTCATAAAACTTCATATTAATACTTCTTCTGAGTCACGGTTTGATAAAGGTTACATAGGGATGAAACCTTTTTGATACAAGAATAATTTGAGAAACTTCTAACCATGGTTACTTTTCTCATTTGAAAGTAGCTTAGATAATTTAAAATGCCAAGTGTACATGCACCTTCTCTTTTACTACTATCTGAAATACAGTGAAAAGTTTTTGTTTCATTATTTCTAACCTAGGAGAACTGGAAGTTTTTGTCTTTCATTAAATTAATCTCCCTTTTCTATTATAACCCAAAGGTTTGCTTTTCAGATCTGGCACCTAATATCATTTATTCCAAAACTGATGAGTGTTGTCCAATTACCTATTCTTCCACTTGAACAGTAATTGAGTTCTGCTTAAGAACTCTTATGCATTGTTTGGAGAAGCCTGATGGAGCTCTAAAACATTCCTCAAGGACAGTAACGAGGCTCTGTGTTTGTGGGACTGACTCACAGGTAAAAAGAGAATTCTGAGCTACATTTTATCCAAGTGCCAGGGACAGCTGGAAAGTAAGGATTTGATTCTCCTTGAACCTATTTTGCATCATACTATTCATGTGACTTATGTATCTAAAGACAATCAGGACTTTTGTGTTTGGGAGAGCAAACTCTTCAGAAATTTACAGGTGAAATCAAATCCCTCCACCCCAAACCCACAGAAAGTGAGGTAAAGCAGGACAGGGTATGGTCCATTACAATACTAAGTGTTGCTCACATTTATTCCTTTCCCTTCCAGTTGGCCAATGTAAGCTGCTCTGACAGCCACAGATTTTCTTCTTGCCTGTCAGTAGCTACACTGAAAGCTGCAGGACTAAACTGTGTAAAGAAAGCAACCCTGTCCATTTCCTCTGACAGGTTATTGACACACTTAATTACAAAGGTTATTAGGGGTTATAAATATGTAGCTAAATGTTTCAGGTGCCATATTTCATGAAAGTTAGACATGACTTTGCTAAAGGCTCTAAAACCTAAAATAAAGCTAAAACTGCTTTATTGTCCACTGGTCTTTTGACACCAGGCATGATGTCCAACAGCATCTGTGCTGTCAGTCAGTCTTACACAGAAATTGTCATCTTTCTTCCACAGTGGATCACTGACCTTTCACTGCATGAAGGGGATTGACATGACAACATACCTTCTATAATTTCTCACAATATATACTTTTTTGCTGCTGCAGACATATTGACCTTCTAATCACACAGGCTTGGCGCTGCTGGCAGTATAACATGGTCACTACTTTTGTTTCCTGTTGCCCTTTTTAAAAACATATTCCTTTCACGCTTCACACAAAAATATTTAACCATCCAATTGTTTGATAGGTGGGTGTACATTTCATAAAATACCATATATACTCATGTTAACATTAATATTATTAAGATTAATATTTATTATTTAATAAAATTGTGATTCTTCCCACCTTCCCCAGACTAGGAGGAATCTCTGCAGCTGCCCAGGGTTTTGTGCTGAAAACTGGAGCTGGTGATGAGATGATGAGTTTTCAGGAGTGGTTCTTCAGCCAGGCAAAAGGGCAACCTTAAAGGCAAGGAGCATAGAAGCAAGAGCTCTTTGCACAAATCTCTCCCCTGCAAATTTTTAATCTGTTTCCCACAAAATATAACAGAGGAAAAATGTGTCTTCTGTAACATATAACAGGATGATTAAAAAGGAAAACTTCAGAAAAGCTCTCTATCACTTTGAAATTGTATGGATTTTCAGAGTTCCTATTTTGTTCCTTTTTAAAATCTGCAGACTCTTACCAGAAGACTTTCTGAGAAAGGGAATGAGATAATTTGAGCCATTTGGCAAAGACATATTATTAAATTATTCTGCTCTAGCCATTTGCATTATCTCATCTAATGATTGTTGATTTCTTTTTAACCTCACACCCAAAATTCACCCAAGAATACTGTGCAAGATATAAACTAGTTTTATTAATGTGGTGGAAAAACTGACTAGTAATCTATTTCTATTATGCATTTCTCTATTTTATACTGTATGATTATTAATCATTATCCATACATTTGGCTCTTTGAGTAGTTGACAGGCATTTGTTACTCCTGTTAATAAACTTTCAGATGGTCACTTCTCTACTAGAATAACCAAATGAGGTATTCAGTTATGTGTATCTCTGCTTCTTAGTCATGAGTGCTCTCGAGAGGAGTGGCCCAAATAACTTATTTTAAACAGTAAATTTCTATGATTCTGAAAATTCCACTTAGATTCTCCTGAATGAACTGTGTCATCTATACACTGCCATTTATCAAATGGCTCAGAATTTTTTTGTCAAGATGTCAACAGAGAATCTAAAGAAATTAATTTGAAGCAATACTTCCATTTCAATGTACAATTGTATTGGGTTGGGGTGGGATAGAGTTAAGTTTCTTCACAGTAGCCAGCATGGGGCTCTGATTTGGATTTGTATTGATAATATTTCCTTACTGCTGAGCAGGGGCTCAATACACAGAGCCAAGGCCTTTTCTGCTTCTTACATCACTTCAGCAATGAAGGCAAGAAACTGGGAAGGGACCCAGCCAGGAGAGCTGACCTGATCTGTCCCAAGGGATGTCCCATATGCAATCATGCTTAGCACACAAGGAAAGAGAAGGGTGGGATGTTTGCAGTGATGGTACTCATTTTCCTACGTCACTATGATACGTGTTAGAGCCCAGTTCTGCTAGGGATGGCTGAACACCTGCCTGCCCATGGGAAGTGATGAATGAATTTCCCATTTTTCTTTGCTCACGTGCCTGACTTTTGCTTTACTATTAAAATCCACCCACAAGACTTCTCACTTTCACCCTCTTGATTCTCTCTGCATCCCACCAGGGAAAGCGAGCGGCCGGGTGGGGCTGAGCTGCCAGCTGGGGTAAGATCATGACAGCCATAGATGTGCCCCAAAATTTTAACTGGATAATCCTGGTACCTATTGTTCACTTGCCTGAGGAATTTATTTGTCATCTGAGGCCTTTGAAGCTGTTCATATTTATGCCAAGTTCTGCTAGAGGCAGCAAAGTTTCCGGATGCTGTTGTTTCCATCCAAGCTGCCGCATCTTGAAGATAAACAGGAAATGCACGTATGTGTTCTCCAGGATCTGTCATATGTGAGATGTAAGCTATGTCCCCTTTTCTGGTGTGTAAATATCCCTTATGAAATATAACACTTTATCAGGTTTTACTTTGTTTGAAAGGGTTTTCAGAGAAGTTGGGGAGGGAAGCATCTTCTCTGCATTTTCTCAGTCATCAGCTTTTTCTTAAAAAGCTTTATCCTTATTAGAACTAAAGCTTCTTTATTCCTTCACAGCTCTACAGAGGTTTCTTAACATAAGAGACAGTCTTATTTTGAATTTATTATTGTTCCTCTACTATCTGGGATTGATTTTTCTCTTATTTTAAACTTTTTTTTTCCATGCAAAGTAATTTTTCAGCATCAGGGGAGCAGTATAGCCAAACATTTTGCTGGTGGGTAATTCCAAGCATAGCATAAGGGCTTTTTGCTGAACTTGTACATACCATATTTTTTAAATTCTCCTTTATTTCTTCCACAATCTACTTACTGTGTTATTTCAGTACACCTTGTGCTTCCTTTTAAGAATACTTATTTGACTAATCATGATTTCTTTCTAGTCCTATTTATTATCCTTATTGAGACCCTGATTTAGTTTTCATAACTAAATATCAAACTTAAACTAAACTATACTGCTAAATTCTTTTGATTTCACAGACTAGATTTATGAATCAAGTCTGCAGTTTTATAATTTCCCATTTAGAAGCTGCCTTTGGTCATTTCATTTTTCACAATCTTCTATCCAGCTGATACAGTGGATATCAAATTTTGTTGCCTTTTCTTTCCTCTGTGCTTCTATCCTTTTCTGCTTTCTTTTACTCCCACTTCCAGCTTTAAAAAAAATAAAAATTCTTGTATACATTTAAAAAATGCTTTTCTATTATTTTATTAGCACCTTACCTAGGATTATGAAGTTTCCAGTGTCCATGATCAAATAATGAAAAATACTTGCCTTTGTTCAGTTTCCTTCAGCTGTGGATGTTTGCACCATAAGATAATTCTGTATCTAACATACTCTAATCTTATTGTATTGGGTTTTTTTTTCCCCTTCCTTGTTTTAAAAGATGGAGTCTTTGAGGCATATATGATCTATCCACTTCTAGTTGTCTTTAATAGCATAATTATAGACCTATGATTCATCTAGTTTTGGCACATTAATGAAGTGAACTGCCACATTAAGAAGAGTAGATATTATTGGGCTATGTTCATTGTAGGTATCCTCCTACTAGAAATAATCTCTAGGAGTTTTTATTAGTAATTAAAAGATGGTTCAATTCAGAATTATTCTTTTTTTTTTTTTATAACTGTAGAAAAACTATAGTATTACTTCAAATAAATGTATGGAATATTCATAAATATAGATAGTATCTCCAAATCTGTAAAATATATGTGCATGTAACACCTGAAATAAAAAATCTGAGTTTTGAATTGCTTGGTTGTTTAGCTTCAACATATTTCTTTATAGATGCAATATACAGTTTTCTAAATTTAAAAGTAAGCCTCCCAAAGCTCCTCCTTCACATGTCAAATGCTCTATCATTTGGCTGAAAACCAGTAAAATGTTTTTTGCAGTGCTGGGGTTTCAGCACTACTTTCATTACAGACTTCTGAGAGGCAATCCTACATAATTGTCTATGAAGAGACTGAGTAGAAGCAATTAATTCACTAATAATGTCAGCAGTCAGGGTCTTTTAAAATAGATCCCAAACCACCAGAGGAATAAATGCCGATATCTGATACCTCTTCATCCTACACTCATAAATTTTCTGCAACAAAAAGTGGAGGACTATTGAATTATTCTGTGGGTCAAATCCAGACCAGCAAACTAATGCAAATCTGTCATTAAGCACATGACTACCAGCTCTCAGGACTTGGACATTACAATAATTTCATTTGGGGTGGTAGGTTCGAATAACTTTTTCAGTTACAAGATTTTTGTCCTCCAATTCTGTGAATAATCTACTTCCTCCTGCAATAGGGGCTTGGTGATTTTCCAACTAAATGGGTGCAAGAACCCAAAAGTCAAAAAGAATCCTTAAATTGGTTTAGGATTCTGTTAATTTATGAGCCAATAACTATTTCTAAATAAAAGAGTCAAAAAAAAAAAAAAAAGGAAATAAAAAAATGAAAAAAGGTCCCTTGAGATAAAGACCAAAGTGAGAAATGAACCATGGGGGTTTAGGGGTAAATATTATTATCTCAAAGGGAAAACTAAGGAGTCTTCAGGTAAAGAAGATTTCAAAATTAACAAAATCCCCTGGATGGGATGATAAGGAACCATATGATGGATTGTTTAGCATCTAGGGAGACAATTAACCACTCCATCCCCCCTTAAATGCATATGTGAGGGATTGAAGCATAAAGGGTGAAAGGGTCTATTTCCCTTCCTCACACATCAGCTGTCATTTTGGACTGCCATTGCATCCATTTACCATTTTTCACTTTAACAAGTGCACAAAGATGAGTAACACAAACAACTGAACTGAGGCTACAGTGTTCTTGGTAAACAACAAGTGTACTGGAATTGGGCAATGTTTGTTTCTGTTTCTAAATAAATATACAGTAGTGGCTCTGAGCTTGTTGGTTTGGTTTTGTTCTGTTTTTTGTCCCTTTCCAGCTCAATCACCATTTCCTCTGCAAAACAGGTGAAGAAACTCTACTTAATAAGTGGGGAAACTGATTGACACTGATAAGTAAGTGAATAAACCAGAGCAATATAATGCAAGCCATGCTGTAGCAAGAGACAACCTCAGATGCAATGCATCAGAGAGCTGCTTTGTTGGGTTTAGATGCTAAAAGAAATTTTGAAACTACTAGAAAAAAGCAGCCTAGGGGATTTCTATGGCTCTTGCTGCTTCTTTTCCTGTTCGTGTCTTTGAAGAGAATTTCACCACCACACACCTGGAGCCATTTTCAGTCTCGCTTCTCTGCTCCCAGAGCTGTGTGTGAAGCAGCTGGGCAGACAGGGAAAGGGAGGAGCTCTTCTCCCACCACCAGCTCCCCTCTCAGCTGGGAGCTTGCTTACACAGCCCTTTTGTGCATCTCAGGAGCTGGATTATGGAAAGGTAAGAGTGATAAAAGGTTGCTTGCTTTTGCAAAATATTGGCCATGAACGTTTGTAAAGATTCAGTTCTGCATTCTGAAGTATTTCAATTCTGAAATGATTGTAATTTCAGTGTGTCCCTCTATTGCTTCAGACCCAGAGCAGATTTATTATTAGAGGTTAAAATAGCTCAGAAGCAGATAGGATTTGCATTATGCCATTGGAACAGATTCCTTGGCCATTCAGTATTGAGAAGCTGAAGCACTGATGCTCCTACCTGTTTTCTGAGCTATGAGCTCTTCTTTCTATCTAATGTCTGTTAGAGCTTTTGTACCACCTCCTGCTGTAGTTTGGAATACAATAGCTTCAGCTGAAACAAAATTACTCTGAAAATAAAAATAAAAGCACCAGAATTGAAATAAAACAGGACAGAAGATTTTTATTCCACTGTAGGTGGCATAAAATGTTTAAGCTTGTACAGTGCACTTAAATAAGGGTTCATAGAGACTCATTACTTTTCTTGATATTATAAAATAAATACATCTTAGAAATACTCAGATAGTGAACAAGGACAACCAGCAGCTACTTTGAATGGACTGCAAATACCTGCCTAAATAATTCTTCTAATCCAGCTAATATAAAAATACCCATTTGGTAGCAGGAGAAAATGCTTACACCTGCTTATATGACATCTACAAGTGTTTGAGAATTTCATTTCTAGTTCTTGGTCTCTTCAGCTGCAAGTTAAAAACAGCCCAGCAAACAAGGACATGACAAAATAGGAGCATTCAGGCTGTGTGGTGTAGAATAATGAAAGCAATTTAGATATATCTGAGATAATACCACATTAACTGCATTAGTGAAGCATTTTCTCCCATAACATAATCTGCCAATGATGCTCTTTAACTGACAGAATAAAGCTTCTTGTCAATTTTATTTTTGCATATACATATTTTCTCTAACAATATGTTCTTTTCTTCTTTGTGAATTTATGTATTACATCACAGCCTGCACTCTTAACGCTCCCTTATGAAAATTCAGACCATTCACATGCATTTCATCTGAGCTCTTTCACTATGCCTATTCAGAGAGCTCTTCCATACATCTACAACCTGCTTTGAGACAATCAGTGTTCCTCTGGCAGGAGAACTCCTGAGACTTGCAGATGTAAATATATGAGGATATCTGACTACTGGAAGGAGAGAAAACCATGCCATAGCTTTGCCTGCCTTGTACCCAGGTTGGCTGAAAGGCCAGGAACCTATATCATGTCCCATGTGTTAAACCTCTTTCTACACCCTAAAGCAATGGCTGAAAACAGTTAAAGTAAATCTGCCTGGAATCAGGGACTCGAGATCTCCTGACTTGAAGCAAGGAATTGTCTTTCCAGTGAAGACTGGGAGAAGAGTCAGTCTGGGAACTGAGGCTGAGGGGTGCTACCTCTTCACAATCACTGAAGATCTGCACTCAAGCTCTTCAAATACTATGAATTCTTCGAGAGAAATCACTGAAGACCAGTTCCTCACATTCCCCCCATGCTTCATCTTAGGGCTTTGGAAAATCCTTGCCGATGACTATTGAAATAGCAGGCTGGATAATTCTTAAAAGCTCTTGTGCCCCTATCAATGGTGCTTTACTGTAAAGGCAACATTGGCAATTCCAGTAAATCACTCAGAATTACCTGTAATATTGTTCTCATACCTCTTCTTGACCCTTGGGATGCGTATGCCCATTGTAATTAAAAAAAAAAGAATGATGCCATTGACAAAGCCTTATAGAAATATTAGCCAAAATTAGGATGTGCCACTTAGTTCTTCCTACAACATGTTTGCAACACAACTGGTGTGAGGCATGCCCTGAAAAAGAGCCTAAGATTCTATGCATCAAGGAAATGCCATTGGGAAAGATCTGCAGCTGTGAGCAGTAATTGGTAAAGTGCTATCATCAAAGCCCACATGGTCACATATGCAGAGGGAGATTCATAGCACATCAAGTGTAAAATGAAAGCTGTGATATAGCAAACATGAAGCCAAAGAAATATTGGTCAATATGCTGAGGCTGGTGGCTGAAGCAGTCCCCAAACTGTGTGTAACTTTGAAAATAACAGGAGAAAACTGGAAACACATCCCCCAAACAGTTGTTCTAGTTAGTGGAAAAAGCTGATGTAGAGAAATATTCCACAGAAATGAGGTGCAGATGCTGGATCATTATCAATGAGTAATATCACAGTGTCAGTGATCTCACAAGCATGAAAGTGATATACATCATCACTAATCCCTATGGATTTATTATGTCACATGGTCAGTCTACATTCCTCCATCTCCATCAGGCAAAGGCTGTGGACACTAAACAATAAAACTGATGTCCTTCAGTCACAGTGAATGGATGAATGAGGAACACAGATCAGTAGCATCACGGAGTATAATAGTGGATTAGTAGGCTAAGACACATGAAATATGTCCTGGTATAAAATATTAAACTAATTATGAAGAGTGGTTCTGCACAGCCAACACCAGATGCTTTGATTCTGGCTACTAATCTGTTTGAAACACAAGGCTGTGTGACATGTAAGTGTGGTCCTGCACACTGGCAAGGTGCCCAGAGACTGCAAACCTGTGATAGAATGGTGAGAATGAGAATTTCTCACTCTTTTTTTTTTCATCTTGCTTTAAATGGTAGCCAGATAGTCCCCTCCCTCTTAATTTATTCTGCTACATGTTGAACAAAATTAAGGGTGTGCCCCTAAAAGAAAAGAATTCTTCAGGTTTTTGGAAAGAAAGAAAAATATCATCAATATCAACCTGCCCACTGGCATTTCAAGCACCTTTCTCTCCATCAGCAGAGAGGGAGCTAATATTTGGAATATGTGTGGAGATCCCTAGGTGGCTACAGGTAGGATCCCTTTTTCCTTTGTAGTTCCTTTGCTAAATTAAGGAATGAGGAATAACTGACCTGGAAATTTCTTTTTCAGTGATATCGAGTGGAGTTTTCCATATTCTGCATATTCTCTTGGTCAGGGAATGAATACTTGGGAATTTTTGTATTTAGGAATAAATCAGCATGATGTGACTTTTGGAAACATTATACTACACCGAGAGAACAAAAGGATCCAGTTACATGATGGTTCAAAAGCTTTCATTCATAATGGTTACTCCTTGGTGATATATCATACCATCTATATTTAAGGTTGCCTGGTCAAACCCAATGTAATTTGCACGGATTTGTAGGCAAAAGCTGGAATATCCTTATTAATATCACCTAAATGATTTTAGACACTCAGCTGTAGTGATAAGAGCTGAAGACTGCTCAAGTGATTTATTCTTTTCACTTCTTGTTCCAGGACTACACTCTGCAGGAAATCATCCACCACTGCCCATAAATAAAGCAATAATTTTAACTTCTTAAACTCAAATGAAACCACAGTGAGAGCAATACTGGATCCCATTCCACGAAGGCTCGTGCTTTGAGAAGATCTGGCTTCTAGAATGATTAAAATATATGCATTGGTACTGAAATGCATCATCTTTCTTTCTTCCTTACCCACTTTCCTTGGATATGTCTCTAATTTCTATATCTTAGTTTTCTTGCCTCCTGGATTATATACAGATAAAACTAAGACAGAAGTCTGAATTTATGTCTGTGATGTTTTATCAGATGCAGTGGTGCATTTTAGTGCATTTAATGTCTTGGAATGCCTGGGGTTCACCCTTTTGCAGGTGACAGAAGGGGGATTACACATCATGTTTTGATGATTTACTTGAAAAGCAGCTTGGCTTTGTATTTGGGTGAATGTCAACCTTCCTATCTCACCTTGATAGTTCTTTATGCTTGTGTGGCATGCAACTAAAGGAAAAAAAGAATTGGAGAGACTTGACCTATATCTCTGAAAAGTGACTGAACCTAAAAAGAAGAACCTTATGTTCTGTCCTAGAGGATTTCTTCCACTAGCTCACTTCAATCCAATTAAAAAAAAAAAAAAAAAAGAGGGCTCTACAGTTTGTTTGAATTAAGCTCATTGTCTGATTAGAAGCTCTGACTAAGCAGTTGTAGGACTACAGTGTGTATTTAAGAGAGAAAGCTTTCTCTGGTTGATTAATCAAGGGAAAGCTTCATGGTTCAACTACTCCACACTGGTTTTGCTGTGATTTGCAAAGAGAGGAGATCACAGAAGGGTTGTGGGTTTTTTCTTCTAAAGAACATGCCCACTACATTGTATTGCAATTTAATTTATTTTTTATTTGACCACCATTAATCACCACTTAGTCTCAGTTCACACCATGACAAGAGTTGCAATTCAAACAGCACATTTCCTGTTACATTTGCTATGATGCATTGATGAGGTCTGTCTTTCTTTTGGAGAGCTGCAACTGTATGGGATCTTTTCTATGTTATCTATCACCACTTTGGTTTGATTTTAAAGTGTGAGGGGTAATAAAATTTTCAGAGTAAATTCTCTGATATAGGCTACTAGTCTCCATTTTTCATTCCCTCATTTTAATTTCATTACCCTCCAAATTTTTCTTCAGTGCCCTTTGTATAACGGTGTGATAGCCTCAACCATTTCTCTTGATATTCCCCAAACTACAAGTAAAGCTTCCCTACATTTTTCTCACTTCCACACATTTTATTTTTCTTTGCTTTGAATGCTTTTTATTATTGCCAGCCATAACATATAAAATGTGTAATCCCCTTAAAACTACTTTATTTTACACAACCTCTTTGGTGATCTGAGTGGCCTGGTAGTTGGCAGTTTTTCCAGGTTTAGGTTTGCACTGCAGGAGGGGAGGGACTGCAGGGTTTGTTGGGAGAGCAGGAAGTCTGTGTATGTCTGAGGTGGAAAGGGCAAGGCAGCAGGCCAGGTGAGTTGTTTTGGAGGAGCCGATTCTCGACTTATTTCTTGTACTTCGGTATGATGACCCTGACAAAAGTCAATGATCACATCCAGCTTTTTTTTCTCAGGATCCCATCCCAGCCAGTGCTCAGGGTAGAGCTGTTCTATGGGTTAATCAGGGTGAGAAAGCCATTACTCATCCTGGGACCTGTGTTGAGTTGTTACTGGGGTATTTGAATGAGGCAAGAAATTGCAGTGAAGTGAAGGAAGGTCTGACAATGAAAGCAGCTAGATCTTTTTGAGAAACTGGAGTTTATTCCTACCTATGACATGGAATGTTATTTTGTGCTATCAAATAATTTTGACCTGACTTTTCTCACTTGCAAACAAGATTCTTAATTTCCCTGATGTCTTATGGGCAAAAGTATCATATCTCAGGAACTATATTCTCCAATTAAGTATTCCCTCTAAAACCATGAGCCACTCACTCCTCCTGGACTGAGATGAGAACAGTTTGCTGGAAACAGCAGTGAGATAAGGAAAAAAACATGAACAGCAACCCTAGTAACAAAAGTGTACAAAATTATTCCCGTGCCAAAGTGTTCACCATGGAGCCCATGACCCGAATGAAGCCTCTCCGACAGCAAGAGAGACCTTCCTCAGGAAAGACTCCCTTCCTCACTCCCCTGGCAATGGTGTGAGCTGGTATAGAACAAGCTCCAGGTCCTGCCTGGACTGGGACAAGTGTTTATAAATCAGAGCTAAAACTGTAGTCAATAAATCCATAAACATAAAAAGCCCTATCTAACATTAGGGATGCTGAAAAATCAGTTTCTAACCACCTCTCAAACTTCACATGCAAAATCACTTGATGCTTTTGACCTTAAACTCCCTGAGATGCAGAAACCCTCTTTAAAATGTATATAATAATGAATACATCCCCATCATCTTAGAGGGGTGAGAGGTTGGGGAAATAAATTGGTATTTGGGAAGCCGTCACGTTGTAGAAATGTGTGAATTAAGTTTCTGTTTTAAGAACAGTGTTTTAAGAGTGTGCCACTAATAATAGCTGGAACTACACATAAAAAAATGAAGAGGAATAAAAAATGGAGAAGCTTTTCATAAATGATTTCCATCCAAGCTGTGCATTGCACCAGGACTGAGGGGATTCATTAACTTTTCATGCTTGTGATCTTATGTCTAAAGAGTACCATAAGCAGGAGGACTAAATTTCAATGGCTCACATGTGGTCTTCAAATAATTTGCAGCGTAGGCTGATAGTACTTTTGACATTGTTTTAGGGATATGTACATATGTATTTATGCCTATGCATATGTATTGACAGATGCAGTTACAAATAGTATTCACCCATCAGTTATTCTTGTTTTGGACCCTAAGACACTGTTACATGTTTCAGAGATATCTTGATATTTTCAAGCTTTGTCTTTTACTGCATTTGGATCTTTCTTCCTATTCATTTTTGGCTTTAATCACATAGTTGATAGTAGAGTTTCATCTGTAATGTAATTTACATCAATTGTGCAAAATTGTTGTCAAATGACTTTGCTAATATGGCAAATCACATATAAGAGAGGGTATTTAAATGAGATCTAAATGTTTAAATAGCTTAAAATCTTAGCATTAATAACATTCAAAATGTTGACTGTGCTACTTGAGACTTATAACCTTTCTCAAATGGATCCTTAGTTAATTATCTCTAAACCCAGCCTTTTAAAACATTATTCTGTGTCTAGAGATTGATATTTAACTTTTTTCTATTAATCATATTTAGTTTTAAGATTTGGAAAGGTAGTCCTCTAAGGTTCAGCTGACATTTAGACAATTATGTTGAGACTTAGCATTGATATATTTTGGTTGCTTAACCCTTCTAGTCAGCAGTTTTGTATTTTATGCAGACCTTGCTGGTGTGACACTGGCATTTACAGAAGAGTGAATCTATTTTAATAAAATAATTCCTCTCCTTGTAGTTATAACAGTTGTGACTATTATCTGAAAACAAAGCAGTATGAAGCTGTAATCAATCTATGGGAAACAGTTTCACATGCAGATATATTCACATCCCTGGTGAAAATTGATGCTGATATCTATTAAACTGTAGGCCTTTTATTAAAAAACCATTATATGTACTTCCCAATTTAAAAAAGGGGGAAAATCCAATACCACCAAAAGAAAACCAGAAAAAAACAACCCAATCCTAAAGTCAAAACCTTATTTTTCAGTGTTTGAAACTTGATAGGTTTATGAAAACTATGACTCTGTTGAAGGTTACAGGGAAAAAAATCTTCATGATACGGATTAAGAAAATTGGGGATATTTAAGCTGTAGCAAGGCTTCTGTCATTCTGTTGTTTATGACTTCCAGAACTGAAGAGCTCTTATTCTGTCTGCATCCTAACTCACTGTTTCTTAAAGGAATATTTTTTAGGGGTTGCAGGAAGAGAATGTCAAATGATATGACCAAAAATATGGTACCTGGATTTCGGTATATCGAATCAAGCTGGTGTTTGGTTGTAAGGCTGGAGTGTTGAGTGCTGTCAATGTGTCACTGCCATTTAAACAGCAATCCATGTCCCTTCTCTATTTCTAGGCAGTAGAAGAAATATTTCATGGAGGTGTCATGCACTGGAACTAAACTGGCATAATAAAAAGTAGAAATAGTAAAATGAAAGTTGTCAATAAATTGGTGATGGACAGAGGGAGAGTGAATTTCTTGCTTGGTGTAAACACTGATTTCAGTTCATCAATTCTACTTTTTTTTTTTTAAGAGGTCAGAAATTCACTGAAAAATGCTTGTTTACATTTAAAACTATCCTAAGATTAATTAACATTTTAATGCCTTTGAAATTTTGAAAATAATAATCAGTAGATAACATACAGAACATGTTAATTATCTTTCTAAGATTATCTTTTCCAAACATAGTTCTCTGAATTTTTGAATGGTGGCATCTGAAGGTCATTTATGAACAATTCATATGGCAATTCAGAGCTAATAAACAGCCTCGTGTACTATGAATTACCACCTGCTCCCTTTTTGCAAGAAAGCATCTTTCAATATCCATGTCACACTACTGTTTATCACATTTCAGATTGATGTCTACTTTGTGCAGGAGAACCTTAACAACAGGGTTTGAAAATTAGTATCTTGTTTGTGCTCTGCTCTCAGAAGCTTTTTCCTCAATGCTCCTGATGTCTGGTCTGTTTTTTTTTTTTCATAAACATTTCTGTAAGTACCATCACCTGGTACCATCCTTGTCTAGGGAAGAGGACAGAACAATCTGTTTCAGTGGTAGTATCCTGGTTTTGGTGGGATAATTTTCTCCAGGGTAGCTGGTGCAGTGCTGAGTTTTTGGATTTAATATCAGAACAATGTTGGAAACACACAGATGTTTTGGTGCTGAACAGTGTTTGCCCTCAGTGTCTCATGCTCTGCCTGTGAGGAGGGGCACAAGAACCTGGGAGGGAGCATGGCCAGAACAGCTGACCTGAACTGGCCAAAGGAATATTCCATAAAATATCATGTCCAGTATGCAAACTGGATGGAGTTGGCTGGAAAGGGTGATTACTGCCCAGGGATGCAGCATCAGTCAGTGGGTGGTGAAGAGGTTGTATTGAGCATCACTTCTCTCTCAAGTGTTATCTCTCATTCCCTACTATTATTTTTATACCTTATTGTGTTTCAATTTTAAAACAGTTCTTATCTTAATGCAGAAGGTTTGCTGCTTTTCCTTCAGTTCTCCTCCCAGCTGGCAGGCTGAGGGGGTTGTTTGAATAAGTGGCCATGTGTGGCTTAGCTGGTGACTGGGGTTAAACCATGACAGGTAGGAAGGACCAAATGAAATCCTGTCCTCCTCCTAGAGGACTTGTGTGAGTGCACAGGTTGATATAGTGCTCAGTAGGCCCAGAGGGAAACTCTACAGTGCATCAAATGGAGTGAAATGTGGCTATAAAGAGTGGCTGCAGAGGCACAGGTGGGCTTTGTTTGCTGCTGCTGCCACTGCTGGTGAGGAGCCCGAGCTGGGCTAAGCAGGACATGCTCAGCTCAGTGGTAGCCTTGCCTTCCACTCAGCCTAGCATCTTCCACTCCAAACAGAAGAACATTCTTTATACTGCCAGCTCTTTTTCCTGCCAGGGCCCAGCACAGCAGCCAGACTGAACTGTGCCTGTCTTCTGCTCCTTCACCTCTTCTCCTGGATGTCAGCACTCGGGAGAGAGGATAAAGTGGGAGGGTGGGTGGGTGGGTGTGTGAAGGGAGGCTGCTCCATGGGTGGGATTGATGCCCACATGGAGAGAACACATGTGTGTGTGCAGGCTGCAGCCTCCCACAAAGATGGGAGGGAGGATGCTGAAATCTGTATTCAGTTCCTACAGGCACTGCTCCTACACGCTGCCTATTTTAGGGGAAATATTTAGCTTAACTGATGCTTCTGTGGCTCCAGGTCTGATGTGAGGTGGGATTCAGAGTTGTGAGAGCACTCCAGGTTGTGTTCAGGGCACGAGAGAAGAACCTGGCCTTGTGTTTATGTTGCTCACACAATTCAGTAGTTGGTATGTACTGCGCTATATATATCGTGTTGATATATACTTTTGAAAATAGTAAATCCCTGAATTTATGCAACAGCTAGGCAAACAATAAAGGATGTAGAGAGCTGAAATATAGAATAGGTGCCAGGATTACTCATCCTCCTCCCACTCTCTGTTGGTAATACTTTCCCTTAAAAGTAGAAGGCAGTGGTAAATTTTAATGACTTTTTCCTTCCAAGTTTCTATTTTTAGATTTATAGGTAGAAGAGGCTAGCAAATATTTTTAAGTTTTAGTGCTCACAGAAAGTTCCAAATGAACAGTCCTTGAGAATAAAACCTCTAGGTCTGGCAGGACACAGGAAAGGCAGAATGTGTATAAGCTTCAGGCCTCTGTGCTTCAGAGCTGGAAGTGTTCCCGTTGTGTGACCTTTCAGCTGAGACTCCCCGTAAAAGTATCAATTAATGTTAACAGTTTTATGGTGTGGGCTCTTGCACTTTGAGAACTATGCTAAGACCATTTATTAACCTTATCTAATGTTCAGTATAGTCAAATGAACTGTTTTTTGTTGCTTTTAGTGCTCACTAATCCCCTCAATCACTCAGTCCTTCAGCATCAAAAATGACCTTTTTTCCTACAGACGGAGAACTAATTCTTGTGACATATTAATGCATTTTTTATTCATCATATTCAAATAATATGTACAAAATTGATAGATGGTCATGTTTGTGAGATTCTACATTTCCAAATTTCCAGATTGTTCGATTCTCCCTTTCTGTACCACTCTGAAGTGCATGAGGTATGTACTTTGTTTGTACACGGTGAAATACAAAGAAGGTTGGCTGCAGCTACTCAAACAATTCCATCTGAGCTTGTTTTAAGTTAGTGATTGCAATTTTAATGGAAATTTGGTGAGGAAAAAAAACCTTCTGCTTTCACCTGAGCTGAGTGAATATTTTGTGAGAAAAGGTTTCTATCAAAATCTGATTTTTTTTTTTAAAGTTTTACTTTGATTCCTTGTATGAGTTTTCAGATGACCTTTACTGTGAATGGTTGTTGATTTTATTTTCATTTCCTTCACCCTTTTGTGCTATGCAAACCAAATTTATAGGTAGTGACCCACCTGCCCAGTCAGCATTAGAAATTCCTCATAGGACATGCTATAGAATCATGTAGGGAAAACCTATTACTGCTAGCAAGCACTGGTACTCAGAGATAAAACAAGTCTACAAGTGTGACAAACTATGAGAGGGAAAGCATGGATAGCCATGGTGAAAACGTAGTGCTACAAGCTCAGATTAATAGCTTTGAATAATTTAAATGTATAGGGTTTGTTCATGTGTCTGACCTTGTTGTGATTAATGCTCAGGTCTGGAACTACAAATAATATTCCCCTCTGCTCTGCAGGAAGCTTCTTCAGCTTCAGTTTTGGAGGGCATGTGCTAACCACTGCATAATTTCTAAGGGGGTGTTGCTTGATCTAGTGACTTGGTCGCACTTGTGGCGTTGAGGTCCATCTGCTATTCAGGGAGCATAGGAAAAGAGGCAGGAGGCCAGATGTCACATATTAAAGACCTTGTCTCACTGTGGATGGCAGCTCTGGAATGCAGCACTTAGCACACTCCTTGCATCACTAAAAGGGTAAGAGGAGAACAGTGTGGTCTTCCTGTAGCTCATATTGCATCATCCTGACTTTTGGGAGGATGCTGAGCTGGTCAAGGTGTTAGCAGCTTTCTTTTTCTTTCTTTTTTTTTTTTTTTTGTTTTTTTTTGGTCAACTGGTTTATTTCAAAATGATAAGAGAAACAGTGAAAGTTACCAATTATCCAATTATTTTTACTGTTTAACAAGTTCCTGAATCGGTTTCTGAATCCTTGGAGACGATGTACACCCTTGTAAGTACATAATATGAATACAGGTAAGAATTGCTTCTAGATTTGCTAGAAATAAAACAACTTTCCTCTAGATTTCAGGTTCTGGGTTCCTTATAATTTGTAAAAATTAGCCTTACAACCATAACATGCTAAGTAAGGATACATTCATAACTGAGTAACATTTCTTCACAGTGCCCAAGTTCTTTGCACAATTTGGGCTAAACTTGTGACATGCTCAGATAAGCATACAAAAAACCCCACCACTCCCAAACAAAAACACTTCTCCCTATCCTGGATCAGCAAGAACAGATGTCTTTCCAGTTAAGATTTTCATACTGTTTTGCCATAGCCAGAAACAGTGTCTCTGCTTTCTTTAGAGGATTATTTTTCTCCTGAGTCTGAGTTACTCCATCAGAAAGGTGAAAATCCATTTTTTAAATCCCGTGAGCCAAAAACATGCTGTGCACGTTTAGGTTTTGTGCTCTAACCATAAGAATTTCCCAAAGGCAAGTCAAATGGTAGGAAAAAATAGAGAAAAAAATGGACAGCAGTTTTCTTCCCTAAGTTAGGGCCTGTTGGATGTCTCACAGCCAGAAGCTTGGCACTACTGCGATGTATTGCAAACAGCTGGATTTTAATTTTTTTTATTTTGGAAATTACCTTCATAATTAATTTTCCATCCCAAACACATTTTGTTTAATCATTACGGGGCAGGTTCATTATTCAATTATCCAGATTGCTACAGCAAAAAGATGAGTCATCTATATAAAGCTTTTGGTAGCTACATAGTATTTTTAAATACTATAAATCTATGAAAATACTGTTTGGTCATGGCAGAAAAAAACTATTGAAGTCTTAAAGACAACTCCTCCCATAAATAGTTAAAATTAAAAAAAAAAATCTACATCCAAAAATCCAGCAGTCATATGTGATTAATTTTATAGCACTTTTTCAAATTAGGTCTCCTAGCTATCCAAGCATTTTAGTGTAAGAGCTGAGGCTTTAATAAAAGAATATAATTTATCTGACTTGCACTTTCCAATTGTCACACTAAGAACTCTATGCCAAAATAAACTAACTGTGCCTGTCCTTTGGTAACTGCCCATATATTGTTTGTACCATCACACATATAAAGTTTTTTGAATAACAGATATCCCTTCTCCATTCTTTGAATATTTTTTGTCAAATAATTATTCTATTTACTTTAGAAATGAGGGAAGGAATAGAGAAAAGAGGTTCAAGTTGCCAACCCTTTAGCTACTTTTGCTGCCACTCATATATTTTATTCATATTTAACATAATTCAATATTTTTTTGGTTGGTTGATTGTTCTTTTTTTTTTGTTTTTTTAATACTGCTGACATACACTGAGTTTTTTACTGTTTTATGCCAGCATGGTCCTTTCTTAAAATCATAGCAAGTTGATAAGAGATTTTGACAATTTTGCCTATTTATGAATAGCTATTTCCCCTTCTTTTAGAATTGCAAATACTTTATTTGGATTCCATGCTTTTGGGAAAGTTTCAAATTAGAAATAAATGGCAAAAATGCTCTCTGTATAATTACCCAACCTTATTATAATTGCAAAATACAAAATAAGTGCAAGTTATTTAAAACCCTTGCTAGCTATAGACTATAAAATGTGAAGTTAGTCTGAAATTAAATTGAAAACTATGTAAGCTCTAGTAAAATGCTGTTCTGTGTATTTTATGTGATATGCATTTCTATTAGGAAAACCAGACTGCCCTTTACTGTTCTAGTGCTTATAGGACATGTGATTCCACACTGTGGTGGAGTTATCTCTCCCTCTGCTTTGCTTGTTCTCATAGCAATAATATCATACAGCATTGGCATTAGAACAAAATTCCTTATTTAAAAAAAAAAAAAAAGAAAGGAAAATACTGAATTCTACATGCCTGAATTCTGTTGAAATTGGTGGAAATACCAAGGTATAAATTTAGCTTGGGTGATAAGTAGAAGAAACATTAATTATCAGGAAACCAAGGAAAAATGTCTTTATCACTGTTATTTTTTTTCCACCGTGTTTAACAAATGAACACAGACAGCCTTTTGCAACCATTACTGCAAAGTACCAGATTTATGTCTATTATGGATGAGTCAACAATGGAAAAAAATAAGTTGGTAATGGATTATGCTTCAGTTCTGTTTGTCATAATCGTTTAACCTTACTCAAGAATACTTGCACTCAGAATGGCTGTTCTTCATTTTAACATGATTTAATCAAAAAAGTAAATTGTGGTGAAATGCTGAGAGGAAGATAGTCATATTTGGGTGATCAAACATAGCTCATTTGCATTTTGTAGTTATGCTACTTTAGTGCTACTCTTAGAATTTTTTTCTGTGTGATTATGGAAATTAAAAAAAGAATCATTTATTCTTTGAAGGTTTCCATTGCTGTTAACAGTAATTAATCATTTAGTGTCTTTAGATGTCACTAAGCATCCGTATTTGGCAAGTCTTCTGTTTAACTAGAACCATTCTATAAAACATATAATTCATCCACCATTTCAGCTACTGTTGACTACCTAATTAAGCCACTCAAAATAAATATTTTCATTTGTCTCTTTCTCTAAAATTCTGCTGGTAGACTTCTTGGTCAAAACAAAGGTTTAGCCTTGAAAATAGAAAAGGCTACACTGCTTTATGTAGTTTTTTCTTGAATCTATCCTCTAGGAATACTCACCTTTAGATAAAGGTAGATGTTCATATTTCTTAATATCACACTAGATGTGTTTCATCCAATTTTGTTCATTACAATTTTCCCCAAAACAGTCCTTATGGAAAATGATGATTTGTCGAAAATTAAAAATTTCTAAGAAATATACACATTTTGGCAGAGTTTTTATTCATATATTTTTTAACATCCCTAAGGCCAAAATACTAAATTTGAACTTTTTCAGAATGGAATTTTTTCCCTTGACAAACAACTTGTTTTTAATTATTTTTGTTCTACAAAGTTTTTTTAATGCTCTACTAATATCTGTGAAGTCTGTATCACAATAAAATTTTGCTGTTTATTTGTTTTCTGAAACAAATATCAGAATTAAACACTGAACTAATCTTTTTCTTACTTTTTAAATAAGATGCTTTTAATTTTATTTTTCATCTGAGTGGATAGGAAACATCCCAAAGTCCAACATTTGTCAAACAGATAATTGGATTCCAAGGCAGTGTGGTAAAATTTACTTTTTTGAAGATAGAGCAATTCCAAATTGGAGGATTCTGTCTGCAAAATTGATGGTATCTGTGAAGGGCAGGCATTTTGCTATTTGTGGAGAGCAGTTGTCCAGGTCACTTAAAGGTTCAACAGGGCAAAGCAAAAGTGCAAGCCAGTGGGAGTAAAAAGATATTGAAGATCGGGAAAAATACCGTCCCAAGTATATTGAGTAATTTTCTAACAAGAATCTCCCCACACAAAAACATTTCAGTGAGGGACATTGCTTGTTTTGTGTGGAGCTGAGCACTTGTTTGCTAAATGCCACTTGATTGCTAAATGCTGTGGACAAATTAGTAGCATGCTTGGGAGAAGAAAATAATTAGGATTCCCACTGCTGTGCTCATGGAGGTCTTAAAGTGAAGCATCCGAGTCCTTATAATCATAGCACACTTTTCTGCACTCATTCTCTGCTTTGGCATCTTCTTGTATCCCAGTGTTCCATGCAATCATCTACACTTCCAGCTCATTCTTTTGAGGGATACAGCTTCTTCTTTTGCACCTCTAATTTCCATGTAAGTTAAGAGAACTTAGCATCTGTCAGAAGGAAGACATGACAATATTACTGCTTTTTATGCAGATGACAAATGCTGATATCCAGTGGGGTAATTCTGTGTGGTTCTTTCACTGGATGGAGCCCTGTGGGATCCCCTTAATTTGGAGGTGAGATACTGACTAAGAAAGATTACATCTTCTGGAAGATTTTGGTTGCTAAGTTATTTTAAGCATAAAAGTTCCTTCTCCTTTTCCAGTAGGAAAAGCGCATAATGGCTAATTAGGCCCTCAGGGATCAATTTTCAAAACAGTGTGCAGGAAGTGTGAGCACAAATCTTATTTGTTAATGGGCTTTGTGAACATACCTCCTGTGATTTTTCAAAATTTAGAACGACAAAACAGCAACCTCATTGGAGAAGCAGGTTTGAATATACAGCATATGATGACTTTTTCTTGGGGGCATTAGGCAGATGACATACATTAAGGCCACAGAGTGTTTTTGTGGTCATTATGCTTTACTTCCTCAAACCTTTAAACAGAACAAAATAACAAAATAATTTCTGCAGGCCTGTTGATGAAATCAATCCCACAGTTCTTACCTAACTCCTCTTTGCTTAAAAGAGGAAAAACAACAAACACTAGTCACTAATTTTGGTGGGGAAAAATATTAAAATAATAAAATAAACATTATTAAACATTTAATTGTAAAGATTATGCAAGAATGAAATAACAAGAGAGAACATGGAAAGACTCCACACTAATATTAAATCTAATTCTCTATTTAAACTGTTGGGAAAAGATTCTTTTATATTATTGCATAGGAAAGTACAATAAATGCATGTTATTCTTTTAATAATGTCAAACAGAAGGGGAAAAATGTGATTTATGCTGTATGTGAATATTATAGTATGCTAATGGAATTGATAATTATCATTTATAGTAATACTGAATACAAGAAAGAATTTAGAAGTAGGTGGATGTGTTTGGAGATAGGATGGAGCTGATTCAGGCAACTGTAACCTGAGCACATTTGTTCAGTTTGGGTAATTTGTTCAGGTGTCCTCAGGCAGTTTTCTGCTGTGGTACCTCATTTCTGGCCTGGTCTGTAGGCAGATCACCTCAGGTTTGTTAGCACCTTCACATTTTTGTAGTTTTCAAAAGTTGAAATGAGGATCTGGATCCATGTGACTGGATACTGATAACACACATGTGCATCAAGGAGTAGACACATCAAAACCTTTAAATATTGCACATGCAGCCTATGTCTATATTAACTAAACACCTTATACAAATAACTCTTCTAACAAGTGTACAAATCAAAAAGGTAAAAATAATAAAGTAAAAATTACATTTAAAATACTTAAGATTGCACTGTGTCCAAAAGACAGTCCATACACCAAGGTTCTTACAAATTAAACAGGGAGTAGAAACAGTGTGACATCCTCTTCTGATGCTAACAAAAATCAAACAGCAAATGTAAATGGAGCTTGGACTTCAGTAGGTCAGTGAGGGTTTGCCATTGATTTCAGTGGAGTCAGGATTCTGCCCTAAATTATTTTTTCATGAATGCAAAAGAAAATTGTAGCAGAAAATACAAGCTAAGTTTACCAAAAACCAAGCTGGTGTCTTATCAGCACAAGTTCTTCATTCAGTTTTAGGCAATCTTGGCTGATTACATGACAATCTAAAGAAATCAGCTCCTTCTGTGTTTTTCCAACTCCAAACATATAATTGTGAAATTCACAAATAATGAACAATCACAAAATAATTCACAAATAATGAACAAATAATTCACAAATAATGAACAATCACAAAATTTCAACTCACACTTGTTACTAAAAGCTTTTTATTTCAAATACTTGAAGGTTCTCTAAATGACAACAATTTCTGTCCTGGGCAGGAAAGCATTTGTTGTCTTAAATATTTCATTGCTCAAGTGGCATTTTATCTAGAAAACATTAGATTTCCCAGAAAAATTAAAAGATATTTAAAATTATGTGAGCATAGATAATCACTGTAAATTGGTGATTTTATTTCTTAATGTTACTGGACAGTAGCCTAAAGTGGCAACTTTTATTCCACTAGAAATTGTTTTGACCCAAGTATAATTTTTTCTTTCAGTGCACATTTAATGGTATAGTAAAATAGTGTGAGAATATTTGTGTGGTGGTAAATGATTAAAAAGTTCAGAATATGTATTTGTTGCAGCTTCATTGTTTTGCTACTGAATATCTAAATTCTGCCTTTTAGAACAAAATTTTCAATATTTTGTTATATATGTTTACATTTGGTATAACAGATTACAAAATTGAAAGGGTCATTACTGCTAACTAGAAATTAGGTGGTTAAGTGTTTAATTTTAAATCATTTGCTTTCAAAGACAAATTTGAAACCTCACAAAGTCTCTATATTTCCAACAAAGGCTAGCTGAGATGTCAGTTGACACACTCAAATCATCCTATAAGTCAGTACTCCAGTTTAAGGGAGGTTCTAATATAAGGAATGATTACTGAAACTTTAAAATCACCTGGCATCTGAGTAAATACACTTATTTTTTAGCTATATATTTTTGTATTTCAATACATTTAATATATAATATTTTTAATTATTCTTTTTTTACCTCTTTTCTGCTTTGACCTCTTGACTGTCAGGACTGGAAAATAAATCCCCTCTCTTAGGTACTGCTTGCACAGACTATAATTGTTGATCTATGTATGATTATGGAAACAGCCTACATGGTATATGGAATTCAATATGTCTTCCATGTGGATATTCCTATTCCAGGATGGGAGTATTTTCTTTTTCCTAATATAACTACCAGATTTTTTTAAGTATATTATAGTTTCCTTCATAAAAATTCTTATGTCACACTTAAGCCATTGTTGCAGCAAAGATATTGCAATTTATGGTTTTTTTTCATATCTTTTTTTGGAAGAATTGCACCACAGATAAACATAAAGAAGGAGAGTCCTTCCCCCTCCTATCTGGGCTTCTGCTAGATAGGCACGAACACCAAAGTTTCTGCTTTTTTCACACAAATCATTTTAGCTTGTAAATGCATACTTAAATTTAATAGAAACAAAAATATTTCATGGTTTGAAGCACTTTGCCAATAGATTATATTGTGTTAGTTTCCATCACTACAAAATTGAGATGACTGTTTCTCCTGCATGCCACCCATTCTCTATGCACATTTTTTGCTCTCTCTCTCTTACCAACTATTTTCAGGGCTCAAAAACATCACCCCTTCAGGTTCCTGGTGATTTGCAATAATCCTTTTCTGTAGTCTATAGATTTTAAAAAATTAATTTAACCAAGAGATGAATGGATAAAATATCTCAACTTTCCGAAATATCCCAGCTTGTAAACCCTTATGAATTCTTAAGACATTTAAGCATCTGTCATAGATCCACAGAATTGCTGATGCTGGAAAAGGCCTCTAAAACCCTGCAGCCCAACCATTAAACCAGCACTGCCAAGTCCACCACTAAACCATGACCCTAAGCACCACATCTACATGTATTTTGAATCCCATTTGCTTAGGCACCCTGTTCCACTGCTGGACCACTCTTTCCATGAAGAAATTTTTCCTAGTATTGAATCTGAAACTTCCCTGGCACAACTTGTGGCCACTTCCTTTCATCCTATCCCTTGCTACCTGGGAGAAAAGGCTGACCTCCAGCTGGTAGGTTACAACCTACTTTCAGGGAGTTGTAGAGAAGGATAAGATCTCCCCTGAGTCTCATTTTCTCCAAACTCCAGCTCCCTCAGCAATTTGTGCTCCAGACCCTTCCCCAGATCCATTGCCCTTCTCTGGACGTGCTCCAGCCCCTCACTGTCCATGCTGGAGTGTTGTACCAGTGAGTACAGGGGGACAATCCCTGCTCTGCTCCTACTGGCCTCACCATTGCTGCTCCCAGCCAGGTGCCACTGGCCTTCTTGGCCACCTGGGCACCCTCTGCCTCTTGTTCAGCTGCTGTTCACCAGCATCCCCAGGCTTTTGGGCAGCTTTCCAGCCAGTCTGGAACCACTGAATAGTGTTGCTGTCACTCAGGTGCAGGACCTGCCCCTTCACCCTCATACAGTTCTCCTTGATCCTTCAATTCAGCCTGTCCACATCCCTCTGAAGAGCCTTTCTACCCTCCAGCAGATCAGCACTCCCACCCAATTTGGTGTTATCTACAAACTGATTGATAAAGGTATTGAACAAAAGATAAAGATATTGACCCCTAAACTGAGCCCTGGGAGCATCACTTGTGTCCAGCAGCCAGCTGGATGTAACTTCATTTTCCACAACTCTGCCCTGGCTATACAGACAGTGTTTTGGACAGGGAGCAGTGCACATATCCAAGTCAAAAAGAGCCAAATTCTCCAGAGAATGTTGTGGAAAATGGTGTCATAGGCTTTATGCCATCTACTAAGTGGGTCACCTTGTTGGTCCTACCCTGCATGGGAGACATTGTCTGTATTTTTTGGTCTGTATCTGACTGTCCCACAAAACACCTCCCAAGATAATGATTATTTTCTTTTATTTTCTTTTCTAACAATTAAAAACACAATATGTGTTCTCCTCCCTTGAGACAGTACTACTTTACTTCTAAACTTCTGAAAGTTAGCTGCCAAATCTACTACATTGCTGAGACCTTCCACCACTGAGAGTTTTTGCCCTCCTGCTGTTCCCCTGTGCACACTCTAGTTTTCTAACACTTATCTCTGACAGTTTATCTGTTTTCTATCTTGCCTAAGGTGGCTAAATCTCCTCTACTACCTTTCCCAGAAGTTTTTTCTACCTGACCCTGTATGCCAGAAGGGCCCTTCAGCAAAACTCTTTCCCTACCACCTTGCCACCTGCCAGAGCTGAGCTGGGTTCTGTACTGTGCTTGTAAAGAACTAATTGATTAGTATTAATGCAGTATATCCAGGTTTTTAAAGACTTTTGCAAGCCTTGAAGAATTTCTTACTGTGTATTCTGAAGATATCATAATTTCCTAAAGTGACAATCGAGCTTCCTGTACCTCTTTGAAGCACACTTTAGAGTGATTCTTCAAGTTCCTACTTTGTCTTAAAATCATAAGTGCCTTAGGAAATGCTGATAAGTGCACTCAGGCACTTGCCTAAAGGAACCAATGTGTAAATGCTGTGACCCTGTGTGACAAGAACAGCTGCAGGGAGTGGCTTCCTAGGCTGTCACCATCACTGAAACCTCAATATTTGTCAAGGGAATAAATGCAATAAAATGAGCATTAGGACATAACAAATGCTAGTTGAGGCCAGGAATTTTGTCAGGATGAACAGCTGAAAGTCAGGTTCGAATTTATCCTCCTAAATTAGGCTTGTTTATTGCAGGCACATGGTGAGTTTGGCCTAATGTTTATGCATTGCTGAAGTTTGGGACAAATGGGATGCAGAAGAATAATTTGTAATGTACTGTAGTGAAAGCAACACCTTGGTGCTGAAGTGTATTGATTATTTTGCCTTTCTAGGAAAACATCTTTGATTAATTAATTATCTTGCTTAGATATTACTCCATAAATTACAATTATATTTGAATGAAACCTGGTACTTATCATAGATAAAAGCTGATTTTTTTTTTCTCATGACCTTAGATAGCCAATTTCTAGTGCATTTTTCCCATTAGAGGCTTCTATAATATTTAAAACCAACAATAAATTCAAGAAAATATTAATAAAAAGAAGTGAAAATTAGATGAAAACCTTTCCTATGTCAATGCCTCAGACAACTGATTGTGGGTTCTGAATTTCAATCTTCATTCTGCAATTACTTTTACCAGAAATAAAATTATTACATAGTTGATAAACTGGAGAGTGTACCTGGAAAGACATCTTGGGTTTTATATCTTTGGAAGTAGGGGCAATTTTGGGACTTGAATGCAAAAGTTTCTGGTTCTTTCAGAATTTTTTAAACTATTCTTATGCAACCAGTCTATTTTTCTTTCAGTATATCTGTTAATAGTTATATTTGACACTAAAAAAATGTGTGGTTCTTAAAGAACCACTTCTTTTACAGAACAGTATATATAAAGAAAATGAAGAGTGGAGTAAAGATTACTACCTGATCTTTCTGGGAAATAAACTTCTAAAAATATCCCCCTCTAATTTTCTTTTAAGGCAGCCTCAAGGAAGAAAGTGTATATTGCATTTGTCATAACACAAGATGTCTAAGGCATAGTTCGTTCTCAAGCTGTGCAAAATGTGAGGTGGATCACCTGAGTCACTGCTCTTCTAAAGTTTAAGCTCTGTCTCTTAAAATAATATCAGGATATTTTAAATTACATAAAATTTTAAAACACAATCAATGCACAAACTTTGTTAGCATTTCTCTGTGTAAAATCCTGTAAATATGTAATTATGTATATGGTAAGATACTTTTTCTGACTGTTTTTCATGCAGTGGTTAAAACCTTATCATCCTGAAGAATTTTATTTTTTTTAATATGTAGTGAGTGCAACTGAAATTTGAGCCATTAGGGTTTATTGATTCTGCTCTTTCATATGTCAGCTTCTGTTAGCATATCCCAAGGCACAGAGCTCTGGTATCATCAACATCAGAGGAAAGACCTGAAGAAAGTTGTCTTCACAAAATATGCTGTCTCATTCTCCACTTATTTGATTTTTGAGCAGGAGTGTCTGCTCCTCAGATTATTTTTGCCTCCTGGAGGCTGCCTTGAGGGAAATACAACAAAAACACCAAGGTGCTTTTCAGAGGAAGAAGTTCCATCTTCGTTTGAGTAGTCTTTAAGTAAAGGTGGAAGTGATATGGGGCTGCATGACCTGGGCCAAAAGTGCACAGATCAAAACTTAGGTCATTCTGGCTCATGTCTAAAGCAAGTCATGGTATAAAAGGATTAGTCCATTTTCTAAAAGTTCATCTGCAAGAGGGCAATTTTTTCTTGATGCAGCAGAGCAGCTGCCATATTGGTTGCCAGAGGGGTGGGAAGTTTAATAGACATTTAAAATTTTACATTGCTCTGGCTCCATGTAGAAGTTTGAGCTGTAAAATAGTGAAATGACAAAAATGGCATAAAGTCGTGATGTCTCCACCTGGAAGGATGCAGATAATTGAGTTGGACTGAGTTGCTGGAAGCTTATCATCTCAGTGCACTTTTGCAGCAAAATTAATATGCAGCCAGAAATCCTTGCATCCTAACAACACTGTGCACTTTTATAATACAATGAATCTCAGCATTTCCAAGGAAGCTTTCAAGCAGGATGTAACTTTTATGTAAGAAATATGTTCTGTGGGCTGGAACATCATACGACACTTTCCAGGCACTCACACACATGCATATACATATATATAGACATCTCTTCAAAGAGAAAAAGTGGGCAAATTATTATAGGTTTTAAGCTGGTGTAAAAGATTTCAGGAAGTCTGTGACTGAAAAGCTCTTGGTGTGGGAGCAGGAGTATGCAAATTGTGCTAAGGAGGTTCTCACCCCACAGTCAGATCCTCAAACACCAGGGCACTACAGGTGCAAATGGATGCTTCACAATGTGGTTCACAACTGGCCACTGATCCCAAAAGATAAAGAGAGGGAGACAACACAGAGTGATGGAGTTCTAATCTTGCTTAACCTGATAGGCAAGTGTTAATTTATAACATAGCAAAGACAAAGTTATTAGCTGGTCTTGGATTTAGTTTTGGAAAAGTCATTTAAAACAAACATTCTAACTACTTTGGGATAAAATGAGACCAGACTTAGATCTTGATACCACCTGCCTTTTGTAGAAACTACTCCTTGGACTAATATGAATAGCTGAATTTTTTTTTTTGTTTTTTTTTTTTTTTGCTTTGTTGTAGGATAAAGTACAACATCCTTATGAGAATATTGTAGTTGTTTCTGTACTGGGGTGATTAATCTGTGGCTAAAGACTTGAAGAGCACAGAGAAGTCTCTCTTTTCTCACATTTGCAAGAGGAAGGCATTGTCAAACGCCTTCAGGCTGCGTAGGGGATAAAAGGCACTGATGGTTTGAAGCTGTGTCATGCTCAGTAAACACCCACAGGATGTGTATGAGAGATATCCTACACAGAGCTCTGGGAATCTTGGGAAGATTTTGGCAGCTCCTGCAGCTCTGTATGTGAGAAAGTCAAAACCAGGGAACCTGTCACAAGTTGTACCTACAGAGCAGTGTCTGCATACCATGAGGAGTCACCTTTAAACCCCACTCACCTTTAGAGGAAACAGTCTAGGACAGAGCACCATGAAATTTTGCATGAAGCGCTTTACCATGATTTTTAAGGCAGAGACACATCCTTGCTACTCCATAGAAAACAGTATTTTTAAAAATTATATCAAATTATATAATCTGATTCAGATGTCTTTCATTACACCAGGCATAACCAAGTGATGTGCATTAAAAAAAAAAAAAAACAAAAACCCTCACCAGAAATAAGGACATTCCCATCAGCCCCTAAGGAAGGGTTTGAAAGAAGCAGATTGACTTCCAGACACGTGATGAAAAGCTCCATTGATTTTAGTGAGGGTTGCTCTAAAAATGTCTATCTTAAACCAGGTCAGAATCCAGCCCTTTTTTAAGCTATACATTCAACAGAAAAATAGAGGCAAAAATTTCACAGCAATGATTGAAGGTGGGATGTTGGTTACTGAGGTAAAAGCATATCTGGAAAAGCAACAAAAAAGGGAACTGTTTTCATAGTGCCCATATTTGAAAGATCATTCCTGAAAATTTAATATCTTGCAGTATTTTTACTAAGGTTTGCCATGTAGGAAAAATCCTCTCTGGGGAATTCCGTATGACTTTGCAATCCACATCAGCATATCATTTCTTTTTCAATCTATTTAGTGATGCATTCATCAAAGATTTAGGTGTTGAGGTTTGCTGCAGCCTGGAGAACTCTGTGAAAAAACTGTTGAGAGATATATATAGCATAAGGCATGTGGAGGAAAGGGTATGGGGAAAAAGCATGAACCCCTGTGTTTCAGCTGCAACAAAATTCTACTTAAGTAGGTATGAAAATCCTGTTGTTCAAAAAAATGTAGTAGAGAGAAAGCAATGTCACATGGAGGATTTGCATTTGATATGCAGCTAACAATGCCAGATCATCCTTTGGTTTTTCCATCAAAGAAAAATGTAGACAGGATTAAGTATATGCATGGTACCAGCATTAATTTAAGAATTAGTTAAGTGGTTCTGGATCAGGAAATTAGATTATAATGAACTCAATGTGATTTCATTGAGGTAAGAGAAATTTAAACTTGATAACTATTCGGAAGAAGAATAGGTAATAAGTTAGCATTCTGTTTCCCTGGAGGCAAAAGAGCCCTGACAGGACTGTTTCTCTCATTAATAGCTGACATGACTTTGTCCTAGATTATTTGCTGGCTTCGCTAGAGAATTTGCAGTTACCTGACACACATGTTCTTCATATTCCTAATGGATGAAAAGTCTAATTAAGTATATGGGTATACAATTCAATCTCTCCATGGCTCTGTTGGAGTGGAAGTTTGCTAAACCATTTTTAACTTAGATTTAATTCAGAACTGTAGGACATAGGACCTTATAATTCAAGCTACCTATTTGTAAAGGAAAGTGTCAAAATATCCCATCAGTTTGGAAAAGGGAGTAGCTATAGGATAATCACAGATAATGGGCCAGATCTGAATGCAGTTTAATCCTACCAAATTCCTTTTTAATATTTTTTTTATTTTGGGTTCTAAATTATTTTATGAATTTGTTGCAAATTGGATGCTAGACTTGAAAGTTAAACACATTTCTAATTATTTCATTCATTTTTACTCATCTTTTCAATGAAATAATACCTATATTGACCTTAAAAACTGAGGTAGTAAAATATGGATTGGATTTGCACTTAGACCTGAGAACAACTCTTACTGTATCTATAATTAATTAATTTGGAATCCTGATCAGTAAGATGCATGTTGGAGTTTAAAAGTAACTATCAGAACATTTGATTTTAGTTAGTCCCTATGCACAAAATTCTTTCAACCTTAAAGTATATGTTAAAAGTCAATATTAGAGTAAATATAAAGTCCAGTGATTTCCTTACTAATTTATATTTCTGTACCCCCATAGATGACCTTTTTATGACTCAAAGCAATTTCTTGGGAGGATGTTGTCTGAAATTCACAGCATGAAAAAATGTTTTCTAGATATTACCTATTCTAAACAGATGAACAAACAAGCAAGGAAAAAAAATGTTGCAAGCATTTTGACAAGATTTGAGGAACATTTGGAGACAAGATATAATTAGCAGGGTCTGACCTTCTGCAAATTGTGAACACTTTCAAAGCACGTAACTTTCATGAAGTCATATATAGTCAGATTTATTTAGAATTTTCCACTATTATTAATCATCTATCAAAGGCTCAAGGGCATGACAGAGGAGTTTGTTTGGTTGCTGAGCTTTGGGCTTGCAGGCTTTTCCAGAGGCTGTTCTTTGCACCCTTTTCTGTGTCCCCACACTCCTTGCTCTTGCTGTCTGTGGAATGGGATTCCCAAGGAAATGCACCAAGCTGGCAGCAGGAAAAAGAGATACAGGCATTGCCAGATCTGACTGGTTCCATGAGCTGTCTTCAAATACAGATACAGCACAGGATGAATTTTGTCTTTAGAGCCTTACACTGAAAGCCTGAACTGAACATAGACTGATATTTTAATTCCACAAATACACAGTACAAGGAGAACTGCATATTTGCAGTTTATATAATTATATAACCAAGTCTCTGAGAGAGAGCTATAATCTTCCTAAACATTAATACTTATACAGAGCTCTAGGTTACCATAGAATTTGGAAGAGGCAAACAATCCCAGAAACTGTAGGGAAGAAAAACACCTATTTTCTAAATGTTGCTTAAGAATTGAATCTATTTTTGATTTCTTCTCTCCATTTGCCTGCCTATTCTCTTCTGTGTTAATGTTATTTAGCACTTCTGTGGAAAACTGACTTTGAAGCACTAACTCCTGACCTTCTCAGTTTCTTTTTCTTCATCTCTTCTGTTTTTACTGTTTTTCGTCAATTTTACTGTTTTTCTTCAATTCTGCCCTAATTAGAAAGACATTTTACTATCTGGGTGTACTTGTTTTAGCCGTGCTTTTGATAGTGTGTTCTTTTGGACATCGTTAAGGAACAGCTCAAGTGCTTTTCTCTAGTGATGGCTAAAGGTTCAGTCCAGTTCATGGAAGTAATTGGTTCTTTTTCTCATTAGTATCAGTCCACTTAAATAATTTGTCTCCCAGCAGATGATGTAGAACATCAATTCAGGGAGAAAAGAACACAAGAAGGAAAATGGGGTTTCTGTTTATGATTGTTGGATTCCTTTCAGTGCTTACCTAAATGGGACAGAAAGCTGAATCAGATCTTGTGTTTCCTCTGAGGAATCCTGAGGAAGCACAAGTTCACATTGCACTTTATAATGTGAAAATTCACCTGTTAGAGGAGATGCACTCCATCCCTTAAGGAAGACAGAAGACAAATATATTATCCAAAAATGTACATTTTAGGTCACACTTGGACCTAACCCATAACAGAACTAATTATTTTATGTACTTTGCTTAGAATTAATTGATTATGTGAGTGTCATTTTTTGGTTGACTTTTGCTTTTGTTTCTTTGGTTTGGGGTTTATTTGTTTTTTTTTGTTGTTGTTGTTGTTGTTTGTGTTTATTTTTTAGTCCAAGGGGAACTGGTATATAAATTCCCTCTTAAATAAATTTCTAAGCCATTTATTAATTAACAGCTAGGTACTGTGTGGACATTGCTTTAAACTTATGTAAGACATAAAACCACTTTTATCGTAGTTTGAAAGAAACTAACTTTTCTGTTTAAGATTAATATTTTCAGAAATATCACTTTGGATATGCTTTCCAAACTGTCCTGAAAAACACACAAAAGATTCTAAAAAAGACAAGTTAAGTTTGCAATTACTGCTGAATATAATATTTGCAAGACCACTCTACTTTGAAAGTTAATTTTCAATCCTTTGACATTGTTGAGCATGTTTCCTCCTGAGGGCAGCACGAAAGCCAGCTACATTTGACCACATTTATCTGGGCAAATCCTTCCTGCCAAGAGAAACAATGGTCTATATACACTCATGTGCTTCAAACTACAATTTAAATTGTTCATTAATGAATTTGCTATTTTTGTGGCGCCCACTACATTTATTTTTTTCCTTTATTATCAGAATTTTAGGCCTTACTTATGTACTTCAAGATGAGAGAAGATTTTGTGCAGTAGCTCATAGGTCAAACTGGTGCTTAATCCATGGCTGTGTTTCAACTGAGGCTCTCATGTCAAACTTCAAGCAAGCCTGAAGAAGAGAATCAATTAAAGGAAGGTAGAACACAATAATTTAGAAGCTAACCTCTCATTTTTTAAGATTTTTTAAAGTAAAACTTACCCTTTTGATGTCTTTCCAAACTAGATCTCAGAGGCCTCTAATAAAAGAAGAAACATGTTATCCTCATTGACATTAATTAAGCATGAGTTATTAAAAAAATAGCAAGCATCAGTTATTAAAAAAAAATCTTGATAATAATACCTGGCAATTGGCTGTACTGGTGAAAAAATCTTTCATTTCTGGAGTTTCAGTGTAGGCAACTCAGATTCTGTGGTCAGTATATTCCCTCAGTATCCTTACAGAGATTTTTAGAGGAATAGCATAAATTATTTCCCTACAGTCATCTTATATCTCTTTTTTTTCAGTAAGAAATGACAGAGCTATATCCTGAAGGATGCTTAAGTCCCTGCTGGTTCCATTAGATACTCAGGGAGCTACACTGCCTGCAAGATGGATTATAAATGTACCCTGTCTTCAAACTATAGGGTTCATACCTTCCAGGATGCTGAACAGGATGCTGAATGTAACCCATTAAGGAAAAAAAAAAAAAAAAAACCAAAAAAAAAAAAAAAAAAAAAAAAAACCAAACCAAAAAACCCCCAAAAAACCCAAAATAAAACCAAACCAAAAAAAAGACCCAGGATCAAAAAGTAGAATTTACAGCAGATTACTTGGCAGTGGCATGGAACAAAATGAATTATCAAGGAGTTTCTACTAAATATGTGACCTCTTAGATGGCTAAGGACAAGAAACATGGTGAACTGTAACAGAATCAATGTCACTGTACCCTGGCACAGCACAAGGACTAGAGAATTCCTGCCTTTTTTTTTTTTTTTTTTTTTTTGGGTTTTTTTTTGTTTGTTTGGGTTTTTTTGTGGCATATCTGTCATGGATAGAATGGTCAATCCAGCTTCATCCTGTGTCTGACAGCCTTGATGCTGCTGCATCTTTTGTGTGCCTGCTCTGATCTCCAAGCCTCTGCCTCGTAATGTCTCATGGCAGGCCCGTGCCCTTGTGAAAGGAAAGGGATTTTCTAGAGGAAAATGTGTTTAAAGATGCCCCTCCTTATAAAACTGTGCATGTCTTTACAGCCTGGAGGCAACTGCAAACCTGATTCAGCTCTCAAAGCCAGGAAAGTCCTTGTTGTGACTTTAGCAGGAGTTGTATCTACAGATGATGATAAATGTATTGCATAATAACAGTGTCAGCTACTCTAATTTGACTTCCTTCCTATACAAACTGGTGGTGCACAGGCAGTGGGATGCACCCAGGAGCTGGGCTTTGGGAGCAAAAAAAAAAAAAAAAAGACATTGGGAACAAGCTGTTAGAGCACTTGCCACTAATAGGGTTCTCTGGCTGTGAAGTGGCAATTTCAACCATTTTGAAATTTGCACATAAATACACTTGTCTGTTAGAGGTAACATTTGAAATGTGGAAAAAAAATATCATTTCTAAAAATGCAGAAATGAAGGGGAAAAAAAAAAAAAGATCTATTTCCAGAAATGTTTTCAGCATAATGGGCCTGTTGGAATCTTTCAACCATAACGTGTTATCCATTTAATAGTCATGTCTGGTTATAGCAACTTCCTGTATAATAGTGACTATGATTTTCAAACTATTAAAATTATGCATTTTATAGGTTTTTAGCTCACTGATTTTAAATTAAGTATATTCATATTGAGGAGTTTTTGAATATCTGTCACTAAGGAAGTCATCAAAATAGATTGTCAGGTAAATTAAAGCAGCAGTAAAGCATCTCACCGAGGAGATATTTCTCTTTTATGAGTGGCTGCTTTTGAAGTATGTTGAGGAGGGGAGAGTTCTGAGAGTGTCTTGTCCTATATATTCTTTAAATTAGAATATATTTGCAGTCACCTGTCCTGGTGTTCTACTAAGGCAGAGATGATGGCCATGAACAAAGACTCCTGGGCAGTCTGTGGCTGAGAGAGATGAGGAACTTCACCTCCCTGACTTTGTTCAGTCAATAAAAAACACTGCATATCACATTTTACATGCATTGTTTGCTCTCATGCACAAAGAAAGGATGCATTCTTGTAAAATAAAAATATATATACACATCCATATGTGCATTCATATATAAACAAGGTGTGTGGGTGCCTATAGAAAGGGAGACCCCATGTGTGTGCATATGCTTTCTGTACATTTTGAGTAATATTTCTTTTACATGAAGGTCATACATAGTTAAACATATGACAAGTCTGAACATAAGAAACAACTTACATGTATTGCTGAGAGACAAACATTTTTGACATTAACAACTGGAAACAGAAAAAAACAAATAAAATTCTAAGTTTAGATTTTGCATTCCTGTATGATTTTTTTAAGGGATGAGAGACTAGAAGATTTTTATGGAATTTAGTGTTTTTTCTGAAGAGTGGAAATATTTTAAATTAGAACCAGTCTTTCAATAATGATGAGTTGTTTGATTGTTATGCTGTGCTTCTTAACACAGAACTTTTCTGCAGCAAAAAGATTAATTAGTTAGGAAAAGAAGTACAGAAAACTATAATGAATGAGACAGTATTTAGTTTTCCTTTTTCTGCCTGCCTCCCAGTCTTTTTCTAGAATAGACAGTCAAAGAGGGTAAAGGTGCCTGTGTAATTGGACATTCCTTAGTGAACTGTACTGTCTTGATTCATACACACAGAGGGAAATAAATGAATTTAATTTTCCTATAGAATATTACTGGCTTCAATAGTCTTTAGTCTGGGTTTTGTTGTTTTGGGGTTTTTTTAAGAGAAAAGTCCAATTGCTCTCTTGGTGAACTTTTCTAAAGTTGTTTGGCAGGAAGGTGTGCCAACAAATCATGGACTTTTCTATGAGGTATTTATATATATTTTCAGGAGATAGTTATATATATTTTCAGGAGATAGTTATATATATTTTCAGGAGGTATTTATGTACATTTTCAAGAGGTATTACTGAGCAGGTGCTTTCTCACTGCACAAACCCCATCCCAGGAACTGGTGAGAGAGAAGCAGCTAATCCATGTGCCACTAATTTGGGACACATCTGTGTCAAACAAAATGAAAATGAAATGAATTAAAGTATGAAAGCTCTTAGGGCTTCAAAGCACTTATTTAACATTAAAAAAAGAAAAATAGCTTAAAGAGTACAGAGCTAATACCTGACCACTTTGTGTCTGCAGCTATGTCTTTTATGAAAAGATTTGAAGAAACACAAATCTGTAAAGCAGGCAAACTTGTGCACACACACCCCCTCCATGTATTTGATTTTAGGTATTTAAATCTCTCACCTTCACCTGCACTTCTTATGCAACTCTTTTCAGTTCTCTCCAAGTTTCTATAGCTTTTGCCATCTGTCAGCAGTATTTCTTACTTGTAAGATGTTAAACAAGAAGAAACTGAACTTAAGGTAAATATTAGGCAGTTTCACACTTTTTAACTGTTAAACATGTTTTTTAATACTCTGAGATCATTCATTCCAAGTGCTATTTTCATCCAGCAGAGAAGCAGAAATAGGACTACATTTAATCACAATTCAGTTTGAATTTTGAATATTAAATGTTCATAATTAAAGCTTCTAAACAATTTACAGAGCTAGTAATAATTACAGGAATTAATTTGTAAATTTCTTTAATTAAAAATAATTTTGGCAAATTATAACTTGCTCCTGAGAAGTTTAAGAATAGAATTTGAAGCAAGGTTTTGTATAACTTTGTTCTGTGCCTCAAATCCTCCAGTTTCTTTGGGGTATACATGACAGCTAAATTTCAATTGTAGTAAGGTAATTTTTAGTTCAACACATGTCAATTCTGTACTGTCATATATATTTAAATTTAGGGGGAGATGGGCAGGACTACTAAGACATGTCTTATCATCATCTCTTTGTGATGTGTTTGAAGCAAAGCAGTCTAATAACAGCTTTGGAAAAGGAATTTTTATTTTGCATGTTTGCCAGGCAGAAATATATACTGAAGGAAATGTTCAAACCATGGCATTCATGTGGTACATCTTGGACTAGCCAAGGCACATGGCATTCCTGTTAGGAAGGAAATATAACCCCTAAATTGACATTATTTCCTTCTATTTTGCAAGAAAAGACCTTTAAGTCTGGAACATAATGAATTTGAAAAATTAGCCCAAACCCATTCAAACTCTCTGCAGCGTAATTCTGATATGTATGTGTACAGGAAAGCAGGAAATGTTCTTGAGCTTGTTATCAAGTGAGACAAGGTTAATTAGTGACTAGAATAGCTTTAGCATTTATTTTACTCCATTATATTTTACCACCTGTCCTTCTTCCAGTATAAAATTTCCCAGTTTTAATATGAGAAAGGAGTCACTGCTGCTTTTCACATCTGAAGTAACTAATGAATGCATATTTAATATGCAGGGTGGTTGTTCTCCTGTGGGTTTTGGTGTTTGTTTTTGGTTTTTTTGGTTGTTTTTTTTTTTATTAAGTGTATAGATTATTTAGACTTATATTTTTGGAAAGGAACATTGATTGATTTTTCAAAGGTTCAGTACCAAAATTACAGCTGGATTTTCAAGGGCTCTGGGTTTGTGCTGAGCAGACTTCAGTAAAGCAAGGATTTTCAAAGGTCTCAAAATGCAGTGTGTCAATACTTTGAAAATAAACTTGTTTCTTTGATGAGAAGTATACAGTGCTGCTTGAACAAGTACTTGCTTGAAGGTGGAGTGTATAGAAACACTACTGTCCATACAAAGAAAAAAACAGAATTGCTAATTAATATCCAGCTGAGAGTTAAATTTGAACATATTTATAACTCTTCAGGTACACAAAAGACTATCTGAGTTTCATGTTCTTCATTATTGCTTTGTAGTCCAGAATAATGTGATAGAATTTAATTTTTTTTTTTTTTTTTTTTTTACCTTACTGTATACCTAGGGAACTGAGTTCCACTTGCCACTGGGGTTTCCATAAAATTCAGATTCTCTCTTTGGCTCCTGTCACTGTTTTGTATTCAGGAAATACTCTATTTATAGATTGCAAATGAATAGTTATCATTAATCTTAAAGACTAAAGTCTTTAAAATTCAAGCTGAATATAAGATTTCAGCTAAAAGCAGGGATGCAAAATACTTAAAGTTAGTATTTCAATATCCCTTTCTATGTTTTCTACTTGGTATTTTTATATGATACTCTGTTACTTTATGTTCTTTAACATTATAAATGATTTTTTTTTCAAAATTAAAATTCAGTACAGCTCGGATTCCTTGACGATGGTCAATGTTTGAAAACATTAGGATAGATAGACCAAATTGCTATGTTACCACAAAAAATACTGTAAAGAGAGAGAGAAGCTAGTGAAAAATAGTGTGTGTTTTCATTTTGTTTTTCTTCACTCTCTTTCTGCTCTGAAAAAAAAGGGATTTCATATTTCTTTGGTTTCTTTTGGTGCAGACACTGATCCCTATGGATTGGTCTATGCTGTAAACCACTAGAGCAGAGTGTCCTGTCCAAACTGAACAGAAAATCCCAGTTAGAGAGGGTAGGGGGCTCAGCAGCAGAACAGAGAGAATGTTTGGTAGCCCAGTGAACATTGTTATGTTTCCAATTACCACGTCAACAAAAAGAAACAACCTCAGCTCTCTAATGAACTGCGTTACATCTTTATTCATGTTCTATTGTCCTAAGGAAGATCTACTCATCTAAACTTCTGCAGTTACCTGCGGTCAATTAACAAAATCCCAAATCCTTTAAGAAGAAGTATAGGGTGAAGGTTTAGTTTAGAAGTTTAGTTTCATTTTTTGGTGACACATTGGATTAGGTAATCATGGACATCCTGTCTATTGCAGCAGAGCCAGGCTGATGCTGCACAAACTCTGTTCCTTCAAGGTTCTTGGCTAACGAACACTTCTAAAAGAGGGAACACCCTTGCTCACTTGGTCAATTAAGAAACTTATAACAATTAAGAGATGACTCCCTACCATCTTTAATTCAGTGAAAAATCTGAGATTTTGAGACTTCAGCTCTCATTTTACTTTGATTTGGTTTGCAGGAAGACTGAATCTCACATGAGGAATGTATGGGATAAGTAAATGCAAATGTCATCACTGTTTTCTTGAAGGCTTTTTTCTTCATCACAGTGGTCTGAAATGAACTTACAGAGCTTTCTGAGTTTATTTTACATAGAAAAGGAAAACTTAATCCCTCACATATAATATTTGAGTAAATACAGTTTTCTATACGTGTAAATTTGATGTCCCAAATACAGAATTTATTTTGAAATCAAAATTACTCTCTGTATTGTAATTTGAATTTTCAGTATTTCAAAATGTAAAGCAAGTAACTGTACTATTCAGTGTCTACATCTATGAGTACACTTTCCCAGACTAGCTAGTGTTAAATGTCTTATTTAATGCCTGCAATATGTCTTAACTACTACTACTACTACTACTACTACTACTACTACTACTACTACTACTAATAATAATAATAATAATAATAATAATAATTTAGGTTGGAAGGGGTCTCAAGGTCATGTAATTGTCCAACTTCCAGCGTTACATGAATCCAGCTTCTTGTTTTGACTCAGAAGAATTCTTAGATTAATGCTCGAGATTATGGTTAGCAGCACCAGTGAACAGTTGTCCTCCATCCATGCTGGAGCAGATTTTCTAACAAAAATCCAGAAAAGGAGTGCTTTATCTCAGTTTGGAACTTGTTCTATTCTACAATCTGTTAAAAAACAAACTCAAATCTAAACCAAGATGGGTATGTGGAAGCCTCATTTAGATATTTTCAAAAAAGAGAGATTTACTTGAGATTCCTGAGGTCATTAACTAACTTGGATTGGATTTTGCAGCTAAACTTCTCTGTTTTTTCCAGTCTGATTTCTTTCTTCTGGTACATTCTTAGTAAATATTACATGTACTATTCAACAATTCAGGTAAGTGGCTTTCCTTGTAAAGAAAATAAATAAATAAAAATCAAACTGCAGCGTTCAATCTTTCATAGGATGTCCTTTGCAAGCTGGGAGCAGCAACAGCTCTGTCTACACTTTCCTCACAGCCTGATCCACTAAGGACCTTTACCACAACACACCTCAAAATTCAATCCAAAGTAGAAAATTGCAGTCAAACTCCATTATGAAAAATTATTTAGAGAATTATTATTATATAAGGCTTATGAAGAAATTATTATTCCACACATTAAATTACTATGGAAAGGTCAGAGTATGCAACAGTTCTGGCACTCATTTCCTGCCTGTTGACAGTCATTAAATGTAACCAGTAGAGAGATGCTGAGCTGAGCCTGCAGAGTTGAGGCAGCAGATACTGAGGTAGTGTTGAAGCTTTGTTTATGCCTGGCATTTAAGCAGCTCTGTTACTCCTCACCAATGAAAGGAGAGATCAGCTGCAGCCCTGGCACTGTCAGCTCATCTCATTGCTACAGATGACAACTGCACATCACTAATACCATTTTTTCCATTTCATCTCCTACACAGTTCTGTCTTCCAACTAGTCTTTTCTTCTTCAGACAATCAAAAGATAAACCCAAAGATCTTTTTGCAGCTTGGGGTCCCCAATGAGGTTTCACATGAGTTCTCACAAGGACAAGAAATACCCTGAGAGCATTCTCATTCATGTTTTGGATGCTGCAGCATGTGTAACAGCAGCTAGAAGCCCTATGAAGCAGTTCATGCAGTCACAGCTTCACACAATGATATTACCTATTCCTAAAATTGTTTTAACCTCCTCTCCAGACTTCTGTACCTGGTCAGGAATATCTATGGCAAGTGATTAGTTCATTAGGTTAAAAACACTGCCAGTTATAGGACAATGCTCAAAAGAACTGTAGGTAAGGTTTGGAATACTTACCTCATACTGAAAAACTTCAGTAATTTCTGCTTTGTCAGAGAAGGTTAAGGGAGGATTTGATCGTGGATTGATGATATCCACCATGGAATAAGATCTTGACCAGTGGAAGCTACATAAACTGACAGAGTAAAACCACAGACACATAGTTGAAAAACTGAAGTTTGAAAACAATCAAATTTGGAATAATATTCAGGTGTATAAAACGAGGGTTATATTCCACTGAGGCAGCTTACTAAGGGAGCAATTAATCTGTTGGTTTACAATTAGAATGCACATATGCATTGAAAAGACACACTTTAGTTTACCTGCATGCTACTGAACTTTGTGTCATCATTACATGGAGAGAAGAACCATTGATTCTCAGAAAGATCTTTTGAAAAAGTCTGTGGCCTGCTTTATGGTCGCTCCTGACTTTAAAATCATTGTGGTGCCAAGCAGCCAAGAGTAAATAAATACATCTTAAAAACATTAGAAAATGCACAAATCACATTCATTTTGCCTGGACAATGCTTTCATTTGCCATAGAATCATGGAAGGGTTTGGGTCAGATGAGTCCAACTCAGAATATTCCGTGCATCTCAGCTCTTAAATATCAGCTAGTTGTAACCTCTCTGCCACGGGCAGGGACACCTTTCCACCTTCCACTAAACCAGGTTGCTCAGAGCCCCACCCAGTCTGGCCTTGAACACCTCCATGTGTCATATGGCAGTGTCAGAATAATTTTGTTCAAAAGCATTTTGACCCACAGGCTAAGAGAGGGAGATGAAACCTACCATGAGAATAAAATGCATCCACCAGTTCATTGCTTCTTTGTTATTTGGTAATATCTTTATACATGGCATTTTTTAATTTGCTTTCATGAAATACATAGATTATAATGAAATATTTGAATGCTACCCACAACTTTAAAATGAAGTTCCAATTCTTACATTTTGTATTTATTCTGTATTTTACTATTATAGGGTACTCATTTCATTATATTGAATTATCTCTGTGCTATAATGAAAACCATTAATTTTTTAAAATCAGTATGAGTATAAACAAAAAGAAAAGAAAAAACCACGTCATGCCACTCAAATTTGATTGCTTTTTTGATAGACGTACAAAATTAGTGAATGAAGGATATGAAGCAGATACATTTGCATTTTAGTAAAGTATGAACACGCCTTTGAAAATCTTACAAAAAAACCCCACATTCACTTGGATATGATTGCTATTACATGGAGGAAAATCTAGATGAAAGACAATGAACAAAGTGAACTTTAATGTGGGGTGAAGTGTAGATAGATACTCAAATCATATGCATTAAAATTCAATTTATTCAATCCTTTCTGGTCTGATCTGGAAGATGGAGTAAATAGCATTAAAAAATTTGCAAATCATGGTGTGCTGGAAAGCCAATTTTAATGAGCATTGGCTGGATCAATAGGGAAGTCTGTCTCTCACCCCAGTGTGTCTTCACTTTACTGTGATATCCTAAACAAAACCCAGTAAATATACTTTGGCTGAACAAGTATTAGAAAATTTGCTTACTCAATTTTTCTCTTTTAAAAGCATAAATGATTCCATGTTTTCTGTCTTGAAATAAGTAGGTCTAATATGCATTTCCCTTCCCTTTTGGAGAAAATGCCAGTATGGACATGGTATTCCTTCTAGTAAGGAGCTCTGGATGCTGCTGATGGGCTCCTCTGTGTCCCCTCCTTTCCCAATGTTATTGAGCAAGACTGAAGGTTTTCCAATGAAAAACAGGTTTAGCACAAAAAAAAAAAAAACCCAAACCATAAATATGAGGAAGTTTTGAATGCCAGTTTTATTACCAAAGAGGGTTTTAAAAATATTAGTTAATTATTTTGACCGTTAGACTGTTAAAATATTAATTAGAATTACAGTAAATCATTATTGCCACATATTTGGTATCTTTTGTTCAAAAAAGATTTTGAGTAGAACTCTTTTTGCAATGTTTGGCAGTTATTAAAGGGAGTTTATCCATGCATTAAAAAAAAAAAAAAATCACGTTTACTCAACATTCGATTTGTATGATGTCACTTAAGAAAGAATGTTTAAAGCATTATATAGCTGATTATTTGTCAGGCAAATTTTTAAATTAAGAAACCAAATAGCAGATATAGAACTATTTATTTTATGTCTAAATCCTTTCAGAAAGACTTTGTCAGTTTTAGTCTGTCATGATTTTGAAAGTATTACCTCAATTTCCTGGAAAAGTCTTATCACAAAAAAAAAAAAAAAAGCCAAACAAAACCTGCAAAACAAATAAAAAAATAATCTAATAATAAGAAATTGTTCTCTCTTTTTTCTTTTCTGCTGTTTTTGGGGATTTATACTTATAATCCTTTGAACTGTGAAGCTCTACATGTGACAATCCCTTAAGAAATACAGATAGTCAACACAGATAATACACATATAGGTGTGCAGCTTGATAATGGGATCTTACCCCATCCCTTCAATATATCAGTGAAAAAATAAATCAAAATAAACCATATTTTTATTATTTTCATCATCATTATCATGAGTAACCCATGGAAAATTATAGAACTTCTCTCAAAGATACTTTTCTGATTAGAAATGTTTGATAAACATATCTGATATTTTGATTTTCCTTCTGATAGGTTTAAGAGATGCATTTATTTTCAGGATTATCTTAAGGCCAGGTGCACTGCTCTGATTCCCACTGAGTGTCCCCTAGGTTATTCACAGAGAACTGTATTTCTCAGTATGATTACAGGAGACGGGATCTACTTTCCTTTGCTTTTTCTTTATCCAGAAATTCCTGAGCAAAGGCTGAGCTGGTGTTTCTACAAGGCTGAAGCGTGTGTGGAAATGAATCACTCAGTCTGAATGACTTGGCTTGAAATGCTATCTCTTTCCCAAACTCCAGTTTTGCCTCTTGCTTGCTATTGCCTACATGCTCCAAGTGCTCCAAGGCATTCAGTTTTGTTTGTATGGTGCTTACCAGATGGTTTTCTCCAGCTAAGAATTTCCAGCCCAGACTCACTAATGGCTGTCAGGCAGCAGGCTCACTCAGCTATCTCAAGTTAAGTGGAACCCATTAATTTTGCCATCTTGCAGTGACTTGCATTTTCCATCCAAAGATAGTTAAAAATTTACTTCCCGTCTTTCTTTTTCCCTGCTACCCCCTAATGCGTATTGTTATTTTTATTGCAACATGCAGTTGTTTTAGAAACATACATTTCCTAAGTGATTTACATTGTCACAGGAAAAGTCACAAAGTACTGAACTTCATGGCAAAATAAAAAGGATAACCTACTGATGAGTACTCCTTTCATTTCCACCCTATTTCTAAATTGTAGGGCTAATGGAACAAAAAGAGTTTTCACGTTTTTTCTGCCCACAAGCTTTGTCTGCATAGGAAAAGAGAAATACATGCAAACTTTGTGTGACCTATAGAATCTTTCTGACTGCAATGACCTGGTGGGGCAGCACCTCCTACTGCTCTGCTAACAAGACCCACTGATTCTAAACGCCTCCAAGTCTCCACAAACAATTTCTATCTGTGAAATATAAGACAGAAGTTCACCAGCTATATTAGGTGCAACCCTGACAGAGCTTTCACTCAGTTGATGCCATGGCAAAATTAAAAAGCCAGGAGGGGCGGGAGGGAAGACCTGCCATACAGAGAGAGAAAATAATTGCAGCACTGTTCACTAAGGAATAATAGATCACCTTTTCACACTACTAATTTGCCTTGCTGCCTCTACTAACAGCCTCTGGATCCCACCTAATTGTACCCCTCCGTTCCTCTGCCAGAGCGCATTGTCACGTCTGCTGCTCTGGCTGCCTTTTGCTCTCTCCTCATTGTGTTCACTGACAAATGATGAGACACTGAAGTATGAAGAAATGCAAACTGCATTATAGGAGCTCTTCAGATCACTTGAATTAGCCAATAAGCTGTGGAAACCTTTCCTTTTAAGTGTTTTTTCATTTCTGAGGAAAAAAAGGGCTTGTACAGAGCAGGTCAAACTTCATATTTATGACTAAGATTTTTTGCCTCCATTGTTTTTACAAAAGGAAACACTGTATTTTTTTTCTCATTCTGTTATTTCAAAATCTACTTTTCAGGTAAGAAAAAATGAATTATAGGTATGAAATTTTTCAGGTACATAATTTTGGATACATAATTCCTTTTCCAGATTTTTATTTACCAAGCGCTAGGTACTTTCATTGTTTGGAGCCTCAGATATAAACTTTGGGGAGCTAAAATTTTGTCTCTAGATAAAGTTTTCAGTTCTCAAGAGCCAGTCAATTTTATTATTGTGTACATTAACTTGTCCTCTGCAGCCTGGATATCTGGGAATGAGCAAAATCTAGGGGTAGCATTTACTCTGATATTTTCAGCAGATCATTAATGGAGTTATTTCCCATTGTCTTTCTTACACCATGGAAAAAAAACATCCAAAGAATGGAAAAGTTTAATACAGACACAACAGGAAAACTATTTTCCTTCCACCTCTATGTTTTGGGAGCTTTGTGCATATCCTATGCATGATGCTTTTTAGTATTAATAACTGATCTATTCATCATGCTATCAGCAGGTTCAACAAACAATTGTTTGCTAACTGTCTTCCAACACAGTCTGTATTTCAGCATATTAGCAGATCCGAGTCATAAGAGATAACAAACATTCACAAAGGATTTTCTTAGATCTATATTTTGTGCTAACTACTTATCAGGTATCTGAATCAAGGTTATCACACATTTGTATACAACTTGATCCACATAGTAGGAATAAAATAAATATTCTCTGTACAAATAAATCTGCACTCTGAAACAAGAATCTGCATGTAATTCAGGAAGCCTAGAATGTAGCCTATTTTCCATTGGTATGCACACAAATATTTATGTTGATATTCTGTCCAAAAGTTTTCAGCTTTTTTGTTGTGAATTGTCTATAATTTATTTGTCATCAATATAATGTTTTAGGAATTGATTTCCAATTCCTCAGCTGAAGCTGGATGGTAATTTGGAGTCAAAGTGTAGCTCAAAGGAAGTACTTTTATGCTGAAATGAGCATGGACAAAAACCAATATGATAAAAATAGAGTGGCAAAATTATTTTATAATTTTTCATATGACCAGGAAACTGTCTAATTTGACAACATTCAACTACTCTATTAAAATCCTGAAAGTTAAGGCTCAGAGTGCTGTGTGTTCAAGGATTGCAGAGTGAAGTGTGTCTGTGCCCCAGACACACAGGGCTCCAGAGCCACTCCAGGCACAGCTGAGCCCTCCAGCCACAACCATGGGGCAAAGTCACACAGACAGGGCAAATGGTGAGGAAGGACACTGTGCTGCCTATCAGTGAGAACTGGGGGGAAAGTGTGACAAACAGCTCTCTGAGCTCTGTGGTGAGAGAATGAGCAGGGCCAGGAGGTGCTGCAGATGTCCATGCAGCCTTTGAGAACCTCATGACAGAGCAGTAATTCCCTGTAACCAGGGGACAGTAGATGAGAGCCCACAGAGGACCAGCAAGCTCCTGGCAGAAGAGGAGCACCCACAGGAGCTGGTTTTCTGGGAGAAACTGCAGCCTGTGAAGGAACCATACTGAATGTGTCTCTGCCTGATGCACTTTACCCCTTGGAGAGAATCCATTTATCCCTTGGGGAGGATCCATGCTGAAGCAGCTCTTGAAGAGCTGCAGCCTGTGGGAAGGACTCACCTTGGAGCAGTTTGAGAAGGTCTGGATCCAGTGGGAGGGAGCTCATGCTGGAGCATGGGAACTGTATGAGGAAAAAGGAGCAGCAGAGTCAAATTGTTATGAACTAACCACAACCCACCTTGTCCCATCTCCCTGCACCACTCAGGGAGAGGAGGAGACAGAAGATTCCACAAAGGAATGAAGATGAGCCAAGGAAGAAGGAAAGGAGAACGGTAAGGTGATGTGGTCTTGAGTTTATTTCTGCTACTTCATTTGTAACCCCATAAGTCATACACTAAATTAATTTCCTCCAAATGAAGTCTGTTTTGCTTATGGTGATAACTGACAAGCAATCTCCTTGTTTTTATCTTCACCTATGAGCTTTTCCATATTTTCTCCTCCTGTGCTGTTGAGGAATAGGAGTGAGAGTGGCTGGGTGGGCATCTGCCAGCCAGACAAGGTCAGCTCACCACACTTCCAAAGAAAGTTAAAATTTACTGTCACTGAGAATCTGCTCTCTCCTTCTGAGGCCATAAATGTTGTTGCCATGAAATTAATGTAAAGTACACCTTCACTTTCCAAAACTGTGGCAATATCATTGAAGTTGGATTCCAGTCTTCTCTGTGCATGCTCCAGCTAAATGTTTATATGCATGACAACATTGGATTTTGAGGAGTGTTTACAATACTTGGATATCAGAAAATTCATGCCTGATTTATGTAGAAGCTTTTTTTAAAGTGTAAGAATAAGATTACAATATTTTAGCAAATTTTTCTAACAATGCAGCCAGAAGAATAACTAAAATTAACTTTGTTAAAAGTTGATTTTTAAATCTATTTCTTCCTCAATAGAAGCTGTTCAAGAACTAGCCTGCTCATTTTAACTCAGTGGTCTTTTAGCACATTTTTTATGGTTAGGAAAAACTTTCTAATATACAAATTCCTAAGTTTTCTGATATATTATTAAGTTGGTGAGATAGAAATAAATTTTAAAGTTATATTTTTTATAAAAGATATTAGTTAAAAAAATCAAAGTAACCACAGGTTATGCTCAAATTAGTAGTGCTATAAACGTCAAGGTTTTTCACATTATTATTATTAAAATAACTGACAACAATGACTCAGTATTTTTGTATTTCATTTATTACACGCTACAACACTTTGTGATCAAAGTTAAAATGAAGAAAATGTTTTTGATTGATTTACAGTAAATTTATTATTTGATTAACATTTCAGAAAGGGGGAAAAACAAATGAACATGCTATAAAACATGCTACTGATACTCATGATAATTCAGAATGTTCTTAGAATAGATAATGCCTCAATGAAGACATCAAGATTTCATATAGATATTCCTCCTTGCAGGTTTTATGACAGGCAGAAGAATCTTTGAAAGAATCAACAAGTTTTGAAAAACTACAATGGATTTAAACCCTTCCTGCCATAAAAAAAAGTTAAAAAAATAAAACCAAGAAAAGATAATATCTCCTTGCCATGTTTTAATTATTATGCTCACCTCTTTCTTTACATATTCTTCCATTTTCCTGTCCTTTAGGTTTTGCATTTACTGATATTAAATCTCCCCTGTTAGCTGAAAGTGTCACAGACCAAACCACTCTTTTTCGCTTCGCTTTGACCTCTGTTATTTTATTTCCAACTGTTTTGTAAGTTGTGGTCAAAGCTGAATAATCACTCTAAAGTTACCAGTGGCAGATGTGGAGCTGCTATTCCAAGCACAGGAAAAAAGAAACTGTATAGGGATTTCAGATTAATTGGTCATGAAATCACCTAAAAACTTCTAAAAGTCATTATGAAGTATGACACCTAAAAAACTTCACTATGTACAGAACAATGATTTCCTTAAAAAAACGAAGAACTACTCTCTGTGCCTCCAGTGATCTGCAAATGAAAGCTTGAGAATTGCATCCTAAAGGAAATGGACAGGATGTAGATAAACCTTTCTTTTCTCGATCATTGATAGGAATATGAGAATATAAAATGGTGAGTAATGGTTCATTATGAGATGAATATCAGACATAATAAAGTAATTCCAATTCAGATTGTTCATCTGGGCCCAATCACAACTTGGCCAGAAGATCTATTCTGAGGTATGAAAGAAAAAAAAAAGGACATAAGGGAGTTAGGCACTTAACATCAGGATTTTAAGAGTATTTAGCTTCTGTCTGTCATGACAGTTAGTATGACTGAGCCATCTAGCAGCCCTTGAAAAAACCCAGCTTCCACTTTGTTGCACAGAGACATCATTCCTTTCTCCAAAAGCTGAAACCTACTCTCATTTTTTCACTTGGATCACCTGCTGCATACCAATAGCTATCAGCTATTCTTTATCAGCACCCACTGTTCCTGCTCTGAAATTTCAAATGTAACAACCCCCCCCGAATTCATCCTTGAGCACCTACTATTTTATTAAAAGTTCAGGTCTATGTATCCTAGAGGCCCTACTACATTTTCACATGTAAAGCCTTTTTGTTTTTTTTTTAACTTAGCATGTCCTCTCTTTTCTTAACATCCCTGTATGAACCTTCCCTGCTTGCAGTTTGAGTTTCTTACGTTCAATTAATTTTCACTCATTTAACCTTGAAAGGGCAGCTGCTCCCCACTAGGCCATGTAGTCCTCAGCTTCTGGTACAACTGTATTAATCAGAGAGTGTGAATTAAAACTCAGGGGAAGGGTGGAGCACTTTCACAAGCAGCCTTCTCCAGAAAAGTCTCTGACTCCATCTTGCAGGGATTGGTTAATGGGGAAGTGCTATAGAGGTTGAGTTTTATCTCCCTTTCGTTGGTGTTCTTGCTGGGATTAAAGCACTTGGAGTTCTGCTACTAGGGGCTTGCAGCACTGCTTCATCTTGATGTAAGTGTTTATGTCCTTTCTAACTGCATTGAATTTCTGGCTTGCTGACAGAATAGGATGCTCTTCTTGCTTTCAAAACAGTTTTTAAAGGATTGTTGCTGTGGTTTCTTTTTATCTGCATGTTCCTTATGTGAAACACTTCATCCGGGAGATGGGATAACTAGCCTAAAGCTTGGAGTGTGAATTTGGGTTTATGGCTCTCATTTTGTAGGTGCCTATGTTAAGCATGAAACCTTGCACTCCTTGAGGGAAAAGAGGACAATTATTCCTTTCATGTGTTTTATTTTATCCTCTTCCAATGCCTTAACAAGTTCTATGATGTTTGGATCTGCAGGTGGGTGAGCATGGAATGGATGTCCTTTGAAGAGAGGAAAGTAATGAGTTTTAACCTTTCATTTTGGGAGTATTTGTGCTTTTGACTTTTGACTGAGGACTGGCCTTTTGGGGCGTCACACCAGTTTTTGAGGTGAGGCAGTGACTTCACACCTAGTAAGTGTTTAATATTTACCACCTCCCTGTCCTAGCTGAATTGCACTTTCTGTCCTTGCAGTTTTTGTCCATCTCTGTGTGCATCTGTACCTTTTATACATGATATAAAGTGACAACTGATACCAAATGATATTGACAGGCCTTCATTGAACTTAATTACTCTTCAGAGACTGGCATGAATCAATCCTCATAAAATTCATCTGTCACTTTGTGATGTGCCAGCTTTAACATGGAGGAGATGAAAGGAAAACTCTCTGAGAAAGGAGCCCATGTTAACAGCAAGTTATTTCTTCTTTAATTATTGATGGATTCTGTTCAAGTGAAAATTGTCAGTTAACATAGTGAAAATAAAGATGAGAAAATTCAGTGGTGACATTCAGTTTGGTTGTGTTCTGCAGTGTAGTAAATACCATGAACTTCCATTAAAATTAGTAAATGCTCTGAAAATGCTCTTACCACTACAGCAGATGAAATTTTTTACCAGTATGAATTTCAGCACTTACTGTTTTGTATGGCTTTTCTTGTTGCTTTGTGTGTTTTGTTTTGTTGTAGTTGTCTATTTGTTTGGTTAGGTTACACAAAGCAATGGAATTATAAATTTATAACAGAAATATCATGGATGAATCTGAAAATGACAAGTTATGAGCTTTACTGAGAAAACAAGTTAACATGTTCTATGCTAATGACAAACATTTTTAAGAGGTGTCTGGTTTTTAGTGTTATGAATTCAACCAAAAAATTTCCAGTAGCTTAGGGAAAATAGTATAGATACAAGCCATTGGTAACTTCACACCTTTTAGTTGGAATCTATTCATATTGCTTAGTGTAAACCAGTGTTTCTGAAGCTGAGGATGTTAATTGAAGGCAGATTCTTAGTTTTCTTCTTAGTTTAATGTGGTGTTCTCTCTCTCTCTGGAGTGGTGATATTTGTCAAAACTTTCTTTCCTCACCCTTATCACCACATCTTTCTGTGATGGAGGAGTTAAACCACTGATTCTCAACGTGAAGGGAGGTAGGAGTAAGACTGGAATCAAAAATAATTTTTAAGCCAATCTGCTTTATTTTTCTGACACTAAAATAATGGAAGTTTTACCCAGGCTGAGCACTTTGAGAGTGTGGCCACTCCAATTTCAATTACCCTGCAGGGCTTTCAGGCTATGTTTTGTATGAAGTAGGTGGAGGGTAGCTCAAACCTGCATCTAAGAATTCAAAGAATAGTAAAGAAAAAGAAGCATAATAATATCATTTGGGGAACCATTACTGTTTGGCCTAGCCAAGTGAAGGTGTCAGCTGGCATGTAGTCAGCATTAAAGCTATTCATTTGGAGTAGTCTTCTAAAATTACTAATATTTTTGTTAGCTCCCCTCCATTCATACTCATTCCTGTCTTCTAAATACAGTTAAACTTCTGACTTTTTCACAGGCAATATGCTCCCAGTTTTTTCTTTTGTCTGTCCTCTTCTTTTGTCCTCTGTAGGTTGGTTGTGTTGGGTGGGGTTTTTTTGTTTTTTTTTTGGGTTTTTTTTGTGTAATTAGTCCTCCTACACTTCCATGCTAAAGAGAAGTATCCTCCCTTGTTTCCTGTTGCTAGGCTACATGACTCATGTTCATTTAAGACACATTTCTATGGCATAAAATTGTACCATGTAGAAATGCCCAGGTTTGATTGCTGTGAGATATTTTGGAGTATTGGAAGCACTGTTTGCCACAACACTGTAATGTTCTATCCAAGCTGAATTACCCCACAGAGTAACAATTTCTTTTAGCTAATGTAACTTCCTTTATGAGTCATAACAGTTCGTATCTTAAGATATCCTTGTTGGTTTGCATCTGTAGATACTCTGCACATCTTTGAGTAGACCTGGTAACTTGTTCTAATTTGATAACTTTGGTCTTGGACTTAATTAACAACTTTCAATATAGTGGGAGCTGCTTCTTAGCCTATTTTCCTGCTAGAGATTAAAGCTCCAGACAGGCATTCTTTCAACCAGAGTTAAAGCACTCAAAGCTTTCATGTGTTTGGCTTCCTTGAGGTGAGGTTCTTTTTCAGAGTTAGCCCTTTTTAATGAAAATACTAGTACAATTTCCTCCAAGATTTCTTTTTCAGGAGTTTGGAGTATACATGGATGGATTAATCCCCTTTGAGTCTTTTCAATAATGCAACAAATAGAATCCAAAATTGTGGCTAGGATTTTAAAAAATTGTTTATGTTCCCCAGCCTGATTAGCTACTATCTATTACTGCTTTTTCAAGCAATGCATTAAGCAGTACAAGTATTTGGAATTGTGTAATTTGGCCATTCTCTTCACAGCTGGAAAACATGAAAAGTGTCTCTTCAGTAATATTTTAGGTTATTACTTTTTAAAATGTATTAATACTGATTTATGTACTTAATTACAATGTAAGGAGATGGAGTTTGCACTTGAAGAACAATGGGATTTGTGATGTTCTGATTTCTTAAGGAAGGTTTATATTGCTTTTTCAAATTTGCTCCTGAGAAAACTGTCTACTAGTTCAAGCAATGAAGAACTATGAAAATAAAACCAGGTTTTGAAATAATTCTAGATTTTCTGTGCAGAATACCTCTGAGAAGATAATAACAGTAGTAAGGAATGTTATGCAAGCCCTAATTGAGTTCTGTTTGTGATCCTGTGTGGCACAATGTCACCTTCCTACGTGATGCAATTACTCCTATCTATATGATTACAAACAAACTCAATATTAACAGAATCTCATCCAGCTGAGTACATGGAACATATATTAATAATATAAAGTTGATTTGAATTAAATTGCTGTATAAATGAGGATTAGTGGCCTGAAATGGGCCTTATGTGCTTTGACAAAAAGCATGTTCAAGTGCTGTAAACACAGCAAGTCCCCATCTACAATTGGACAGTGCTGTCCATAAATTCAACCTTTTAAATCTTGTACTACCACAGAGCTCTGAAAGGATTTTTCCACTAATAGTGCTGACTTGCCAGCAAACTTCTGGCATCTCAGCATGGCAGGACCTGAGTCAATTGCTAGTTTCTCATCTGGATAACAGCAAAAACCTGTCGTGCATTCAAGCAGGGAGCTTGCTGGGGTCTGAGAAGGCCAGATAGCAAAGAATCTTAGCAAAAATCCTGTAAAATAAACTTGGAAAAAATTTTGAAGAGGTCATTTTTCACTTTCAGCCCCAAGGTAGAATTGGGTCTTCCTAGGTTATTCCTGATGCATATTTATCTAGTTTGTTCTAAATGTAATAATGGAAATTTGGCTGCCTCCCTAGGCACTCTCTTCCAGTCCTTAGCCATCTGTAGTGCTACACACTTCACCTGAAAGTCTCTTGCTTTTATTAAACCCACTGCTGCTTTCCTTATCTTCTTCAGATGTGAAGAATTGTTTATTCACCACTAATTATTAACTTAAAGTGTAAAAGATAAAAATGTTGTTACACACATCTTCCTTCAATCTTTGTTAAACCAAATGATATAATTTCTTTTCAATCTAATTATGCTTGTTACCTCTCTTAAAATATTTTCCCCCTCCAATCCCAACTGTTTTGCATTTTCCTTGAATCACAGTGCCCAAAACCAGAATGGTGATTGCTTTGGAGCTTTACCAGCAAGTAATGCCACTAAAAAAATTCTTCATGTATCTTACAGCCTATAACTGTACTTTGTTTTGCAGCATAACAATTGAACAGAGGCGAGAGACTTGATTATCTTGGACTACCAAGTAGTAAAGTTTCCTATCTGTTTGCTGGGACATCATTCAGACAATATTAAAGGGGAGATTTTACTTCAAATTAACTTGAGACAATGGTTTCTGAAAAATAGGTTATTCCAGATTGTTGCTACATTTAGACTAAATTTTTGGACATTTGTGATGGACTGAATGGATCTGTTTAATTTATGAGGTTGCTGGTATGCTGCTTGATTAATCTTGAGCAAAAGTACTTTATAAGAGGTCCCAGACCACAACCTTAGAATTTATTTTTTTCCTTAAGGGATTTCAGATTAGTCTAAATTGCTATATCTCTGAAAAGCATGGATGATGTTTGGAAAACAGGTTCCCCTATAACTACATAGCTAGCACAGATGCCCTATAAAAATTCCCAGAGCAGTGTCATGTGATATGATAAGCTTTACCACATGATAAGCTATACTATAACTATATTATCATCACAATATAGCTAAATACTTCCACAGAGCCTGCAATATTCCAGGTTGAAAAACTGGGGCATTTCCCAAACTGACATCTTGACTGAGCCCTTTGTGTGCTCTCTTTCTTGTTTCATTTGTCTTTTGAGCTGGTCATTAACAAGATGCAGGGAGGAAAAAAAAAACCCAATAGGATGGGAGGGAACAAAAACTCCATGGTAATTCACTTCCACAAGAAGCTTTGTGCTGGAAACAAATATTCTGTTTCTATAAACAGTATCTCAAAGTAAAATCCTACATGACTCTCCTCTTCCCTTTAGACCTCCTCACCCCTTCTAGTGGGATGACAGAAATAATGACTTGATGCTTGGCTTTGGTGAATCATGGCCTTGGTAGCAGAAGTGCTATAATTATCTCATTGCTACTATCACAGCATTGTAAATATTAAATGCAAAAAACAATGTTTCAATAGCTTTGAGGTTTTGACACTTATTGAGAAAAGCCATGGAGTTCACAGCTAATATTTCCTCTCTTTCAGTTAATCTCTTGAGTATTTTTAGTACAGTCCTGCTTTACAAGCCACAGATTGTCATTATTAGTAGAACAAGCTCCTGGAAGTCCATCTCTGTGCTGCTGATTTCACTCTATTGTCAACCATGAGCCAGGATTCACTTAGCAGAAAGGATCCTCTGATTAGCTTTCCCTGCATGCCACCTATGTAATCAGGCTTCCAAGAACTGCAATAAGCCTCCCCATCTGCTCGGGTAATGAGATAAGGTGCACACACCCCCCAGCTTCAGCAGCAATGGGAGGAGAGATGGCATTTTGGTTGAGCCCCTATTATCTGTTTCTTGGAAAGGTGGCTCTCCATGGCTGTATTAATACAGGAAATTGGAAAAAGAAATGAGAAGTTGAGAAAAGAGGAAATTTTCAGGCTTATCTGAATTTATTCTATCGATGTTTGGAAAGAAAGGTCATATTCATAATCATCTTAGAAGAGCTTTGTGGTACCACTATTTGATGCTTGGCTTTTGTTGTGTGCTTACTTAAGCAACCTTGTTTCTGGCCTACTCTGAAAAAAACCCTACCTAATCTGTGCCACTTTAATCACTTTTTCTTCCCCATTTAAGAGGCTTCACAACTTGTTCCCTCTAAACAAGATTATTTCCATTCACAAAATTCATTGTGATGACTAAAATCAGGCATGGAGACATGTGTGGTGGTATATTAGGAACAACTTTCGGCACCTAAGGCTTTTAGGGCACACATCTCTGCTTCTCTTGTTTTTATGCTGAAGAATGGGGGCTACTCCCTGGTATGTTTTTATTGAGAAGAGCTTGCAATAGGATGCGTCTTTGAGTCTAAACTGAATTTTAAAAAACCTGCTAAATAATACCCTAAGGCAAGGAAAATGAGCTGAGAAAGAGCTACTCGTTTTTTACTGAGTACTTGTATTTGATCTGAAGGTTAATTCTGAAGGATTATGTTGTCTTCGTGTGTTTATTTAGAATAAGATTAGGACAAATGTTTAGTTTATTATTAAAATGTTCTACACAGAATTTTCCAAAGGACGCTTCATAGTTGACCTCTTAAATATTTGTAAACCAAGTGCTGCTTCTGACTGAGGCAAAATTGCAGAAATTAACCACAGCATAAGGTCCTAAATGTGTTTATTGGTCTATCAAAATGTTTTCATCTGTGGTGTTCTGACATTTGCAGTTAGTCTTAGTCCTACACTGCATTTTCCATTCAAGACTAACCAGATGATTCATATTTTGCAGTTCAGCAAAGTGGAAGTAAGCTTAGGGTTTTTTATGGATGTTCCTCCTTCCATTTATATTGTGCATATTTATTTATTTTTTGCTATTACTCTGGTATTTAAAATCCAACAGGAACATACCCAGATGTGCTCCCTCTACAACATGCAACAGAATGGGAGTTTGATTGAAGAATCTAGCTGATAAAATGATAGTGATGTATCATGTTGCCTATCTATATCTGCAGGACATCTTTTAAAACATTAGGTTAATTAAAATGAAGGCGTATTATTTGTGAATGCTTTTTACAAACATCCCCCCCCCCCCCCCCCCAAAAAAAAAAAAATTAGTAATGACTTTATACAATCCAGAAAATTCACAGGTCTCAGAAGAAAAACATCTTTATTCCTCTTTTCAGGGGCCCTTCTGGAATCTGTATGAGAGATTTTTTCCCCCCCCCTATATTTTCTTAGTTGCAGCTTAATAACTTGCTTTCAGTCTGTGGCCTAAGAAAAGAACAAATGTCAGAGCATGGACAGAGGGAGTGGTGGGAAACACCAAACCACCAAACCAAACACATCAAACACTTATTTAACACTTAATGACAGAGCTGTGGTTTCAGAGGGGCTCAGGCTATTAAGCAGCTGGCAGGTAAGAACATCAAAGTTCAAACAATATTTCAAATGTATGAAACTTCTGTTTAGAGCTAAGTTAAGGATGGTTGTTCATGAAATAGCTAGGAATAAATCTTTTAGGCTTAGCGTAGAATCCTGAGGTAGTATACTTTGGAAATCAATATTCATAATATGCTGATTAATCTCTTAGTTCTTTCAGAATAATTCTGCAGAATAAAAGAGGAATAAACCATTAAATATAAAGCAGAGGACAAATGCAGAAGCCATTTCAGGTTGCTGTGTTTGGGGATGTCTAATTTGAAGTGGGGCTTCCATAGATCTTGAAACATAAAGGAGTACCATAGTATTCCTGTTTGGTGTGAATCTAAAAGGCTGTATTATTTATTGAAAAAAAAATTGGAGTTGACATTCAAAATTAATGCAGAATATTTAATGGAAAGAAAAGTTCCCTAACCAAGTCTGCTAAAGAATATCAGAACTGGCCAGGACACTGGGGTAGTTAATGGAATCTGCCTTCCACTGCCTTTAGTGTGGCAGTAGGAGGTAGTGGAGGAAAACTCTTTGCCAGGCTGAGAACTGCATAGATGAGGCTGAAACATGGAGCTCCAGCAGCTGCCAGGGTTGGATCTCCTTGCTGATAATCACATAAGAACTTCAGAGAGTTGTAAATGTGCTCAGAGACAGAGTTTAGTGGTGGGCATGGCGCTGTTAGGTTAATGGTTGTTCTCAATGACCTTATAGGTCTTCTCCAACGTTAATGATTCTTTGATTCCTGACCTGGATGTGTGAATGTGGGTGTGCTGCTTCTCTGCAGTTAATAGGTAAATGAAGTGTAAGCTTGTAATTTGGAGAGTGGGCCTGCAAGACTCATGCACCTCAATGGCCCAAGTGGTCTTGCCTAAATTTCCCTGCCCTACTGCTCTCTGCTCCCCTGCTCTCCACCAGCTGCTTCTTCAAAGTACTTGGCTAGAATTGCTAATGTGGAAGCTTCATTTTTTTCTGGCCTTGGATACAACATTTTTCTGTAATGACCGAGGACTTGCCCAAAGCTATAACATGATGTTTGAAGGAGAAATGGCAGAAAAATTATGGGAGATGCCAGAGAAGGAATGCTCGTTCCTCTTTATTCTCCACATGTTTAGTGTAAGAGAAATCTTCATCTAACCTGCATTTTCAGTATAGTTACTCTAAAAATGGAATCTTGTTTCATCTTTGGTCTGTTTTTTTTCTTTGGCAAATCAATATGCTTAAGTCCATTTGTGTTTTCCTCCCACTTACTTCCTTTGCATACACACTACAAAAATAGCAGGCAAAAATCATCCTTCTGTTGCTTCACTAACCCATCAAGATTGTAATTCTGCTTTAGAAGACCCTCCATGGCCAGAACTGCTGCACTACTTACTTAAAAAGGCTTGTAAGAACTTCTCTTGTACATGGAATTTATAAAAGTCATGCCTAGTTTGATAGTCACTTTCTATTTATGTTAGATATGGCACTACAAAGGTACATGATAGATTCAGTGGGATTTTGCAAGAAAAAGATCATGTGGATAAAGCGCTCCTAGCTTCTCTTAGGCTTATACAGTTGTAATTCCTAGTTACTGATATTTAAATTTATATAAATTATCCTTTGCTTTGTAGCATAGGATATTCTAGTCTCAGATTCTTTACTGGAATAAAGATTCTACCTCTAAAATCTAATCCTCTAGAATTTTATTTGAGTGCTTAGTCAGTGAGTCCAAGAAAGTCAAGTCATTTTATTAAGCTAAAGTCCTCTAGAACTGAATGAGAGAGTATTTTTTTTGCAATACCGTTATAGATACTTTGTAGAGTTCTTAGCTTAATTTCAGTGTTCTAAAATAAGTATTAACAACCCATCTGATTAAAAATAATTCTTATTTATTCTTTCCTATTTTTATCTGCTCTGATGAAGCTCAGTACTTTACCTCATTTCCAAGAGAAAAATTGGATAATTTTAGGGCTGTTTTTTTTAACTCTATTACTATAAAAGAGATAATTCTCTACAAGATGATAACAGTGTGTCTTGCATTCACTTTTGTCTCACTCAGATTTACTGAAGGTAGTAAAAGGGGAAATTTAGGGATGCACCAAGAGCCTGGACAGGTGATGTGGTTTAACCCCAGCCAGCAGCCAAGCCCCAGGCAGCAGTTCACTCACTCCCACACCAATAGGAACAGGGAGAAAATGGAAAAGCTAAAAACTGGTGATTTGAGATAGTTTAATAGGGAAAGCAAAAGTCATGCACACAAGCACAGCAGGGAATGAATTCTCATCTTCCCATGGGCATCCCCATCCCCAGGAGAGCAGGGCCCTATCACACGTGATGGTTACTTTGGAAGGCAAATGCCATCACTCAAACCTCCCCAGTTTATATAGTGAGCATGATGTCATGTGGTCTGGAATATCCCTTTGGTCAGTTTGGGTCACCTGTCCTGACTGTGTCCCCTCCCAAGGTGGCAGTGTGAAAAACAGCAAAGGACTTGGCTCTGTGGAAGCCCTGCTCAGAAATAACACAAACATCTATTATCAAACCTGTGTTCAGCACAAATCCAAAACACATCCCCATGGCAGATACCCTGAAGAAAACTAACTCAACCTCAGCCTAAATCAGCAAAACAGGTGTCAGCTCAATTAACAGAGCAAGTCAGATTTTTATGATGTTGGATGCTGAAAACAGCTTCCAAAATCAAGGCAAATACACATTACTTATGTCACAGTGCTTTCCTAATTTTCACATTGATATTCTCGGTCTAATTTGATCAGTAAATGGCCTATTTATATATAGCTTTATTTTTCCCTTTGCAAGTTTGACTTTGGCAGCACTAGCATGGTTTGAAAGGTGTTCCTTTGCTCAGTGGTTTTATTCTCTGTCCCTAAGATGGTGGCACCCTTCTGGCATGTGCTGGTAGAGTGCCTGAGGCAGGAGCTGGTGTGCCCTGGTCCTTCAAATTCACTTTCACACAATGGAGCCACTGAGAGCAGAGAGAGTGAGCCAGGAGCTACAACAAGCTATAGGGCCTAAGTGAGGCACTTATCAACTCAGCCAGAGTTAATCAAACCATCATTTTCTGCAGTAAAAGGTCAATTTTAGGTGAATTGGATGCTTCTCTCTGCTTGCAGGAAAATGTGAGATGACTGCAGTAAATTGAGGCTTGTGGTTAAATGTGCAAAACTTTTGGCTTTGGTGTTCACTCTGAAGCTACAATTTTTGCTGATTTTATTGTTTTGTGGAAACTTGTCTCTGAGTCATGTTTTCTCTGTTACTCAGCACTGCTAATTTATGTCTCTTATACTTTCTGTTGAAGAAGATTTCTTGCAAGTTATAAAAAAATGGGGCAGGGAAAAGTCTCTGCAGAAATGTAACATAGTGCTTTCCATTCTCTGACTAGTTCTTTTGCAGTAGTGCACAATAAAATTCATAACTGAAGTGTGGTTTTATAAGCTGAGGGTGATTTAGTCTTCGTGTTTAAAAAATAAAATAAAATAAAAAAACCCATAAATCTCCTTGGTAGGAGAGGAAGAAAATGGACAGAGAAGCAAGAATTATCTGCTCAAAGAACATGGGACATCTGATGCCTTCAAGCAAAGGCAGATGACAAAGACCCTATAGGACTCAAATAGGGCTCTGATCACTCACCCATCTAATATTAAAAAAAATTGTAGGTACTCATCTGAAGAGTTTAAATTGGACATTTAACAACACTAAAAATACTCAATTCACTGCCTAACAAGCAGAGAGCCTTGACATTTAGATTAATTTGAAAATTACAGCTCAGGATTTATCTTGTGTATGCTTAAAACATTAGCAAACCAAATTTATACAGACCTGGTAAAGAAATTGGGAAACTGGGGAAAGAGTTTTCACATTTTATATTTGATTAACTGTGCATCTGACAGTGTAAGGCAAATCCGTCTTTAAGAACAAAATTAAATATGTACCAGAAGTCACTTTCTGACAATCAGAAAATCAGATTTTATGTCATCACAACTAATATTAGCAAAATGTCCTTTAATATGATAGTATTCAGAGAATAAGTTTCACCTCTTACATTTCATACAATCTAAAATCATCTCCTCACCCACTGCACCTTTTAATCTTTTTTTCTTTATTTTACCTACAAAAGCATCTTTATTAATAGTGCTATAGAAGTTGAGCCAGCAGGATTTCTTAGATCTTTTAATAACCCTCTGAATTTAAGCTTTCCTTACCTTCCTTTTATGATGTACCAAGTCTAAAAACTTTAAGGTTGATCTAACTTTACTACAGGCCTTCCTTTTTTGCTTTGTCCACCATATAGGCATGACTATATCATAAGGGGAAAAGGTGTTTCTTTCCTACCTGATGAAGCTGTGCTCAAAATCTGTATTTGTCACTAGCAATAGTGTTCAAATGAGATAGTGCTGCTGACCAGCAGGCTTGTTCCTCTTTTGCTCTCAGAAGTTTGCTGGAAAACAAAATGAAGCTCCTATTTTTAGCACCTGCTCCAATGTGATATTTCTCTAGAAGCAGACGGAACAGTCCAAGAAAAGTAAAAACCATCAACAAATATTGGAAGGAAGCAAATATATTTTCAAAGAAAAAGTATGTCTTAATTTCAGAAAGCACAAAGAAACATCGAATTCAAATATTTAGTCATTTTTAATTTGGTTTAACAACTGAAAACAAATACACCTTGACTACAAGATTCCCTATAAATGACTTGTCTAATCACATGGATGCAGGGGCAATAACAGACTCAGAGGAGAAAAAATACTCATTGAATGGGATTGATTTAATGCTATTTTTATGAGTAGATAAAAGATATAGGTCTATTCTGCTCTAGGTTACCTGCCTCACTTGCCCCAAACAATAACCCCTGATGCCTTACCCATGGCATCAGTGTCCCAGGGGCATTTTGGGCTTGTTGGTTCTGGCCTGTGAGCTCCAGCTAGATGAAGAGGCTAGCAGGGCTGAAGGGAAAGCCTTGACCCTGATTTTGTTACTGGTCTGTCCTCTCATGTAGTCAAAGGACTTGAGTCCTCCTGTGATGTCTGGAGTGCCCCTGCTGAGTGTAGGGCTCTCCCATGCCGTGGTACAGCTTATCTCTTTTTCCCAAAGCCCTGTTCCCATCAACTCTGCCTCTCTGCTGGCAGCACACCCTGTTTGCTGCCTTGCAGCTCCTCACCTGCAGCAGGTTCAGGAGGTAGTGCCAGGACAGTGATTCATCTGTAACATTCACAGGTGGCTCCACAGGCCCACAAGTCTGCCATGTCTTGTCATGTGAAAGCTCCAGAGCGGCTCTGGAACAGGCAGAAATTTGTTCTGTTCAGCTGTAATGTCACTCCTGGGGTCCTAGGGATAGCTCTGACCTTTTCCTCATTCTAAAGGCAGCGTGTTTTCATATGGGGCTGTGATTGTCCTCACTGGTCTCTGTTGTTCAGTCAGACTTTTGCATATTGTGAGGGGCCAGTGTGGGAAGTGAAAGTTTAAGGTACTGGTGAGGTCAAAATTGCCTACATTCACATCAGAAATAAAAAAGAAAAAAAAAATCTGGAGATGGAAGAGATGAGGCTGCAGCTGAACTGAGAATAGTATTTATCAAGTTGTTCTCTTATCTTGAATGAGTCTTGAAGTCTGTGAAGTGGCCATTAAGGACCCATGGCAGGAACAGTGGGATACTAATCTTCTTTACAGATTGCAATTTAACTAAAGTCATGGTGTGCTAAATGGTACTGTAGGTCTTAACGAGAGTAGATCAAAAACCTTGTTTTTCAAACTCTGTATACAGTATGTTACTCTGATTTTACTTTTTTTTTTCTTGTTATTGAGAAATAGGATTTGGACTCTTCTTTGAGTGCCTGGAGTTAACCAAACAGATGAACTGGTTACTTGAAATTGATAAATTTAATACCTTGGCTTGATAATGTTGTCTGTGATAACATTAGCCTATTTCTTATATGCTATTTCTCTTAAGAACGAGAAACAATAATATTTATTTTTAGCTTTTTACTTCTGTTGACCTGCATAGATAAATTTTGACCAAACTGACATAAATCTGTAGGAATATGTGAATATTTTTATATACCTTATCATGTCAGAAAAAAATATAGCATTTCCTTTAAATACTGAAATCACTAGAACTGTTTCAACTATGCCAGAAAAAGAGAACATCTTTTTGGTATGTCTGCAGTGAAATGGCTACAGAAAACGGCTTCTAAAAATTGTCTCAATATGTGCAGAGATATTTTGCAAGCTTCCTGGTACACAGCAATTTACAAAAGGAAATACTATCATATACACTGTATTTGCTGGGTATGATATAACAACAATAAGAAAATAAGCAAGGTTTGGATCCCAACTAGCAAGACTTGAGATATTTCAGCTGTTAGGAACTATAGGATAAACTAACAAAATACCAAGCAGGCTTTTCCTTTCAGTTATAAAATATTTATACTGTGGCTGCAGTCAAAAAAGCTACTGCTCATACTCTCTCCCAATGCTTCATTCAACCCACAAAAGTTAAAGCTGCTTTTCTTTCTTAGACACTGAAAGTTTTTTTTTTTTGTGGATTTTTTTTGTTTGTTTGTTTGGTGGTTTTGGGGGTTTGTTGCTGTTGTTGTTTTGGTTTATTTTTTTTTTTTCTCCTCAGACTTGAGAACGGGAGATGATCATATTTTGCTTGGGGTGTTTTTGCCAGGCATCCTGGGTGGAGAGGCTTCAGGGAGATGAGGTGGTCAAATTAAATAATATAAAAATTCCCAAGCTGAGACAGTTTTTACCATAACCATGCTGATGGTTAAACATTTTGACTTCTGGGACTTTGTCTTTGATCCTTTTATGTATTCAACAGAATTGGAAACTTGGTCAGCAGATTAAATGTTTTGTCTTGCCATTTGTTTCTTAAGTGACCTGAGGTAAGAGTCCAAGATGCATTATAGTTACAGAAATATTCAGAAGAGTGGATGTTATATTGAAAAACTGCAATTAATAGGTTCTTGTTTCATTTTGTAAATGGATGGGCTACTTCTACCTATTATTTATTGTAACTGAAAATTATGTCAGTACTGATGGAGGAAGTTCATTTTCCATGAGCAGATAAAATCTTCATGAGTTCTGTCATATTTTTGTCTGCTTTTGTGATTTTTATGTTAAGCTACAGAAAAAAGTTAAGTGAAAGTGTTTCCTTTTTAAAGTGTTTGAATCAGGCTTGCTTCTTTGCAAACTTTGGTGTAGAATTCTTTGTAAGGATCAAAACTAAATTGTCAAAACTTTTAATAAAGGAAGGGAAAAAGTGGGGAGGATTATACCACCATACTTCATAAGCTTGAAAGCAAATTTCTGAACCTATGACATGAACCTCCTGCTTCTCAGTGGACATAAGCAAGTTTAGTCTACCACTTCTATTTTTGTTTCTTGCCTCTCCTTAGGTGCACTCAACAGTACATGCACACATTTAATATCCAACAGATCTTTAAAATTGGGAATGGAGGACTAGAAGTGCACTTGGCTGTTGTTGGGCAGTGCTGAGCTGCTTTCAGCTTAGACAGGTAGTGATGTAAAATTAAACTCTCCTGTGACTGACTGGAGAATCCACACTGAAGTCCTAATACATGGCTTCAAAACTATAGAAAGTTGATTTAGGGATGGAAATCCTAAATGCTATCTACCAATGCTATTTACTATGAAATTACATTTTTGCTGAAATATTACCTAGAGATTGTGGTCCAGTTTTCAAACCTCCACAATAAAATGCCACTGAACAAAACTCTTCTCTCTTCCTCTGTCAGTCTTCCCATATTTTAATGTGACTGTGTTCCTCTTCATAGAATCATAAATAGTAATAGACTACAGAAATAACATTTCTTCACTTGTATCATAACAAAAGAAAAGTAGTCAAATGAGACAGTAACCTCAGGTTGTGCTACTTAGGACACAAATTTTGCACATTTTCTATACCAGTTTGAGACAGAGACCTTGTTTGCCTGCATATCTGTGATGATTTCAGCTGTACAAAGTGCTCTTACCTAAAACTTCATTTCTGTTAGGGAAGGGGTGTTTTAGAAAACCTAATCTTGCTCCTTAAGTAAATTTCAGTTTAATAATGAACCAAGCTAAACAATTATTTTTTGTCTTGTCTGCCTCACCTCCTGATTTTGTCTTTTTTAAAAGACTGGGGACTGTATTAAAGTGGGGAATATTTTTGTGATGTATTTACAGTAAAAGGTAAATAACTTCACTTTCTGAAATATTGATATCAAGTGAGATACTTTTTAGTTTCTCATCTCTCTTCTGTCTTTAGATGAGTACATGTCTGTTTTATTTGCATAAATTATGCAAGCTTATGGCTGTTTTGGGTTGACTTTCTACCTCTTTCTTTTGGAACTCAGGCAGAAGTAAGTTAATCAAGCTGCATGCTGGGATAAATGGGAATATCAGAAAAGTGTGATATGGCAGCAGTGACTAAGCAGCCTGCATTTTTTTGCTTATGGGATAGTTATAGAGGTAATTCAAAGGAAAAAAAATAGCTAGACCTAAAAAATTGTTATGATTAGGTGTAAAGCTCTCTACTGAAAATTTTTGACCCAAAAAATAACTTTTTGATATGTTCTTCAAAGCTCCAAAGTCAGTACAAAGCTCTTGCTGGAAACTTACTATGAATAAAAAAAAAAAAATCAGATTTAAAACAGGCCTTAGGAACCAAGGTATCTCTCTTGAAAAAGGCAAGACAGTAATCTAAAAGGCTTTGCCTGGTAGTAGAAAGCTCAAAGGCTATCATAACTTGGAAACATTAGTGGTGGTTTTTGAGAAGTAATTGTTTAGTACAGTGGGTGATCCTAAAAACTTCCAGTAAGAAGCAGCAGAAGTGGTTTAAAAATGTATTATGTGTTTCCAAGTAGAATTCTGAAACATCTGAGATTACTGCAAAGGTGGTGGTTTGGGTTCTTTTCCCCTTCCTCCCCTGACAGTCCTCTTACAATTACCATATTTTAAAGAGGATTGTCAAAATGCTTCTCATCCTCTATTGTAATGAAATACTTATATGAGCTCAGGTACCAAATAAACCATTAAAGAGAACATAAACATTCACTTGGGTGAAGGAAGATATAAACTAAGCTTTATCGTAGCCTCAGTACAACACCACAAAATAAATATGCAAAATGAGCCTCCTTCAGAATAATAACACTATGAGAATTAGTAAAACATAATGGAGCAAGACAATTTTTTTCTTTTTTTTTTTTTTTCTTTTTTTTGCCACTACTTTCCAGGAATTGGGAGAAATTTTTGATGTGGAAGAAATTTCATGTGACTATTGGGATCTGTTTTTAAGGCCTGTGAGAGTACAGGGTGCAGTAGAGAAAGGTGAGAGACTGAGAAGATAAATTAAGAGTAGTAGGTAGTAATTTGTATGTTCCCTTGATTTGAGGTTTTACTGAATCTACTCACCTGACTCCAAACACCTTCATCATCTAAAATTTTTGCATTCATAACAAAAAAATAAATAAAATGTGTTTACATTTTCTTATTAAAACAGAGAAAAAATTTAGTCTGGCATTTGGTTTTGATGCTTTAATTAATGGAGCTGGGGCTGCTGGTAGTACAACTGAGATGGTCTGAAACCCTAAAATGTTTCTTTGCTGAAATTTTGAGAAAGTTATTGTGCACACATGCTGCTACCCACACACAGACAGAGTGAAAATGCTTTGCCAGTAATGGCAGCATATTTTTGAATTTGAGGAGGCACTTACAAAGGTGGGGTTTTTGTCTCCTCTTGCCAACCAAACTGCAAGTCTTTAATAACTCTTTTGACGGGAATCATCTTTTATGTATAAAGTTGCAAAGAAATCTATTGTTCTAAAGGCATTGCATAAACTACTGTTGCACCACCATCCCTCCCCATCCCCCATGTACTGAATTGTTTCTTCTTGGTGATAAAAAGCATTCTCCATTTAGCAATTTATTTTGATCCTTTTTTAACACTAGCAAGTGAAATAGAACTCTGCTCCCAAGTCAGCAGGTGGAGGTGAATGTGGTTCTTGGAGGTTTTGTGCTGAATGCTGAAGTGGAGGCAGGATGCTTTGTTATATATTGATGGCTCTATTAGGCTAAAATGTGCTTCTCACTGTGGGGAGTTTTGTGGTTTGAGGAGAGAATCATCTGTTTCAATTATGAATAGTTTTTAATAACTTACTTAGGTATACTTACTTCCATAACTTAGTGTTTGCCTTTTGCATCTTTTATAAAAAGATGGAAAGCACTTTGCAGCAGGAATTCCTTGTGGGATGTTGTCCAGTGTATTACATAGTGATGACCTGGTCCATAGGTAAAGCTTCCAGTGGTTGCTGCAGTATAAATAGGACTGTGGTGATGTGGAAAATCCCCGTGTATTTGCCAAGTTCTGGCTTGTCAGATAGGATGGGCTCTGTATGTAACTTCAAATTTTCCCCCATTTTCCTTTAATTGTTTCAGGTACCATTCTTCCCTCATCTTCTTTGGTAACTGAGGTAGTAAAAAACCAGAAGAAAGTTCCTCAAAAATTGAAATGTGTGTTAAATAAATCAAGTCCTTTTAAAAGGCAGGGCCAACTTCTATGGCTAAAATACTCTCTATGTGTCAGGCAAGAAGTCTTTTGAGTTGTGTGTACTGGCCTGATTGAATGAACTGGTTTGTGTGCCTTCCATCCCACCCTTTTCTATGAACAGTGTATCCCTGTTCCCTGAAGTACAATTAGATGCTGAAAGGAGCTCTTAATCTACGAAAGGAGGACTTGTATGTCCCTGTGTTCTGCTTGTACTTCAGTAATCTGCCATTTAGCATCTTCAAACATTTCTGGTGCTGGTGGGAACTACTAATTTTCCCTCTCTGTCTAGAAGAATGCACTCCCTTATCCAATGTTCATTTTTGGGTTACAGCATGCTTGTTTTCTTGTGACTCGCCCTTCTCTCTCCAGCTTCCCTATTCAGGATAGTAGTTAATGTTCATTAATCAGGAAAAAAAAGAGCCTCCATTTTCAGTGCAATGTTCAGTTGTCTGAAGACCAAAGAAGAAAAATAAGCCTCTTTTCAACAGCCAAAAATATAATGGGGAGCAACAAACAAATTCATACAAAAATTCTTCTCAATGGAGCAATATAGTATCTGAGTTTAATAATATTTGATTTGTTTCCAACAAGTAATAACATAACAAACCTATCTTATCCTATTACCTAATCAAGTTTAGTCCATGCTATCCTGTTGTAACTTACTGTGTGCCCTTGCAGTTTTCCAGTGGTTTTGTCAGCTTTAAACTCAGAAAGCTGCTGGGAGGAGCCAAAAGAGTATACTTTTTTTTGGTACAATCAGTAAGACATCTGGAGACTATTAGATGTGTTGAAATCAAAATGGCAACAAAAATTATGTCTATGACCCGCTAAAAAGACTTTGTACCAACCGAGGTCCAAATCTCACAATGACTAAGTGGTAAATGAACTTTGTCAAAGATGTGAGGAAGAGGAGGGAAGGTTTTCTTGTGTCATTACTCATATTGGATCAGTCAATTAATGGAGCTCAAAGGAGAAAAAGGATGTATTTTTGGCCATGGTGACTGATAAAGCATTAAATGGAGGATAGAGAGGCTACATTTATTTGGGTCTGCAGCTCTTCCCACCAGAATTGTATTTCAGTGTGTATGTTAATTGAATTTTACATTCCCTTAAGACCTCTATTATCCTATTAAAGTGAAAAATGTTATCAAAATTTCCAGACCATTATTCTAATATGTAACCTTCAAAAAATTTTATTTTCACTTCTGCTGTGCCTCAGCTAAAAGTGACAGGATTTTCTTATGCAGACCACTGTCTCCTTGGTGTGTTACTCTCAGGAAAATACAGTATTAATGTCAGTACTTACCTGCATTTGCAAGGGTGCTTCTCTCTTGAATAAGAGCAGCCAAAAAATCTAATTCTATTTACATTGTGTGTGTTTGTGCAGTTAGTTTATGAAATGCACATTAAAAAAGAAAAAAAATCAAGGAGAAAGCTTAACACCAAAATATTTAATATAAACAGATATTTTGGTTTTGGTTTTTTTCCCTGACAGTTTAAATGCCACTGTGAGTGTAACATAATTTTCACTTTAAACCTCTGAAGTGGTTTTTTGGGGTTTTTTTTTTTTATTTTTTTTTCTGTTTGTTTGTTTTATCTTACTGCCTGTGAATACTAGAATATTACTCTTTGGTTGAATTTGAAGGAATGGTTGTGCACTTTTTTCAGGTGCATAGTGGAATTCATGTGAATTCCACTCATTCTGTTGGCATGCAGTTGGGCTGCTGGCCCCATTCACACAAGTAAACCCAGGTGAACTCTTCCAAACAAGTTCCTTGCCATAGCAAGGTGTGACTAAGGCTTAGGATAAAAAAAAAAAAAGAGAAAAGAAGCAGTAACTTCCTCAGGTATTTGATCCTGTCTTTAGTTTGGGTATAAATACGTAGGAAGCACATTTGTGCGTGTAAAGCTGATTCTGGTTGTAAGAATTAAAGACACCATTCAGGTGTCTTTAATGGGGAATATTTATATGGAAAAGTTGTTGACCTCAAGAATAGCCTCCTTTGAGGATAAATTTGTGAAATGGAATACTCAGTGGAAGCCATTGTACTAATCTTTTTAATAAGTGTTTTAGTGTTTCTTTGTCTTCAAAATATGTGCTTGTAGCCTGATTTATAGTCTAAAATGGGGGGTAAAAAAAAAGAGCAGCACAAGAGATGGATGGTGAAAGTTGGAAAAGCCTGACTATGACCACTTTTCCACCTTTCTAACGGAAATTGAAGGGATTGAGGTAATGAACTTGTAATTGTTTTATCTGATCTTTCACTGATAGAGCTTCAAATTCCTATCTGCTTTGTTCTGAACTGAAGAATGGCTCCTCCTCCCTGAACAGTTTTCCTACTGTTCAGTCAACAGAAAACTGAAAACCAAACCATGTTTAGCTGAGATGATGTAGCTACATCAAGCAAGCATCCTGAAAATACTGCAGAGCTTCTTTTTGGGCCTGCTCTTAGGAATATTCATTTAGAGAAACTCTGGAGCATCTGACAGATGCTACACATTCTCATCACACACACATTCTGTGAAGGTTGCCTACTATCATGGGCACAAATGTGGGAGTAGAGATGCAGAGACATATGCATCATATTTAGATTTCTACATGTGCAAATCTAATTATAATCAGAGAGGCACAGTACATTTTAAACTGGATTTTTTTCCCCCCTTTGCTATTGCATTCCCATCAGATATATCTGTTAGAAGGAAATGTCTGTGGGCAGTGACATAACCACAGCACAGTGAGCAAGAGAATTGGAAGTCAAGCAAAACTTCTGACTCTATAATGTTATGGCAAGTTCCTAAATGTTGATCTACTGCACGGTGCCTTAGCAGGCTGTTTCTCAGGAGATGGTTAGACAGACCAGAGGATTGATGGCTAAACAGATATTTTAAAGGCCTTTAAAATCTGAGACAAGTCTAAGTGGGGGAAAAAATATTTTCTTATCTAAAAAATAAAAATTGTTCAGTTGTAGCTTAACACTTCAACAGTTATAAGGAAGAGACAGGCTTCAATGTTTATTTAAAAGAATAACAATGATGAGCCAAAGGTGATTGTTTAAGAAACGACACCTGACATGCTGACATATTTTACTTTAATATCATGAAACTTATTGTCCTGCTTTGACTTTTTTTGCTTGCTCTGTGCAATGTATTTCTATTTTGTTCATGCTCATTTCTGTATTATTTATTGCCAAACTTGTATTTCTTCCTTCTCCTCTTCCTGACACTAGTATGGCTGAATGGTCTCCATTTCTTGTTTCTACTTTGAATTTTTCCTTATTTCTTGAAACAGTGGTTTGCTCTAGATGTCAGGACTACATCCATTTTTTTGTGATGAGGTTCTATCATGTTACTTAAATATTTTGCCCACTTTTTCTACTAACTTTGAAACTTCAAATTTGACTCCTTATTCTGTTAATAATGTTAAAAAAAAAAAACAACAAAAAACCCCCACAAAAAAAAAAAAAAAAAGAACAAAAGAAAAAAAAACCTAGAAAAAAAACAATTCAAAAACCCCCATGATAGGTTAGCCTCCTACTTGATATTTGGTAAGCATATTCAGATTAAAGTTTCATAGATTTGTGTTTGCATTCCTGATATTCATTTGAATTCTCACATTTTATTCCAGTTTCTTAAGCAGAGTCTATTCTGTAAATAGCTATATCTTTTAATCAATCTCTCAGAATCTTTTAAAGCTCTTCAGTTCAGAGTTTCACATGATTTTATCCCCTGTAGATTCACCTCATCACTTTGAGAAGGCATTTCTGTATTTAGACCATGACAAATTTGCTATGCTTGCATTTCAGAGCACCTGAAGTCATGGAAATATCTTTCTTAATTCTTTTTCTTTTCCCCCTTCACCCTCTATTTTAAAAGGAAAAAAGGGATAAGACCCTGTAGTGTAACAAGTGGCTGTCCTGAAGTAGCACTGTGTCCTTAGCCTGGCTTTGCTGTGTGCTTTGCAGTATTTGCTCTGAAACCTGCAGACAAAAAAGTAGCAGCTGCCTGGTGCTCTGCTCCCAGTGAATGGGCTCCCTTGACAGCCTGCAGTACATCACGTACCCCTGGGCTTCTTCAGGCCCACTGTTCTCCAGGACACCCTGCACAAAATCCATAGTGTCTCTGGCCTGGAGGTGACAACATCTGGGTGTGGGAAAACCCTTCAGCAAAGCTGAGCGTGTTCCTGCCCCTGCAGGAAAGTTCTGGAATGATGAAAGCTTAATAAATTCAGTTTTGTTCTGCAGAACACTGTGAAACAGAATTGGAATTTGATCAGATATATTCTGAGTTAGTAGTTGGCTGGAAACTCATCCACCAAAGCTGTTAATGTAATTAATCAAGTAATTGAGCAGTTAAAGATGAAAGAAACTTTTTTTTTTGGTGCTGCCTATTATTATCACACTGGGAAAAGTGTTCACCTTTCTCAACAAAAGAATGCTGTGTGATGGGTAGACTGAGTTTGTTTTCATGAAGCAAGGGACAAAATGTTTTAAGTCTGGCTCAACAGAGAGAAAAGCCTTCCATCAATGTTTATTCCTCTCTGTTTGTTCAGTACTCCTAGTAACACTTTCAGATGTAGTATGAAAGGGAAGTGTGGCATCTTTTATTACCAACTGTTTGCTGAAGAAGAGAGTATGAGAAGTGGACTTCCAAGAGGGTGTTCAGCATACCTGAGTTGATAGGAGGAAATGCAGACAAAATTCAAAAGCCACTTCAGAAACATGCCCACAGACATTATGCCCTCCCCTGAAGCTAAACTTCAATCTGAGTACCCCAGCTGGAAAAAATAACAAGTGTATTCATATGTAAAATGGAAAAAAAAATTTGCCTGTTGCTTACAAATTTCATTTTAGTATAATATTGAATGTTTAGCGGCCAACTCTTAGCTAAACTAATAAGAACTGGTTTGGCATACCAGGCTCTTCTGTTTGTCACTTGCAAATTGCTTAAGTTGTCACCAAACTGGTTAGTAGGTCTGTCCCATATCACAGCATGAATGAGAAATTCCTGCCCTGCCTTAGGATACTGTGGTCTTTTCTCTGTAAACCTGCTTTAGCTGATACATTGCATTAGATAAACTGAATGTTAATGAACACTTTGACAAACCAGCTGGGCTTTCATAGTTTTTGTGTGTTGGGGTTTGGTTTTCTTTTGGTTTAAGTCAGGCAGGTTTGCAGGTTTTGGTTTTTCTTTTGGTCTGAGTCATGCAGTGTTGGGCTTTTTAACCTCATTACTCAGATCAGGACGAGATTTTATCCTATTTCTCTGCTAGTGTCTCTGAGTCAATACAGGCACCAGAAACCCCACAGCCCCATAGCAAGAACAAAAACAGTCAATTTATTTCTATTACCTTGCTAGCAGGGGCATCCCTGAGGCAGCACCTGGTCAGAGGCACATCAGCAGAGGGACAGGCACTGTTGCACTCAGTCCATGCTGGAAGTCACTGTCCTGCTGTTCCCACAGGTTTATCCATGGTTATTCCCAACTGCAAGGTCACTTAAGCCATTTAGATTCCTCCTGGTCAGACTTCTGCTTTTTGATCCTTTCTTCCCAGCAATGGCTAATAGCACAGACAGTGGTGTTGCGCAAAGAAAGGATGAATACAGAATGAGGAGGGAAAAATTTTCCACCCCAGTTTTTAAGATGACTGCAGAGATGGAGTAGTCTTTAAAAAGTACCTGCAGACCTGGAGAAGCCTGGTCAATTTTATCATGAGATAAAATGTCAAGTTGATATGTTTGACATGTTTAGAATGACGTAGCACTGAGATAAAGTAGCAACACATTTCTGATGTTCCACTTGCAAGCTTCCATTAATGCTTTAGCATTTGGGCCAGCAGCTGTTTGTAGTTTGAACCTAATGTTTATTATTACTGGAACAAGAGATCTCCCTTGGAGAATGAAAAGGCACCCTGGGCTTCCTTTTCACAGCACAGTGCTGGCTTTTGAAAAGGGCAGAAAGAAGGTTTTCTCTGTCATCCCAAGCAGGGCTGCCTGGGATGACAGAGAAAAGGGTGGTCACACCCTTGCACTACTGTGAAACTTCACTTATTTTTCAATGATAATGTATCTTACAAAGTAGCATGATGCTTTGTCTGAGCTAACTTGGTGATGTTTTCTGTCGTTTTGGATACATACATCTGGCTTTTTCTTTCCTTTTCCTTTTTCAACCTTCTTTAGACTGAGTTCTCACCCCCTGCTGTAGCATTCTGAAAAAGTTTGCTTGCATTAAGCAATTAATAAAGGCAAGATAATGATCAGCCTAGAAAACTTTGTTTTATCCTTCACTGCTCTGGGTATGATCTGAAGATTTTCCATGATACTGTATGGGAATTTGGGAATTGCCATTCCAAATTTGGGAATTGGACTATTAAGCACTTTGTTTCCACTTTTCCATACTTGATTACATAAGCTGCCTGTAAAGGGATTCTGCCACAATAATATAAGCTAATTTAGGACTCAAGTTGAAACACATTCCCTGTATTGAGTCAGGATCTAGATGTAGATATTTTTAATAGATGTCTTGTAATTCATGTTTGAATTTTTCATTTCTAATTTCATTATCTCCTACTTAAACAGTCCTAAGTATAATGTTTGTTCCTCAGAGTACAACTAAATCATCCTCAGTGTGCTCTAAAATCTTATTTCATTTCCAAGTCCCATTTTTTAAATGTTAAACTATTACCTAGGACACAATTTAAGTATTCCCTGTATGAAGAAGGTAGTCTTTTGAAAAAGAATTGTTCCTCTGTGAGATTGATAGTTATTAATCCTAGTGCTACAGCTCTGAATCTTGAGGCTAACACTGGATTTACTATTAGCCTAAATTTCCAAAGACCTCCACTGCTTTTGCTTCTATAGGTGTGGAGGAAGAAGAGAAGGAAAAGAGGGGAATGTATTATTATAATCAGGAATTGCAAGTAATTTTAAAATGCTAATCTTGATCTGTTATTTTTGGATTTATTGATGCTTTTGATTTCTTGCTGCAAGGGACAGCAATGTGTTTTCTTTTGCACACCTTCTACTATATATTATTTTCCTTCTGTGTGATGGTGGAAGTGGCCATACTCTATGTATAATCTAATAACTTTCAGGCTGCAAGATTGATTCTGGCTGAGAATCTGAATCTGTGCCATTGCCTGACTGGGTAGTAAGTCCCAAGTCACAAAACACATGTTTATCCCTGCTAGAGGCTGGCAGCACAATTGTCAAAAAGACAGAATGTTACTAGCAATTTTATAAAAGTACATATCTGCGTATTATTGCATACCTGATTTCTTACCTTAAATAAAAATTGGCTAGGAATGGGGAAAATTATGAACAGCTAAAATGGGTTAATTATATTTCACATTCATTATGTATAAATGAAAAGCCCAGCATTATTCAAAAGCTTCACTCAATTAAATCTTCATGAACTTAAAATTCTTATTGGTCCCTAATTAAATTAAGGGAATTACTGGCAAACTGAATTGGAGTTGATCTGTATTTAGGGACCTCTTGAACAAGGTCCCTCATCAATATAGTATCTTGCATATCGCTGCCTTAAATCTACCCCTGTGATACTTCCATCTCAGTTGATCTAATTCATGGTTTTAATTTTGTTTCCTTCTCATGAATTCTGTATCTGTGGGTCCCAAAGAAGGAATGATTGTTAGTTGCTTAAGTAAATCTTTCATTTTTGTGGCACTGCTAGGGTCTTAATGTGGACTCTCTGGGCTTCTTGGTTGTTGAGCGAAAATGTTTTCTAAGCCAGGCAAACCCTTAGAAGACATAAATAAGCAAGACAAGAGAAAAACTCACTATTCAAAGGTGATTAAATAGGAATTTGGCAACTATATCTAACAGTGGAATGCCAGGTTTTTCTAAAGTAATTGTCTCCTAAGTTCTGAATACACATACACTAACAAAAGAATATACTCCCATAACAAGACATTAACACTTATTGTTGCCTTTAGACCCATTTGTAGAATAAAAATTGAGAGTTCTGCTAAACAAGGTAATTCATACTTCTCCCTGGATTTAATAGCACCTCTTGAGTATTTCCTATATGGATTTATTCCTTCTTTCATAAGAAAGAAATTAACATGGAATTATATTCCACAATCAGAAAATATATAACTTAATGCTAAATAGTTATAACTTAAATTATAAGGGAATTTAGTTTAAATGTGGATAAGATTCCCTAAGTAGTCATGACTGTTGCCATTGGGTGTCTGTTAGAATGAGGAGACAAAGACTCCAGAAATATCCCTTCGTTCCAACACCCAAGTTGCTCTTTTTGTTTGTACCTGCTGCTATACTATCAGAGGTGCAAGCCTGCAGTTGAAAAGCTGACACATGGCTCTCTTCCAGCATTTCCTGCCAATATAAATTAATGCTTACCATAAGACGTACTTGGATTGTACAAAAGGATGGTCCTGTGGGAGATGCTTGAGGAACAACTGAGTAGTTCTGGCTCTTACACATCAAATCTAAGGGTATATATTAATTACAAAATAATCCATTATTGTTTCTTGCCAGACCTAGTGTTTTGGATGTCCACAGTGATAGCATCATATTTGTTTAGGAGGGAATATCTGTCTCACAGGACCTGGTATCTAGAGGAAGATTAATCACTCTGCTAGTTAATTAAAATAATGACACTTAATGCTGTATAGTTATTTCATTTGTAACATTAAATGGATATTATTGCTCTCATTTTATCCCCTACCATTTTAAAACCACAAAAGAGATGTACTATTATTTATTTAGTTATTTAATTTTTCTTTTCTTTGACTAAGAAGATATTAGGGTTTACCAGTATAAAAGTATGGGATTTACAGAGCTTAACTGGATATTACTCCATCTCTTGAGTGCCTGGATCTTAAACACCAGCTACTTCATGGCAAGTAGAAACCAAATAAAGAGCTGATGCCAAAACTTATTCTTCACCAAGCTTTTCTTGGTAAATGAGATAATTGTGCTAAGTAGAGGACTGTCTATGAGTAGAAAGTAGGTGTCAGAAACAGTTGCCTAATAATTACAGCCCTCCTGTTTGTAATTTGTTTGGTGTTGTCAGCTGAGGGAAGTAAAAATAAAAAAAGTCCTTTCTTAAGAGGAGGTGCTGAAATGATGAAGCAGAGAAGACTCAGTAGGTTAGTGAGATGAAAAATGGGGTGTCATACTGAAGCCTGCAGTCAGGTACTCAACAATAAAAAGGCCCTAGGTTTTAATTTCATTAAAATGAGAAAATCACTATTATTTCAAGCAGATGTATCAGATGACATCTGGTACTGGACTTCTTGCACGTATAAGACTGTGCTGTATACCTATGATCAGTGGTATAACATTTGTGCAAAATTGATTCAAGAATACTTTTGGACTCAAAGACCTTTTAAATTTACATAGTACTAACTTAATTCTTAATAGTGATAAACATTTCTGAAAGGGAAACAGTAAACATTTGTTTAATTCACCTATCAGATGGTGTGGAGACCTCAGTCTGTGATAGAGGTCTCTCTCTACAGGAAAAGGGAAAAAACTGTGCTCTAGGATATTTTAGGTCTCATGGCTATGAATTTCTTTTGTTAATATTCTAGGGACTACTATTATTTTGATGGTGAATATTTCTTGCACTTTCCTAGGGAAATGGTTGTTTCAATTTTTTTTTACATTTGGTAACACGCTACACCTTTCTCACCCATGAAAGGTTATATTCACAGTGAAAATATTATCAGTGTCAGTAATTTTCAGGAAGTGTGACTTTGTGCTCTTCCTATGGGTCAGAGACATCCAGTTATAGAACAGAACTGATACTCTAAGGATCAGTCATGAGTTTGAATGAAAACACTTAAAGGAAATTGTAGAGTTGAAATCCATCCATGTTCAAAAGGCCAATGTGTAATTTTTCCTCCATTTCAAGTTCAACTTCTGTCATTTTAAGTGTTCTCTGTGATATAATGCTTTATTCTCAGAAAAGAAGGACAGCAATCATGAGGCACTTTCACAGTACTATTTTTTTCCATAGCATTCTTCTAGACTTGAATTAGTATCACAATGCACCAATAAAATAAAAAAACCTCAACCAAACCCAAAAAAAGCTACTTATATATACAGATGAGTGTGAGAGAATATATTTGGCTTCTGAATCAGCAAGAAGTTAAAACCTTTGTCTTTCTCCCCATGTCCACAAAGTCTTTGGGCCCTTGTCAGAAAGTATGTTGGTAAAAAATTTTGATTTGCATATCTGGCTCTGTTGGCATGACTTCTATCTGCTATCTGTATAGCTTATCTGCTGTATTAGTTCTGAAAACAAATGTCAGGAGCTAGGATATTTAACACAGGATGATCTTGGAAAATCTTGCTAGTCTTTGTCAGTGCTTCCTGTCATACCAAATGACAACAGTCTGTGTGTTTTCTGGATGCTAAGACTGAGATTTGGAACACAAAACAGGCACGTATGTATTAAAATCAGAAGGATTTGGACCTTTTGGGTTTAAACGTGCTTTCTAAAAAAACAGATATCTATATAAATAAACACATTATTACAGTGATACTAAATAATCAGTATAGAAATGGTAAAGCAACAGGATTGAACGTGATTCCAAGATTTCAATACCCAGTTAGTCAAATGGCCGCTGACAGGCTTGGGACTTACTTGCCCTTGTTGAGCAAAGGTGGCAGTGGCCGTCCAGATGTTATCACCACATGATCAAAAGACGGAATGAAACTGATCCCTGTCCAAGCATGACTCTTCTGCTGGTTAAGTGGTGGGAGACCAGCTTAGAAAATTATTCATATTACCAAATTACATCTGTCTCTTGAGCAATAGGTTGGCAGATACTGACCACCTAATTAGAACTGCAAAAATCTTTTAAAATTTTGGAAGTTTTTGAATATGGAAAATGACCCTGGGCATGCTTTGATGTGCCCAGAAGGTATGTGCTAAGTCAGTGGCCATGATTTTGCAAAAAAATTTTATATGGAAACATTAATGAGGAGGTGTTATTTTTTAGGTGTGGGTGACCAGGCTCTGTGCTATGTGATGGCCTGTGGTAAATGACAGCTAATGGATGAAAATATTTCCCCTATGAAGGACTCCAGAAGGAATTGATTCATATATTAGTACTTGTCTTGTAGTTGAGACTTGTCAAAACTGCTGTAGAAAAGGCACTGAGTTCTGCACCATCATTGCCTGTTACTGGGATTACTGCCTCTCTGAACAGGGCCATCACTCTCCTCAGGCTTCCTTTTGCTGGCAGTGTGCATGCAGAAACTCTTCTTCCTGCCCATCTTCCCTTTGCTATCTTGAACTCCAGCTAAGCATTGCTGAATCTACTCCCACCTATGCAGCCAGCATCTCAATTTCTCCCAAGCAGCTATCCCTGCTTTTGGATTCTCAGTCCTTTTGTTCTGTGCCTGAACTCAGCCAGGAGCTCTCCTTTTTATTTGTGCTGGCCTTGTTGGATTTCTGCAAAGTGGGATGAACAGTTCTCGTGCTCTGATAAGGCTGCCCTTGAGCTTTAGCCAGCTGGGTCCCTTTGCCCTGGCAGGCATTTTCCCATGGGATCCTTCCAAGAAGGTCCCTGCAGAGGCTGAAATCTTCTCTTTGCATTCCAAGACTGCAATACTGTTGATTCTACTCATTCCTTTTGGTGTCTTGAGCATCTGGATTTCCTCTGACCCAGACCAGCAGATACCAGAGGCTCATGAGACACAGCTCCTGTGGCAGTGATACTTTTCTCAGGAAGGTTTTATCTGCCCCTCTTTCTTGATTATCAGTCTGGTATTTACCTGGAGCACCGAATGACTGCTTTTGCTCAACAACAGGATTGAGAAATGTACCACCTGGGCCCCCAACTTTCACCCTTGCCAACAGGGTGTCCTACTTTTTAGTACAGTGCACATGGGCCTTATCTATTTATTTGATTCTGGGGTAAAGAAATAGGGGTGGGAATGAATTTCATAGTACATTTCTGTGGGGCAGGCTTGATATTGGTACTCAGATGTGATGTGGTGGTGGGTTTTTTTTCTCTGCCTTTTTCTTTTTGCTTCTCCTGTGCACAGTATGGCAGGAGTTCGTGTACCTGTGTGTCTCAGAGTATTCTTAGATAAGTGCTCGGGGGCGAGAGAGAGAAGCAGCAGGTAATCTTGGAGTCTTTCATCACAGAAGCCCTGGAGGATCCTTTTAACATAAAACTACTTGTACTTAACATAAAACATACAGTAAATGAAATGTTCCTTCAGGTAAAAGTGTGACCATTTGGGAAACTTACCTCATTCTATCACTTAGCCAGTTGCTCCACTGAAGAGGAAGGAATTGAAGGGGGAGTTGGTGTGATTAGCACATTAGTTTGAAATCTTGAACAGTAAAATCCTCATTTTCTCAGTCTTGTCTTTGCTTGTCTTACTTGACAAGTCTATATGAGATTGTCTTTATAACATTTTAAATAGTAGTAATCTTCCTTGGTTCTGAATATTTGCTTCAGCTGCAGAATGTACAAATAAGCTCTGCCTTAATGTGCTTGAATAGTCTTGAATAGACTTCTTTAGCTTAATGTTCCCTTCAGGGATTCAGATTCACAACTTTCCATCTTTTCTTCTTCCTACTTCTGTCTCTGAAAACATCAGCATCTCTTTAAGTATCTCTACTTCCTCCTCTGGCAGTTTGTCATGAGGTTTCTTCTGGTCTGTGAATTCCCTTTAAGCTGACTTTTTTATTTCTTT
>JANIJU010000001.1:6889516-7183371 GCA_025504685.1 Leucosticte australis
GAGGCTCTGCTTTGCAGATATCTCTTTGCAGTCTGTAATTTAAACCATGATACTGGTGTCACTGACATGCTGACATTGGGCATATGTACAGTGCTTGCAGGCTCAGGAGCCTTCAAGTTTTCTTGAAAGAACTTGTCAGACCTTTTCTAATTACTCATAATCATCAAAAAACAGATACAGAAGAAATTGTATAAATTGAAGGGCTTTCCTAGGAAATTTTTAGGTTCAGTCAAGTTGTGCTGGTGTCATTTTAGATGTCCTTCAGGTTTATAGACATTTTCTTTGGGTCAGGAAAGATTTCTCTGTCCGTACATTGGTAACTGGAACTAAAGAGCACTATTCTAGTGTTCCATGAGCATTACTCTATGTGCTCATTTGTTTCACTAATAAAGAGTATAAAACTACCTTCTTCATATGACTATATAAATGACAAAGTAAAAACTGGTAATAGATTTTATAGAATGCCTACTTTTCTTTATTTTTCCTGATCGCCTTTGTCTATCACTCCTTAGAGTCTTTGTTCCACTCCCTCTGTCTTATACCAGCATCAGAAAATATTGCCAACAGTCTGGAACTTTTTTCTTTTTTCCTAGTTTCAGGAGCATTTCAGTATGGGTCTTTTCCATTACTTAGCATGATAAAATGCTGTAGTAATACCAAAATTACTGGTTTATATTTACATTCTTTTATTTACAGTCTTTTGTCATGCATGTTAGGCTGCTGTTTGGTTTGAAAAGACAGGTGTCTGCTAAAGAACTGATCCTTATGGCTATTCTTGTGTGTATTTATTTTCTTATTTGCATTTTATTAACCTCACTCTGAGAGAATTAGTTTCCACCAGCTTCTCCTGTTGCCAGTGAAAGGAGAGGCTACAGCTCTGGTGAAGTTTGGTGTTACTTTCAGAGTGGGAAGGGAATTGAAACCATTTTTACCTTTTCACTGACAACAGGGGAAACAGAGGGTTTAGTTTCCTTATGCTAATGTACTCTGTGAATATCCACTGTGCTACTTCCCCAAATTGCTTACAATTTAATTTGAAACAATGCGTAACAATCGACTGTAACCAACAAATAAGGGGAATGATGAGAAATGCAAGAACAGAAGTGCCAGTAATAAAATCATTACATGGTTCCAAGTGACTTCTGTCATTGGACTTGGGAGCAGAATGAGGCATTAAAAACTAAGCAGTATGAAATGTAACATTCTGGCAAATTTGAAAGCACTGTGGGAATACTGACTCTCTCATTCAGATGTGGGCTTTATGAAGGGTGGTTATTTCTGTGCTGAAACTCATAAAACAAAATGCTTTAAAATATTTTTCTGTTTTAGTCTTTTTATATTGCAAGGTCAATGTGTTGGTGTAAAATGTTAACAAAATAGCCATTTAGTTCTGAAAGCTCCTTTTTACTAGAACAATTCACAACTTTATTGTGTGGTGCTGCTCTCTGTGCTGCAGCCCTCCAAGGACAAAAAAATACTGAGAAAAGAGAAAGTCTTTGAATAAAGGAATTCTCTCATGCATTGCCAGATGGAGTCACTCAGAACATGAAAAAAAAGTCCACTAAATTGATAGAGCAGAGCTGCCATCCTATATATATATATTTTTTTTCTGTATATGCATATATACATACACACAGATCCATAAAATTGTTTAGGCTACTCTTTTAATATGGAAAGGAGAATATTCTTTCCTTAGAGCTTAAGTGTGAAAGTAATTGCTTCCAAATTTTCCAATTACACCTAATTCACCCAAAGGAACTATACCAAGATATTCCTTTAGGTTCTTTTTATGTTATTTGAATGTTGTGCAAACTGGGAGTGGTTCTTAACTGTCCATTTGTGTTCAAGTTATATGGAGGATCTTCAGGAAATGAAAGGTTGAAATGTGTTCCTTCTCCCTCACTGTGGACAAAAAAAGCCCAAAAGAGTTAAATAAAACTGAATTCTAATACTCAAGCATAGACAAAATATTGTATATGCAAACCTGTATGTATGCAGTTACATCTATAGATGAATGCACAAGAAATCTGGAGTGGATTTCATAGCTCTTGGGAACAAGGGGAAACAGCTGAGGCTTTATTGCTGCAGTTCAGCTTTGCTGAGCATTGCAAATATAGAATGTTGAAAGAAAAGCTAATAAGAGGAGAGCTGTTGGCACAAGAGGCTCACATTTATCAGCAGTTTCAATTAGAATTAGGTGCTGCACTTAGAAAAGCCATAGCAAATGTGAGAATCAAAGAAGTGACTTGATTTACAATTACCTCTGTGCCACTGATGTGTTTATCAAACAATTCAGATACAGTAATGAGTAAAAATACTAATGTGAAAGGAGAAGCCAGATCAAATCTATCTCCCAAGTGTAGTGTACAAGTGTTGAATGAGAGAGGAAAGAAATAATAAGGGGGAAGAATGGAAAATTTGTGGAAGCTACATGTCATAATTTAACATCAGTGTTAAAATTCACATTGCAGGAGATGTTGGAAAGAGTGTCATAGTTAAGTGACATTAGGTCTTTACTTCTGGAAGTTAGTCATAACCAGATCTCTGTTCTTAAACAGTAATCTAAGTAGAGAAAAAATTGTTGGTACCAGTAAGAAATACTGGAACAGTAAGCAGTGTCATTCCAACACCTGATTCTATGAAGATCAGTGAAAGTTTGATAGGGAGTAACTTTTAGAGCATTTGTGCCTATTTTGTTCAGAATATGAAAGATCATTCATCCATCTCTGTTGAAAATGTCATTAGAGTCTATGGCAGGTGGCAGAGAAATCTGAATGTCAGTGAAATAAAGCATAAGAGATTTTCCTGGTGAGGCATGAAGGTTGTCATCTGTAAGTCCTGTTTCTTTGAGCTTCTTCCTTTATCTTTGGAAGAGAGGGGAGGATAAAAAAGAAGATCTAATGGAATCAAAGATACTGGGTTATTTCCCAAGATCTTATGTGAATATTACATTATTGATACTTTAAAAAAAAATTGATTCTGTGGATCTTTTTGTTACTTTTGCAAGAGTCAAGGAGGTCTGTCAGGAGAGACTGATCTGCAACTCTGAGGTTTCAGCAGGCTTCCTGGCAATTCCCCTTTGCTACAGAATGTGTATTATTATCTGTTTATTGCCTTGTTTGGATGGCACTTTGTACTGGCTTCCCCTCAGCAATGTCTTTAATGCCAGAACACTTCTGAAAGAGACTTTCAGGCTGTGACAGGCTTGCCTGGGTTTCTTGGCCATGCCTGTGATATGATGGTTTCCAACACAGCTAAAAATGAATGCAGTAACTACCTGCTGTTTGAGATGTTCACAGTAAGTTGGACTGGCTGCAAGAAAGAAAATGGGAATTTGAATTGAGACAGAGAAACCCTTAAGGTTGCATAATTCACAAATGGCGCTCCTCTGAAATTGAACAAGTCTTAAGAGATGGTTTGGGGGCAAAAAAATAACATTAGCAAATGATGTGGGGTAGAGCTTTTTGTGACTGAAAGCAAATCAGATAGCTCAACTTTGTTGTGTAGTATCAGTCTGGAAACTCCAGGGTAACTGGCTAAGTCCAAGCTCCTTGCCTCAAAAGGGAATGGTTGTGCTATAGATCCTTTGCCATCTGCAACTGTCCTGTGAGGCTTGTCCTGGATACAGATTATACCAAAAATGTCATTATTAGTCCCAGGCAATGACAACAGAATGTGAGAGTGAACACGGGATCAGGAATACAAGACAACTTCATAGAAAATTCTGGTGGTTTTTTTGTCTGGCTTTTTTATTTTTTAAGTGAAGGACTTTCACAAATCTGTTTTAGAAATTTGACATAAAGGCTTATCTTGGAGGCTGTTTTGTAAGATTTTTGCCATCAGAATGTTAGCATACAAACCTGCTTTTATATATTTTCTGAGGTTTTGGCTCTGCCTAAGGAAGTTATTTGTGATCATCCTGCATTCAGGGAAGATTCTGATGAATTTGTTAAATATTGTTTCTCTTGTCTGTAAAAGGAAAGAATCAGTTTAAACACTTCAATAGTTCATTGGAGTGTATGTACCTTAGTAACTTAGGTGCTCTTCTAATCTTTTAACATCTGAAATAGAAAAAATATTAACTATTATAAGAAAATATTAAGGAAAAATAACAAACTAATTTTTGCATTCATGTGAAAATATTTTCAGTTTACTTTATAAGTGGAAAAATAAGTCTATATTTTTAAAATTCCTTCCAACTTGATCCAAATTTAAGGCATCTTCAGTATTCTGTGATGCTATGTGTGCTTTGCTGATTGGTTCATCAATGCATTAATAAGCTCCTCTTTCTTCTCCTTCTTAATGAATTTTTAGTCTGTTCATTTAAAACAGACTATTTTATTTTTTTTTTCAGGGTTCTCAGCAGTGAATGGTGCAAAAAAATATTTAATGCCTGCCCATGGCAGGGACATTAGAACTAGATGACTTTTAATGTCCCTTTGAACATAAACCACTCTGGGATTCTCTGGTTCATGTCACCTGAAGTGTTAGATGCCCTTGGCTGTTTCCCATCAAAGACTGAGATACTCACTACAAGAATGAGGATTTTTTTTCAGGAATATTTGATCTGTGCACTATAGAAGTGAGTTTTATAACAATACTTCTCACTAAGATTGTTTACCTTAGTTCCAGTCAAGAAAGTGAGTTTGGGGAGGCATATTAAATTTGGGGAGGTAAATTCAGTAAAATGTTTTAGTGAAACAGAGTAAATCCACTATTGTTCGCTGTTGTTGGCCTAAAATATTTTTCTGTTTTGTTCCACTCTCTCATATAGACTACCATTTATCTGTTTTATTTTCTCAGAAATATTTTTTACAGAGGTAGAGTACTAAACTGTACTTCCTATTTTTACAGTTCTTTGAATTCTATAAGTGTTCTGTAGTATTTTGATCTTTCAGGATTCTCCTGTTTAACTAATAGAATCTTTCTCTGATGATTATTAGAAAGTTATTCTAGTTTCCCAGTTACAGTTGTTATAGTAATCTTTGGCATGGCCAAAAGTTAAAAATATACTGATGTTTGGCTTCAAAATGTCTACTGGAATTGCATTCTGATACCACATTCTTGCAATACAAGTTGTAATAGAATTGAAAAATAATGTAATGCTTGGGGGGGGGGGGGTGTTTGTTTATTTTATTTGTTTTTTGGTTTTGGGGGTTGTTTGTTTGTTTTGGTTTTTTTGGGTTTTTTTAAGTTTGAAGAGACAACTGCAAAGAGAAGTGGAGGGAGTACTTTGAAGAGTAAGAACAGGATCTCTTATGGCAGCTTTCTTGCATGGTACTATTTGTTGCTGCAGAAATGAGGCAGGAAGACAGCTGTTTATGCAAATAAAATGTCTCACAAATCCACATGAGAAGGTGTGCACAGCACTTATGAGACAGAAATGTTCCCTCATGCTCATACGGCGTCTGTTTCCTGAATAAATCCCACACCAGTCTAAATTCCTGTCTGCCAGCTTGTGTTAATGAATACAGAACTTGCTGAAGAGTCAAAGCATAACAAAAAAAGGAGCAGAAACATTGCTTTTATTCTGGAATGGATGCATGACTAATCCAAATTAGACATACAGCACTGTCCATTTCAAAGGGCAGGCTCTCTGGCTGGCTTTGCTTGTTCAGTTGCTCTAAAGTGAAAAAATACACTAAAAACTTGGTCAAATATAATGGAAAGAGAAAGAGAAAAGGATAGAATTTGATTATAAAAGTTGAGGGGGAAAAATCCTACTACAGAAGTGCAGTGTATGTTGTTTTGATGTCCAACTGAATTTTTTTTTTCTCCTGGCAGAAGTAGTATGGCATATGGCATCAAGAATTTGGTGAGGTTTGGTTTTGGGTTTTTTTCCCCAAGAACTGGTCATAATGTCTAACCATTTCATGTGTGAGAGGTACAACACAGCTATTTCTGTGTACCTAATTTCAAGTACTGTTAAATGTAAATGATTAAATAAATAGAATTTTGTCTAACTGGCTTCCATATAAACATTTCTGTGAGAAAAGAGCCTAATGATTGGACACCTTATGATGGTAGACCACATGGAAACTTCAGTGTTGTCATGGTTGCACTGCTTGTTGTGCCTATGAATTCCCTGATTTATGAAAGTCAGACTAATTTGTTGGACTTAGGCAGGTCTTCTGGATCTTAATGGTTTTAAGTACTACATTGCACCATTCTGGCTTCCAAATGTGAACAAAATAGAAGAGGAGCTGTTACTCCTCTGACTTTGAATGAATCCTAACTTTCATTTGCACATGGAAATCACAGGACTGATTATCAGCTCTTAGTTGCTGACATCTGTCTGTAGCATGGATGATTACTTTATGGTGCTTTGGTAATGTCTGTCTTCTTTATTTTGGGGAACAGCTAAGGAATCTGATGATATTTTATCATTTCATGTTACCCTGTTGGCAAGCTGAGCTGCATGGCAAATAAGACTGCAATCTAGAAATAAAAATTGATTTTTAAAATTTCATCATGACTTTGTATTGTTGACTACATGGAGTTGGCCAGTAGTAACTCTTGTAGCAGAATTTCTTACAGGTAGGAATATAGAAAATAAGTTACTAATCTTACGTAGTATTGAAACTTTCTATAAGTTGTCTTTAGTTTTTCCTAGTTTCTTAACAGTGGCTAAAAAAAAGAAAAAAATATCCATCTTGACAGACAAGTGCACATATAGAAGAAAAAATAGCTTTCAGCTCCAAGTGCAAGACTTTCTTTGTACACTCAAATATGTGTTATTTCATTGCTTAGGAAAGCAAACTAATCCCTCCTAGAAATTCTATTATGTGGAACTGTATTGCTACCGATACAAGTCAACAGCAATTTTGTAACTGTGGAAACCAATCATATTTATTTCTGTCACCTACAGTATGTTCCAACTGACTGATGATAGTAGTACTCAGTCCTTTGCGAGGACTAGCTGCTGTAATAAGGGTGAAAGATAAACCTCTGAAACCTATTGACATAATATTTGCGACAAGGAGATGATAAAACTCAAGAATTTGGGTTTCGTTCCAGCTTGCTCTGGGAATGTGCTCTTGTGACCCACACTCTATATCTTCCTTCTGTAGAGGGGACTGTTTCTAAAAGATGTGATGGTGATTATTCCTTTTTCACTGCAGTGCAATGAGGGGAAAAGCACATGTGAAGAATAACAGAGTTGCCTTTCTTGTTAAGTTCCATTGCAGGTGTTGCAGAAGTGACAGCATCAGTCTCTTTTAATTTGAGAGGTAGTCCTACTGAGATCCTACAGATCTGGGATAGAACAGATACAAAATCTGACAGGATTTAAAGAGGCTCGCATTTTTTTCTGCCAAGTTCAGTAAATGTCATCTCCTTAGCATGTGAAAATGGAATTTTTTTCAGTCTTCATTTCATCAACTGTGCTGAATTTAGAATGTGATCCAATCTTAATATTAAAGAAAATTACGCTAAAACACTTCCAAGCTTATTATACCGAGAAAATGAATTTTAAAAATCTAGAAATTCAATGTTATTATAACTTTTGGAAGGCACAATAACTTTAGCCTGCAAAATTAAGGGCTAAATAAAAACATCACAAAGTAGGAGGGGGGGGTGGGAACAAAGAACAAAACAACAAAAAACCTCCAACAAAACAACCCCTATAACCCTGAGGCTTTAATTTCTATTGCTAACATAATGGTGAAATGACACCCTCATGAAATAAATCAATCCCCTCTGACAGCTGCCAAACTTCAACCTGTGATTTGCTGCTAGAGATTCTACTTTTAGGAGACTTTCTGGTCACTTGCTCCTAGAAGGCCTTTTAAATATAGCTTCAGGAAATCTTTCATTGTACAGAATACATAAGAGAGTGACTAAGAAGGATGTATGTGGTAGGACCTGCTACCTGGAGGAGAGGAAGATTTATTAGATTACAGTTGCTGCTAATTTCTGCTTCAGAAGAAAGTCTAATTAAAAAAAAACAAAAACAACAACAAAAAATACCCAACCAAAAAACCCAAAACCCACCAAAACAACAAAGCCCGCCAAAAAAATCTGACTTCCTCATATAAAAAATGCTTGTGGAAAGTCTACACCAGTTATCAGCTAAGGATAATCAAAGATTAGTGTTGCTAGGGGTTTGTACTTTTTCCTTTCTCCTACTTAGAGATCAAAACCTGTTATTCCTTTGCTCATTTACTTGGCAAAATGGTTGGCTGCTGTGGAGGGATAGAATATAAGAAAATAAAGATAGTGCAGGAGGTGGTCTCATCTGAGGAGTTGCAGCTGTACTAATCACCCAAGATTAGGAACAGGCCTGCCCTTAATAGGCCACAGCTGTGTCCCATAAGAAGAGTGCTGCAAAAGAGATGGAGTTTGGCTGTGCTGTGAAGAGAGTTGGAGTTGTTGGCTGTGAAGAAGGAGTCAGTGCTGTGAGGAGCTGCCCATGAGAAATCACCAAGAAGATATGAGAGCTTTTGCAATATGATGACAACAGGCTCCTGCTTCTCTATAAGGAAACTAAGTTTAGCACTGTCAGGAAAATCACAAAGTCCTTGTGAACTGGTGAAAAGGCTCCCCTTCTCCCCTCAGAGACTTCTTAGACATCCAAGCAGTAGCAAAATATTCATTCAGAAACAAAATTAATTTGGCAGCAGAGGTTTACCCTGGCATAAGACCCCTGACAAAGAATCCTGAAGAACTAGAGTTTATGAACACCTCACATCAGATGGTGACTTGTACAGCTTCAACCAGGGTCTTAGGGAGGGGTCTTTTGTTGGGCTTTCTTCAGTTAGGAATAACTTTGTGGCAATATTGACCAACAGGCATTTATTTCCTTGTTTTCTCTAAACCCATCTGCTAGCAGTACGTTTATTTCAGTCCCCTCAGTAATGCTGCTAAGGACTTGTGTACACTGTCCTCAGAATCATGGATTAGTAGTGAGATTCAATCAAGTCTTCATATTAATGGTTTTCTGCTCTGGAACAGCTGCTGCCACCCATGGAAACCCAAAGGAATTTTTCCCCAATTTTTTTGTGTAAAGCCTCCTGCCTTCTCTTGGAAAAGAAAAAAAAAAAAAAAAAAGGACACAGATGGCATGGTGGCCACTGATATTTTAAGACCTGCCTTGTACTTGTGACTGTCTAAATCCCTAAGTATGGAGTATAAACCCCTATAATGGGAGAGGGAAAGGGTCATGTGTCCACTAAACTCAGGGAATAAGGTTTTAGAAGCTGAATATCCCATCAGCAAGGAGATCAGAGGGTGGCCTTTGTTTTAGATAAACAGCTATCAAGATCTGAATGGATCACCTAGTGATGCAAATATCTGGCTGAATCAGCCAAACTGGCAGGGGGGCTGTAAAGCTCTATTGAAAAACAAAATTCTTCTGAAAAGAATAAAATAAATAGATGAGACAGGGAACTGTTGGGGTTTTTTTGTTTGTTTGTTTTTTGGGTGTTTTTTTGTTTTGTTTTTTTTTAAAGAAGGGTCTTTCCAAAGAAATAGCTCTTTCTTGCTTCAACCTATCAAATGGCTCCATTCAGACAGGGATAACAAAGATGCTGAGCTAAGTATATTGTTCTTGACGAGGTGTATAGGAAAAAAGGGCAGTAAGCTTTGTCTTTTTAATATAGCAGTCTTAAGGAATAGAATATTTTGAACCATTAAGAAGAGACTTTAGCAGTTAAACACCTGGGTATCAGTTACTAGATACTGGAAGACTTGTGGTTATCCAGTGTATTCAACAATGAATCCATTTCCAAAGAAGGATATCTGAGCCTGTCTTGGATACTGTGCTCTCAGATTATTTGATTGACTGGTCAGACCTAATTCCTAACACACCAGAGCTGATCTATTGGCTTGTCTTCCAATACCTATTTTCTTGAATAGCTTGCAACACTGTCCAGAAGTGGCACATATAAATATATGTAGTGATTTAGGCATTGTATTGCAACTCTTTGCAGACTTTTGTAAGGACATTCATGTAACAGACTGAACTTGACAGGTGCTGCTTTGACCAGTTAGAACCTGTAACAGCTGTGGCAGCTAGTTCATTCACCTCTCTCCCCCTTATTTTATTTACTTAATAGTTAGGGAAGGATTTGTCCTTGGAATATTGGATAGTGATGCGTTTTTATCTCAGCAGAAGTCCTTTAATGAGAATAAGCTTTTAACAGAAAATCATTACTTAAACAATCTTAGAGCCTTTTGCTATCTGTTGGAACTGAAATCAATATTCCAGGATATAGATACTGAAATTAAGTGCAAACTTGATTTGAACATCATATTAGTTTCCAGACTAACACTTCAGAGCTATTTAGCTAACAAATTATTTTAACTAAGTGTTTTTCATTGATATTTTCATAATGTATTTTCCATGTATTTTCATTACATTTATATATTGCCTTCACTCAGAAAACTTGTATTTTGCAAGCATATAGCAAGATTAAACTGAAATGCTGCCTGCCAAAAAAAAAAAAGAAAAAAACCCAAGACCTTAAACAAGGTCTTTTTCTTAAGTGTGCTATGGGGAACAATTAAAGCATAATATAAAGCACATCATAAGAACTAAACATGTCATATGTGTTACTGTGATGACTCAAAAGTCTAATTCACTTAAATATTCTAAGTGTTAGGCATATATTTAACAAAGAATTTTGTTCTAAGCTTTTATGTGACATCTTAAAGGTGACTTAGTCCACTATTTGTCACATCTTTGCACAATGTAGTTGTGAAGAGAAATTTTTCAGTTCTCTCTTAAATAGGTACAGATTTCCTTGTTCTGTGTTGCTAACAGGTAGTGCTCTTGATTATTAAAAAGTGACATAATGACACTAAGCATGATTTTAAACCACAACAAAAAAATTCAAAGAGTTCATCCTGCTCAATGAAATCATGTCCTAATTTCTCCTTCTCATCACTTAAGGCAACTAGAAATGGCTCCAGTGTGAATAACCTCCAACAAAGCGGTTCTGCTTGAAAGTCAGGCATGTGAGGTTGGGGCAGAAAAAGCCAATGGATGGACATATCCATCAAAATGAGACTTAGAAGGGAAAATGACTTCATGTATGCATGGTTTTGTTTTCTTTTTTCAGAAAAAGATAAAGCAATCTTAGACTTTAGTGTACTATATCAGAGATACCACTGCTATATATTTTATTTTCTTTTTTCCCCAAAATGTTTTTAATGTTAGATCTCTAATTAAAGAAAGTTACAAAAGATATTGGTTTTTTGGCTGAATCGTTTTTGGCATCAGTTTTAGTAATTTTTACATAGATTAGGGGAAAATTTCATTTTAGTACATGATTTTTTTTTTTTGATAACTGAACAAAAAGTAGTTCTGGATTTCCTGGAAATTTTGACCAATAATGTTTCTTATCAATATTTTACCCAAACGGAGACAAAATGAGAACCCTCTCCTTAAATTATTTTTTGATTATTATTTATAAAATAAATTTTAATTTCAGGGGAAAATGTAGATGCAGAAAATTTTATTTAAATTTACTATTTGCAAATTCATAGTCTCTATGCCTGTCACAATGCTGGTTTTTGGGTTTTTGTTGGTTTTTGTGGTTTTTTTCCTAGACAAAAGTCATGGAAGAAAGAGTTAGGTTCTGTACAAAGAATTAGTTTTAGTAGGAGCCAAAAAATAAAATTATGAAATATCTTTTATTTTATTTTAGTATAGCCTTCTTACACTTCTATTTGTTAATTCTCTGTTGGGACTTTTAAAATATTTTATTTAACCTAGATGGTACTCAAATGTTAGCCTATATCTCATATGGCTGGTGTTTGCATTTCATAAATGCTTATTCCAGGACACAGCTTAGTGCCTTGGATGTTATTTTTATTGTAAATAACTACAGTCAATTATCCACGGAATAACTCAAGTTAATGTAGGAGCAAGCATTTAAGTTCATGAATAATCTTGTTCTTCAAGTGAGTACATGTTTAATATTTCAGAACACCGTTATAACATTTGTTACAAGCAATTCAAGCCGGGCTATGAAATCAGCTCTGGATAAGCACTTCATGCTAGAGAACTAATTTTAGAGGATGTCCTCTCTTGCAAAACATTCTGTGCATCTTTGCCGGTGTTTTCTTTGCGCCCAAGTGCTAATGGCAGCATTCCTGTGGATGTTTGAGCTGCCCTTTCTCTGCTCCATTGCCACTGTGAATGGACCAGACTGGCTTCTAAACTCTGAGATAATGAGGTTGTAATTCCACTACAATTATGCTTTCAAGGAGGACTCAGAGCTCCTTGCAGTTACCCATCTAACCTGCCCAGAGGTTGATGAAAAGTGCCCCTGGGGCACTGCGGTGTGGTGTGCCAGCGCAAGCCTGGAAAGCTCCCCAAGAGGCAGTGGCACTAGGCTCTCCCGAGCTCACTGCTCTGTTCATTCCAGCCATCTCTCTTGAGATGGAAGAAAATGTAACTTGATGCTGGCAGAAGCAGGAACTTTCACCTCTAATATTTATGGGTTTTTGCACGTGGGTTGCCCTTCTGTCACTCTTGCAGAGTCCAAAAGCTGCCTTTCACTTGTGCTTGCTAGCAGAACACCACTTGTGATGTTTCCCACCATAAGACTGGTGCTGCTGATTTGTTTCTTCAGGTTTATTTCTGTTAGATTATAGATATAGTTTGCTTGGTCAGGTTAAAATGTGTTATAGCCTTCACCTACCTCCCTGCCCTAGAGCTCTGATCAGCTGTGCATCACAGCTGGAGCTATTTAAAATGCACACCTGAAAGGACTTGGAAACCTTGTGTAGTTCTGTGATTATGTGCAAGCATACATGGCTGTCATTTAAACCTCTTGGGCAAACAAAAGGGAGATGGAGAGCTCTAAAATGCAGCTCTATTTTTAGTTGATAAATCATATCTTAATTATAATAGTGTGCACCTTAGGAAAAAACATATGGAATTTACCTGTATATTTTGAAAGCTAAATTTTTTTAATTTTTTTTTTCCTTGAGTTGGTGATGATCAGGGAACTAAAACATTTCATGTAGAAATCAGTTAATCACAGTTCACACTGAGCAAAATTTAGCTAGGTATTAGAACTCCAGCTGAGTAAATGTGAGAGAGTAATAGCACCAAGACAAGCATCAAGCTGATTGGAAAATCTTTTTTTTTTTTCCCTTGAGAAAGGAAAATCTTGGTATATTTATGACATTAGATTTTTGGTTTAGTCCTGTCTGCTTGCATGGATTTGATGTGCCTTGGGCTTAAGACAGGACTTTGGAATTTACTTGTTGATGGGATTTCTAAAATCTTCAGAAACTTAAGTGATTAAATGGTAAGGATCCTCCAGTTTGTTTTTGCACTGTCACATCACACACAAGCCCCTGGAAGAGCCCTTCACTTTGTTTAGGTAGAGTTGTTTTCAGTAAACATAACATTTTCATAAGGTATGACAGTGCAAAAAAATTTTTATTACAAATCTTATTGCCACAAGCACAACTACTTTTCTAGTTATATATTTACAGCAAATATCTTTCATTAAATAATTAGAATTATAATTTTATTGCAAACCAAAAATGAGACAAAATTTGAAAAAGTATCTGCCTTTTAAATTCAAGCCAGTTACCCTTAATTATGAAAGGCACTAGCCCAGATTTAGGTCTACTGTGCACAGATTGAAGCTACCACTGATTTGAATGCCTTTTTGTCTTGATAGCTTGCAGTGAATTCTGACAGTTAGTAACATGTATTTCCCCAGTGTGAGTAATAATGTCTCATTTTCTTCTGGACATGCTGTATACTTAAATGCATGATTCATAAATAGCCTATAAAATAAGATACATTTATTAATGTCTAAGTAATCATAGAAAGAATTGCTATATTGCATCAAATTGAAAATAGAACATCAATGTTTCTAGTGAGTTGCTGATTTTCTTTTTCTTCACAGAAAGAACAAATCATTCCTTCAAATATCTCTCCTGCCAGTTATTAATGCTAGCATTATCAGCTATTTTCAAAGCTAAATCTCTGACTTGAGCCTTTTCCAGGGCTCTGCTGCCTTTTCCAAATTTCATAGAACTTTTAATCTTTTTTATTGTTTTACCTTTTTTCTTAACACAAAACTAAGTTAAACCCATTTTTCCACTTTAGTAAGTACCTTTTCTCCTAACAGAAATACACTGCACCCTTTCCTCTTGTGAATCAGAATTCATTATTATTACTACTGTTCCTTTTTTTACTTTAGGAAAAGCATAAGGTGCTCAGAATTGCCATGCAAGCACACCAGGGTGGGTGGGTTCAGACAGGGATGTGAACAATTTGCAGACAAACTCATGATTTAAATGATTATGGTCATGAAATTGCAAGTGGGGAAGGGGACATCATGCCCTGTCTTTGTGAAGATAAATACCTTTATCTATTGCTCTGATGTTGAGGGGCTTGATCCAGTGATCTACTTTCTCTTTTATTGCTGCTGGGCTGGTGGAGTGAGGGATTTGAAGCCCATGTGATGCTGCCCATCCAGCAGACTCTCTTGTGATGATGTTCATGCAGCCAAATTTCTGTCAGGCATCTGTCAGGCTTTTAGTCCACTACACTGTAGGTCTCAAGCTGGGTGTTGATGGATATTGCTTTCATTGAAATTAAAAGACTGTAGGGGAAAAAAAAGGCCCATTATTTTGATTTTTTCCTTTTCAAACATTTTTATATTATCAAAGTAACTTTCAGATTTTAATTTCAAAGTTCTGGTGTATTAAAATAACATAAAAATGTGAATTGAAATAAAATGTTTTCCTTTATTAAGTCAATAACATTTTATTGATCAAAAAATATTTTTGTTTCTGAGAATATTGATTTTATATTATGCTGAAATTCAATGCTTGTTAAGGATTGGAAATCTCTCTGTGCTTTTGGTAGAATTAACCATGAAAAGGAGATGGAAGCTCTCACTGGCTCCTAAATCAACTCCAATCAATCTGAACAGGCTGGCTTAGAACCCTTCCTCCATTCCACATGTGTGCTTTGCTCCAACTTCCCTTCCTAAAGCCTCCTTTTTCTGTGTGCACTTGTTCCTTTTCCTAGAAATTTAGGAGTGTTCTCACCAAGAAAGGGTGAAGAGTTTTGTTATAAGGGGGCAAGGGTGTCAGTCTAGAGTACACATAAGTATATCTGTAAATTTATGACATACTGCTAATTCCATGCTAAGTTTCCATGTGGACACTGTTGTTATTTAGTATAATTTTGACTGGCCACAGCTTTCTGTTGCCTAGTGCTATGCTGTAAATTCAAACCCTACACTATTCTTCAGTACCCTTCCCTGGCACACAAGCCCTTAAAACACTCACCAGAGGAGAGAAGTCACCAGAAAGTAAGAGGTTGTTACCCTGCAGTCCCCAAGAGGTCAGAAACATAAACACCTTGGTGGATATAATCTATGGCGTTTAACTCAGTGAAGGTATTTGATATATATTAAAAAGGCATATAGATTTGTAGGAAATCACCACTTTGACTGTGTTTAGCTCCAGGAATCTTTAGTGAGGTCATTTACTTAATGGCTAAAAGCCCTTTTCATGTATCTAATCAACATAATGAGCATTTTGTGATGTGCAATTAACTCTGCAGTTGCCCGAGCATCTGGGGACAAATCTTCTGTCAGCTCTGGGTGTAAGTGTGCATGTTTCTGTGTGTACAAACATTGAAGGATGTTGTGCTCATTAAACAGTACTTTTAGGTTGCTTCTAGTACTTGTACTCACCAAAGCTTCGACTGGAGACGAGTTTTGTATTCTTTAAGGAAAAGTATACAGGCACTTTTCAGTAGAAACAGTCTTTGAGAAGAGAGCTTTGAGGCAGGCCAGCTAGGCTTAACCCTATTGCCACAACAGATGGGCACACTGTAAATCTTCATTTGTTTTTTTTGGGGGTTTTTTTGTGAAAAACTGTAATCCTTAGGATGTAGCTTTTAATCATGGTATGTGGGTGTTGGCTTCATCTATTAATTTTTGTGTGCATATCTTGGAAATAGTTACTTGATGTACAACTATCAGAGCCGTTTTGGACTCCAGACGCTTAAGAATGCAAGTTTTTCTCTCACTGTCATGCAGTCAAATTATTTATATATAACATCAGGAATCCTGGGTTAAGCATCAGTGTTTCACTTTGAGGATTCTCAGAAAACAGAACCTTTTTAGTTTTTCTTTCTGGCTTTCTCATCCTAAGGAAATGCGAGGCCCACACTCGTGGTAACCAGTGGGAGTGTTTGTTGGCCTTGCCTCCCTTAGATCTCCAGCAAGCCCTTAAGAGGCCTCCTCTGCAAGCCTATGAGCACGAAATCGATAAGATGAATGTTTCAAACAAACAGCTTACCTTGAGTTTTGATCCAGCCATCCACTGTGGAGGTGCATTGTGCTGCAGCTGGCGGCGAGACGAGCGCTGCGGGAGCCGTGGGCAGAGCAGGCCTGACTGCTGTCCTGATTAGATCACCGACAGAGCAGCAGTGATTTAAACAAAATTGGCTGGGCAATGGCTGCTGAGGCAATAATTTTTTTAAAGGCCATAGAAGCGTGGTCAGGTGGTCAGAGTGTGAGTGTGGAAACAAAGTGTTTTGGGTTTTGTTCCTGCTTGTAGATATGTCTAACTCGTCACCTGCATCAACTAAATTTTCCTCATCTGAGAAATGGAGATAAATCACTTATTTCTCATGACCCTAAGGTGGCAAAGTGCTTTTTGGAGCAAACTTTGGTTAGATTTTTTGTTCACCAAAATGAGTAATTTCTCTGGCATGTCCCAGATGATTTCCATTATGTTTTGTTCTCTTCTCTTTTGTGTTACCTCAGTTTGAAACCTGCAAGTGGAGAAGTGGAGAAAAGGCCATGGAAATAAATGTGTTTACGTATTACAACTAATAAGAAAACCTCCTGTTGCTTTCACATATGAAGATGCACTAGTTAATAGTAAAACTGAACCAATCAGCCAGCTGTAACCTACCTGTTTTATCCATTTAATTTCTCCTTCTGTAAATCATTTAGCAATGGAGATGACTTATTTTCTTAAAGATGCCTAGATGGTAGGATTAATCCTTAACAAGATGGTTGCAAAATTATCAGCAGTGTGCTTATGGAGTACTATTACTTCAAGTTCGGGTTTTTTTAAAGAGTTGTCTATGAAAAAATATTCCTCTCTAACAACAGCCAGGGTCTCATAACAAACTTTTGTCTTAATTATATTAATCTTTAAAGCATGAAATTTCCTTCTGAAATTTATGATTGTTAATTTACACAAACGTAGCATATTGTACATTTGAAACTCTGTTAGAAAGCAACAATACGATTGATGTTCTCTGCTTTTGTTCTTGAAGTGTAAAATCTACTTTTCTGTGCATGTGGTACAGCCAGAAATACTTTTTGGAAAGGTACATTTGCTCTCTATTTTAAAAAAATTAGTATTTGGGGCAAGGTTTGATATTTAGGGCCTTGTTCAGTATCTATATGCCGCATTTGATCTTCCTGGATTTGTGCTTACAATCTCAGCAAATTCTCAATTAGATTGAGAGAGCTGAATTATAAAAATAATAAATAAATCCTTAATTCACACTCTAAGCCTGAAAAAATAAATTTCTACCAATAGCTTCTATGAACAGTTAAATTCCAGGTTGGTTCAGATCACTATTCATACATATATATTAATTTTTATATAAATTATGACATTGTAGAAATTAATTTTTGTTGAACTACTGGGCACTCACTCATTATTTTTTAGTCCTTTTTTTTTTTTTGTGTTAGTTTGAGGTAATACAAAATATAACCAAAGTGCAAAATTCTCGTAGGACCTCCAGATAAATATTTTCTAAGGGAGCAACGAGTATTTCTGCCTCAAGACTGAAACAACCCCTTCTTCCAATCTTGAAGCAAAACATTAGGTGCCATCTCCTTTGTTTCTTCTATAAAGTTTTTCTGTGCTATTGCTGTCCAAGATTGGATGCAACTGCTTTGCCTTAAAGGTTTGTCATATTTGATAAGCCTTAGGCTTCGTACTTAACCCTGCTACACCTGACTCTGTCAGTGTGCTTTCAGCTCAGGAGCTTAAAAATGTAAGGGGGTCCTAGGAGTCATAATGTCATCCTGAGTAAGATATTTTACACATAGGAAATAAACCAGTTGCTGACATGAACTAGGACCTCAGGTACCATGCAACACATGAATTTTGTTGCAAGGCTTAAAAGAGTCCTGCCAAAAACAGATGGGGGAAAATAAAAACTCTATTCAATAGCTGTTGGCTTAAATCCTCTGACTCTTCTGTAGTGTGTTGTGTTGTAGCACCTTCCTTGCTTTAATAACTATCTGTCACATCTGAAATGGGGCATCTCTTTTGGGGCTGGGATGATGTTAATGTAGGCAGAGTAAGGGAAGAGGATTGAGAGGTGCTTCTGCAAGCCTGCTAATAGCATAATCCCATGCTGAAGAAAGAAGAAAATAGAGAAGAAAGGCTATTTTTTCCTACAATAGGTGCACAAAATAAAGCAGCCAGGAGCAGGAATAGTTTTTGCCATCATATATAATTTTACCATAGCTTCACCACTCTAAATCTGCAAGCATAAACCTTTCCAAACAAACGTTTGTGTATACAAACACTCACACCAACTCTCTCAAAATAGGTAAATTATCTTTACAATTACCACAAAATTTTGTTGTTGATATTTCATGATGGTGTAACAAGTAGATTTTCTAACCATCTTGTAAAGCAGAATATTTCATTAGGGCTAAACTCCTATAAAAATGAAAATAACTTTTTGTCTTGTGAACCATCTTAGGGTAGTGTACATGATTTTAATGGGTGAATTATTTTAAACATGGCCTTCATCATCTACTCCACCATTTTCACAATCAGTAAAGAACATAAGGCATGACTGGATTATGAAATGAAAGATAGAAGTGATAAATGGTTCTTATTCAATAAAGTTTTAATCTCTTATGATTTGTTTTTCTTTCAAATTGTGGGAGGACTGGAGGAATGCTGTACTTGGAATGCTTTCTTTTTAGTCTGAAGATAAATTTAAATTGAGTCATATTTTCTGGGAAAATTCAGATCTGTTGGCAAAATCAAGAGGGTTTTATATACAAAACCAAAAAAGTGTAAAACAAAAGGACTATGCTACAGAAATGACTGAAGAATTCAAGTTCTGTGAATACAACAGGAGAGATGAGGAAGATAACTGCAGTCTGTGAGAACCAAATTCTGCTCAAGAGTTTTAACAGTGCTCAGTGTCTCTCTGTTCTCTGTCTCCCACAGACTATCTGTGGGACTTGTTTTAGGAAGAGTAATTGTTGATAAATGTCAGCTCTGCCTTGGTCTGGTGGGATTTTGCTTTGTTGTTTTTTGAGTTTTTTCTCCTAGAATGCAGTTGAGTCCAGATCAGTCTGGTCTGGTCCATGTCCGGGTAAGTCCTGGTGTGTCAGGTCCAGATCTAGGTCTGCCCCTTTGTCCAGGTAAGGCAGATCAGGTCAAATGAAGTCAGGTCCATGTCCAGGTCTATCAGGTCCAGCTCTCTTCCTGTCGAATCCAGATCTAAGTCTTTCCCTGTGTCTGGGTCGGGTCAAGTGGAGTCAGATTCAGCTCCAGGCTGCCAAGCCTTGCTGTCCCTCCCCAGTGCCAGCTGCTCACGGAGAGAAGATAAACTGGTAAACAGCCATAGGCTGAGATAATGCAATTTACTGAAACAAAAGATAAATTTACTCATGCACCAGCAAAGAGAAAAGGTGGATTTTATTCTCCACTTGCCATCAGCAAGCAATGTGCAGCCACTTCCTGTGAAGCACAGCTGCAGGATGGAATTATTGCACATAAGGAATGTCCTCCCTTCCTCCTTTACTTTTTTTTATACCTGAGCTGCCATCATAGGGTACGGAATATCCCTTAGCTATTCTCTTGGTGAAAAGGATCCATGTAGTCACTTCAGTCCCCTGGTTCTTATGGAGCTTGTTAAAAGTACCACCTTAATCATTTCACTGGAGATTATGTTACAGATCCTGAATATAGATGTAACTTAGGCATTCCTTACCCATGGAATACTCTAAGGACTGTGTCCAGAGTGGCATCAACATGTTTGGCATTGAAGTTTAAGAGTTTATCTCTAAGCTTTTGTGGTAAATGTGTGCTGGGAATGTAAATATGAAAAGGTGAAGAAACTCGCTTTTTCAATGAAAAAAAATGAATGCATTTGTTTGGGAACCTGTCTCTTGGTAAACATCCACACAGTCTGTCTGTGTGCACTTGGGCTCAGGGAATCACAAATATTTCTCCAACAAGCTGAGTTTCTACCTTGCAAAAGCACTGCAGAATTGAGTTGTAGAAACACATGACCATTGTTTGCACAAAGGTTCAAGAATACGAAGAGATTATGTTGAAGTCCAGGACAGTGTGATTCTTTAATTTGAAAAGAAAAAAGAAGTATGGAAATGGGAGATGAAACCTGTATAATTCCAACTGCTCGCCTCTGCCGTAATAGAAACTTAAGTTTTGGATAGAAGAATGAGTATCAAATATATGCATTTAAAGAAACATTTTCTTGCTTGAAAGAAATTGGGTTTGTTGGGGGTCATTGGTTTGTTTGTTTGTTTGGGATTTCTTAACTTTCCTGTGCTTGGTTAATATATTGACATAAAATAACTCCCTTTAAATACTTTTTCTAAAATTATGGGAGGCCAGAGGAGGATAACAGAGCTGGGGAAGAGTCTGGAGCACAACAACAACAGGGTGTTGAGCCTGGAGAAAAGCGGGGGTCAGTAGAAACCTTGTTGCTCTCTACAAGGACCCGAAAGGAGGTTGTAGCTGAGTGGGTGCCAGTCTCTCCTCCCAGGCAGCCAGAGATAGGATAAGAGGAAATGGCCTCAGGTTGTGCCTGGGGAGGTGTAGGTTGGATCTCAGAAGGAGTGTCTCCATGAAAAGGGCTGTTAAATGTCAGAATGGGCAGCCAGTTGCACAAAGAAAGGAAAACAGCCTGGAGATGAGGCTAGCAATGATGATTTCCTCTCTGTAGAGGACAATATCAAAACGTACGTTTTCAACAGACAGAAATGATCTTGTTTCTCCCAGTCTGAATTTGGCCCACACATTGGTTTAAGTTTGTCCCCATCTAATTAAGTTGTTTAACAGAGCCACCATGAACAGGCAATTTCCAAAAACTAATTTACAATTCATTCTGACTTGAGACTTTAGTGGGGAAAGGAGTTAAAAGTGTCATAAAAACACATTGGTATTTTTTGAGGATCACCTTGAAAAGGAAGGAATCAAGTAGCTCACTGAAGGGACAGGAAGTGATAGATTCATCCTGAGGAATTTTAAAGCGTTTCATTGTGCAGGCTTATGGTTCTTATTTATTCATGACTTTTGTCTCATTAAAATATATTGATGTAGGTCCTCAAAGATGTCTTTAGCCAGTTTTATGAAATGCATCCTCAGTAAAATCACAAGATTATTTCATCTGACTTGCTAAGGCCACATATGATGCAAGGATAGTGCATACATTGACTTAATAGAAGTGGTTTATCTGCATTTGAATTGATTTAGTTAAGTTGTCTGTTTAATTATGTCTAGATTTTAAAGTTCTGACTAATTTTTCCCTCTTATATTAAAATATGCAAATAAGCAGTCAAAAACTGAGCATCAATAGAATCTCCTGTGAACTGCCTGAACAAAAACTTGTCGCAAATCTGACTCTACACTCAAAGGGGTAGAAATAGCACCACGGATGGATTTACAGGATACCAATAAAAGCCTTTTAAATAAGAACATCCCCAGAGACAAATCTTTTATATACTCTGAGGTGCATAAATCACTGACAAATCTGTCTGGCAAGCTTGTTTAGTAATTTCATTTATTAACCAAACCAATTTAACAGTTTATAGACTTGTTCATTCAAACTTGTTAGAGACATTCTCTGTATGTTTAAGACACCACTAACTATGTGTGTATGCCACTAAATTATAACTAAGGATATCATCAGTTTCCACTCCTCCCATTCCCTCACTCTTTATGTAGTGTGCTGAAAATGGTAATTGTGCGCTATAGCATCTACCCTGAGCATTTTATTTTGGATATGATTCTTAAAAAACATCTTAGGGATTATCACAGCCTTAGAAACATGTCTCTATTTTCAAGCAGGAAGAGCTTATTCTTTAAGATTGTATTAATGTTGTTTCATTCTTCCTCTGAAATTTCTCCCTATGCCTTCTGATATATAAGACAGCTTAGAATTGCAATTTACAGATGGACATATGTGGTCCTCTCTATCATGTAGCTTTTCCCCATCACAATAAATCACCCCAATTTAATGAGAATTGCCTCTCTGCACTTAGGCTGGAACAAAAAAAAACCTTGCCATCCCTTTTCTGAAAGGAGGTATCCTGCCCATTTAAATGTGGCATTAGTAGTCATGTCCACCAACAGAACGTTTCTGTCTAAATGAGATTTTATTAAAGAGGGAGGGGAAAGTGCTCTCAGTTATGACAGACTGAGACTGCAGCAGTTGGATGTTATTGAAGGGGGAAGGGAAAAGATGAAGAAAATTGAGCTCTAGAAGTAGTCTGGACATTAACAGGCTCTGTTGGCTGCACTTTTTTGTAGGAGAGGTGACTGTAGGCATTGTAACAGAATGAATGTACATTAACACTCTTATTACCCTTGCTTGCAGTCATCATAATTAGGAAGGCAGGTGGAAAAGGGGGCACATGTCTATCAGCACATACTTACACATCAGGCTTAAAGTTTATCTGTGCAAACTAAGAATGCAAGTAGGAAATCTTGCTCTCAAATTATCAGTCCCTAAGCGTGCTCTCCTATGGTCGTTACTCAGGATGCTCTTTCAAATATGAGATAATGTGCTGGGCTGTTTTTTTATGTTATTGAAATGTATAGATCTTAATTATTGTTTGCCTTTTAAATGCTATTCAGTGCATCAGTACTACAGGTACAAATGGTTATTAACATATCTCTTACTGGTGAATTGTTAGCCTGCCAGGCTGAGGCTTTCCCTAGACAAAAATATCTTGATGATGCAGAGAATTCAGTAAAATTGATTGTAAAAGTAAAATTGACATGAGAGCAACTAGAAATTAGAAATCTGAAAGTGGAAAAAAAACCCTCTGCAGCATGTTTTATGGCTTGGGCAAAGAGATGTGCACAACTATTGATATGGTTTGCAGTTTTGGTCTCTTTCTTATAGTTTCCCATGGTGTAACTTAGTATGTGACCATGAAGGTGAAGTTGACTTGAGTGGTCTTTGTTTCACAGCTTGCTGTTTGCTCTTAATAAAGGAGTTAGTGCAAAACTAGAATAAAATATATAACGTTTTGTGGCCTCATAAGAACTGAGTGGCAAACTGTAAGAAAGAGGGTAAATTAACACCAGATCTGCATCTAATAAATCTTCTCTAAATTAATCTTAGGCATTAATTAATAGATGGCAAAGTATATCTTTTCTCGTTAATGAATAAGAAAAATGTCTTATAATATCATGCACTCAGGATAATAAGGATTAAGACAGTGGTGTTAACAGAAGGCTTTTTCCTCTGTCATGAATCTGGGAAATCCTCTCCTTATTTTGCCACCCACTCTGTAGAAGTGCTGTGACTGTGGCTGGCAGAAGGAAAAGCAAACACTGCCGAGCCAGCAATTCGCAGCTGTATCTGTGTCTCAGCTGTGCCCATCCATCTGCAGTCGTCGCCATCTGCCAATTGCTGTAGTTGGGGAGCATCTGGAAGGCGAGCAATTTTAAAGATAATCTGCTGCCCAGCAAAGAAATGTTTTCCTACTTTTTCTTTTTAATCTTACTTGCTTCTATTTCCTCTCTCATGACTTGTGTGCGTGGCAGATGTACACCAGTAAAGTACTGAGAAACAGACTGTTCCTTCCAGTATCCCATAGAAAAAGGAGACCAGAGTATCCATGATGAGGACAGCACAATGAGATGCTCTTGTCTTCCACATTTAATCTATGAGTAGATTCCTTGTAGGAATTCTGTGTTGTATTAAGTTCTACAGGAGAGGATAGGTCCATGTGTGTGCACTTCCTTATATTTCTGAATAATTAAATAGATTTAGAAGAATTATTTAGAAGAATTAGGTAGATTAGATAGAATTAGATGGTTTATAGGTTTGGCTTCTAGGGCCTTAGTTTTAACAATTTGGCTCTTCTGTTGTATTTTCAGTTAAAAAGACATAGACACAGACAAACGTCTTGTGCTCTGGTCATCTCTTACAGCTGTGCGTAGGATAATGCAGAAGGACTTACTATAGATAAACAAGAATGCCCATTGCTTCATAAGAACCCCAAAGAACCATGCATAAAGGATAAACTGAACTAGAGCTGGAAATCTGAGAGCTCTTGGCAAAGAATGATAATCCAGCTGCCTTTTCTTGCTTATGTTGGTATTGTTTGTATCCATGCTGGAATTTTGAAGCTACATTTTTCTGGATATGTTTGGTACTGTTGTGTTGGAGCTTTTTAATTTTTTGATGAATTGTGAAGAAATTAAAACTGGGACTCCTGGCTTGGAATGGATTTTACCTTGTGCAAGACTTTTTTTATTGTTTTAATGCCAAAAACCTCAGATAACAAAATCATCCATGCTCATGGAAAATCTGACATGTTTTTTAATTTGTTTTTTTTTTTTACCCATATACCCCCCTTTAAAACTACTCTCCTGCAGAAACAAACTGGTAAGTAAAAACCTATTCTCCCCTTCCTCAATGATAATCTCTTATTGAAATCAATGTTTGACAGTGAAACAGGCAAGAGAGCTGTTTAGATTTGTGCAAACAACAGGAAACAAATGCACTAAAATGGCTGTTTACTTCTTTGAATCCAGATCTTACCCAGGCTCTGTTTGAGGCAATGCCAGAGTGTCACTTTCACAAGGCATCTACATCTGCAGCTTTAAGCAGGAGAAAGGGTTTTGTCAGAATAAAAGAAAAATATTGGGAACCTCTATCAACTTTATTTTCTGGCTCTGTGGGTTTCCCTCAGTTGGAATCTGCACTATTTTCTTTTTTAAAAAAAAGCCCTGTAAAATTCTTCTTGCTTGTGCATTAGTGTCTTATTTACTGTTGCTTCTGAGCAGGAGGCTGTCATTCCTACTTTTTCTGTTTTTCTTTTTTGGTTTGGTTGTTATTTTGTTGTTTTGGTTTGGGGGTTTTTTGTTGTTTTTTTTTTCTCAGTCCTCTGGTCATGTGCTTTGAAAATGAACTACTACTTTTCCTTTTTGTGTTGGTACAATAAGAATTTATTTCTGGCAGCTGGTTCAGTAGGACTCTGGTCCTTGGCTGTGAATCTTGGACTCTTACCAATTGTTCCTGTTCTGGGCCTGGTAGCTTTAGCTCATTAATCTAATGTTCTATAACTTCCTGCTGCTAATCCTGGTTGTTGGGCCCCGTGTTCATTAAGCTTGCTCCTGACTCCCATGTATGACATGGGGTGTGAAATAATCTGTAATGACAAGATACATGGAAGCACAGCCTTGCTCCCCAAGCAGCCCTCCTGGCTTCTGCAGCATCCTTTGTGCTCCAAGGACTGTCAGTGGGGGTAAAGCCTGCCCTATGCAATTGCTAACACTTGTTTGTGTGCATGGAATAAGTGCTCTGAACTTCTTGGGTTTTTTATTTTCCCTCTTGCTGAATAAAAGCAATGAGCCAATGTCAGCGTCTGATGGGCTGCCAGCATGAGGCTTGGCCCACTATAAAGTGGAAAAGAGCAGGTCAAGTTGCAGACAGCCTCCTTTTCTCTACCTAAGATCAAGGCATTCTTGTTGTCCTTGTGATTTGAATGCAGAGTGCCTCATGGCTAATGACTATGAGGCTAACACTTTAAAATGGGCAAGAATTGCCAAGTATTTTTCCATCTTTCATAAGCTAAACTATCAGTCATCTTTCTGCAATACACAAATGCTTCAGGATGCAATTAAGGGTGGTTTTTTTTTACTATTTAAAGCCCGGGGCTGGGGGGAAAGATTTGAATCTTTTCTGTCTGAGTTCATAAACTCACCCTGTCATTGTAACTTCAGAATTAAATTTACTTAGACCTTGGTGAATATTGGAGTCTTTCATGGGTGTCTGGCTGTGTGACAACGGGAACAGCCACCCTAATATTTTAGATCTGGGAAGAGTTAGGGAGGTTGGCTGTGTAATGCTCCTTTTCATGGAGCACCCAGACCACCAGCAGCAAAGCTATTAAGCAGTCAGGAGCAGCCAGTTTTCTGTACACTCCCTTTACAAATTTCTCTGCTTGTCAAGTTGTTTTTTTGTTGTTGCTGTTGGTTTTTGGTTTTTTTTTTATTTTAATAAAATATTATTTCCTCGTAAAAGCCAGTAAGTTAGTTTCTGGGATAGTCCCCTTCTAAATTTTGAGATTGGTAATTAGCTTTGTGTAGCCTCAGTTTGTGTGGTGGTCCACTACTCTAAAGAGGGAAAACTCCTGACTGATGTTTCTGCAAAAGTTGAAGGTTGCAGCAACTCATTATGGCAACTCTGTTAGACCATTTGCTGACATTAATTCTAGCAGTGATTAAACAGCTTGGCTGTGCCACCAAAAAAAACCCAAAAAACTCTCCAACAACGTTTTTAGTGTTTGAGAATCAAGGCATTACTTTATTCTGGCCAGGATGTGCAACAAAAATAATTTCATCCACGCATTGGCTGGCTTGTGCAGTGAAAATAATTTCATCACACATAAATTTTACTCAATTTTTCACATATTTTATACAGTCAAAACCCATAGAAATTCATGGATTCAATGTTCATTGGTCCCAAGTTGCACAGTTCTTAGTATTTGGGTTCCTACTGGTTGTGGATTTCTTGGCTTCCAATGATAATTAGGTCTTTATTCTTATCTCTCTTTCCCCAGACTAGGTGTCTCTGACCATGCCAGGGCTGATGCTTGGAGTTGGTGTTCCTTCATGGTCGCTTATGGTCATTTGTGTATCTTCTGTGCTACTCCCAGTCTGTAGGCATGTTAATCTCATTAGGCCTCTCCCAGTGGAACAGTTCCCCTGAAAACAAGCTTCAGTTCCCTTCCCCTGGGGCCAAAGCAAACAAAACTAACTAAAATTACATTAATAAAATTAAACTTCGTATAATTGCCAACAGCTGCAGCCTCGCCTTGAGAAAGAAGGTGGCAGCTTATGGAGGTGTGATAGGACCTCTAGTAATTCTTAGGGAAAACTTCTGAGCTATGCTAATTTACTGCACAGTGAGAGCCAAAACTGGTCAAAATATTGTGGCTGAGTCTTTACCTGCACTGAGATGAATGGCAAGATTACTTCATAACTCTTGCTGTAAAAAGGTCTGGTTTTTTTGGTTTTTTGGTTTTTTGTTTTTTTCCTATGTGCATGTTAGGGGCCCAAGAAGTTTAAGTTTAAATTGCAAAGATTCAGCATTGAATAATACGGGGAAAATAAATAAGTCATGGAAAGGGGACTGCACAGGTTTCCTGGCAAATTGCACTGTCTTTGGTTTTTAAGTGAGGTTTACATAAAACCAGGTCAGATAGGACAAAGGTGGCTGAAGTTGCCTTATGATAGGGGAAGAAGCTGAAGGATTTTTCTAGGTCCCATCTAGTCTTATAACACTTATCCAGAAAATACTTAGGAAATTAAATCACACTCCTTCACCTCTGCCCTGGGTTTGTGCCATTTTCTTTCTCCTGTAAAGGTGAGCTGCAACCTGAGCCATGTAACAAATCATCTCAAATGCATCTCTGGCCACTGCTATTAAAGAATCCCTTGCATGAAAAGGCTTGAATTGCATAGTCAGCCCCGTTTGTCCCTTCTTACCCCTCAAAGAGATTCTAATGTCCTTGCCTTACAATACATTGAAAATAATGAATACAGAGATGTTTGTCCAATTTTCCCTATCCTGGCTACAAAATGCTTGAGGCAAGTTTGTGCTGCAAGCTCAAATCATTAAGGGCTGTGAATTTGCTGGAATAAAAATAATGATGATAATAACAAAGCAATACCCTAGTATAGGGAATCATTCTCATTCTGAGCAGTGTGTTGGCAATCAGGGTGTTTGTAACTGCAGTTCATGGTGAGTTTCATATTTTTATATGTCATTCTTGGCATGAATCCTTGGAATGGTTATAGAGGATAATATGATATGCACATTGACATGAATAGGTGTAACGCTTCATCTTAGTGACACCTCATACCTACAAAATTCAGAAGGATTGCTGTACTAGAAGCAGCTGAAAGCAGTCTTTAAAACAACAAATATAATGCTTTAGTTTGCAGAATTCCTAGAGTCTTGTAAGCATGAGTGAAATATTGATGTTTTTGAGAAGTGAGTTTAAATATCTTCATCTCTATCTATGAGTTACTGTGCAAGACAGCTCCTTCCTGGAGCTAGAAGTAAAAATTAATTAAAAATTCAGCAGTTGCCAAAAATCTTATTTCATATGATACAGAGGCTCAATAATTTTCATTGGAAAGCAATCTACAAACAGATCTGCAGGCATTTTTGACCATGTATGCATAGATCAGGAAAAAACAGAACAAAGTAAATGAAGATACCAGTCTACGTTGTGACATCAAGATTTAATTATTTGCTTTTTGGATTTAATTATTTGCTGCATTGTTTTATTATGTTCAATGCATTGCCTAGTTTTTTAAACACTTCTTTACCAAGAGGGTGGTCAGACTTTTGAACAGACTTCCAGGAGAGTTGGTAGATGGTGGCCCTGTCAGTATTTAGGAGAATTTGGACAATGCCCTTAATAATGTGTTTTAACTTCTCGTCCCCAACTTGTACCAAGTGATCATTGCAGGTCCCTTACATCTGAAATATTTTATTTTATTCTGTTTTTTCATTCAGTGAGAGACTGAATGTGTATCTCTTTGAAAATTATAGCATCCTTAGGTGAAGGATGCTATAATTTCATTCAACTGAAAAAGCAATCCAACTTGCTTTAACAGGGAGAGAGGCTCTGTTGCTTCAAATAGGACCAGATTTTGAGCTCATATTTGTGCAAGTTTGTGGGAATTCTTGAAGATTATAAACTAATCTCACGAGGTAAAATTGAGCTGAGAAAGCTCATCTTATTAAAACAAACAAAAAAGAGCTATTTCTGTGTTCCCTGCTCATTTATGTGGAATAGACCTGACATACACGTCTTACAGGAGCCTGAAGAGGCTGTTTCCCATCTCCCCAGCTACTTTTTCAAAGTTATTAGCATATCACATATTTCCTAATAAACTATGCATTTTCTTTTCTGCTGCTGATTTGGCACTTTAGTATGTGCTTTGAGAATAGAACTGATTCATTATAAAACCATATTTATTTACCCTGGTCTTTTATCTTTCCTGAAGTGTCTCTGCAAACCAGAGGCAGGAATGCAAGTGTCCTGTTCCCCACAGATGTGCCCTGTCTGCCTAACCACTTGAGCCTACTCATCTGCTGACATCTGTTCAGTGTGGCCCTGAGCTCACAGACCCTCTTCTCGAGATCTATAACAAAGGTGGCCATAATTAAAAAAATAAACACAACCAAATAAATAATGCACCTCTCCCTTCTTTTCTTCTTTTTCTCAGGTAAGATTTGTTCAGGAGCCAACAGGGTTGCTCAGAAGCAGAGGGGTTATTCCAGTTTCAGCAGTTTTTAAACCAAGATAATTAGTGGTTTATAACCCTATTTTGGTTTTGTTCAAGAAAAAAAAAAAAGGGAAAATTAGGAAGGCTTTTAGCTGACCAGGCTAAACAATGAGGTGTAAAGTGACAATCCTGTGCCCTACAGTACAGGAGGGTGGTATATTGTGCTAATTGTCCACTTGCCTGCCAATTTTAATGCACTCTGATTAGTATAGAGAGTCTGTGACCATTCTAACAGGATCTTGTCCAATTAATATGAGTCCTTACCTTTTTCCCCTTCTGAAAAACAAACATGCACTGCTTCTCCACATCTTTGTGCCCTTCCACATGGTGGGGGTGGGATGGGATGGGGAGGAGAAGCAGAAGTAGTAACTTAATTTGTACAGAAGAGATCTGAGTGGAGGGTCATTGCAGAGGGACACAGAGATTGTGACAAAGAATGACAGAGGTAAATCTACTATCTATGAACCAAAATATAAGTGCTAAGTTTAGAGTCATTCAGTCTGAGCTTGGATAATTTATATATGCAAAAAATAGGTTTGTCTTTAGCAGATTTGAAGAGTAAGATAGAATACAAGATTATAGAAATAAACTCAAACTTCCCTGTTAAAATTTTGAATGGGGACTTGGCTTTTATCTTAACTTGGATCAATATTTAATACTCTTTTCATTTGGATTTCTGCCATAGGATGGGTTTTAGAAATGGGGCCCAAAGTGATGTATATACATAAGCATATTGAATAGTTTGTATAAGAAGTCCTTCTTAGCCATCAGGTTATCTTTTCATCATGGTTCTTTGATACTAAAATTCCAACTCTGGAGTGCAGTTCTTTTTAAAATTAAAGTTGCATAACTTAAAAATGCTGTTTTAGACTAAAACTGCTGTTTTAGACTAAAACTCTTCTAAATTTCCATAGTGTGATTCATGAAAGGGAAGCTGGTAACAGTAAAAAAAACACTGTACTGGAAACAGCTGTAGTGTTTCGTGTAGGTGTTGTTTTTGGTAGGGGATTGGTAACACTTGAAAAAAAGTTGACAAAAAAGTATTAAACTCTGAGTGTATTTTAATTTCCATTTTATAACTTTTAAGCTGCATGAGTTGGGCTTTTTAGGATAAAGAGCTGCAATTTTCTTTACATCATTCTTATTGCTGTCTTAGCACTGTCTCTCTCAATATACAACATTTGTAGAAACCATAAGTATTTCTGTGTCTGCATTTATGTAGTGGGATAGCTTTAGGAGAGTCATCACATTCAGTAAGACAAAATTTAGTAAGTCCTAAAGACTAAACTAAAAATTTTAAATTTATGGAGAGGAAAAAGAAAATAAAACATTTTCTACTCTGGAGACTAATTTATAAGTTTGTACTCACAAATAGTCTAATCAGTTGCTGGAAGACATGCAGGTCTAAAACAGCTCAATATCTGTTTGGTAGATTTCATCATCTCCAAGTTACAGCTTATTCAGTACATACAGCTTATTCAGCATAACATGGCTGAATAAGCTGTATGTACATGGTAGAGATGAATGTCTATATACAACTCTATTTATTAAGGACAACTTAGCAATATCTGCAGGAGTGTGGATGGTAGACTAATTTCTGTTTTCTCTCTCTTTGGGGCACTTCAATCTGTCTACATAAATTGGCTCCACCATTTTTGTGGTGGAACTTTCTTCTCATTAATTTTTAAGCTGTTTTGCCAGTGGCTTTGCAGCATAAATACCACTGCCATATTTAATCACAGATGTGCCTCTCACAGTACCTGAGTCATTCTTTCCTTCAGCAGTAGAGCAGAGCACTCAGAGATGCCACATATTAATGCAAAGCATTAGGCTGAAATTGCATTTGAAAGCTTCAATACAATAGAGCTCAGTGGTCTCTTTTTGCCTTAGAGGCAACAGTAGGGAAACCAGAACATAATAAGAATTTTAACTACAGTTCCACTTTGTATTATCTACTGCCTTGTAGCATGATGCTGAGAGAGACAGACATACCTCTGGGAATCAAACCCCTGGACTGACTAGTAGATAAAATATAGGTGATGATAAACATAAGTTCTTCCAGTCAAAGCCAATAATCTTCTCATCCTTCATTTGTTCTCTTTTTTTTTTTTTAATTCTTCAAGATTGTTTATATTTTTTCTCTCTTGCAGTATATTTTCTGATTTTTATTTTTTTTAACATCTACTAAGCATCCTCAGGACAGTTCTAAGTCTACAGCTGTAAATGAATTGTTATCAATTACCTTGTTAAAAGAAAACCAAGGGTTTTTTCAGTCTTCTGAATTAATTACCTTTTCACAGTAGAATAACATTGGCAAAACTATACACTTCAGTAATTTACATATTATATAGGGGATTAGAAGTGAGATAGGTTTGAAATTGTACTGAAATATGTGATATACGTGACAGGGTTTGTATCATTTTTTTCTTACACTTGAAACATACAGTGTTTAAAAAAAAAGGAGAAAATTGTTGACACTGTGTAAAAAAAAGTAAAATATTTCTGGTTTTGGCCACTAACTCTATTTTTATTGCACTGATGGAAAAAATTGTGCTTTCCTTAACTTGCAGAAGGAAAGACATCTATATGTGTTTGAAACTATTTATTGATGTATACATAGAATTCATTTTATTTTACTTTCACAGCCAAAGCAGTGCACTGGGAGCAAAGCCAAATACTGTTTAAAAAAGTAAAAAACCAAAAAACCCCAAATAAAGAAACATTCCACTCCCTGTCTCCTGACAACAAAACCTGTAAAGAAGACATGTTTTGGGATAGAATAAATTTATATTTGGGGTTAATTGGTGTGGACGATTAAAATTGACTTTGTAAGTGCAATTTTTTTTTTTTTTTTTTTTTTTTTTTTTTTTTTGATAAGGGTGAAAAGTTAATAGAAAAAGTACAGTTAATTTTTCCATTTGAATTTCACTTTACTGATCCTATGGCTTCTTTTGAGTTATCCCTTGAACCTAAGAAAACCTTTTAAAAATTGTTCTGGATGTATGAATTTTAGGTATTTGATACTCATTTTGTTCTGTAAGGACAGCTACATACTGTAGTGTATTCCTATGATAATTTGGCAACTCTTGATAGCAAAAGAACAGATGTTTTTATGCATCACTATTGCAAGGAGGAACAGGAAATGGAGCACAGTAAGGATTCAAAGAAAATTAAAACATGGGGGTTTAGTTGTGGATTTTTTCCTGTATGTCCAAAAAGACTTGTGAATCCAAAGTACATTTGTGTGCTGTTCTCCCATGCACACATTCAACACTTATTTCAAGAAAGGTAAAGTGCCACCTTTTTCATTGTGCTTGCAAGAACACAGTGAGCTCTGTTGTGGAGTGAGATGCCCATTTTCAAATGTCTAAGAGGAGATGCTGTTCCTGGGCAGTGCCTCTGTGTCAGTGTGCTAGCAGTTCACATGATTGCCAGCTTGAAAATTATGTACAGAGAGAGCCAAGTAAGGCCATGATGCTTTGTGCCCATTTGAGATGGACCCTGTGTCTCTCATCTTGGCCAAAATGAAATTTTAAAAATTGAGGCAGAGAGAAGAACAGGAAAAGTGTTGTGGGCTGGAAAGGAAAAGGAGGATTCCTGTGTCTAGCACTGGGTTTGTGAGCATAAGTCTGTGTGAACACACACAGAGAAATAATCACCTGTGCTCATCAGAAGTACAGCCCCAGCAAGTTACATCCTGAATTATTCTGATGCTCAGTGATATTAACTACCACTTGGAGGAGTCAGGTTTTGGCTCAGACATTAAGCCTGTTATGGATGAGGATTATTTTGACTACTGTCAATGGTTGTGGACAATAGTATCTCAACAAAACAACTGTGAGGAAATCCACAAAAGATCTGGCAGAACTGGCTCCTGGAGAAATACAAAATCAAGCTTTCTTCCTTTTTTTTTTTTTTTTTTTTGGCTTTTTTTTTTTTATCTCCATCTGTTTTGTCTGTGCCTATTTGCCAAAAAGTACATGCTGAATTTCAGTTCATGAATGAATGAGGGTCTGTTTGGTTTCTTTGACAGGACATTTGAATCTAGGCAAATTATCTACAGAAAGGCTAAGCATAATATACTAGATCCTTAAAGAGGCCACTCTTAAGTTCTCTTTTAGATAAATCAAGAAATGTATGACTAGAAGCTGTGAAGAACAACTCATGAAATGCATTTCTGTGACTGCTAAAAAAAAAGTGGTGGTTCTGAAGTACCATTGTGAGGAAGCATCACTGATAGAGCTGAGAGAGCTCTGAGCTTTAGAGCGGGATTAGTTCCTTATTAAATTTTTACTATGAGTAAGACAGTCAGCTAACTAGCTAGACACTTGTAGAAGGACAAACAGCACTCTACAGAAATGTTGGTTTTGATGTGGGTTTGTGTTTATGTGTAGGCTTTTGTGTTTTGTTTTTTAAAAAATCAACTAGTTATTTGAGTTTAAACAGAAGAGTGTTTTGTTTGGGTTTTTCTTCCCCCCATAAGGACAATGGAGCTATAACAAGTATTTTCCACTTCAGTAGAATTTGATATGAAAGTGGAACCAGGAGTTTCTGTAAGCTGAAATGTTAGTGACTAAGTCAGATATATGTCCAAAAGTAATTGGTTTGCAAACCAAGGATATAAGATTATATTTAGTATGAAAGAAGTGGTGGATCATTGAGAAAGGTTTGTGTTTAGCTGTTCAGGAGCTTGGTCTGATGGGAATGTTTGACCTGCTTGGCACAGGATGTTCATAGAGCTGAAAACACGGGGATTGGAAAGGCAGATATGTGTGTCAAGGGGGATGGACATGAAAAAAAAAAAACCCGAAACTTTAAACTTGAGCTTATAAGTGTGAGGATAATGTAAATTGTTTTGAAATAGTAATGGTTTGATAGTTTGATGGATATTTTATCCCCAAATGAAACACAATTGGTGAGAGTGCTTTGTGTAAAAAGCTAAAACTCAGGGAACAAAGGAAGGCTGATGAGGCAGAAATTATTAAAGAATCTGAGAATGATAAACAGGAGTGCATCAAGGACAACTGAGTCCCTGTTTTCTTCAGTGCAAAACCTTCCTAACACATAATAAGATAGGTAGCTAATATAGCTAGCTAATAATAGTTTTCAAGTTAATCAAGGGGGAATAAATCACTAAGTAGACTTGATACGAATGTAGAAGACATGGAATTAATAATCACAAATACATACAGTATTTTTAAATCCTTGTCTTGGGCAGAGGAATGCAACAATAATCAGCATCAAGGTCATAAGGTGTGCTGAGAAAAATGTGCATGAGGAGACCCAAATTCAACACATGCATTACAGTAGCATATTTTGCAGTTATTAGCCATATGAAAAAGAATGAAATTGGGAAAAATGTCAGTAGTTTGAAAGACCTCTGTGAATTACGGTCCATATTACTTCTGCTAGTAAGTGGAGCTGAATTAAGTTTCGCATGCTAATGAGCATATTGGTGCCTAATTTTTGCTTGATACAGGAACTGAGAGTAGAAGGTTTGTGTGTGTGGTGATGTTTTTTAACCAAAGAAGCTCTTTAATTGCATGTGACTTCACTCTTGGTCCAAATCTGCAAGTTTCCATTTTCATCATTCCACCTCTATCTGTAGCATGGCTTCTTTGTAGAGTGATGCCCAGAGGATTAGCCTTCAAATTGGCTAAAGGGACTAAATATTAATCAGAATATAATGTAGCTGAACTGGCCAGAGTGAAAACCCTATGTGTCGTTGGTCTCATGAGGAGAAATGTTGGGATGAAAGAGTAAAGATAGATTCCTAGGGCTGGGAATAAAGATCTGGGATATGATTCTTTCAAAGGTGAACAGTGGTGCTGGAGCTGCTTGGTCAAGGGGAGGAAACTGTGTATGACCAGGGGCAGAGCAGAGTCATGGAAGACAGTGCCATGTTGGCAGCTGCACTGAGGCTGATGTTGTGTATGGCAAGGTTGGCATCATGAGCTGATCCAAACTGAGCAGAAACAAGTTGACTACAGCCAGCTGAAGGATAAATATGTGGTAAAACAGAGGTTTAATCTGCTTGACATAGACAAAAAAGAAGAAAATCTACATTTGATTGAAATTTAATGGTTTGGGAGATGTGTTTTTTGAGTCAAGGATAGGTACAGGTTGTATACAGCATGCCATGTGGGAGATGTAATTTTATAAACTACAGTTTATTTTACAATATTTGCATCTATCTCTCTATCCTAGCATTCACCCTTCCCCCTGGGTCACTGAGAGGTAAACTAGTTGAATGGTCATGGTTCTGGCACTATTTTTTAGCCTGGAACTGTAAAAGCATATTGGAACTGTGAAAGCAAACTATGAAGAGTACTGGCAAGTTCTGTGAAGGAATTTGCAGCCCTAAACAACAGGATGAAACAGAAGAGTCCTCACCCAACTGACTTAGCTTAGTTTTTCTCAACTGCTTTCCAAATAGTAGCAGTTTTTTATGATTGATTCAAATCTCTGTCAGAAATTGTTGCCTTTCACCTTTACCCTCTGTATTTTTCTAACTAGCTCAGTTTATTAAATTTTATTTAACTCTGCCCTCCAAGTTTGTGTGTTTGGAATAGTTTCTTGCTAGCCTTGCCACAATAAACAGGCAAGAGGAAGAATTAAGGCTGTGCCATTGCACTGAATCATCATCTAGAGATTTGAATTCCAGAATTTTTATGCCTGCTTTGCAGCTGCTTCTGTTTGTGTTTGGTGTCAACCTGCAGAATGGATTAGTTGAGCAAGTTGGCGGAGACATAAACAGCATTGGTGAGACTGATAACAGAGGTGCTCATCTGCTTGCTTGTTCTTTGGTGTTTTGCTGAACTTTGCTTCAACTTGAGCACAAATTTTGCCCATTTTCACCCTTTTGATCTGTCCCTTTTTTACTCTGTTTGGCATAAACTTTTCCATAGGAAGCAGATCATTGTGGCACATGAGAGAGTCAATAGCAGCTTCAACAGATGTTGCCCAGCATGCAGGAACTGCAAAAGCATTCCCTGTAACAAGAAAATAGCAAAGTTGATACCTGGTACTTTGTCAGTACTGAGGGGGGCCGGGGATGCTTTGGGACTGCCTGCCTATACCAAGAAATTTAAAACTTGGCACTTCTATCTAATGGGACTTAGAAAAAGTTGGTCTTGGTGTTCTCAGGGAAATAATGCTTCTGTCATCCCTTGGTTGAAGCTCAATTAAGATTAAATGAAAGTTTTATGATGCAGCTCTTCCAGCTCCAGATAATTTAGAAAGAGAGGAGGGCAGAGAACCAGTGTACACTGAGTGCTGCTTTGTGCATCAGATGAAGAGTAGAGTAGTTCTTAAATGTGTGGTTGGGAGCACCCAAACAAAATAGTTGGGAGATTAATGAGTCTTGTGCTGCAAGGCATTCTTCCAAGAGAAGAAGGTACTTTGCTATTTTATCTTTTAGCCACAGGTGTATATTTGGTACTAATAGTGCTCTTGAGATCATCAAGAGGAAAATGCCAGAGGCACGGCAGGATTTGGAATGGCTAGTCATTTATTATCCTTGTGTACAGTCACCGTGAGAGAAACGTGTTAAATCGCCTAGCATATAGCGAGGGTGGGGAAGAGCATCTAAAGCTTGCTGAGAACTGCCTGCTGTGACAGAAACAACTCGATTTCCTTACAAAGGAATGGGCATATGTCCAGCTCCAGGAGGAGTACAGTTAATAAAGAATTCTGGAAGACTGCTACTCTCAGAATGATTCAGTGACTATGGTATAAACTTCTTAAAAGTAGTACAGCTTTTGAACAGTCTCAGAAAGTGAGAGAGCCTGTTCCTGGAATCAGTACAAACAGCTTATAACAGAGGGAAACCACTTGTTTTTTAAATCATCATGGCTATCTGAAGGGATAGCTGCTACCAGGTGCTGTTATTAGGAGGTGAGGATTATGGGATGCCCTACTGGAACACCATGTCTGGCAGCTGAAGCCTTCCGTGGATGACTCAGGATCAGTTCCCTCCATCCAGAGAATGCATTTTTGCAGTAAGGTGAAAATTGGATGTGAGAATTATCATTGAGGTCTTCTCTTTACTACAAACCCTGGATCATCAAAAAAGGCTTTGAGAAACACAGGCAGTAGGGCCAGGGAGAAATTAATCAGTTCAGCTTTGTGGCGCAGTATTGAGGCACATGTTTTCCAGACTTCTCGTTGTTCAGGGTCTCTGAACACCTTGGGAGTGCATGTTGATATGAATTTCTGTCACACAGATCAGACCTTGATCTTAGCTCTGTGATTTTTGTGTAGGAAACAGGATCAATGCAGGCAGCATTGCTCATAGTTGATCAAGTAGAGTCTAATAAAAGAGCTCTGCATGACTTGAAACTAATACCATGGCAGATCCAAGGGGAGTGACAGATATGTGGTTTTCTTATACTCACCTGGGAGGGAGAGGATTGAGATCTTGTTCTCTATTTACTGATGTTAAAAACAAGGTAAAACTCCCAAATAATCAATCAAACAAAAGCTCTATAAGTTAATGATGGGGCACTTGTGGGAAGAGAGAGTTGAGCACACATGGCATAGAGGAGACTGGGTTTCACCACTGGGTCTCCTGGGGAAAAAGGAGAGCAACAAGGCTGGTGAGGGGCTTGGAACACAAGCCCTGTGAGGCTGAGGGAGCTGGGGCTGTTTAGCCTGGAGAAAAGGAGACTCAGGGCTGACCTTATCACTCTCTAGAACTCCCTGAAAGGTGGCTGTAGCCAGGTGGGGGTTGGTCTCTTTCTCCAAGCAGCAACTGACTGAACCAGAGGACACAGTCTGAAGCTGCACCAAGGGAAGTTTAGAATGGATGTTAGGGAAAAGTTTTTGACAGAGAGTGATGAAGTACTGCAGTTGTCTGCCTGGGGAGGAGGAGGTAGAGTCACCATCCCTGGATGTGTTCAAAAAAAGACTGGATGTGGCACTTGGTGCCATGGCTTAGTTGAGGTGTTGGGCCATGTGTTGGACTCAATGATCTTAAAGGTCTCTTCCAACCTTGTGATTCTGTGAAAAGTGAGCAGCACTGTCTCTGTCTCATCAAGGATGATTTAACAGGACGTGCCACCATGCTGGCTGCCCCTCAGGGGGGCCCTGCAAAGTGACTCAGAGGCTCATCAGGGAGAATCAAAGCCATGTCTCAAGAATCCTTTCCAGTGCCTCTTCATTAAACCCTACCTGCCTCTAGTTGAGCCAGCAAGGAGACCTCCCCAAGAAATGCCCCTGGTAAAATCTTCCCTGTGTTAAGTGTGGCTAGGAAATGAAGATGAGAACACAGGTGTCTTGTGGCATAGGCTTGTAAGTGGTTCTGTGGAGCTTCCTGTAGCCTGTCACAGTTTTGAATATTTCATTAGTCATACAGGAGCTGATAAAGCCTGAGGACTCAATGTATGTGAAATAAAAGGAAGGAAAGATTAAGCTGGAGTTGTCAACAGCTTCAGGTACTTAAGAGATAGCTTTGCCACATTTCAGCAGTTTGAAGGCCCAATACCATAAAACCCTGATGTACAGGAAAGATCTTAGAACAAACATATCAAAGAGTGATATCTACTATGCTCATCTATTTTTTGTCATAAGAGAATGTGATTTTTTCCATGGATTTTTTTTTCTATATTGTGATTTGTTCTATGCACTCAAAGGTCTGCACTCAAAAGAATCCAGTTCTAATTCTATTAAACTATTCAATCATGAATATACTTGAGAATAACTGGTAGACCTTTGGCAAATAATATACATTAGAGCAATTGACATTAACTCCATCTATTTTCCAATTTATTTATTAATAAATTTATATATAAATACATCAGACAAAACTGAATGGATGCACAAATATATACAAAGGCTTTAACATTTTGTTTGATAAAATAAAGGAGTCTAATTGAAAAGCAACAAGATAGAAAATATGCTGCAGAAATTCTTGCAGCATTAATATAAAGCAGTAAGCTTTTCAACATCACTCCATTTTTTATAGTAGAGCACACTGTGTATAGCAGGTTCTCTCTCTTAATTCTGTTGACACAATTCAGAAATGTACAAGAATCACCAATGCTGCTGGAATGACAGTAAAGAAGACTAATATCTAATCTCTCATTTAAAAACACTAAAAGCTAATATGTAGGACTTGCTAAATATTAAAAGCTACTTTATATAAAACTGTTATATAATCTACAGAGCCAGGCAAGAATAACCTTTAAAAATTTTTTTAGCTATCGGAGAAAAATAAAATAAAAACCAAAAAAAGACTTCTTTTTAAAAAGCCTTCTGCTGCTCTCAAATGATAAAAAATGGATTATAGAAGTTGTCCCCATTGCAGAAACAGAAGTATACTGGAAGTATTAAGTTTTTTCTTTCCCATAAAGTAACAGAAGAAAGTATTTCTCCCCCTGTTGTGTCTTATAAAATTGTTAAGGCTCAATTGAATCCAATTCTTGGAAAAATTAGAGGCTGTGAAATGTTTAATTTTTTTTTTTTTAACGTTTCCTTAGACACTGTATTGAAAAAATGCTTTTAAAGTGAAAGATCTTTCAGAGTATGTCAAAGTCAGAATATAAACTGTCAGAATTCCTTTATGGTTTACAATCTCCAAACACTAAAGAAATTGCTTTCCTCAGTAGGATTGCTGTTATGAAGGGTATTTTCAAATGCTAAATTTATGACAGAAAGCATCTTGGAGGTGGGATAAGTTCAGTTGGCTGGTGTTTTGTTCGGCAGGACTATGTGTCCAGACTAATACAGTGGTGGTTTTTTTTTTGGTGGGTAGTACTACCAACACATTTCTAGTGATGAAGGCCAAAGTGTCTGCATTGGGAAGAAGGCAGTAGATGCTATAGAGTTGATGTGTTTAGTTAAGTTTGTAAAAGTAATGAAAAAATTCAAGCAATTTATGACATTGTAGAAACTTGGTAGCCTCAGAAATATTCTTTTATTTTATGAAACTCATTTACTCTAGGTACCATTCTTCCATTTTCTCCCTTTTTTTCCACTTGAGAGGGAAGGCTGGAGTGATTAGTTTAAAAACGCAGGTGGAGTGTTAGTTAATTTGTATTATTGAAAATCTAGGAACAAGGTGGAAGATTCATTGGCCTTCATCAAAGAAGTTGAGAAATTATGCTTTATTCATCTTGTTGGGGGGGATTTATTGCACTGAGACAAGAACACTCAAAGTGATATTTTCTGCCATATCAAGGAAATGTATTTCTCTCCTTGGTTTAGATATGTCACGTTCAGCACTGATAAGATGTAAGGTCCAATGTTCATGTCTCAAAATGAGATGGGAGAGAAGGAACTGGGTCACACGGATGATGTGAGACAAGCAGACATAGCAGATGTTGTACATCTATCACACTTACGCTCATGCAGTACATGTTCCATGACCCAAAGGCTTTTTTTTTTACTTGCTCTCTTCAAAGAACTGCATAAGATTTCTAAAATAATAGAAGAAAGTGATTCTATCATGCAATGTGAGGTAACATGTCTTCAAGATAAAAGCTTGAAATTCATATTTCTCATATTCAGAGAATGGGAAAGGAATAATTTCAAGAGATTTTTAAAATGTTGTACTGCCCGTAAAATGATGATTTCTTTTAACAGTGATGTTCTCTGTAGACATTTTATACAAAATCTATACCCACTACAGTGATCCAAACTTTAGGCCCATTTTGCAGTAATCTAGATAGATTGAACATAGCAGACATAATTTGAAAAGGAAGTTTCTCAGCTTTCCTGTGGAAGTTCACTGAAGACTTGAAATTGCATTGATTTCTCATGAACCTTCAGTTTCTAGTTGTTCAGTTACTTACAAGAAAAGATCTGTTTCTCCCCTCATATTTCTTGTGTGCCATTTTGATGTAAATTAAAATACTCTCCATAAGCTGAACAAATGCAATTGTCAGGACTTCCATTAAGTACACAGCTGAAATGAAAAGGAAACAACACCCATTGTTCAGATATCTTGCTGTGGTTTGACTCTGCCTTCTCAACTGCCTCTACCAAACTGCAGTGTAATGTCACTTATCGAGTGTCTGAAATGGAGAACAAGAGTCAAGGGCTTCTGAGCATCATGGGAATTTTGGTTTTGCTAGAAAATATCACTGAAAATATTTCAAAATATTGTGGTTGTGATTATTTTTGTTTTCTTATTGTCATTCTGTTGTCTTCAGCTGAAGCGCCTGATATTCCCAGGCAGAGATTTCCTAATATTTATAATTTGTAAAATTAGCCCTACTTTTTTTGTTTATTTTCAAATAAAATTGGTAGGCTGTGTCTGGGCTATAGCAGTAAGGTTAACCAGTACATGAATTCTGACTTTTTTGTGTTGTGCAGCCCATCTCTGGAAACATTATTTTCTGTAATTCTGTGGGTTGCTTACAGTTTTTGATAGAGTTTTGATTGATGTCACAGATACAGGACAGAGCAAAATATTCAGGAACAGTCTTCTTTTTTTTTTTTTTTTTTTTTGTTCCTCTACTTATATTTTTCTGGAACTCATCATATTGTGTTTTTTTTCTTGAATTTTTACTCAGGATGCTTTGGTTAAGGCAGATCTTCCTATTTAGTTAGGAAAAAGGAAAAAAAAAAACTATGAAATGGTGAACAAAAATAACTTGCAGTGCAGTTTTTTGGCAATGGAAAATACCCTTGTCTTTCTAACACTGGCAAAAATGTGAGTTCAAAGATTCCAAAACCACCCCAAAAGTTAATATAGAAAAAGGAATACAAACTGACTTAAGAGTTTAAGCAATGAAAAATCCTCATGTAATGTTCATTTGCACAGAAAAATGTGCCTGTTGTGCCTCTAGAATTTCATGGGACAGTCATGGAAACAGTAATAAGTTTGTGACTGTTGGCTCATTATATGGAAGTTCTACCAAAAAAGGTTATACATGGTCTAAAGTATTAAAGACTTAATGAAACTGTCATCACTGTAATGATAAATATCTGTTCCAGAATGTCTTCTCAGAGAGTACTCCAAGCATATCAGAATAAATAGTTGACCATAATTCTGTAATGCCACCATATTTTTAAAGAAATTATAGGCCTTCAAGTAGGCTATATGTAAAAACTAGGAATTTGTAGTAAAAGTAGCTGGAACAAGTTGGAATAAATAATAATGACATCATTGAATCCTGGAGTTCAAAGCTCTGATAATTTTGTCCAGCTACCTCATGGAATAGGTGGAAATTCCCTTGAAAGCCTCCAAGTCAAATTCAGCCATTACATAAATGATGGCTTAAGTTGATCATAAAAGTGAGCACATATAGAAATACAACCTGTATTTGTTCAGCCTTCAGTAGGTCTGAAAAACCTTCTGGATAGAGTAGCAAAGGCAGACAACAGGAAAAAGTAGCAATAAATCAGCAACTTCGCTGTTTAGTGCCTATTTCTACCTTACCTAACAGCCTGACTGGATCTCAAATCAGTGGCAGTTGCTATATACTCAATTTAAAGTCTCTTCTGTATGCTGAATTGGTGTAATTTCATGTGCACTTGTTACATGACTTTGGTTTTCTCTTAAATGCATTGCATATTTAGCATGCAAAGAATAAGAACTAATTTCAGTGATGTATGTTGATTAGGCTCTTGTTAGGCATAAATAAGGTTTATCTTGTGCTATACAGTGCATTACATCTGAAAGCACATAGCTTTCTCTGTCTTCTTCCACTTCCACCCACAGACATTTAGGCAAAGAGCAGAAGCTGAAGCGTGCATCTCTTAGCTCTGAGCAAAGCCTGATACAAGAAACAGCAATGTTTATTGATCACTTGCAACTTTTTGACACTGCAAAACCAGGGGAAAACAAGGGCATAAAAATGTCAAAACTAGAGATAAAACTACCCTTTCATAGCAAGAACATGAATTTTGCACTAAAATTTGGACAATATATGTGAAGATATATAGTTGGTAACTTAAAAGTATGAAAGAAGGTAACTCATCTGGATTTATAAAAGCTTTCTAAGAAGAAAAAAACGTGCTGATTTATTGTTTTAGACTTGTTGCTGTTAGTAAATTCAGCAACTAAGGGCAAAAAGAAAAGCACTATTAGAAGGCAGATTATCAATGAAAGAGCATTTGTGAGTAGGACTTGTGATGTTGACACAGTTTTCAAAGTGAATGAGATCATATGTTGAAAAAAAAGAGGTTGAGAACACTTAGAGGGAAGGAGAAGAAATTTAATCATTTTAAAGAACACCCAGGAAGGTGTTCAAGGAAGATAAAAAGTTGGAGAATGAAATTTTCCACTCTGTCAAATGGGCTAGATAAAATGAGAGGGTAGGAACAGAGGAGTAAAATTGGGAGTTCAGGAATTAATGTGCGCATAGGTACTCGTGCAAATAAAAAAGCTGCTCAAGTACAGAGGAAAGAGAAATTGGAAGGCATCGGGAGAAGGAGCAGTGGCTAAAAAAATACTTTTTTCTGAGCTCAGTGAAAATTGGATATTTCAAAGAAATAGACTTAATGCAGTCATAGTTTCAATCCAAGAAAACCAAATCCTTTCATCGAGACCTCTAGCCTAAGAAACAATTAATAACTTACCACTAAGTTATTGAAGAATTAAAATTCTCCTGGTTCACTCAATAAACATTTATCTATGATATTTAAGATTATCTTCATGTCTTGAAGACACTGTAAACATGTCTGGAAATGACACACTCCCACAGTTTCTATACAGCAGAATATGATGAAACCAGCCACCAAAAAATATTACATTTTCCACTTGCATTCATATCAGCTAACAGAATAATATCCATGTGATTTAGAACTACACATCTCAAAAGTCTTTAAAGGATCTGAAAATCAAGTTATAAACTATGGTGCTTCCTAAAGTTCTCTAATAAATATATTATTTCCATGTCAAGTGCAAAGGAGAAAGAGATGTGGCGGCATAGAATATTTTGTTCTTTTATTTTTCACTGTTGTTCATGCATATTTTGTACATTGTTTTTGAGAATGACATAATTTAAGAAATAGTATTTCTTGTCTAAAATGTGAATACTGAGAGTCAATGAGGAGATTGCTGAGGTGTGATTATTTTTTCTTAAGCGATCTCCAGGTTTCTAACTCAGTTCTGTGACTTGAAAATTATCATTTTGAGACAGGGTCTATGGTATCAGCAGTGTTTATTTTCATGCTTAAGTTATTATTGTAGCACTGAAGAAAAAATTATTTGTGCCTTTCACAAACTCCTTCATGGTGCTGACTGCCATGTGATTATTAGTTTGGTAATTTTTTGTGAGGCTAGGTTCAGGTAGCTAATACTGATACCCTAAATGCTGTTGAATTCCACTAAAAGCAAATAAGCAACTGAATACAAGATGATATAGCTCAATGATTAGGATGATTTATTTTGCTTTTTTCAAAACTACACCACAAAATGACAAATGATAATTTGTGTATGTTCTTCTGATGCACCTGAGAGGTGGAAAAAGTTTAATTCCTGTAGACCCACACCTTAATGATTTTATACTTCTTGCACTCAGTGGCAAAGGTGTTACTGGAAAGTATCTGGCAATTTCTGACACCTAATATGAAATATTACCCATACATTAAAAGTATGTGTAATAAACTTTTCCAGTACAATTTTTGATGTGCTGTAGGTACCTGGCAACTGTGACACTACTTGTAAAAGCTGACATCTCAAAATCTCTCTCAGGAATCAGGAAAACAAATTCTATCAAGTTTAGTACCTATATAGTACATATTTAGTACTGTGCATTCAGTGTCAGTGTAAAGCAAGAAATAGCCAACTGCTTTGAATACAGGCCTTGGGAAGACTGGACCAAAAAAAAAAAAACAAAACCCAACAAAAAACCAGAAAGATTTATTCATCTTGTTTTCAGTTAGAACAAAACCAAATATTCTTAGCAAGCCTCCGAACTACTCAAACTGTAGTTTAGTGATTCACTGCAATAGAACTGAATTAAAAAAGATGCCTTTGAAATAGCAATGAACACCTCTCTCACTGCTTTAAATGAGCACAAATATCTGAAATATGTAGTGGCATTATGAAACAACTAAGGATCTATTAAAGAGAAACCTCTAACATGGACTTCAGCTAGAGGAATGTGTGAAATGTCTTTGAGAAGGAAGTAAGGAGTAGTGAATTCCTGTTCTTTAGATTACTTCATAAATATAAAAACAAATAAATATTTATAATAACTATAGATAGAAGTAATTATTTAAGTAGAGATAACAGGAGATTTTTTTTTCCAAGAAATAAAGGTGTGCTGAGAATCCAGATTCCATTGATTTTTCTCTTAATCATGGGCCTTTGAAATCTCTTGTAATGTGATTAAGAAACTGCTTCTTCTCAAGTGCAAGACAGATCTGCATGATAATTTTATCAGTTAAAGAATGCCTGGTAGGTCAAGTGCAGTAAACATTGTTGTGTTTGCACACCAGGATTCTGGGCTGAGGAAGTGCCATTCAAGGGTATGCATAAATGAGATCAAACTGAGCCATAAAATCAGGAACACAGAGTGAGGAGGAGGTGTTAGACAATGAGGCAAATTAACTCAGTTCCAGTTACTTGGGTTAAGTTTGCATTACAGATGCAACTTAAATCTATATTTGCAAAGAGAAAACAAAAAAGATAAGCGTGATGATGCTTGACATCTAAGGCCAAGAGAGAGTTTTAGAGGGTTTAGCATAAATCTTATATTAAATCGTTCCATTTTAGCAGTGTTTTATAATAATATGAGGTGAGGGAAAACTGGTAAATGGTTCATCTGCATAGGGAATTTGTTTAGCTGCTACATAATACTATATTTTCCTAAAAAGAATAATTTCTATTTCCAGAGCTACCTGTTTCATAAAGCTTCACATGAACCTTGCTGAGCCTCAAGCACTGGAAAATCATGTGGCTTTTCAAACCCTCATCAGGACAACAATTCACTACAGTGAAGCACTATATTGCTTTGTCTAAGTAAGGTAATTAATGCCTGTGGAACAATCCATTTTGGTCCCCAGCTTATGCTACCTTGACATATGAAGTTAGTAAAATAACTTCAAGTTCCACATGGTGAAGATGAAGTGAAAACCTTGCATGGTTGTCAATGAAAGTATAGCTGTAAGTTTTATTTCAGAAAAACATTTATATCAGTTGTAAAATACAAACTTTATTTACCACCAACTAGCAGTAAACATTTAGCAGTGTACAGCTTGTGTTACTGTTGATAAGCCAATTTAAGTATATAAGGAAGAAATTTTTTTTGCAAGCCTTAAAGGCTGATAACTGAATTATTTTCAAGAATATGAGTTAGTTTAGAAGACCATAATTTTACTTTTCTTCCCAGAAGAAAAAAAGAGCCTTATTGTGGTAACTGTTGGAAACGCAACATTGTCTATTCAAACAAGAGGTAGGTAAACAAATGCCTAACATGGATTTTTTTATTTTGTTTTTCCTGCCTAAGCAATGCATCAAATATCCTTGATCTTCTAGAACTGTCAGTTCTTGAAAGTCAGTCCTAAAAAACTGTCATCTTCTGGTGAAAATAAAAGACAAAGTTAGGAAAAAGATGGTGTAGGAACTATGATACTTCAAATGAACAGAATGGGACTGCAAGAAATAAGCCGCAAAGGAAGAGACACCCCTGAGATAAACATCTCATGTTAGCTCCAAATAATAACAATGGAACTGGCTGACAGACCTCATGTGATCAACTCACTCAGCTGATGTTCACATGGCTTGAATCAGGCAACTACAGCATGCACAGGTGGCCTAGCTAGAAGAAAAAGTGCACAATGCACTTGACTAATGTGCATGACTAATTCATTTATTTATTCATCCCAGTGAAGGTGATCAGTTTCCAATTTAAAATCTATAAATAGATCTGTAAAATCCAGGAATTCTGATTCCACACACTCAACATTTTTTTGTGAAAATCAAATAGGTACATATTTGTGGTAAAAAGAATGGCGAAGTTCTACATCAAATCAGATAAACCCACAGCTTTTAACTGAAAAAATGGTGCCTCCTGGTGACTGTTTTCTATTGACAGTTGCTGTTTTCCAGATTCAGTTACCAAATGGTCATTTTTGGAAGGTACCTTTGAGCTATTATAAATGTACGTGGCAACTCTGATGTGTTTGGGGTGTGTGCATTACTTTGGAATCTGGTAGTTGAGATAGGGCCAGAGCTCCTCAGAGTTATTGGATATTAGTGGCAAGAATTTTCCTTAGTGATGGATCTGTCCAAGAGTAAAATCAATATTGCCATTAATATTAATGTAACAAATGCACCTGCAGCTGAGTGGAGCATATCATAAATGGGTTTAGGTAGAAGTGGAATTTAGTGCCTTCAGTTCAGGGAATGTGCTGTTAAGAGAAATATCTGTAGTTGTCCTAATGCCTTATATTAGTTCCTACAGTATTTTTCTCTTTCTGATCACTAGAATTCTTTTTTTTTTTTTTTTAAGTGAGCAATAGAAGTTTTGAATACTTTCCCAAGTGAGGAATTGGAAATGTATTTGTAATAGCAGACCAAGCTTAATGTAGTGATAATTCTGGTAACAATGTTGAAACAAGGTCTTCTGACAGTGGAAGAGTGAGAAAAAGCATTTTAGAAGAGGCCTTAGGAAATATATGTATAACCTCTTTGCAGCAGCAACCCCAATGAGATCAATGTGTTGTGCTGTATTTATATTACTTCCAGTACAACATTGATATTCTGGTAAAAGATTGTAGGGAAAAGCAGAGCAAATAGCTTTTTAGTGATTATTCTGTATCCCTGAGTATGCTGGGTCATGTGTTGTATCCGAAAGCAATTTGTCTGCATTAGAAATATAATTTTTTTACCTCCCTGAAAGCAAATGGTACCAGTAGAAGGATTACATTTATTATGCTGCAGTTAATGAGATTTGGAAGTGCTTAATGTAAAAGTGTGGCATCATATATATTTCACTTAATTTGAAAAATATGTAAGAAAAAGGGGTAAGACTATTTACTGATGAAAACCAAAACCATCCCCTTTACCACCAGAATAAGGACACCAACCAAGAGAAAAGCAATTTAGTCACCTACTGTGCAAAACACCACTGAAAGTTATCATGGCAAAACTTAAACCACATAAATCTGGAGACTTTTGAACTCCAGAGGTTGGCAAAAGCAAGTACTAAACAACCACCCTGTAAAGGCTGTTGGGTTTGTATCCCTGTCTAAAAGAGGATTTATGCCTTTGCACTTCCCTTTATGTTGTGCATCATGAGCAGAATTTTGTTTCTTTGTCTGACAGTGCTTAAGACATTTGGACAATGCCCTTAAAAGCATGCTTTAACTTCTGGTCACCCTGAAGTTGTCAGGCATTTGGATTAGATGATGAGGGGCATCTTCCAACTAATAATATTCTGTTCCATTCGAAATACACTGTCAAGTACTGTACATAAAAAGGACATGATCTTTAGAAACAGTTTTCTCAGTTATGCTGGGGACTCAACATCCACACTAACTACTCTTACATTTATATATTTGCTTGCTTGTTTGGTTTTAATTTGTTGGGGTTTTTGTTTGTTTGTTTTTATTATTATTTATTAGCCCTATTAAGGCTTCATGAATTAAGTACTTCCACCTTTTTTTTTATTATGGAAGGTTCTCAAATCATGGGCTTTGAAACCACTTCAGAGAGAACCAAAACACAGAAAATGGAGATGATCAGGTAGTTTTTCTCAGAAGCACCCTTCACCCAAGCTAGAGAAGCTGTAGGTGCAGCCCATCTAATTTGGCTTGTGTTTAGAACTAATGTAGTGTTTTTGTTTTTACTGTCTGTTTTCCACTTCATGAATAGATTTGACACTTTTGATTCAAAGTAATACAGCAGTTAATCCCCTGCTATCCCCCAAAATTGTGACAAAAACATTTGTTTGTTTCCTTGAGATAGGGAAAAGGAACACATGGCTTTAATACATGCTCATTTTCTATTCCCCTAATCTTTTTATTTATAATGAGGTCAAAGTGAAGCAAAAATGACTGCACTTTTCAGTAGGTGTGCAGCTTTCCCCAGTTTCATCTCAATGTTTTTGTCTTCTTTTCATCCTTTCTTTCTTTTCCCTTATAGAAAACTAGTATAATTTTACTATAATACCCCTCTCCTAAGGGATGTGTCTTTTTGTATGCATACAAGCCCCTAAATCTTCCTTTTTTAATCCCCTTAATCTGTTGCAAGTCTACCTTATTTAGTGGAACTCAGAAGTGTTTCTGAGGGAGGCGTGCACACTGGAATATTACCTTTATATGCTAATTAATTGAATATGATAATGAGGACATGATGACAAAGTCAAAGCAGAAGCAGAAAACAAGTATCTGTCTATTTCTTAACAAGCAAACTGGCTTAGTAGAGGCTTGCCAAAGTGCCTGCAAATTTAGTTTGCTGCATGTGAGTTGAGTTTTTGAGTGCAAGTCCCATGGGAAAATCTTAGGAGATAACACTGTGTATGGCTGCTTTTCTGTACTAAAACTGGTACACTTACCTGTAGGAAGGATGTTTCTTATGGAGGAGTTGTCAGGACAGGCTCTGCTGTGTAGGACTTTATTCTGTGAGCTCCAGACTGAGATCCCACCCTGCCAAGAGTTAGAGGACTTGTACCACCCACCTGAAGTGCTCAGAAAGATCCCAGCACTGCCAGGGGTATGTGCCTCAGCCACCTCTGTTTTCCTCCTCCTAAATACAGCAATGTGGGTCGTTGTTGAAAGTGACCAAAGGACAGTCTAGGTAGCTGTCAAATAACCCAGCCCAGGGAAGGAAGCAGTCTTGAAATGCTCACAAGGCATTTGCAAGGTTTGTCAGAGCTGTAGATTGGAAAATCCTCATATAATAGTAGTAACTCATGTCATTTTGTTAAAGTAAATCCATTTTTTGCACCATTGAGACGCTGTTGCTCTCCTGAACTATTTTATGTTTTGGGAACTTTGGAACTGGAAAATCTTCCCAGACAGGGAAGTTCTACAGAAAGAAGAGCACAAAGATAAATTTTATTCCCCTTTCTAATTTCGACATTTTGTTTACATCTTACGCTGTGTTAATCCTATTCTCCCAGCTGCTCAGCAGCATGTTTAGGTTGATAAGAAAATGTCCTGCTTTCTGATTCAATTTTCTCCTCCACTTGCTGTTGTGTGTACCACTTTACTTTTATTCTCCTTTTTCTTCTGTCATCCACTCCAGAAATATTTCCTTTACACTGATAACTCATAGCTACTGAAACACTTTGGGATGAAAGGTGTCAGCATCACATATTTGCAAAGGACATTCTTATGCCTGTAGACTGCATGTACTGCCTGGAACAGGCACATGGAGCTGTCATTGCCTTGATTTCATTTGTTCTTCCACTTCAATTCTTCAGTAGAAGTAGAAACTGTATATTTTAGGCAGTCTCAGTTGTACAATTTCATAAACAAAAGGCTTGGTGTTGAAGCTTTAAACCTAACAAAGCTCTTAATCAGGCTACATATCTGTCATTTTATTCCCTTTTCATATATGCTAAATATAAAATAAAAAAAAAACAACAGTTCCTATTTTAGTCTATACCTCAAACTGTTCTTTGGTAAATGTGAACTTTATAGACCCCTCTTTATGCATATAAATACTATTTATATCTCAAGCTATTTACTGTGAGGAAAATGGATGTTGTCTCACCTCTGTGGAATTTTTAAGAAATGAAAGAAGTAACATTTTTAGGATCTTGGCTTTTTCAACCTCAACAGGATTTTGTGTTACCAGTGACCCTTAAAATTTAGCATTTTTTGAAATGAGAAAATTACCACTTAGCAATAATGTGACATGACTCAGGCAGCTTGATGTTGTCTGTCAAAATCTACCATCAGCAGAAAGATTTGAAAGAACTGGAGATGATTGGAAGAAAAAAACCACTTGCCTTATTTTCTTCCACTCATAATTTTATGTGGGTAAGCAATTAAAAAAAGAAAGGAATTGTATACTGACATAGTTTTAAAATTCAGGCATTTTTTATACTCTCATGTGAACACTTCTAATTTCATTGAAGATAGCCAAATTACAGTCATGTAAGTTGAGAATACTCTTGCCTTGTGCTATAAACATTAATTTGATAAATAAAGCATGAGACTATGTGCAGTCAGAAATAGAGGATGTAAAAATTTTGCAGTTAGGAATTTATTTTCAGCAAATGAAATTTGGCAGGAGTTCTCTTAAACCATTTTCAGTGAAGATTTCTTGATGTTATTCCTGGCTTTTACACACTTTCTCTAAAATATCTGCAAGCTGTTCCATTTTTTTTTCTTTTTTGTGATCATGGATATTGAGTTGTATTCCTTAATGCCTCATCTTTGGACTCCTAGAAGGGACATCCCAAGAGGTTTTGCAGAATGGACAGAAACAGAAAGGGAAGAGTGTGTGTACGTGTGCATGACTGATAGATGGGTTAGACTAACATCTAGAGAAATTAATATGACAAGCAGACCAGTAAATAAAGGAGAAAAATTGAGGGTAGCATTTGAGAGGTGTGGAGCTTGAGAATGGAAGGGAAAATGAGCAAGCAGAAAGCAGATAAAATGAGCATTGCTGTATAGAAACCACTCCTTTTGTCAGGAGTTGGATACTTCCCTTTGAAGCTGGTGTAGAACACTTTAGATTCCAAAAACTGTAAATATTATTACAACTAATGTTGTAACTAAAATATTACAGCTCCACTTGTAGCACTTCTCAGTGAAGTGGACTGTCTTTAGAATTATGGTATTAAGCAGTTGCAAATAGCTATCTGGAATCAAGCCTAAATAAATAAATATATGAACATCCCCCCAAGCTTAGGAAGAATTTAATTAAGATTTTTTCAGAACTTTCTTTATAGTTGGAAAAGACTCTAGAGTATTCTCCTAGGGTTACATTCATTCACTTTTTTCATGTTTGAGGAGCCAGCCATCACAAACCAAAAAATCTACACCCAGACCACAAAATCAATCTTGTTTGTAACACAGCTTTTCAGAGGAAATATGGGAGCAGAATCTCATGTTAAATACAATATTTTTTTCTAACTCTTCCTTCCTCACTGATTTCTGTGTACAGCTAGAAATCTAATCCCATTTGCTTGCTAGAAAGTACTGACTTCTCTGATGCTTTGTGAAGGCTGACCTAGACCAGAGGCTAGACAGAAATAAAGAGTAAAGTAGGTATTTATAAGAAGGCCTCAGTGGATACACCTTGGGCAGCACAAGAACCCAGCCAGGGCTAAACAAAATGCTCAGGGGGTCACGGGGTCTCTCACTTTTATAAGTGCTGCTCCATTAGCATAGGAGTTAATAGTCCAGTTACAGCATCAGATTATGAAGTTCCATCCTTCTTGTTTTTCTCTCTTCAGTCCTCCTTATTTATGCTCTTGGGCCCGAAATTTGGGTGCTTTTTCTTGGTCCACAGCTAGAGAAGGAATTGTTTTGTGTAGCTGCTCTTTGAAGAGAGCTTACCAACACTATATACAAAGCTCTGAACTACATACTAAGGCAGCTCAGAATCTGAAAAATATAAAAGCTAAAACTGAACTTATCATTTCCCTGTCCTTTTTCTTCTTTGCATCTTCATGCCAAGCAGCTGGCAGTCCCTTGATGGGACACATGCTCAGTTTGGGCTTTTCAGTTCACTCCAGGACGGGATTGTCCACTTGTATTTAGCTCTAAAAAGTTTTCTCTATTGCCTGCTCTTTTTAAAAAGCTACTGAAGCAAGTTGGCTATGGCCAGCTGCCAGACACCCACCTGGCTGCTGTCAGTCCTCTTCCTAAAGGACATAGGGATGGAAAATAAGATGTCAAAGCTCAATGGTCAAAGGCTCAAGAGCTGCTTCTCAAACAGTTCCCCTCAACACCAGACAGGTTCTGCCCTTCCTTACTTTGATGAGATTTTGGAACTGGCATGTACTTTATGGCCTCAAGAGAAGAATTTCAGTAAGACAATTATAATTCTTCAATATGCTCTATTTTATGGAGTAGCAGCATAATATGAATTGCTTTAAAAGGATTACTAGGACTTTGTAGAGGTAAGATTATAAACTGTTCTTTCCCCTTCAAGAGTCAGGGAGTGATTTGCAAATATGAAGCACATTCAGAATAAATAGACATGGAAGTAAGAAATAATTTCTGACTACAAGAAAAAAAACACACAATCCCAGCCATTTTATCACTGGTGGTTTGCAAGGAGTGCCACAGTCCTGTGCCTTTCATTAAAGGGCCTATTTAATCTGCCTGGACATATGCGATATCTGTAACAACCTGCACAAGACACTCAAATCCATTCATTCTAGGAATTTGTGCATTTTCTGAGGTCAAATAAAGAAAATCCAGGTGAACAGAAATGATAGCTATACTTTTTTGGGGAAACAGTAAAAGTATTTTCTTTTATTCAATCTCCTTAGTTTACCAGGGAGAGAGAACTTCTGTACACCTGCTATATGTATATATGTTTGTCACAGTTTCCTGGATTTTGAATGCCTGAGAAAGGCTGAGTATTATGCAGACTTGGTGCCCTCTTCTTGTAAGCCCCACTGCAGAAATCTCTCTGTGTTAATTGATAATGCTTTTTCACCAGCATGCAGGTATTTATTAATAATTAGTTAATAGCCACATATCAACTACACATCTCTCTTCCTTTTTTCCCCCTTTAAATGGAAGCTTTCTCCAAAGCCTGTGTCTGAACTCTTTAATATCATAGCCTCTGTGTCTGAACCCTGATCTCATTTTATCCCTCTATCCAAGTTAAAGCACAGGTATGATTTAATTCTGAAAAGAAAGGTAGTTCTTTGAGAGAGGGAAGTATGACTGAACCCTCACTATCTCATCTAATCTTGTTATGCATGCACCACTGCTATCTGAGATACTTTCTCAGGAGGCTGGAGGGAAGGCAGATGCTTAGGACAAGGGGACAGACAGAGGTAAGGACATCACAGGGGCAATCACTTCCTGCTGTGGTGTATTTTATGCATGTAGGTGGATAGGAGCTTCTGAGGTCAACATCAACAATAACTAAAATTTACTGTTGTACAGATAGCTCCCATTTCTCTCTTCCCTACTTCCATGCTCAAAGTTGAGCTGTAAGTGGGGCACAGCCATGAGACTCTAATAATCTGGCTATCATTTGAAGTGCTTTGAACGTTGCATTTCAAGATGCTTGGGAGTCTGAAACTGCACCTGCAAGAAACTCTGGCACCATGTTTTAGCATGTTATGTATTTCACAGACATTATTTATTTTTCTTCTTCTCATAGGCAGTCTTCTTAAAATAAGAGGATTTTTTTATTGAATAGAAAAAAAGGAAAGAATGTATTTATTAAAAAAAAGTAAACAAATAATCTGTAAAAAATTTGACAAAACATATAGGCACGTGTTTCATTTAACTTTTTTCTGGTTTTTTTTTTTTTTTTTTTTTTTTAGAGTAAGCTAAGCTTCAGCAAGTTATGTGGGGCATGTATTTTAAGAACAAAATCAACTGTAAGGTGAAGCTGAATAATCTTGCAACCACAGTTTGGCTGTCAACACAAGTTTGATTCTCAAACATTGCTGTACAAAGAACCTCTTTCAAAAACATCTTTAGGTTGGCCCCTAAACTATTGAGCTTTATAGGCAAAGGGGAAAAAAAAAAAAGTAAAGCATATGGAAGCTCTGTAAGTCTGTTTTGGCACATAATGCTGTCCCTGGATTGTGGTAGCTTCCTTCTTTATCATTCAAGGTGTGTGTTTATTTTCCTGGCCAAAATTTTTATTTCTTTCATTTCTCAACTGAATTCCATCCATTCTTATGAAGCTCTACTAACTGAATTAATTTTAACTGTTATTGCAACGATCTCTTTTGGTTTTTTCTACACTTTGTTAGCTGCATCTTACCTTTCAACATACTATAATCTTTTTCAGGAGCTGTGTGGCTCAAGAATTGAACAAAAAAGCACATCTGCTAATATATAGGAATGGAGGAGGAGAACACTGCAATTGCAGTAACTTTTTTTTCCACACTATAAAAGTGAAGGAGAAAGACAACTTCTCTGGGAAGGCACTTCCACTTGCTCACTCACATAATCAGTTAGAAACTACACAGATCAGCATTGGCTCCAGGGGGATCTTTCTGAAATTTTAAGCTTTGTAGCATAAACTATAGATAGTGATCTGATTTTACATGTAGCAGAATAGATGCTGGGTGTGCAGTTGTTGGGAGGCAATAGAAATGCTGTGAAAACCAACATGTGGCAGGAGTAGCCTGGGAGGAGAGATGACAACTTTATGTGCAGCAGCTTTTGTCTCTCTCCTCATTTCCATGTGCCAGGCACAGCTGCCATCCAGAGCTGCGTGTGCCAGGAGCCAAGGAATGTGTTCCCCTCTCCCATGAGAGCTTTGCCCCCTTGCATCCCCTGGTGTTCTCTGACCCAGGTGTGTTCCTGTCATGTGGCGTTGCTGAAGGGAATGGTTCCATAGCAGCTGGACAATCCCATTGCTTTTGAGTGATACCATCTCTGCTGCAACAGGTGCTCTAGAGTTTGATGGGGAAAAAAATCGCACTAAACCCCCAAATACAAAAAGACAATACAAATAAATGACTAAATTGATATTTTTCATTCTATAGGAGGTATATTTTTTGGCACTCATAGAAAGGTTGAGATTTTCAGCATTGTTAGTGGTGGTAATTGAAGTTGTTATGTTTGGGTGACCTAGCTCCCTAATTTCAATATGTATTTCTACAGCCATCCTGTATTGGTGCATGTAGGATGTGAAAATGGGAATAAAACTATGCTGCCCTGAAGTTAAAAAGCTAAAACAGAAGCAAATCAAGACCAAAACAGTCTTTTCCATGCAGCTCTGAATGAAGACAATGTCATTGAAAATGAACCTGCCACCACTAATATGATGCAGCAGCTTTTTTACAGGCAAGTCACTTCACAAATTATAATGGTGCTTAAAATTGCATATCTAGTGACTGTTTAGATGCCCAAGGATATCCCACACCTCCACCTGCTGCTGCAGAAGAGCAGGAAATCAAGCTCTGTGCTGTACTGTCTTGTATCCACTTGGGCATTTCAAACGGCACCTGATGCTTGTGTTTAGTGCATGAATCACTCCCTTGGTGTAAGACTCAGTGTTGTGTTTCTAGTTCCAAATCAATAATACAAGAGTTTATTTATCATGTTTTGCCCTCAGCTCTTTTTTTTTCAGCTGGGGAATCTTTTATGTTTCATTATTGTCTTTACAAATTGTATGTAATAATTGTAAAAAGGAGAAGGTGGTATCGTTCCCCCTTATGTTTTTACTTTTATTGGGAAAAAATAAATGATATCTGATGGTAAGAATAGGTATTTGGACAATGCTACTCATTAAACAGACCTGACTCTGTTAAATTTCTGAGGCAGATGTTCAATGAATCTCTTTCATTGGGTTTATGCATCTGATGGTGAACATTTACATATAAATGAATCTCCAACATAATTAAAATGAAATTTATTGTTGGTAGCAGCATGGCATAGTAGGTTTTGGTAGATGATTTAAATTAAGAAGGCTAAGTTAAACAGCAAACCTTAAAGCTGAATGAATTTTTATAACCTTTTTCCCAGTGCTTCCTATCTTTTCTAATATTTTTTTGGGGCTTTTTAAAATGAACCTTTTGGTCCCCCCTCTACATTTTTCCTTTTGCTTCTTCCCCACATGTGCACTTTCACTGGTACTTCTGTGCTGAAATATTTCTGAGCTTCTGTGACAGTTTGTTTAGGGTTCTAATGATGATAAGAAGATCATGAACTTTATTTCCTATGGCCAGTGTTATCTGGTTGTGCTCCTTACAAATACCTTGTTAAGTGTAACTTAACTATATCTGTCAGATAGTCCTTTATAATATACCTTGCTGAGATTTTGTAGTGGAATCATTAAATGCCAAGGACAATTAGATGGAATGTTTGAAGAAAAATGTTATTTCTTTAGCCTTAAAAACAGCACAGTGGGTTCTAGAACTTGCTGACTGTTTCTAGCATGTGAGGACTATGACAATTTTTTTTGCCCCTGTACATATTTCTCTCATTCTTGCATTGGGATTAACATTTCTTTAAACACATCCTGCAGGAAATTTATCATTGGCTTTGAAAATCCTGATAAATTTCTGATTTGAAATTAGTATTCGGATTTCTTTGAGTCTTAAGTACACTAAGCCTCTATGGGCTGAGATCTGCATGCAAGATTTGTAAAGAATAACAGTTGAGTTCCTCGCAGGTCCTGCATCCAGAATATTTAGTGTGCCACAATGTTTTAAACATATATACGGAGATTTAAATAAGAAAACATCAAATCTGCATATGGCAGAATTTCTTTCCTCAAAAAAGAAAAAAAAATGGAGACAGGAGGAACATCTTGTGATACAGCAAATGCAGGAGATTTTACCGGAGAACACTCACTTTGCCGTGGAAGCATAGATGCAAGTAGGGTACTTTAATGTACTGGCATTCAGGAAATAAGAAATCTTAGTAAGCATACTGCAATCCTGTCACAATTCTATTCATTATGTTTTTGAACATTCTTTAATATATTTAAATGTGTGTTAGACTTGACATGTTTGTTTAATTTTTGTCAGTCATGGAGAAAGTATCTTAATACCTGGTTTTCTAATGAATAAGTAATACATTTGTTAATCCTGGATATTCCCTATTATAATTTCTTCTTTTTTTAATCTCTGTACTTCATCTTTCTCGGGTTTACTTGCAAGTATCTTGGACCAAGGTGCAGTAAGTTCCATGTTGCTCTTCTCTTGGGCTTCACAGTCTTTACTTTTGGAAAAAATCTACTTACCTTGTCCTGGCAAATATTTGTTAAGAAGGTAACTGTGACCACACAGTTTACAATTTGTTTCTGTCATCTGGCAGGGGAACTATTTGAGGGAAAGTAATTAAAGCATTCCTGCCTGCTAACTGCTTATAAATGTAAATAGTGTCACAGTGGAATGTTTCTACCTCTATTAAATAGCAGCTTTAAATTATTGTTAATATGGATAGAACATAGAGAACATCACTAGATATTTACTGATACCTACAAAGCTGGGCTGCACCTCTGTTATATTGCACAAGAGACAACCAGACTTATAATGACTTGGAGAGACCTATAAGACTTTGAGTCTTGCTTCAGTCTTACACTGGAAGATGAAAAAAGTACCTATGGACTGAGTGATTTTCAGGAAGTGTTACTGGGAGGTGCAGTTGATCCCCTTGTCATGCTGCCTCTCCTGATTCCATTTTATAGTCCCATAATTCATGCACAATAAAGAGGATAATTTTCAATTAAAACTCCTTTCTTGAACAACAAGAAAAAAATGTTTTAAAATCTTTGTGTAGAAGAGATTGATGAGAGACGAAGGGAAGGGAGGGGAAGAAATTGACTTAGAGCTTCTACATTAGAGAGTCTTTTTGCAGAATCCAATTAATGATTGTTAGTAGTGCTAGGGGTCTTTGATATAGGGGTCTTTGCTTTGGAATATCTATTCTATTAATACCAAAAGCAGAAAATACTTTATAAATAGAGAAGACAAGAAGAAAGTGGGAGAGAAAAAAGGAAGAGGCACCTAAGGTAACCTAACAGTAAATGAACATTTAAAATGTAAAGTCAGAACTAAAGTCAAGTCAGAGAATCACAGAATGGGTTAGGTTGGAAGGGACTTCATTGGATCATCTGACCCAACCTCCCTGCTCAGGCAGAGCCATCCCAGAGCACAGGGCACAGGATTGTGTCCAGGTGGTTTTGGAAAATCTCCTGTGAGGGAGGCTGAGCACCCTGTCTGAGCAACCTGTTCCAGCACTGGGTCAGTGAACAGGAAAGAAGTTCTGCCTCATGTTCATTGTGAAAATTCTGGGCTTTCTCCTCTTGCCCTGTTGCTGGGTACCACTAAGCAGAGCCTGGCTGCATCCTCTTGACAACCTCCATTCAGACACTGACAGACCTTGATGAGGTTTTCTTTCAGGTGTCTCTTCTTCAGGCTGAGCAGTCCAGCTCCCTCAGCCTTTCATCACATGAGAGATACTCCAGCCCCTCAATCAGCTTCGTTGCCCTCCACTGGATCTGCTCCAAGAGCTCCATGTCTCTCTTGGACTGAGAAACCCAGAACTGGCCACAGCACTCCAGATGTGGCCACAGCAGGGCTGAGAAGAGAGGCAGGACCATCTCCCTTGTCCTGTTGGCAATGCTCTTCCTGATGCATCCCAAGATACCACTGGTCCTTCTTTGTCCCCAGGGCTCTGCTGCCTCATGGACAGCTTGGTGTCCACCAGGACCCTGAATTTTCCTCTGAGTTTCAGAAAGTTCCTCTCTGCCTGTGACTCCGGCCTGTCGAGGCCCTTCTGAAGGGCTGCACAGCCCTCTGGGGTATCAGCCACTCCTCCCAGCTTTGTGCCTTCCAACTCCCTGTGCCCTCTATCAGAGCTGCTGAAATCCCTGTTCTAACTCCTTATGAGTTATCGCTATTCGGAAGAAAAAAAAATAGAGGGAAGAAAGCTCATTAATAAAAAATGAGGAGATGAAATCCGCTGGTTTTTTACAAAATTGCTGAATTACTAAATCTGTTTTAAACTTGATCTAACTAGATATGTGAAGGGAAAAAAAAGAGTTGTGAGAGAAGTATAAATAATTAACTTGGGAGTATCTCTGATGGAAAAAATACAAAAAATGAACAGCCTTGTTGTTTTTTTAACATACAATATATATATCAAGCACTTTTTTCACAAGCAGGCAGCAGAGATATAGGTAATGCACTTAATGAAACAATAGGGACTAACTGTTAAAAATACGAAAAATTAAAATGAGTCTGTTAGGACTTTCCCTCCCCAACAGAAACATGCTGAAAAATTAAGGAAATTCTCATTTATTACTTCCTACATTTAATCTCTGTGGAAATCGAGATATAATAATCCTGCAATAGCTAAAAGAAGCATAAAAATATTTTAAGTAATATTTTAGTTAACAGTTATGAAAAAAACAATACAGTCTGTATCAACATAGAAAAACCTAATTTAAAATGTCCTTAAAACTCACAGGAAAACTTGCTAATGATGAAATCTAGCAAAGCTTTTCCAGACCAGTGGGGTAGTGCGTCTGGGTTCCTGGAAAGCAAGTTACAGACAACTGACAAAGGTATTTTATCTGTAATGCTTTGCCCTTGTGGCTTCAAAGTGTGAAAGATGCAGCTTATTGTCCCCTTACAATATCAGGAATATCAAAACAAAAATAGTAAGAGGTTTTCATTGTCGTGTTTGATGAAATAGGCTTTGGCATAGCATGCTACTTCAGCATTTATTATTTATGTGATTTTTATTGTGTCAGGCTTAATCTGCAGTATGGCTAATCTTTAATGGATTTAATGCTGCCTGTGAGGTGTTGAGAATGCTCTGCAAAAAGAAGAAAATATGTTGCTCTTGTTACTTCCCTCAAGAATGACGTATCCATAGGATAGCATTTAATAAGCATTCCAGTGAAGGATATACAGCTCAAGGAGTATGTTAAAATCAGGTTTAGAATGGTTGCTGCTATTGTCACTTGGATACCCTGGACATCCAGTTAGACAAGATTATGGATGAATTAAAATAATTTTTAATTACCTTCTCCATCAGACCACACTACAACTCACCTTACAGAGAAAAGGCACTGTTACAGGCCCTTGCAGGTTGTGTGCAGGGATTTGTCTGCACTGTTGCTCTGTAAATGAGAAGGAAGAGAGAAGCAGGTCTGTCTTTATATTTTCCACCTGTCTGCTGAAAGTTTTGGAAAGGGGAGGCTGGGTAAAACCAGCTATTGAAAGTTGATTATGTAAGAGTACTTAGAAGAAAGGAAAGAGAGTATTTTATTTCTCTGTTTGGAAAATATCAGTACTTGTGCTAAGTAACAATTGTTAACTTCTGTAGAAAACTGTGTAGGATTTCCTTTTGATAAATCCCATTTTTACATGGCTATTAACTGCAATGACTGTATGGAGGTTTTGCCAGAAACAGTTGATTTTGCTAAAGCTAGATTTTGACATATTTGCCTCAGCTGCATAATTTTAACCATCAAGCTAACAATGCCAGCCTTTACTAAGCCTCTACTCAAATAACCAGCAAATTTGCTTGAATAATTTTGTTTGCCTTATTTTTCTTTTTTTTTTTAAACTGAATACCTACTGCTGAAATCCATGCTATTGGATGTCCTGAGGCTGTGCACAGCAGTCTTTGTCTACAATTGGAATCATTGGAACCTCACAATTCAGGCTGATTTTGTTGGTGTGTTTGTTTGTTTGTTTTTTGTGGGTTTTGTTTTATGTTTTTGGGTTGTTTTTTTTTTTTTTTCATGTTCTGTTTTGCATTATACTTTAAGCTCCAGGAAGAATGATTGACTGTAACTTGTCCTCAATAGCTGTATATCCATCATGAGACTGAACTCTGTGTGGAAAAACCCAACACCTGAACCAACAAGCAAAATATTTTTCATGCATTAAACTGGTATTTTTAAATGAGAAATAATCAAAATCCCTGAATTCTAATGAAGTGATAACAATTTTCCTTTATTTTAGAAGTGAGAGAAGATATATGTAAAAAGAGGAGAATAGCTTCCCTGCCTGATGCTTTTTCTTCCTTTAGGGCAGAGGGATACTGGGTTTAATGTCCATAGGAGCACAAGTATAACTTACAGAGTTTGTGTACCAGCTTTGTTCTGCATTTTTCATAAAGATAAATACCTTTATACCCTAGACTTGAAGCAAGGGAGAAGGAGAGAGGAATGATTTAAGATGATTATGAACAGCAAACTATCATTTAGAGAGCTATTATTCTAAGCCTTAGCCCTCAAGTGCCTCACTGGAAAGTGCAACTCATATAAAATTTGTCTGAATTACTTGGTTATTCCTATGACCCATTCTAAGACCACCAAGTAAACATCCATATATCTATAATATTGCTTTCTTTTTGTCATTTTGCTTTAAATCTGCTGCTTGTTAGATTGAGTATAGTACTGCTACTAAAAAGTTATTTTTTAGCTGAAAAAATATGTACAAATGAGACAGTCAAAGCCATATTTGCTTCTGTGTATTTAACAGATCTTAGTGGCTTTTTCTTCTAACATTTTCCTCATCCTTTGAACCCATACAAACTTGAGTAGCCAAGTGCCAAATATCCATTGGGGAAGGAAAAAGGGTTTTGCAGCTCTGGAACATTTCAAACAGTGGAAAAGACTCAGCAACATCCTAATCCAATATTGATTGCTGATCTTTGGATTTTAATGTGGCTTTCACTACCTTCTTTTGACTTTCACTTCTTCCTCTTCTGACTCTTCTCACTGGAGAAACAGTGAACATTTAGTCCTCAGCCAGCCTATGCTGCAGATCAGCTCTTAGAAGTGTTTTGTAGCAGCCACATTTAATACCTCCAGCATCTGTTTCTGGATGGTGAATTGATAGATTTTGCAAAAAATCAACTTGTGCTTAAAGTAACTTTTGCTTAAGTGGTTGGTGGATTTTATCCAGAAATGCAAATTTCAGAAATTTTGGAGCTATTGAAATCAGAGCAGAAATATTCATCTCATCAGAACCAGTATTCCTTAGAAAAGTGTAGAGAAAAGAATGAAAGCATAACGGGCCTTCCTTCAACACTGTCAGAGCTAGGGCAAGAAGAATCTAACCACAATATTTTCTAGCTCTTTTTGCATTTAGAAAGTAGCAAAAACAAGCTCTGCCTTCCACTTTCATGGCCATGTTAATGTAATGTAGGTGAATTAGCCCAAGTGATTGATCTAAGGAACTGCTATACAACACAACCAGCAACTCTACTCTGCCTAATGAAGTGTCAATATGTCTCAAATGGTCCCTCAAATGATTTAAAGGAATTGTCAGATTTAGTCAAAGAAGACTCCAATGATTTATGGTATTGTATAAAGCTCTTAATCATTTAACTATAGGAGTGCTTCAAATCACTCATCATTTTTTCAGCCACTTATCCTGATGCATATACTAATGTCTAATTTGCTAATTAGAGGAAGAAGATTGCAGTGCTTTGACAGACAAGGCCAAAAATGGATTCTGCCCATAGAAGAAGTCACAAAGGTAACAAAGAGAATTTGCAAAGGAGGAAATAAGGCGTAAATAAAGCAATCAGTTGCAAGACTGGAAATCTTCAGTTAGATAATTTACTATAAAAGATTAAAATTAATGCAGAATCATGGTCAACACATACAAAGCCAGAGGAAAATCCTAATAGGCTTCAAAAAAAATCTTCATACAAGTTCCTTTCCACAGCAGTTTTAATAGGTTCACTTGTTAAACAATCTTCAAAAAATTGTCCTCATTATATAATCTGTTTTAAGAGAAAATACTAGGAATTCCTTACTCATTACTTCAGAGTGATGTTAAAACAAAGGACAAGGCATCACGAAAGACTACTAGAAGAGCTGTTATTTGAGCTGGAATATAAAGAAAGAGAGAAAAGTGATGAAACATTTGAACAGCCTCAGTTTTGTAAGGAATCTGACAAATCAGAGATACAATTCATTTAATGGAGATCATGTGACAATGTTAATTTTACAAGAGTCCCCAGGCTCTGACAGACATGTTTCTATAATTGCAGAAGGAACCATTGCTTTGCATTTCTAATTTTCTTTTGTCATATGATCAAACATAAACTTCATGGTGTTAACAGCCCAGATAGAGATCATGGCTAAATTGCAGAGGAATTATATGAAAATCAGAATGTAAAATTTGGTATATTGACATTAGTATTTATCCTATGAGATTAGCTTCAAAATAAATTCAAACACCATAGTGTAAGAAAACTTAAATTACAACGAATTACAATATAGGTAGTATATCACATTAATTTTAATATGTTGAAATTGTAATCAGAAATAATTGGACTTTCAGTAGAAAAGTAAATGAAGTTGCTGAAGCAAAAGGAAATTAACATTGATTGCAAGTGGAATAAACTGTGCAGATTTGGAAGGTTCTGATTTATTGAGGTGGGAACTACTTCTAAGGCCATTAACATAAAGATTTAATTAATGTGTCATTATTTTTGTCAGAATAGTGCAAGGAGTTAGAAACCATTAAAAATATAATTTCATTTTGATAGGGAAAATCAATATGAAAATTGCAGGAGAAGCAATCTCAGATTACCAGACTGGACATTAATAAACTTAGCTATTGAAAACAGTTAAGAAACAACACAAGTTCCTAACAAGCATCACAATTTCAAACATGAAAAGCTGTTCTCTTTCACATTCTAATGAAGTCTTTGTCTCTTGAAGAAAGTAGCATGTCTAGGAAATATGTTTCTTACCTAATTGTCTATTTCTGTGCTTCCCAGTCCCTCATAGTCTCAAATACCTGCCCTTTGAGCAGTATTCAAAAAGCTCTAAGACTGCTACTTAGATGTTTCATCCTCTTTCTGTGCTCTGACTAGTTTGGAACATGATTCAGAGAGCATTAAACATCTCTGCATAAAATGATACTGCCTTAAAAGCAACACACTGCTTTTGTAAAAGTGACCATAGGTGGATGATGTATTGGGATAAATCTGTGCTACTTTACTACACCAGTACAGATTAATATTCTGTGAACTAGACAAGGATGAAAAAGTCCTACTGGATAAGGACTCTCAAATATAAGTTAATTCCTGACTTGAAAAACTATTCTGTTTATGACTCAGTGAAAGGGGAATACTACCTGTGCTGATTGAAGACCTCAAGGATAAAAACCATTCATGATTTTGTAGCTCTCAAACTGTTTCTGAAGACTCTGTAAGCAGCTAGATAAATAGGAAGAGAGAGATTGATTTTTCTCTATTTATATTCTGTGGACGCAAACTTAAAAAAAAATACTTACCCTCTCTGCTTTCCCATTAGCTTGAAAATACCAGAGATTTTGTAAACTACACTCTTGCTTGCCTGGAGTGGAGAATTCTGTGTCACAAGGCTCCCATCCCCTGGTGAATTCTGAATGATCCTTTTATCATGTATGAATCCTTTAGAAGATAAACCAATCATTCTCTTTCTATTATCTAACCCTTTCTACAGTAAGTGGTGTCTTTTAATTCACTCAATACTGAAAGAGATTGTGCAATATATGGCACTGAAACATTTAGAGACTCAGTTTGTAAATGAGATGTGAAGGGCCTCCTCCTCACTCCTGATGTCTGTGTTCTGAGCACATTGGCAGTAGAACAGTGCAGCCTCTTTTCTTTCACCACTAGAAAGGGAGTAGCCCTTTCCTGTGGGGCTTCCTGGGTAAGAATTCAGAAATTGAAGCAGTCTGTCATGTTGTCCACTGGATTCCCCAGATACCTAAGCGAGACATATTTGAAAACAAATTTCTTTGTCAGATGAAAAGAAATCCTGTCTTGAAGTGCTGCTGCTCTTGAAGGGAACTCTAAACTTCTGGAAGCTGTCATTTTGCAGTGTTCATTATCAGCCTCATTGCTATTCAACAGACAGTTTGGGACAGCAAAAAGAAAGCTGAGGCTCTGTAAGAGTAGGCAAGTCACTGCATTGTGCATAGATCCTCTTTTCTGTGTATAGCATTATCAGCACTGTAAGGAAAGCTGCTGAGTATAACCATGTCATTGCAAATGCTGAGGCCTTTCAAGTGTATTTTATCAGATGGTCTCTGTCTCAGGGCACAAAGAGCATATGTTAGGATTACTGAAGATATTTCTTTTCATCCAAACAGTAAAAAAAAAAAAAAAAGCCCCAAAAAACCAACAAAAAACACCCCCAAAAAAGTAAAGCCACCAAATGAATAAAAGAGATTGCTAACTTGCCAGCCAGAAAAAAGCATTTTAGTTCATTCTTCTCCATTCAGTTTTTTGTGTCTGTTTTCCACAATGCTTAAGTTACCTAAAACTAGATATCTCCTGTTTTCTCTCACTTTATTTTTGTAGCTAAAAGCAACATTTATAGAAAGAAGTAGTTCAAGTATAAATCCTGCAAGTGGAATTGGCTAAATAGTATCACAAATCTTCTGAGATGCAGTTTTTATTTATTTTGAAGTTTTGTCCTTTCTTTCTGCATTGTAAAGCTCTGATTTCCCTATTTCCCTCCCTTAGCAGCCTAAAATCAGTGGTGAAGTGGAAGAGTAGTGGATTAAAACATAATAAACAACTTGATATTTATAGAATATATATTTTTAAAATTCATTATTTAATCTTACTTGTTGGATTATTGCACTAGTTCCACTGAGTCTTAAGAAGAAAGCACTTTAGGTTCTACTATTAGGTTTGATATGGTAACAATCCACTATTGAGGCTCTTCTTTAAGAGTTTCATTAACATATGCAGCTTAGAAGTTTCAATTGGCTTCTGCTTCACAGTCAGTCAGAGCCAAGAAACAAAGGATTCTCAGATGGCCTGGGAATTGTTAGAATAACTTGACCTGGCTTTTGTACCAGTGAAGTTCAGGATGTGTCCAGTGTTACAGAATGGCAACTGTCTGAGGTGCCCCTTCACTGACTGCTTTTGCAGTGGAGCCAAATGGGTTATGGGGATATTTCAGGTGGAACTCATGCCCTCACCCCAGAGTACAGCTGAGGTGGAGACACCAATATCTGAATGCAATTGCTCAGCTACAGCAGCCAAATGCCACCGACATACCAAATTGTTGATTTATGTCACACAAAGGCAGCATGGAAAGCAAGCACCTGGGTCAAGTGTGCTTTTTCAATTTTTTTCCTTTACTGTCTTCCTGTGTTCAGTCACAAGAAATGATACAGAGCCAGCCTGAAGAGTGGAACTGAATGTTTGTGGGAAGATTGTCAATTTTAAAGCAGACTCAGGTGTAGATGTAATGGCCATATCAGAAAAGAAGTTTCACTCCCCTCACAGCTGAACCAACTGTGGCTATTGCAAATAGTTCTGGAGGCAGCATAAACACAAAGAGGAAAGGCTGTGTCTTAATTTAATACTTGTGGTTGGGAGACTTTACACTTATATTTTCCTTCATCAGAACACTTACTATTCTCTTGATGAAAAGGATGAAAGAAAAAATTAAAAGGGTGCATTGGACTCATCTGTTATGTACACACTGTCACTGTTTATAACATTGAAACTACGAGCTTCAAAAAAATTTCCTTTCTCACAGTTTTCAATAGCTTCCAGCGTAACACAGTGTTGGACCAGCAACACTCAGCATCTTGTATGATCAGACCCTGATGTGTCAGGAAACTTGAAATGTGTAACAGAGTTGTTCTGTGTTAGAAGCAGAGTATCTGCTGTCACTTTGTGAGGAAGAATGTAAAAACCCAGACATGTGAGAACCTCAAAAAATCTCTTCAGAAGGTGGAAAAACCCTTTTATAACTTTCTAACTGTGGATTAAAAGCTATTCTCTTGAAGCAGAGGTAAGGATAGTCTAGCTACCTTGCTAACAAATCAGCACCCTTGTCATCCTCTAATAAGGCTGAGGCATGGACATTGGGACATTCCTCAGTCTGTCCCAAGGATTTAATTGATTACTGAAGAGGTACTACAGTGACTTGGTGTTAGGCTGTTCTGCTCATCAAACCTGTCAGGACAGGTCTTGAAAGGTAAGGGTAGATAAAATTCTCAGTTGGTATCTGTTATGACTAATGCATTCATTTAATAAAACCACTATTTTCAAGTTTACCTAAGATTCTTCATTTTTTAAAAAATGTAACTGTCTACAAGTTAAAAAACTAAAAGCTATGAAGCCACAGTAGGTTCTTTTTATTAATCTTATGTATAAGTTAAATGTTTTGCCACATGGAGAACATGAAGTCATATGTTTTAACTCTCAAGCATTTTCATATCCAGAGGGTGGAGTGATCATCTGTTTAATACCTGTAACATCACATAACATGAATGTATATTCCAGGACTTCAGACAGTGTTGGTTATTTCTTTCATATATGGAATATTAAGCACTCAACTTCTTCCTAATGTTCTTTCAACTATAAACAATGCTACTTTTAATTAAAACAGCATATTAAGGATAAAACTGAGGATGTAAAGATCAGATATGATTTCCCTTCTATAGTTATCTTCCAGGCATTATTACTAGGATTTTGTGAAGAAAGAATTAAATAGAAAGTAGGGTTTAGTTTTATTATAAATGTGAATCACATCATTAGGAGATAATACTATATTATTTTCCTGAATTGACAATGAACATGATCACCTTAACAGGCTCCTTTTGATGCAGTATTTAAAACGATAAGTGAAGAAGGTGTTAGGAATAAAATAGAACCACAGGTGGTGTTTTGGTTTCCCTGTCCCACACTTCAAATACTGAGAATAAATTACCAGATAAAATATTCTACCTGAAATTTGGAAATACTTTATTAATTGCTAAAATATTTAATTTCCTGGTTTGAGTCTGAATTAAAAACTTCAAGTCAGAACTGAAATATTTCAAAACAGCAAGGTTTTAAGTTAAATGTTAAGCACTGTTTAATCATGAGTTTGCTTTGAAGTAGCGATAACACTGAGACAGGCTGTGAAGTCTTTCAAATTCCGGCATAAATTAATAGATTTAATGAACCTTTTTCTCTGGTTTATTGAGGACATGTTTTCATTCTCAGGCTCAGGGTTGACTTTATGTTTGGCATGTACATGGCGGCATCACTTGAAGAGCACAAGTGGGTGGGTGTCGCTCGCGCAGCCGCGGCCTCGCCGCGCTGGGGAAGGTCTCAGCCCCAGCGGGGTTCTGCTTGTTTGACAAAGCCACCTCTGTGGGCTCCTCCGTGAAAGGCTGGAGCTAATTTTAAAAGTCAGACAAATGACAGGCAGGGGAGCACGCTGTCCTCCCCGCTGTGCCATTGTGGCACTGATTCACGAGGAGAACAGGTGACTTTGCTGAGGCTGGAAAGAAAATACGTGGCAGAGCTGAACACTGGCACGAGAGCCGTGCAATGCACCAGCTGCAAAAGAGTCAGTGCTGTGTTTCTGTAGCCTTTGCCTTTGACTGCAAACTATCTGCCTGTCTCCTGTTAGGGCTGAAAGATTGGGATTCTTGCCTTCTGCAGGAATTAGTGTCACCTGAGCTCAGAGCAGTGGCTGGCACTGCCTTCCGCGTGAACTGTCAGCACAGAGTGGAGATCTAACTGATCACCTCCTTAAAAAAACATGGTGATCAAAAAACCTGTACAACCAAAGTCCTGATTCAGAATTGCTTGTTTGGGAACTAAAGAGTTGACACTGTGCCAGTAGTTTGACAAGACTAGGTCTCATTAAAGTGATTATTGTCATGTAATGATTAGGGTCAATTACATTTTCAGGCACTCTGGGATGTCTAGCTGCTGCTTGGATATAGAAAAACTTGTATAAAGCTAAGCCTTTTTTAATGAAAAAGTCAAGTTCAAAGCAGCATATAGAGGAATAAAAAGGGCATTTATGCAAGAGGCAGTAAATTAAAAGAGCTGAAAAGATGTGAAGATAGATGAAAATGAGTATGTGAATTGCTTCTGGAAAAACATTAAGGTATGGTAGCATCTATATCAATTGTAACAACATAATTTAGGTTTTCAAAATTCCATTCACATTTATATTCATCTAGTTGTATTTCTTTTCTAGTATGAAATATTGAATGTTTTTTTACCAACTGTTCCCTGTAATAAGACATTCTCCATGGTATTACAAGATAATAATAGCTTTCTCTGACAATGCATCATTCTCACTCTCCATGTTTTCTGGGTGTTTTACTTGCCCTTTAATATTTTTGTCAGGTGGGTTGAGATCAGAATAGCAAGTCTGCATAATTTAATTGAAAAGGTCATGTCCTGCTTCCCCAGAGGGGAATCCCCAGAGGGATTGTCCAGCTTGAACTGCATAGAGATTTAAAAACAAGTCTCATTGAGTTGGTGGAAGGACTAAAGAACATGAACAATGCATAGTCACTTCTTTTTCACCTGTCCTTTAAGGAAGACTTTAAAATATACAGTAACATAGTGGTGTGTAACACTTATGTATTTGTGTATAGGTGGCAAATTAGGAGGGGAGGGAGAAAGTCAAGGCTTTGATCCCAAAGAAATGGGAAGAATGTTGAAACAAAATGTTCCTGACTGTTGTTACCAGGGTAAAAAGTAAAAAAAAAAAAACCAAAAAAACAAACAAACAAAAAAAAAAAAACCACAAAACCAGTAATTTTTTAAGAAGAAGGAGATGATGATAGGCTGAGGAGTCAGCACAGCTGGATGGGCCAAATACAACAGCAGCATCTGGCAGATAGATCTACACTGAATGCAGGTTCACCACTGAACTTCTTTATAGTTCACACTTAATAACCAACATCTGGATTAAGCCAGCTGTTGCAAGGCTCTTGGTGTCCACCATAGATGCTGCTGGATGGAAAAAGCAAACATAATGTGTGTGGATTAAAAGAGCAGGTGCTGCCTTTTCCTTAAATGCAGCAGCATCAGCTGTATGCATGCTTCATTTTTTGTGCTCCAAGTCAAGCAGGGATTTCCACAATTATTCAAATAATTTGAGGTAATTCTAAAGTATTTCAGATCAGTGTTTGGAAGTGCTGGTGGGTGTGCTGATTGCATTTTCCATTATTTTAAGGGGTCAATTCATTTGCTACTTGGTTACTTGTAGAGAGTTGTGTTGTGCCAGGGATGGTAAGATGTTGATGATTTCTTAATTCAGGCAAAAATATGTTTTGATGCTTGGTTGTGTTAAAAGCCTATTCTTCACTATATCTGGGGCTATACATGCTTTTGTCTTTATTGTTTCTTTGAATATGAGAATAAATAATAAATTATCGTTAATATATTAGCAGGAGTTGACAAAAGACTAAGTGCAAATGATTTCTATGTGACCCATGGAGTATAGTTCTGGATCCATAGAAATAAATGACAGAAGTCTGAATATTAAATGGAAACAGTTTTATAAAAATATTTCATGATCTTAACTAGACATTAAACTAACATTGACTTAAGCCTTCCCTGAGCTGAATTGAAATTAATGTGAGTGAGAATAGAAAAAAATCTACTATTGAGGAAAAAGATTTCTTCAGTTGAAATTATTGATGTGGTCTCATGCATTTTATGGGTTATGCTTATGTAACACATTACCAGTGGAAATAGAGGTGATGGAATGGCCATCAAAGCTATTAGGGTGCTGTTTGTTTTATTGCTCTGAGTAGATTGGTTGATTTCAGAATAACCCAAGTTAATGGAGCTGCTAGTGTAAGTACAGTGAGCATGATTTAGTCCTTGACACATACATATTTATGTATTGTTATGTTGTGGGGCACTTCTTCAAGCTGTGATTATTCTATTAAGCCCTTGCATTCACTTGAATTTTTCACATGCTGCTTCTTATTTACAAAATGCTATCCAGGCCTTGCAAGACCTAATGAATTTTTAATTGTGAGCCAATGATAAAGGTTTCTGCAAACACTCTGAAGTCATCCATCATTAAATACATTTTACAAAACAATTTTCTTTTGCTTACTTGAATGTTGCCATCCTATTTCCATCTTATCATTTGACTTCATCAAAATACAAGAAATAAGTTAGCTTTTGAATGCCCTCTGCATTATCAAAATTCTGACTAAATGCTCATTTACATACAGTCAAATCTCAAGTTGATTGCCATCTTTATGAGTCTTGAAAAACCTTAACACATATGAATTTTACTGTTTTGACTCATTTGTCTTCATATTATTTCCTTGAAAAATGCATACATTATGTGAGTAAAAAATGTGATTATTTCTTTACATTGTTTATTATAATGATAATCCAGTCCTCCATACTAGCTTCACCATTCTATTTTTTTTCTATCAAAAATATCTTTTATATGAAAAAATATTGTTGGTGAGCAGTGGTGTTAGAGAATCTATACTTGCACTTTATTGATGTTCTTCTTTTGCTATTAATCAAGTAAGGTGTATTTGTATTGCATTTTATACCTAAGGTGCTGGGCAGCATATATGAACGTCAAAAGATTCTTCTTATATTTTGAAAGAACAATGAAACCTGCCAAATTTGGACTGCAAGATTAGCATGTGCATTCATGGTAAGGACTATAGAAGCAATTTATGAGAAATGAGACACTACCTCTGAAACTTTGGCAAAATGCAAATTAAAGAAAAAAATGTGGGTTTTTTTTTTAAGCAATTACCCAGAGTTTAGTGAAAACTGATGCTGTTAAGATGTAAGGAAGATTTACCAGTAGAAAATTATAAATTTCACTGATTTTAAAATTTTTATATAGAACCCCTGCTCCAATGTCTGTTACATTTCTTAAACCTTTTTCAAATAGGCAAGTGTGAGAATACAATTTAACTCTGTTAATCAGCTTTCCCAAATTACAATTTTAGCCTGTGAGTAGTTAGCATTTACAGAAAATAAAATAATTTTGTAGTAATTTTGTTTTTTCAAGATTATCAGAAAATGTCATACCTAAAGCAGAGATAGAATTAGAAATTGTTTAAAGTTTGAGAAAAAAATTAGTACCACCCATTATTTAATGAAGGCTGTAATACATAGTTGCTTAGAGCAATAAAATAGGAGTAAAGAAATGTAGTCACTTATTTCCTTTTTTTATGTGAGTTATGGTGTTTCTGATTTGTTGGAATGATGGTACAAAATCCTCTTTGCAGCTCAAAGCTCATGATGCTCATACTTGTAATACTGACTATTGACTAACATAGAATAAGGTGCCTGTAAAACACATCAGCAGTCTGGCTTTCCTGAATTGTTATAAAAATCGCGTGAAATAAATGATCCATTAATATTTTGGGGGCTAACTTGCAGAGTAACACGATGGGGTATAGAAACTTTAGGGTGAAGGCTTTTTTTGTAGCCCATATTCCCCTTTCAGGGCTGTCTGATGCCCGAGTGCAGAAAGCAGGTGCAATTCTGTGGTGCAATAGTGAGGACACAGAATTAAAATATCCTGCTTTGGAATACATTTGAGAAAAGAGCTAAGAAAGTTCAGCAGAGGATCTCAGTGCCTGAAGGGATATTTTCTGTGGTTACCCAGCCCACAGGATGGCTGTACTCCAATGCTTTGTCAGTCTTTCAAGGGAGAATCCTCATCTATTCACAGCTGGCTAGAACCTTTGACAGAATACATGGAGATAATATGGATTTCTACATAAAAAATGTATTTGTTTATGCAAGATAGAGAAATAATTTCAGATATTACAACTATTTATTTAGACATTCTCCTTCTTTACTTAGACTAACTGCAAGGTCTTCCAAATTTCAGCCTGAACCCAAGATTCAGTTGGGCTTCAAGCTCCAGAGGTTCACTGAGGTCTATCTCCTCTTTGTGGGCAGCTGTTATATCCTTGGCACTCTGAAAGTCTTGCCATATATCACAAGACAGGTTCAAAATGTCTTTTTTTCTTCCATGTTCATGAGTCTACCCAGAAAAGGCTTTTTTATGTGCTATTCAAAATAATTGACAAGGAAGACCTCTCCAATTTACAATGCTGTCTGAATCTTGTTTTGAAGATATCAGCCCTTGAAAAAAAATTCTCTCTTTTCACAAAATTGGTAACTCACAAAACCTAACCAACAAATGAAAATTCTTAATGGAATTAAAAATCCTTCATGAGCAAATGGACTTGCCCATAGGACAGTAGTATTGATTTCATCCCCTTTGTTTCTCACGAGAGATTGCCTTTTATTAGCATGTGCTAATAGGTATTTTGGTGAAAATCCACCGAAATAAGTGGGGTTTTGGCTTTTAAATTAGTGTTGGAAATATCCACTGTGTACCTAGAAATTTCACTATGGAAATAGCCAGTGGGTTCTTGTTTAGTTAAGTCAACAAGATTAATAGAAGCAGAAACAGGGTTAATTTATAAAACCTCTTAACTATTATCTTTCTCTTGAGAAAATACCTTAGGCCATGCCCTTGTGAGTGTACAATAGTGAGAGCTACAATATTACATTGAGAAAACCCTCTATTACTTTATATAACATTTAAAGCCAGTTTTTGTAGATATAAAGGTGGAGCAGAAATTCAGTTAAAGTTGAAATATCCTTTGAAATGTGTCTTCATGATTTTTGACTAGCTGTAACATTTAATTTTTTTTTTAAGAATATAAAAGGATGGTATTTTTCAAAAGCCTGAAGTATAGTGAAAAAAACCTAAAATGGTTGCCTTTCAGAAAGCTTTCTTCAGCCTTTTCATTTAGCCTTTTAGAAAGGGCAGGGTTATGCAAACTCAAGATACAAATAACAAAGAACAGTAGAAATGATCTTCCAGAAGGTAAGGAGGGGGATATACTCAGTCCCACACTCTTTACTTAATGAGGTGATTATTTGTTTTTCCCTAAAGAGGAAAATATATTCCTGAGAAAAAGCTGCATTTTAATATATCAGGCAAAAATTTGACACACTGTAAAATTTGAGGAACAGTAACTAAAAACTATAAATGACACATTGTTGCCTTGGACAGATTTACTACTAGATTACTACAAAATTTGGTGTTTATATTGGAGATTTAAAAATATTTATATAAGTTTTTTGTGTGAGGGGTCTGAAATGAAGAGAAACAAAAAGAAAAGCTCTGAAGAGAACAGTTGATTGCATAATGGCATGAGTAAGTATCTCAATATTATGAAAATAAGGTTTGCTACAGAATAATGATTCTAGTGCTAAAATTGGTGATGACAGCTGTGTTTTTCAGGAATATGACTGCAAACCTTGGCTCTTGGGGCTGACCTTGTGTAAGTGGTGACTAGTGACACAAAAGCTTCACCATTAGGTAAATGTTCTGCTATGGAGGTACTCTAAAGCAATAAATTGTGCCAACACATGTCCATTTCAGGGATTCTGTAAGTTAATAGACTGCTTGAGTAATTTAGCAACATGGATAAATGTCCATCTGTGGAAAGTTCTTGAAAAATGATGGCAACGTGAGTAAAATCTAGAGAACAAGCAGTGCAGCACAAATAACTTGTGATAGGATCCAGTGTGAATCTCAAAGAAGTCGAATCATTTTATTGCAGAAGAGTCTGTGATGCAAATTCTAATAGCAAGAGAAATGAAGCTACAGTGGTAGACACATGAAGATTTAGCAGGTGGAAACCATAATATGCCAAGGGATATTTTTTTGTTTTCAGAACGCCCACACTCTGAGTAACTGATATTAATGTTACATTTCTGTATGCAGAAAAATTGTCTTAGAAAGGATTTCACTGAAAATTTATGCTGCCTTTCTGCTGTCTTTTCTGATATTACTTACATGCTATATTTTGAAAATAAATAGTCCGTGTGACAGAATCTGAATTTTTCAATGTACTAGTAACATGAAACAATGTCACAATGAAAGTAATGGTTTGATGTTTCCATGTTATTAAACTTCAATTTAGTTCTTCAAAGTTATAAAATACTAAAATTCTCCACATATTTAAAGTGTGAACACTTAAAAAATACCTTGTTGATGAACAGCATTGGTGTATAAGATCTTTTAATCAAATTTAACAAAATGTGGTGAATTTAGAGTAATTCTTTTTCTTGCATTTTAAGTTACTCATAATTTTTTTAAATTAATATTTTTTGGTTTCAGAAATTATCTTTTATAACATAGCAATATGAACATATTTCTTAACCTAGACTAAATGAGTGTTTATGCTTGGTAGTCCATACCATTTAGCAAAATTCTTAAAATCTCTGAGCTTTTTTTTTTTTTTTGTGGATAGTCTAAAATATTTTTGCAATACACTCTAACTTGAATTTGTATGGTTTAGTGAACACCCACTTTTCTCAACAGGTTTGCAGCTTTTTAAGGTTGCTCTCCTGCCATGCTGTTCCTATTGAGCTTCAATTTGGAGAGAACCACAGAGATACTCTTTAGGGATGGATTTCCTGATGCATCTTTTCTTTTGTTATATCTCTAGGTATGTGTAACAAGTCCTGTGAAATGCTGTCTGTGTGTTTCTTAATTTCAGTGGAATTGACAGTGCAGGGCAGAGTGCAAACAGGCTCAGAAGCACCTCCTGAAACAATGGATGGAGTAGAAAACATTTGATTAATCCGGAGTTCCTGTGACTTGTGAGTATGACTCAAGTGTTCTGAAAGTAAAAAAAAAAAGAAAAATGCACAACTTTACAGGCAACACCAAGTTTTCCCCAGTTGCCTAAATCATCAAGGTTCTTTTTATCCAAGTGTAGTGTTTCTACTTACCTTGCTATGTTAGTACAGATAAACTATGCTTTTCCTTGTTTATAGCAGTACTCACTATTTTGCCAGTGTTCGTTTAGAATATCTCAAGTGGACTGCACCTTATAAAAAATCTTTTTGAATGCTTAATTTTATCTTAATTTTTATCCATATTAAAATAAAACAAAGCAAACATCTGAAGAAAAAGTAACAACAATAACTTAAAATACTAAAAGATTTACTTCAGTGACAACTGGAGAGTCACAAGGACTTTCATGAATCTGCTTAGGTTTCTCAGGGAGATTTACCTTGTTGTTTTCCTTTCTGTGTTTCATTTAAAAGATGCATGCTGTGTGCCATAAGTGGAGAATGACCATATTTCTTCCAGTTAATTTTAAAACCCTGAGAAGGTTTTTGTTGTTTTATTTTTCAGATGCCTGAGAAACTTTCTGTTAGTCAGTCTGGGTACAAGACTAGGTACAGTCATAGAACTGAAAATGAGTTTTGATTATGTACTCAAAGTAATGTCATGACATGGGGCTGGTGATTGTTTAGCATTTGTTATGGTATAAAAAAGGATCACCCTCATCAGAGAACTGATGAACAGGATAATTCAAGGAAGAATTAACAATGCTTGAGGTCAAAATGGTGACATGTTCTTCAACAGAATTATAATCACATGAGAGAATTTTGAAGAATGAATAAAGGTCATTTTGTCCATCAAGACATATTCTTTGTAGTAGACTGTTTCCCCAAGGATCATATCTAATTGCTTCTTGAATGACACTGGTGCTTTTTGCCTGCACAACTTTGCCTGTAGGCTATTCTAAGTATTTATTATTCTCTGCATAAAAAGGTGCTTCCTGATATATATATATATATATATATATATATATATATATATATATATATGCTGAATTTATTTTTCTATTTCCATTTAATTCTCTTGTCCTGTAATCTGTGTTGGAATGGAAATAATAACCTCAATTAACGTTATCTGTGGCAGATAAAAATGCTTCAAAAAAGACAGTTCTACCCTTTCCTTAAAATTAGATGCCCAGATTTATAATCTAAGTAACCACAACTGCATATCAAATGGTGGCAGGGCTCTCCCTTGGAAGATTTCACATCAGAGTTAGTCTTATTTCCCTGAATGCACTTTACTGACGTTGTTGATGCTTCCCCCCCCATTGACCAAAAACCTGTCCAATGCAGAACATCTGATGACACTTGCTGTCTCTTTAACATCAGCTAAAGGGAAGACAAATGCAAGATGTGCTTTAAATTTATTTCAACAGGCAGAAAAATGAGAGGCAATTGCTGGGGACATGACAGTAAGAGATCACTAACTCTTCCTTTGCTCTTTTTTCAAAACAATTTAGCCTTACTTTAGTTTTGGAAGATTTAAAAGATAAATCAGATTGTCTACACTGCCTAACTTTAAACAGTATCAAACCTGGGTTACTGGACTTAAAGGAGGTGTGCCTAATCTTCCTCAATATTTACAGTTTTTGCCCCCCACTGGTCAGAGGAGCCAAGCAGCTGATTAGGCAATTCAGTCACAGTCCTATTCATGTGGGGTTTTTTACTGCGTCAAGCTCCAGAAAAGCAGCCAAGGCAGTGTTTAGCTGGGTGTAGCATAAACTTTAGCAGCAACAGCATCATGGTCTGAATGCCACTTTTTTTTTCTTTTTGCCTGGAGATAGAGAAATCAAAGCTTCTTCCTCTCTCACTACTCCCCATCCAACCACCCTGCCTTTAGTTCCATCCATTCAGTTCAGTATTCTCCAGCTGCAGACTCCTTACAGGGCTTCAGATGGCCCAAGCCTACAACTCCTCAACAAAAACAACAAGAAAAATTAGTTTTCCTCCCAATTCTGAGAAACTTCTTGAACCTTCATTCTGAAAATAGACACCATATAGTCTCCTGTGGCAGACCAGACCTTGCTAGCGCTCTTCCTCCAGCAGCCTGGGTTTCAGATTAGTTGAGGGTCTGTATTATCAACACCTCCACAGATGTGAGAGCCAGGTTTCATAGCTGATGAACTGACTGCCATCGCTTAAGCACTGAGATATTGCTGTGTAGAGATTATGTGAAAAACTTTATGGAAATGCAACAAGTGCCTCCAATCTGGCTCTGAGCCATAGACACTGACCCTCTGTGGAAGTTCTATAAATCAAGTCCCTCTGCTCATGGACAGAGTTGTGTAAAGGGGGCAAACAGGTGTCAAAATAGCAATAAAACTTATTTATTTAGAGACTTAAAAAAATACCAGGCTTTAGAGAGGACTTTGACATTTCTAGGACTTATTTTTTAGAACAGAATGAGCATTATACCCCCTTGCTTTCTGTTGGATAAACAGCACTTAAAACAAGGTCTTCAATTTGTAAAAAAAAAAAGCAAGCAAGAAAAAATCATGATCCGTTTCCAGTACTGAAGGAGGATTCCTTCTCTGACTATAAGTGCTTGTATTAACTAGTTTTCCAACATGCATTCAAGATAAGACACCTTCAAGCTATTCTGAATAACTGTTTTATTGAAGTGATTTCAGACACACGCCATTTCTACTGAGACTGTCTTAACCCCCATTGAACAACAAGAACAACCATGGCAATTATTTCAAATCACAGTTACATGGGAAGAAAAAAGACCTATGAATACATTCATGGCAGAATTTGTGCTATCTTCAGTACTTTAATCATCCATTTAACCTAGAATGCTCTGCAATATTGCAAAGCATCCTTGTAATGTACTGGTCACAAAATGTTCATCTGAGCAGTGTGAATCTTGCATATCAGCACCTATTTCTGATCATGAGAAGCTGGCCTTACTTCCTTGCCAGTACTGGGTGTGAACATGGGTTAGAGTTTGTGTCAGAACACATCTGTAGAAAAACTAATTACAAATTATAATGGCATTGACTTTAATTTATGCTGCCATCATAGTAGGTCTATGCTTGATAGGAAGATTCCTTCTAGCTTAAAACTGAGGGGGATGATGGACAATCTTAACCAGTGTCTGGAAGGAATTCTCCTTCAGTACTGGAAACTGATCACGATTTTTTCTTGCATAGAAGTTGAACTGCACCACACAATCTTCTTTCCCCACCCATGCTAAGATCTAGGGAGGCTCAGAGACAAGGCAGTGTACAGATACCTTGCCAGAGCTTTCTCAGTGAAACCATTATCACTACGTGTGCAACACCACTGGTTTACAAAGAGAGAAAAATTGAATATTATAGAACTTTGTTCCTTTGGTTAAAATTGGAAAATAATGTGAGATAACAAGAGTAATTATTTTATTCCAGCTAGTGAAACTCAATGAAATTATATTTGCAGAAATGTCTTTATTGTTGCAAGAAAGAAAGAAAGAAAATAAATAAAATGAAAAATGTAGAATGGATAAAACTGTGTAGTGCATTCCAGCAGAGATTAAATACTCAATGTGATTTTTAAACTTACTTTGTTTTATTAGGCTTCAGGTTACCAGGAGACTCTTTTATTAGAAAAAAAGTCTATGAAACTGATTTTGTTTAAGCTCTAAATTAGTATCATAGCATGAGACACATGGTTTTAGCTTATAACTGTATTTTCAAGATGTGTCTATATTTGCCTAGGAGAGGGTAACTGAATTTCAGTAAATAAGTATTTCACATATATCTAGAGGCCATGTTTTAACTGAATATGCATTCTGTTTAGCCATATTAACAAGGTTTGCTTTCACAGGTGTAAAACAGGGTCAGTTATGCTAATAAACCAAGAAATTATTCCCCTATGAAGACCAAAACACTGCCAGAAGCAAGGAAATTGATAAGATTTAGCCAGAAATTGAATATGACATGTTTTTTGCATCCTAAAGTGTTGCATTGACCTTACTTGTTCTTCTTGAAGTCTAAATATTTAGTCTCTTCATTCACTTAAATTCAATTCCTTATTTTCTTAAATTTTACTTTGTCTTCAGCTAAAGTTAGATGGGAGATGCTACTTCAAAATAAGATTCTTTTTAGTTTATTCATGATAATGGTGATTTAACTGTTTTTAATGACTGCTTTGTTTTATAGAATGCATTTATGCTCACACATCACAAGGATTTGTAACAAGTTACCTCACTTAACAGTAATGCTTAATTTTGTATCCTTTTACCTTCAGGTAAGGTGGAACAACTAGTGCAGATTTCAGTCTGACTAAAATAATTTTCTCTGCTGGATGGAGCAGATTATTACAAGGTAATTTAAAATATATATAGAAAGTGGGGAAAAGTTGTTTACATCAAATGCATTTGTTAACCCTCTGATAATTGCCTACAGTGTTTTGAAGATGTAAACACAAATATGCCATATGAATTTATGCATGAATTTCATCTAAGAATATCTCAGACTTGTCCTAATAACTAGAAATACATTTTCTAAAACAAATTGTTATCTGGGAATAAATTGCATGTTGGCTTCATCCTTCCTCCCACAGTCACTTGCTTATCTCCAGTCGCTCGCTGTTTCTTCTTTTCCCCTTTATTTTTTTTTTTTTTAATTTTTTTTTTTGAGCAAACACATTTAACAGCTGTGGAAACAAACAGGGCATACTTGGCAAAAGTAGGGACCAGATGCCAAACTCTGCAATGCTTGTTCTCACAGCATCAGGCGGGGCTGCTGCTAACTCCTTGGTGTCACCTCTGCTGGCTCCTTTTCCAGTCTCACTGCTGGCAGGCAGCAGAAGGTGCATCTGGAGATGTTGTCAAGGTCCTGCAGCTGTGGGGCCGTCTTGGCTCCTGTGTCCGTATTTCTCTTTTATATTTAAATGTTATTTTTGCATGAAATAACGTTAATTGCTCGAACATAACTTGTATTTCTCTCAGCGTTCACGGAGATGGGGGAGAAAATAACTTTGTTTTCTGTAGGAGTTTTTCTATGATTAATTACTGTCTTGAATCTGGGGGGAGATTGGGCTCCTCTTTAATGGGGCGCAAAAATATCAATTGACACCTGTCTGGTACAGGTGATGTGCTCTGAGAATCTGTGCCTGGATGTGATATGGGGTCACATCAGTGTGTGGGGAAAGGAGAAGGTGAGCGGGGTCTGAGTTCTGCTGTGGCCTCGTTTGTCACAGTCATATTTTCTGGAAAAATCTCCTTTCCCAGTAGTCTTCTCCTGGGAAGCTGAGAGGCCTCAGAGGAAAAGGAAAACAATATTATCTCATTTGCTTCTCTTGCATTTTGCTGATTTGGAATGTGGTTTGTTTACCAACAGGTGCATGTTTCATTGGTTTCATGTGAATTGTTTTTACTTAATGATCAATCCCCATCCAGCTATGTCAGGGCTCTGGTGAGAGTCATGAGTTTTTCATTATCTTTTAGCCCTCTGTATCCTTCTCTCTATTATTTAGTATAGTTTTAGTATAGCATTCTTTTATATAATATAATATAATATAATATCATAAAGTAATAAATTAGCCTTCTAAGAACATCATTCCTCCCTACAACAGGGGACTCAGAAAATACCACACTCATTCACTGTTGGTTTTGCTTTAAATTGCAAGTCACCCTGGAGAGGTCTGGAGAGCAACTAATTCCAAATGCTATTAATAGCCTGTAAAATAAATCTGGCATCCCAGACAGAGAGAGGGAACAAAAGAGGAAGCTAAAGGGAGAATACATTATCTTCCTCAACCAGTGGTAGGACACGAGGAAATGAAATGAAGTTTCTTTAGGGGAAGCTCAGATGGGACATCAGGAAAAGGTTCTTCACTGAGAGGGTGGTCAGTCATTGCAACAGGCTTCCTTGGAAAGTGGTCATGGTACCAAGCCTGCCTGAGCTCACAAAGTGTTTGGACAACTCATTTAGCCAAATGATTTTGTTCTAGCTAGTCTGTGAGGAGTAGGAAGTTGGGCTTTGTGATCCCTGTCTGTCCCTTCCAACTTCAGATGCTCAGTGATTCCGTGCCAGCTAGAGTGTGTTGGGGAGCATATCCTTGGCACAGACTGGACTCTAAACTCAGATAATGCTGCTGTATGCTTCCTCATTTATACTCATATAAATGGGACTTTAGACCTTTATGGCTTCAGTATCATGCTGCAGTTTGCTATTGTGTGACTAATGCTGGGTCTTATTTGGGTGCTGATAATCTCTCTCTACCCAGTTTTATTCTGACTGGAAGCCTCTTCTTGTTCTAGAAGTTACTTTCTGTTCTTCTATGGCTCTGGTGTTCATGGGCCATTGCTCTCTTATTTGCAAATCAGCTTTTTATAGTTAATCCTTGCTGCCCTGTGGCTGTTTATCTTCCTGTCCACACCATCAGCACCAGTCCAGACTTGATGAAGGCTTTTAGGCTCCCAAACTGCCATATCAATGACTGATACTCGAACAGATATAAATTCTGTGCCTCTTCTGAGTTGTAGTGTGATTTCTGTCTACCACCAGGTGAAGCCCAAAATATTGCCTTCCCTTCTGGTTTAGGAAAAATTTGGAACAAATCAGGGGAAAAACATGAATGTACAAGATGTGTTCTTCAGGTGGGTGAGGAGACGAGTGCATGCGCTAAGCTTTGAGGTGGTCAGTGAAGGGACACAGCAGAAAAAAAAAGGATATAGGGCTGGTTTTGAGGGGACTGAATGGGCAGTGGGAAGGTCAGCAACTGATGCCCAAGGGGCTTCCATGGCAGAAGTAATTTAGGGACCCCTGTCCTTGACTTGCCCTTCTCACAGCAGATAATAACCAGAAATTGGTGTGATTACTGGTCCATACCTATCAGAAAGATTTATCTAAGTCACAGGGCTTTGCATATTTGTTTTCACTGCCAATTTTCATTGTTGCAACATGTCTTACATGTTGTTACATTTCTTTTTGCAGTGAGGATGTGATTATTTTCTCCATATGCAATTGTTTGAATTGTCAATTTTACTAAAATGCAGCACTGTTTAAAATCAGAAATGGAAAAATACTATTGCTTCATAGTTAACTTTGATGTGTATTAATGTTCTATCTTTCCCCAATAAAGCACCCAAAGTTAACATTGTTCTTTTCAGAGGATATTTCTAGTAATTTCAATTACTTATTTTGCCTAGCATTTTTTCTTATAGCCAGGTAGTATAATAGGAATTTACTTAGGCAGCACAATCTTATAATGCGTTGTTGAAGGTTTTAGACCATTCTGCATATTTTTCCTGTAAAAGGGAAAACACCTGGTTCTCATATAATGTTTATGACATGCATCAGCAAGCTAGTACAAAGAACTGAGATGCTGTACAACTTAATGTGTCCATTTTCTATAATTTTAGTAGTTTTAAGGTGTTGATTTACTGTGCATTTGGAACCAGGTTAGATCTATAAACTTGGGTAATAAATAGAGGGACCAAGTCACCTGGGAGATACAAACTTTTTCAGGAGTGGGTGATTAAAGACCAAACTAACAAAATACCACCTTACTGTTTCTCTGAACTCCAAAGCTGTGAACAGAAATCAAAAGCATATTTGAAGAATATTAATTTATAATTTTTCCTTGATAATTGCCATTTTAAAATCTTATTCTTACTTCACAACAGACAGGAAGATTGCCTATAATAAATAAGCCCTTCACCTAAAATCTGAGGACATAGCTGCTACACATCCTGAGTGATTATGCCATCCATTCCCCCTCCCAGCCCATGGTCAGCTACATATGGATAACTAAGGATAACAGGAACTGGTGCATGCAGCATCTGTTTTCCTCAGGCCTTGCCTCATTCAACCAAATAAGTTTTCATTTTACTCATGCATCAAATATGATAAAATTTTTGTGAGATGAGGCAAAAAAATTTAAAATCTATCTTTGCCCACTGCTTTTGTGCCAGCTGAAGAGACATAATTGTTGATAGGCCATATTCTGGCATGCTTTTTGGTGATTTTTTTTTTTTTTTTTTTTTTTTTTTTTTTTTAAATCAGCTTTAGTTATATTTAGGCATTGGGACTGATCAGGTATAGGTAGTATCTGTCCTGGAAATTTTACAGTAGAAACAGACATGGCACACATAATGTATTGCAATACACCTCAATTTATGGAGGAATTTGTAGATCAGAAAAATAAGTAAGGAAATGGGAAATTTACAAAATTTAAAATCTGGAGGCGCAGAGATTTTAATTTGTCTTTGAAATGTCTTTTCATTCTTTAAGAGTTCAGGGTTTGCATTCGTCTTTTTATGGTTGGAGTTGTTGCAACGAACTTCGGGGTTTGTATGTCAGAATTTTTAATCATGATTCAAAAAGTTACACAATGAATGAATGATAAACACATATTTACACATGAGGAAGAGAATATAAAAGCATAGAATTTTAGGAATTCTGTTTCAAATGTGAAATATGGTGGTACTGCAGTCCAGTGGTGTCCCTTGTACACAAGTGGATAACTTGTATATCAACTTATTAATTCTTGTGTAGCTACTGAATTGTACAGGGCAACAAATGTTTCTAGGATAGTGGGGGGAAAATAAGCTGTTATAAACTTCTCAATATCTGTTCTTGTCATGACAGAAAACCTGTACACCACAGCAAACAGTTATGTAGCAATTTGCTAACAGGAATTGAAATTATTAAATGATTAAGAATTGAATGCTAAGAAAGGTGAGCAGGAAAAGCAGATGTATTGGATGTAAAGCCAGCCGTATTTGAGAACTGAAAGGAGTTTAAAAAATATCCCAGAAATTGTCCAATACCAATAGTGCAAAGACTCTGACAGTGTATATGGATATGAACAGAAAGAAACAAAACTGTGCAGTGTAACCTTATTAAACTTTTTCTTAGTAGGTAACTGCAATAAAGTTTCATGTTTTGAAATCAGGATTCATATCTGGGTGAGTTGGACAGCAGCTGGACAAAATCTTTAATTTTATGTGAATGCTGTGTGTTTGGTATCTTCTTTACAAATCAACATCAACAGATTAAGATAGAAAATTATTCCTTAAATCACTGTGATTATTTTCTGTAAGTGGAGCATCTGGAGAAAGCATGCTGTGTAGTGGCTATACAGTCTGTCTTGTGTAACTTTTAGATAAATTGCTGCAGCACTCTTTATCCTGGTCACAGACCTGCTATGGTCTATCACAGCAGCTATGCCTTACCCAAGTTAACAAATTGAGTGCATCACACTCCAGTGACAGTTCTTCCAGCCACTCATCCTCTTCTACTACATCTTGGCCCACTGAGTAAGAATGTGTCAAGTTCTCCTTCCTCTGTCATCTGTCTACTGGCCTTTCTTCCATGGGATTGCCATGGAGCAACATATCACACAATTGAATCTGTATATGCACAAAAATATTGTTTTCAGATTTTTTTATGCCTTTGTCAAGGTTAACTGTGCAAAGGAGAGTGGGAGAAATGTTTTTTCATTTACATCACTTATCATTTTGGCAATTTTTTTACAGAAACCCTTCTTGTGATCTTCATCCACAGACAGCAAACAAAATTAATTGTATTAATGACTTCCTACATTTTTTGTCTCTTGGTTGGACTGTATTCTGCCTGGAAATGTGAGAATTCCAACTGGGGTTTGGTTTTTGTGTGGGCAAAGGCATTCTTAATATTTTCTTTGGACATTGATTCTTTATACTAGGACAAAGCCAAATGTATTCTGCAGTATTTTCCTTCTGAAGAGGCACTAATTAGGTTTTTTTCTTCACTGTTTCAGTGGAAACAGCAGATCTGTGAGGTCTATCCTGCTGTCTCAAAATTGTTTAAAGTTAGGCAAGCAGCTCAAAGTTCAGAGTGAGGAGTGAAAGGATTGCCAGACTTTTGTATCACCCAGAGGTGAGAAAAAAACCCCAAACAAACAAACAAACCCCCCAAACCAAAACAAGCAAACAAATCAGTAAAAAGAAAACCCACAACAACCTACCTTCATTAAATAGATCTTGTTTCCTTAGGAAATCAGGCTTAAAAAATTAAAAATAAGTTAATTCAATTATTTAAGTTACTGTTCATCTCTAAAAACTTTTAAAATGTAATTTTGCTCAATGTGAAGTGTATGATGCTCCACAGTTCTTTCAGCTCTATGAGGAGAGGACAATAAACCATGGAAGAGATTGGTGTGACTTCTGCTTGCCATTACTGGGGATCTGCTGGTGGTAAACATTTGACACTGGGGGAGGGGTGAATAAAAAATACAGTCAATTCAAAGAGAGACTTCTTTCAGAAAATCATGCAAGCTCTGTTATCCAAAAAACAGCTTCATGATCTCAATAGTAGTAAACAGCTGGCTGTAAAGCATCTTGCTTATTATTAGTGCCACTTTTTCTCTGAGGGTGTGATCTGATACAGGTAATGCTCTTAAATGCCATTTTTTTTCATCATCCTTCAGTGAAAGTATGTTCTGCCATAGGTGAGAGTTATGTGGTACAAGATGACAAGGGAAATTTTAGCCATTAAATAGTTTCCAGTGTCAGAACATTAAACTAATTTATCTTGAATGTATCCCAAGAAATAATTTTTCTTTTTCTGTTCTCTGTATTTCTGTTTTGTATTCATCATGGCAAAGGCAACTGGGTCAAAAAACACAGGGTCTGCTATGCATGACCCTTGAGTAATGTGGTCCATAATCCCCTGCCTTAAATTCATTAAAATTGTTGGTATTAATTGCCAATTTGAATTTCAGGTGACTGCAACCACTGCAAAACAGAAACTCTGATACAGAGAACTGGAATTTCAGTTTGGGGCAGTGTAAAGAGATACTGAAAGTGCTTGGTGGAAATGCAGAGATTCCTAGGGTCTCCATAAAGTAGGGGAGTTACAGAGATTTTTAGGACAGTATCATCTTATGCTCAAGAACACTGACTGAAGACATCTATTAGAGGGCAAGACCATATGATTTGTTGACTTTTTATTAGTTTTAAAGGTAGTTAGTGCTGATGTTTCAAATAAATATCTAAAGACAGGTCAGTGTGGTAATCAGTAATGAACCAGTGATTAATGTATTGAGATAAATAACAGCAGTTGAAACATGCAGGAAATTGTGGTTGATTTGAAACAAATAGGGAAAAAAAACAACCGTTGTCTCACTTAAAGACTCTACAGGAGTAGATGTGTTACTTTTGGATATGTGTAAATTACTGGCTAAAATTCTGTCACAGGGTTGGATGGGGAAAATAGAATATTTAGGCATTTGCAAATTAATGTCATATTAAAAATTTCTGTACACAGAAAATTGTCTGGCCCATTGGTTTCTATTATTTTTCAGAGGGTACAAGTGTATACATTTCTGGGCACACCATGTTACAGTTGTATTTCTCCAAAGACAATTTACACTGAAAAAAAGCAAAGGAAAATATGTCACTTACTAAAAATTAACTGTTCTGGAGCATGCAAAATCAGACATTGATACAGACATTTACAGAAATGTGTCTTGCTTTAGTTTCACATTTCTAAGCTACCTGCTAAAGACTGGAGGTGCATTGAGAACTTTTTCAATTACAAAGTTGGGCTGAGATTCTTATTGTTATTATATTCATGCATAGGAAATGCTGCTAGAGCTAGGGAAATGTTTTCAGTTTTGATTTGTTGGGGTTTTTTTAATGAGGTGTTTGATGGTTTGCAAAACCATTGGAGTTGATTTTTTTTTTTTTTACTGCATTACTTCTACAGCCTCTTGAAGTGAGTGACTGTACACAGCTTTTTCATATGCAGTATAAAAGGCAAATGAAAATAAGGGAAATAAGATGTGAGCTGAACTTGAGGTAGCGAGTTTGTTTAAAACCAAAACAAAAACCAACTACTTTCATGCCTTTTCAATTTACCGAGGGTTTTTGCTCTTTTTTTTCTGTTTCAACAGAAGCACCAAAAGTTTGGAGATACAATTTATATTTTTGAAAGGAATGCACTGGTTTCAACTCTTGCATCTTTCAATGTCTTTTGTTTTTCAGTGTTTCTGAGTTTGCTTTTCAGACTTTCAGACGGCAAAATCCACCAAACTGGAGGTGACATTGAGGGAGCTGAGGGTGGGGATAATGGCTCTGGAGTATTTTTCATTTCCTTTTGGAAGCATAACTCAGTAACCAGAGCCTACCCTTGTTTCTTGTGGTGAGAATCCCCAAAACACGGTGAGTGGTTTGGATCTGTAATGCTTTTAGTAGAAGATGGTGTGACGTGGCAATGTTTCACACAGAGATAATTCAGACCTGTTTGAAGCCATTGCATTTTTATCTGTGCCTGCCCTCTGTGTCCCTGCAGGACTGAGATACTTTACTCTCAGACCAGCAGTAATTTTCAACATCTCAGACATCCCTCTCCAGGCCCTTCAGAGAAAGTTTTTTCCTTCCCTCACCTCTGATGTCTCTCTCATGGGGTGTAGTCCCAGCTCCTCTCTGTAGACCACTACTCTCCCTCTCTGCCACCATCTCTCCCTGCTTTGAAAGCTTTCCTGGCCTCTCCAGAAATTTTTCCCAGTTCTGCACGATCAGCTGGCTCCAGGTAAGGGGAGAAAATCCTGCTTCCTCCAAGGGCGTTCACCTCCTTCTAACAATTTACCTCCATGCTTTCAGACTCTCATTTTTATCCAAACAACAAAGTAACATAATGCTGGAAGCAAGGAAAAACTCTGGCTTGCTTGCTGTGGGATCGAAGAGTGAAGGCAAAGGTCTGCCTCTTCCTAGGTTACACTCAACATTCAGGCACTAGCCAGCTCTCAAGTAAAAGATTTTCCTTTAAAATTTGAGCTGCAAAATAAAGAAAATAAGGAAGCCTTGTAGAGCTGTAAAAAATGAAAATACTGATAGGTGATTGCTATAAGAAGTCATTTTTCCGCAATCTCTTAATAACTTTCAAGTTAATTTTGTATGTAAATAAGGAAAAATATGCCAAGTTCTGGACAACTGATTCAGGTTCAAAATCACCTGTTGTTTCCTTTCTCAAATTTTATTAAAAATATTTTTACTTGCAAAAGGATGGAACACAATCAAGGTACTGGCAACTGATTGCTGCAAATTGTTGCCATCTCAAAAGAAGAAAAACCATGACTTTGTATTTTGTTGGCAGTTTTTTAGATTATGCAAATAAATTCAAATTATTTACTTTTGAAGATACAGCATTGTATCTTCAAAAGTAAATAATTTGTGTCTTAGGAACTGTAGACAGGAACTGGAAATTACCTGCATAGTTTGAGAAGTTATGTCTCCCTTTCTAGCAAGTTAGTGGCAGTCTAAATTAGTTTAGAAGGTCGGAACCATACCACTATGAAAACCTTGTGTATGGGGAGTTTTGTTTTTCTTTTTTTTTTTATATCTATATATATATATATGTACTAATTATTGTTTAAAGGCAATATCAGAGAAAGAGGGAGAAATTTAAAATACTTATATATTTATATAATTTATATATTTATATACTATTTTATATAAAATGCTTATATAAAGATTTAAATATTTATATATTGATATAAAATATTTATATAAAATCATTTTAATATAATATTTATATATACAAGTTTGCCTAGGTTCCATTTTCAAAAGCAAATTACAAGAAATATTCATATAACTTTATGCATTTTAATGGTAGATATTGAGAAAGAAATTAAAATTTTTCTGTCTTGGTTGTTTGTCACTTATTCATCTCTGTTCTCCCAGATTCTTCTTACAGCTTCTTATTACAGTTGACTCTTTTTGGAATGGATTGAAGAAGTCCTTTTATTTTTATGGATTACTTAGTATCTCAGTTTTGTATGCTTTACATAATGATAAAAAAGTGGTTTAGAAATTCAGAAACATCAGTAAATCAAAGTAAGCAAATAACGCTGTATGAGAAATGGGAAAAATGTTAGGAATTTTAAACAGTTGTTTTTACAGAGAGAAAGTGGGTCTGAAAAGTTGTCACATTATTTTCTTTTGTAGTTATAAAGAACTGATATTGGGTATACAAATGCTGTATGATGAATGCTTTATTTTCAAGATTCTGGTCTGGAGCTCTGAGCCTTACATGTTTGGTAAAACTGGAGTTTAACAGATGCCAAGGAATCAGGAAACATGACTTGATCTAGATCACAAACATTTCTAGGTGAAAACATGGACTGTATCTTCAGAAATGAAATGTCATGCATTAAGAGTCCTTTGCAATCCCTTAAAAGGCTGTAGGCCTTCGAAGGATTTGTATCCTTAGAAACTTTCCACTTCCTTTTCATTTGCTGTATGCTGTTCTTCTGAACACCTCCAAGTACCTTATAAATAATGAATTAAGCCTTACAGAAAGTTCGATTTTGTACAGACAGTATTGCAGCCCATTTGCTAGGAAGCAAAGTGAAACTGAGGGAGAGAGCACTGGACTAACTTCTTAAAGAGACAGAAAGAGAATGGAAAAATTAGGAATTTGATGACTGTTTGCCATGACTATTTGCTACGACCACATGACAACCAATGGTTTTCTTTAACTCTCTTTCAGCAATCAAATAAGTAGCATTAAATCCCCTTCCTCCCCAAGAAAACACTTAATAATGTGTACATTTGCTATGTACACATTCACAACTCAACCCATGTTTTGATCTGTAAATTTATGTGGAAAATGGTATTCAAACATTCTTCTACATTCTTAAATGCTCTGCTTGTCTGTCATATTCATGTTAATCACAGGTTACTAAAACCTGTGTATCAGGGTATCAGCTATGTGCTTGGGAAAGAACAACATTTCATTTATTCCTTTTATATTCATAATTGTACTCTTCTGAAGAGAGAGCTGAAAGTGCAGCATATGATTTGGGTGAGAGCAGTTGATCTGACTATTTTTTACAAGATTAAATCTCAAAACTTCTCTTTCTAGTGTTTTTATGAACTGGAACTTATATTTGAATGTTAAAGAATTTTTAAGTAACTGAACTATTTGCTTATATTTTTTTCTTAAAGCTGTTGGGCAACATTAACTGCTATTTAATTATGAAAATATTTGAAATGTTTATGAACAGTTCTGTGATTTCATTATGGATAAAATAACTATCCATAGATGATGACAAATTTCTGTTGTTCTTATTTTTGATGAAGTAACCCTCCTTAGTATTGTTTTCTTCTTTGTTTGTTTGGGGGTTTTTTTCATTTATGTTGGAGGGACTTGTGTAAAATGGTTGGATTTTTTTCTTTAAATTATTGCAGGAGTCCTTGAAAAAGGACTCTTGAAAACAAATCAGTATAGTGAATTTTGCCCATTCAATGAGTAATACATGAGGCCATAGATTTTTCTGAAACAGGAGATTCTGATAATTCAGGCACCATCTTTGTTACTCTGTTCTGAGACTTTGGCATTGCAAAAGGAGTGGGAGGGAGCACTTTTAAAGCATTTTATTTGCATTTCAATCAAAACCAATGTTCTTTCTCCACGCCATTAGCTACTTCTTCTGATGTAAAAGTGGGAACAAGATAACATTTATCTTCATTGCAGGGAATGGTCAAAGAGACAAAGCATGAGGGTAGATGCAAACACTGATCCACTCCATGGATCACTTAGCATTCAGTGCTCCTAAGCCCTGCTTTTGTTCCTCTGTTTGCACACTTAGAATGTGTGCTTTTCCTCAGAGTCCCACTTGGAATTTAGCTTTGTGTTTGTCAGTGTAGGCACTCAGCAAAGAGCTAAATCCTCCTGTGAGTTGCCTGTGCCTTTAGGATAGGAGCCAACAAACCCTTTCCTGTACCTTACCGTGGCACATTTGTGAGAGGTAATTAAATAGCTAAACCCCTCTCCAGTTAGAGTAGCAGCACTGTGGAGTCTGATCTGCCAGTGAATGAGTTTATGCCATTAAGTTTCAAAAGTGCAGGCCTAAGCTATAGGAATTTTTGAAGATGTTATGGGATGTATTTTTTTAATCCCTCTGTTTGTAGACTTACTCCCAATCAGGATGTGCAAACCACCAATAAATAGTTTATAATGGTATCAAAAAAAACCCTCTACAACTGTAAGATCCTGTTCTCATACTGAGTATTTTAGTACCATTAGAAGTTACTATTTTGAACAGATGAAATGGGGCTGATTTCTATTAGAAAGATCTTGGTCTTCCTTTTCTATCTTCCATTTCTATCCTAACAGGTCAAAAGATATCAGTCTTTGACTTGTCGCAGGTGCAGGATTGCATATTGCCTTTTCTGGGCTTCAGGCCAGTATAAATTTCAAAGTAGAGGGAAAAGTGAATGTTTTTCAGGCAGTCTGGCCATTATGGTTGCTCTTTTGTTTGTTTTCTAATTTTATTAATTCTTGCCTCTCTCAGTTATTTGCATTCCAGTTATTGGTTGAGAAAACTTTGAGAGACTTAAGGTAAAACAGCAAATTGTATGGAATAAAATTAATTTTATTCTTTGGCACTGATTTATAAATCAATAGCAGGAACACAAAGTTCATAAATTAATATCTGTATGCACAGAACTGACAAAAAATGCAGTTTTGTTGTTCAATTTTACTTATTTTCTGGATTGTCTGACCCATGCTAATAGTTCTTATAAATTTGCATTTATTTCCTCTCTGCATTACTTAAAGGAGAGGATGCTAATATTTTCTTTGCTTCCCCTACCACTTGTATTATTCAAGCACATTCTGTTTCCCATTTGTGTTTAACTACATGGTGATTTTTATTTTCTGCCAAATTTGACTGCATCAAATAAAATCACATTTTATGTGATTAAATCAAAATTTTCAAGGAAATAATATTTCTTTTTGTTTGAGTGTGCATGTATGTGTATTTTTGGGGGGAACATCCAGGATGTTGTACTTTTATCCCTCTTCTCAATTCTACAGAGTTTGTGAAACGTAGCAAGGTGAAGTTCTATTAAATTTCTGTCTAGAATTATTTTTATGAAAATATCTGGGTTTCAACCCTAATATTTTCCAGCTGGAAAACAAAAATCACTGGTGGCACAGATGTTTGCAGAGGTGTTCAGGAGGGGAGGGGGAGTGGGGCTTGTGCCAAGCAGGAGAGCAGTACATATCAGAAAGTTGGAGTTCCACATCAGCCTACTCCAATTTGCTCTTGTTTCAGAGGAATCTGGTATTGACTGGACAATTAGCATTGTTTGAAATGCTCATCTGTATCGTGCATTGAATGCATTATTCTGTGAAAAAGTTATTGTTCCCTCTGAATATTCTGTCTCTGGAGTCTATTTGTGTTTAGATAACCACAATCTGTGACAGATTTTCTGTCTCTTTTGTGTAAGAGATTAATGAGTTATTGGATCAAGTGCAATGTAATAAAGGCTGTTGTCTTTACACTTTCGGTCAAGCTCATAGCAAACTGTCTAGAGCTAAATTTTCACAAATGTGCCTTGACAACTTTTGCCGTGTTTTTGTCATTAAATCACTGGTTTTAGTCTCTTAAGTTGCCTTTTATTTTTCCCCTTCTAAGATAGAAAGTAATGATCCCAGGAGGCAAGCTCAATTTGTAATACTTGTATGTATATTTAAATTATTTTTATGACTGTGCTTCTAAAACGTGTTAGAACTGTTTTGAAGTATTTTTTTTTCCTTTGAACAAAGCATAGCATTTTATGATCACATATATTTTTATCATTAGTTTTAAATTGGTGTAGGAAGAAGATGTTTATTTCTTTCCATATTGAGTGAAGCAATGTTAGACAGAAATGTACCTATATTCATGAAGTTTTAAACTATTTTTGATCTAGAAAAAATATGTGGTAAGCAAGTTCTGATTTTTGGAATTGTAATGCTCTGAAATCCAAAACAAAGTTTTCAGCTTCCCATAAGTAGAAATATTCCTGATTATCTCTTAACCTCAACTTCGTGGAAGAAAAAAAGTTGTAAGGAAGCTGTTATGTGAAATGATTAAAAAAGAATTGGTAATTATCATCTGTTCCTTATATATTTCCTTCTCTGAACCTCTGGATTGTTTGTCACATACATACTTCTGCAATGCTTTTGGCAGTATTTTAACATGAGAAAAATATTCCTGTCTTTTTTTTAACACACTAATTGCTCAGTAGGGTTGCAGCTTCTCAGGGAAGAGTGCAATGATGGTCCTCCCCTGTAACTGCCTTTAAGTGTGAATTATTCTCATTTCACACATCACTATCAGGAAATAGCCATTTTTCTCTCACAGAGGAAAATCTTGTTGGATTGCAGTCAGCCTGGGCTGATGCAGAATGTTCATAGGCATTGCAGAATGTTCACAGACATGTTCTCTCCTTTTCCCTTTCAAAGCAGAAGTAATTCACATGAATAGAAGCACAGTGTGCCTGAGGCCCACAGAATGAAAAATTTGAAATATTACTTAACATATACAGCTGCATTCATATTGTGTCCCTCTATTACTATTATTCAGCCATATAGCCTGACTTTAACTTGATTAATATTATCATAGTCTAAATTTAATTTAGCATACATATTGCCAAACTGCAAAGGGGATATCCCTCTGATTCCCTGTGAGATCAAAATTTAGCCAAGGCTTTCATTGGGACATCATCTGGTAACTTTGGAGAGTTCCACATTCTCTCTTGGGGTCATTTGAGGTAAAAATTCAGTCAGTGCAGAAGATGAATAGCATTTAACTTGCATTTCTAATTTATGTTTCAAATAATACCTTGAGGCTTTATTCACTTCTTAATCTTCTGGCTCCTCCTCTTAAAATATATTTTAGTTTAGGAACTGGGCTGGTTTCCCCCTGTACACAGTAGATACTGGGGTGTGCTCAAGGTTTGTGCTGCTTCAAGGGCAGCTGAAATATTCTAGTTCTCTGAGATACCCATAGTGTAAGGGAAACCCCTGAGTGACATGAAAACCACTGAAGCTTTTCTCAGCTTATTTAAGGCAGGTGAAAAAGTGCATGGCAGGAAGACCATGGTGTGCTGTTGGCTCCTAATTAGCAGGCTTGCAGTGAGACCACAGTACATCAACTAGACAGGGTTGGTGAGTGGCCAAAAGCTCACTGTAGCTTATTTTTCCTCAACCACTTTACAGAACTATGCATTCACTTGAGTTCCTCCTTTTTTTTTTTTTTTTCCTTCAATTTATTAATGAGAGACTTCAAGTCCTGCAACCCTGAGCCATAATTTCTCCTGATGTCACTGGTGTTTAGAGCCTGTCATCAGGCATTTTACCCTGACTACACATCAAGATTTGCTGTCTGGGAAAGAGCACTTCTCAAACAGTAGGATTAATGCTTGGTCTCTTGTCCATCTAAAAGCCTTAAAGACAGAAATAAACCAGAAGAAATCAGAGAGAAATAGTGTGGTTTATGTGGAGTTTTGAGTTTATAGAATTCCACATTCTGGTTTTTGTGTGTGTTTTCGCACATACATTCACAGGTGGGCAGGCACAAGCATGCCATCAGTATTTCTGCCCACAGGAAAACCTCTCAAACCTGTTGCCTTTGTGCCCAATTTTAGTGGGAGAACATGATGACCTGAACCTCCTGACTGGTCGGGCCTTCCCACCTCTTAGGTAAGAGCTGCCATTCAGTGGTTTATTTGACTTGTGGTGAATGCTTTGTCTTACCACTTGTCCTGCTTTGGCCAAAAAGGTAATCTTGCCCAGAATCCATCTCCCAGAGACTGGTCATTCCACATGGACTCATTCCTTACCTCATGTAATAAAATGCATTTTGCCTTTAATATTTTTTTTCCTTTTTCAATCAATGAGTTGCTGTTGAGAGAACACCAAATCTAGAGCCTTTAGCAGTTACTGCTTATCAAGTACAAGCCTTCTGGCTGTGTGAAGGATTCACCTGAGTCCTTTTCTCAGAAGGAGTCTCAAACTCTTTTATTCCTTAAATTACCATCATTGTGTGTCTTGTAGCTGCAGTGTTTTCATACTAACGTTGTATTTTTCTCCTTTCTTTTTTGGTCGTTTTGCTGAATCGTTTTCAATGCCCTTTGAAGTGTTTCCTGTTAAATAAGCTGGGAGTGGTTTTGTTGTGGTTTTTTTTGTCATTTGGTTGCTGGTTTTTTTTCACTCAGGGTGCTAATATCAGATGACAGCTGAACCAGTTTTGGTGATAAATCTTTGTTTCAGTGTCACACTCAATGGGTTGTTAGGGGCAGCCTGGTGTTTAATGACTGTTGAGTGATAAAAATCTAAAGGATTTAGATTTTTAAAAACTTCCCAGCTTATAAGATTTAGATAAGCCTGTTTCTACTTAACCTCCAAAATTAACACATATATACCTTTCAGTTTTATTAACTTTTAGTGACTTGATTTATTTAGAGGACTTTACTGAAAATGTATAAGATTAGGCTCCTGTTTGAAGACTTTCTTAATAAAAAATATGTAATGATGTTGAATTAATCTGTCTTAAAAAAAACAAAAAAAAAAACCCTGTGTTTTTTAAAAACTTTGCCCGGGTACAGCAGAAATATTTTCTTTTACAATCCAGCTGCTTAGAGGGATTATTTAATTCAAATTCACCGGTGCTGAAATCTCTCATAATAATTCATTACCTAATAGGATTACCTTAAAAGAGAGCTAGATGGCACAGTTAGTCAATAGTGTATGATATATTTTTAGAGGGTTAGGCTTAAATCTGACCCTGGGACACAAATGCATCATGTTTGCTGGTCTGAATATAAGCCCAAGTAGATGTTTGTTTATGTTGCATACAATCTGGCATAATTTCATGAAGCTTGGCAGACTGCTCACTAAAGACCTGAGACTCAACGAGCAGTTTTGGACAGAGGAACATTGGCACAGCTGTTTGGACAACCTGATTTAGCACATCTGAACTGTTCTTGGCTTTAGCCAATGGAGGTAGTGTTTCATTTCCCTGACTGCTAAAATTTATAAAATTCGCATAATAATTTAGTAGAAAATTAAGAACAGCAGTGCCACTGGAACTGATCTTTAGCTATTGTGTCTAGGTGTTATTCCCAATTATAATCGGGATAGAAAAACTGGCTTACATAGAATTTTGTAATAAAACCCTCTGTTGCAATATTCAAGTAGCTTAGGTATCTCTCAAAATTAGGAACTATCAAAGAATAGACCTCCAATAACAAGAACCATTTTTGAGTTTTTAGGACATAATCTATAATTACAATAATCAGTTGGTAAAATCTGTGTCACTTTGTGCTAGATATAGTCTAATTATATTTTGCTTCTCTGTGTAGTACCTCAATTAGTAGTTATTCCTGAAATAAGTTGTATGCACATTAAAATGAGGTACATTGTCTAGGATAAAAATATCACATAAGCAAAAAAAAATAGTTGTGAGAAAAAATAAAAATGTCATCTTTTCTTCTATTGAAACACAAAATATTTTCATTTTTCTCTGTTGTCATACAAAGGAAAAGTTTGTATTGTAGCAGATTTCATACAAAAATTTCAGTGCTTTATTCTGACATTGTGCTGCATCTTCTATAGGTTAATGTGGGAACACTTTTCCAGCACATGCAGATTTCATGTCAAACTGTCTGAAAATTTTTGTTTGCTTGTTTGTGCTATATAAGTTTCTTACTCTTTGTTTCTAATACAAAGGTTGCATGATCATTTCATAGAAGAAATTCTAGTGGAGGAAATACTCCACTAGAGTGTAGGGGAGTATATGAGGTAACACTCAGTCTGTTGCTTTTCCTCAAGCACAATAAATACATATTATTTTGTGCTAAGAAAGGCTCTAAGTTTCTAATTCTTGCTTTTAGAGTCCCAGAACTCAGATACGCTATTTCAAAAATTTGAAATTTCTAGTGATAAGACCTAGAGTGTCTTTAACATTCACATATTCCATCACAACTTCAGCTACTCTTTAACTGAATATGTGGTGCATTTCACAAATCAAATTTCATTAGATATAAAAGATGACAGAGTCTCTGTTGTTTAGAAAACCTCGGGTATTTATGAGCACAAATCCAAAATGCCATATACTGTGTCTGATCACACTTTTACTCTCCAACCTAATGAAGTGTATTTTGTAGTGGCTTTAATTGCTATGAATATAGAACTTGCTATCTGTGTATGGGAATCATTCAAACTTACTGGTGACCATGAAAATCTTGAAATTCTCTACTATTATTAAAGTAAACTTAGAAAGCAGCATGTTGCCTGAACAGAACAAAAAGAACTAATTTGAAATTAGTCAATTCTAAAAAAGCAAACACTGTAAAACTGGGCAGATTGAATTGTTCCTTTCTACAGGAATTGTTCCTTATTCTTCAATAATATTTCCTATGTTTTGGATACCTTATTAGGGTTGGTACCATTTAAGAGAAGTGCAAGTGGAGAAAAGCACTCATTCAGAACTATTCTTCATCAAAACCAAACTGGAAAGAGTCCCCTGTGTCATTTTGTGTTAACATTGTCTGTGTTGTGTTAAAAGAAAAGCATGTGTCTGATTTAATGTTTTACTGAACTTTTGAGAGATGGTTCAAAATTTTTTCTTTACCTCTTTACAGTACTGCCTATATGTGAATTCCTCGCCTGAGGGGTGTTCCTGAGCACTGCTGAATTGAAAACATAACAGCAAAATCTTCAGGCTGGACATCATGGAAAATGCTATATATAAGGCACAAAACTCCAAATCATAAAGGACTATTGATATTTTAAATTTTAACCAACAGAAATCTCATATTACAGTTTGGAGAACAACTTGCTTGGTACATTTGGTTGAACCAGAAAGCAATGAAGTATAACCAGGTCTGTACTGTTTTCTTTACCTGAATGCCTCATGTTATAGGCAGTGACACAGCTTTTGGCAGCCACAGAAATCCAATGATTTTCTGCAGCATGCAAGTTCTCCTGGGGTGTCTGAAAAAGTGTAAATACATGTTAAAAGGATCATCCTCAGAATTCCATGCATTTGATCTCAGATGAAAAGCAGAGGAAACAGAAAAAATTGCAATACCACCCCCTTCATATATATGTATGAAAAGCTATGAACATGTGGACTTTGTGACTTATAGTAACCATACTTCTATGGATCTTTGAGCTTTTGCTGGAATGCATATTTATTTTTTATTTCTCAGGTGTTTTTTCTTCGTGTGTACCACTGAAATGCCTGTGACTGTATATGCAACCAAGAAATATAGGAAAGCCAACTTCAGGTTTGGTAGTTTGGGTGTGGTTTTTGTATTTTCCATTTAAAAGTATAATTTTGTGTTTGTTTTAGCTGTCATATGCTATCATCTAGGAGATCCAGCCATGAATCCTGTTATGACAGGTTATGGCTATGTTCTATTGACCCTATACATTTTGTAATGCATAATAGGCAATGTAAAATACCAATTTTTAAAAACAGTTCAGATACTAGACTCTTTGCAGTAAAAGTAGTTGTGAAGATATTTAGAAAATGTTGTCCATAATTATTGCCAATTTGCTTTACTAATTCTGAATTTTGAACCCTGGTTATGTTTTTGCAAAATAATCCATAGTTATTAACTGATCAGAGGCCTGGTAGATTCCTCATTTATTGGGAGCATGAGGAAATAAGGATATGGCATTGATCAGAGACTGCATGTCTGTGAGGCATCTTTCTGTGGCAGAGAGCATGCATTGCACTGGAAAATGCTAATAGACAGACTATGGCATTCCCCCATCCCATTAAGCCTGAGGGAGTGTCAGGGTTTACCATATGGCTCTCCATGTGCACCACTTTTGTCAAATTCACTCTTCTCACTCAGTTTTTTTTTTTCTCCTTTTTTAATATTTCTTTCTTTTCTTTTCTTTTCTCTTGCCCTGCCACCACCAGTCCTTTCATCCTTCCTCCTGTTCAAACAGAAAGCTTCATTTTAACTAGGGATACTTTCCTCCCTTCTGTTTCTGCCTGCCCACCATTGCTAATACCAGCTCCTTCTTGAGCCTCTATAGCAATCAGGCAGCAGAAGCACTCAGCACTGAAAAACAGGCAAATCTTGGTAGCAGCCTCCCATTTTTTTCTTTTTATTTTCTGTGCAGCAGTTGCCACCTGCCTTCACCTCTGCAGAAATCTGTCAATGTGCTGATATTCATCCAATGGAATGGATGAAGAAGGAGGAAACAGAAGAGTATGGATCAGTTTCCTAAAGTAATAAACTGGATTAAAAATTAGTATATTTTACCACACTTTATGAAACTAATGAAGCATCTCAAATGTAAATATTCTGCTGCTGTTCAGTGTAGCTAAAATATCTGGAAAAAGTGATATAAACTAGAAGGTTGACCTCTTTTGATATTAAACATAGAATAGTGGAATAGTGAATAAAGTGTTACCCTATGTATTTGGAGTGAAAATACAATAAATATTCTAATTCATAAGGGAAAAAAAATTCAGACTGAGAGAAGACAAAAATATTTAATTTTCTATGTATGAATGTCTGTGTAATATTCCAGAGAAAAGGTGAATTAAGTAAAGTTTGCTTTTATTGCAAAGACAAGGTTTGGGTACTGTGTGCTGTGCAGGAAAATCAAATAAGACGTTCTGTCAGGAAGGCAAAAAATAAATAGCATTAGTTCTCTAGGCTGATTCTGAGCTATCAAAAATATGTCCAGTCTAACATAGATGGCATTTAGTTATAGTGCAGATGAATATTTATTAATATTCTTCAGAGACTGAAAGGATGGCTTTTGTTTCACTAGACACTTGAAGACATGATATTCAAAATGTTTCCTTTGTTTGGCGTCAAAAAGTATTATGATCATTTTGGCAAAGAGTGCACAAACAAAGCTATCAGGCAATATACTGTACTGACAGGCTTTGAGTTAGAAGATTAGTGTTGAATGAACAAAACTTCAAATAATTTGCAAGGCCTTTCAGTCAAATGTAGGACAGATGTTTTATAAATAGTGTAATACATAACATAATACGTGGCTTTAAAGATTTTCAATAAGGTCAGAGAAAAACCTGTTTTGTGGTCAATTGGCAGGTGACAACAAGTAAAGTATAAATTAAATCTCAAAGCTGTTTTTCAAAACAAAAACAAGTGTGATTTCGATTTGGTAATGAATGGACAGTGTAGCAGTTGAATTAAAAAGCAGCAGCAATTGTGCATTTTCATAAGCAAGAGAGGGTACAACTTTAATTGTCCCTTCATGGTGTCTGTGTTGAATTTGTCAAGAGATGCCAGAACAGGAGAGATTGTCCTTTATAAATGATACCCACACTGGCACGGCCCACTTGTGGGAACATGGGGAACCATCTGTATCAAGGTACCAGAATATTTTGTATTCTCTTTTATAGGAATGACTTATCATGTAAAGATGATCCTGTTTGCACCTTCACCTGGAGAGTCATTTGCTTTGCAGAAGCTCATGTTCAACACAGTTCTTCAGGTGCAACAGAGGCAATGAGTGAAACAGATTTCTGTCAGAATTCTAGGTATGAGAACAGCAAAGAGTGCAGGTGATGCTGTGCTGGCTGCACCAGCCTGGTTTGAGTGAGGTGACTTTCTGGCAGAGAGAAGGCCTCAGAGTGCTCTGCCTGTGCAGTTAATAGTGCAGGGATAGCTCCCTTCCACCTGCTTTATCCCACTGCGCCTTCCAAGCGCTGACTAAGGGTCAGCAAAGGGTCTGAGGAGAGGATAAACAGACAGTCTGAACTCTTCAGTTCAAAAGCACAGGGCTGTAGTCTCTGTTGAACCATGGCTGACTGGTGCCAATATGGAAAATTACCTGGCTTTGCTAGCAAATGCAGAGGAGAGGTGTTATACCAGCAGTGTTGAAAGCAAAATTGACAAAACAGTGGAATAAAAGCTCTTGAAAAATGCCAGCAGGGCATGAACAGGATGGAATACACACGAAGAAGGAAAAAGTTGTTTCTTTAAGTCAGATGATTTGTGCACCAGAGTCTCAGCATTCATTCAATGGGAAAGTAACTTCCTGTGTGATAAAAATGCAAAGAATAACTTGAAAGCAAGAACCGGCTGGTGAGTGATGTACTTTGTTAGGCTTCAGCAGCAGAGCCTGAAAACTGCAACCTTTGTGTTTTCTAATAACCCATGCACTTCCATGCTGCATTCTTCTGGCTACCAAACAATGACACCTAAAAATGTTCGTCACTCCTGGGCTCTAATTCAGCAGCAGCGAGAAGCAAAAAGGTGGCTGATTACAGTACAGAGGGAGAATACCTGCAGGGAGTGACTTCTTGGTTGTCACAGAGGAGATGACAGAAAATTTGGTAGCTGAAAAGAATGACCACTGATTTTCTTCATTATTTCAGGAGAAACAAAGCCCAAAATTCTCAGTAGGGTGAAGCTGATAAGAACACAGGGAAACACACAAGCAAAGAGTGCTGAGTATATTAAGTATATTAATATACATCCCAGTATATTAAGTCTGTGAGAACATTAAGAACATACTGATAATACCACTTGTGGCATACACATATATATATACATATATATATATATATATATATATATATATGCATATATGTATATGTATATATTTACATGCAAATTGTACTGATTATGGCTACATCTTGGCTTTCAGAGTCAGCAGATCTGGAACAGCATCCTAAGTATTTCTCTCATCCCATGCCTCATGATTGAATATTCAGTAGTATTTCTTATGGAATCTACTTAACTCTTGTCACCCTGTATAACACCCATTGTTTAAAAACTATTAGAAGATCTATTAAGAGCTACTCCTGTGTGCCCATGATCCCAAGCTACAGTTATCTGTGTGTATGGGTTGTTTCTCTAGATGTGCACTTGCAGAGCCAGTACAGAATACAGAGTGAGATGGGCAGGTGGTTGAATGATTAATCTCTAAATTTATTGCAAAATCATGCGGCTTCACACTTTGATCTTCTTGACTGTTAGGATCTGACTATTAAAAGATGCCTCTGCCTGAATTAAAGTGGATGTGAGACCATATGCCAAAGTCAATAGTACAGATTTTATTAAACAGTGAATGAGAGAGAGAGATTAAGTAGGAAGACAGTCACCACCACATGGAACCCTGTGGTGTCTTCCTAGCCCTTCTTTTTCTGGTCTTCTTTGTGCTGGGGGTCTCCAAGTGATCTTCTGGAGGTGCTACTTTTATACAGGCCTTTTTAATATACCCTGTGCTTCTCACAAGTTCACTCAGCCAACTTTTGTCCAGTGTGCTTATTCCAAATCTTCACCTTCATTTAGCCCTGGAAATAATGCTTTCCTGTTTGCCATCTGGGCCTGTTGTGGTGACTTAACTTATGGGAACTTCCTTCTTTGACAGTGGTTTGAGACATTCTTTAAGTTCTCCTAATGGTTTAATAATCTGTCTCAATATTTAGAAGTATCAGAGAAGAACCAGAAAATTTATAATATTCAGCACTTAGTTTTCCACTATAATCTTTATTGATCCTCAATTAATATTACATTTAATAGTATTTGTTTTAGGCTGTGGCTTCCAAGCTTGCTTATTGAGGTCCTTTCTTTCCCTGTATTTCCATTTGCAGCTAGAAGTATAAATCAGTGAACAAGTAGCAGAATTGGGGATCTAATGTTTTAGGCTCTTATTTTGAATTTGTAGGACTTCTAGAATGATTTGTTGTCATTAATTTTTGCTGTTCAATTTACAGTGTTGTTAAACAAGCAAAACTCTCCTATTTTAATATCCTTCAGCAATATATTCTATCTGGGGAAAAAAAAAAACAACACACCAACAAAAACCCCCACCCTTGGTTTTAAGTTTGAAACTGATGTTCTTTCTCTCAGTATGCATTCCTGAATGGTAAATCAGGGAGAACAGAAACTCCCAGTCTTCTCACTTTGTTCTAGTCAATATTAATGCTTGTTTTTATTATGCATTCATGTATTTTCCCTTTCTTGGAGGGAATGAAGTGCATTGCTGTATATTTTAAGGAGTCTTTTGTGTCTTTTCATATTCCTCTTACTCCTCTTTCACTTCCTGTGCTTTTTCTTCTCACCTTCTTGTTAATACTCAAAGTTTTTTACTGTTGAGTTGGGACATGTTGATATTTCTGTCTTAGAGATTAACATATGGTTTTACATTGGGGTATAGCAACTAATATTTTCCTTTTTTTAGAAGCTCACCTGAAGATTAATTGATTTGAGTCAGTATGAAGCCAATAATTTTCCAGATTTTTAAAGAAATCTACTTTTTTTTTTCTGGATATTTCACTATGAGCATAAAATTATATGAGTAAAGGGTGTTAGATGACTCTCAAAAAGCCCATCAAGTATTAGGACTAATTGTAGTCATCCACAATCTAATTGCATGGTTCCATACCTTTTCCTTCTGGTTTTTGCTCTAGAACATTTTAAACAACTTTTTAGAAAATAGAATTTCTTCAAAGGGAGGCCTGCTCTCTTGAGTGTTTGGGACAACCTTTGAGCAAAAGATTTACCTTCTTTGCCAAGGTCAGAGAAGATCAAGACTAGGATTCAGGTGAATATTCTGGCCATAGGACTGCCATAAAGTAAGGGGCAGAAAAGGGAACAGGAAAGAGACATAAGCTAGAAAAGGTTGTCACCTGAATAATGCTTGTAATAAAATTTGAAATTTTTTTGGAAACAAAATTAAATCACGTACTATAACCCTTCCCAACGTTTGTTCTCACTTGAAAATGTTTGGATTTTGCATTACTGCCAACTCATTTTCCAGAAAGTTATTAACCAAAACAGTATGTTTTATCAGTCTGTTCTAGGTTAATGTAAAATGCCTGATGTGTGTACTCATGTGTAAATGTGCTTTAAAAAAAAACTAGTAACTTTTCAGAAGTTTAACACAACTTTCATGTTTTATCATTAATTCATGATGAAATTAATCAAATGTTCTTGTAGATATAAATGGGAGATACCTGCATATCCTTTTGCTCTGTCACACTCAAGTGTCAGATTTGGTACACCACAAAAACTGTTCCAATCAGTCTGCAATATTTTCTTTATAACAAGAAAACAAATGAATGGTTTTGAGTACAGTTGAAAGAACAAGCCTGGTGGTGGGTTGCTTTATGATCTGTGCTCAGAGTCTGTGTAATACATTCTTGACCTTTCAAGGAACAGCGTTTTTCTTTCAAATGTAGTTTCCTTTTTTTGAGTCCACGCACCTTTGGGTCGAGCAGGACAGCAATGGAGCACTGTGGTAAATTGACCAGCACACAATGCCACTGTCCCTGCAATTGAATCACAGTTGTTCAACATATCCTTGTGCTAAAATAGCTGAGGAGTGTGTTTTGCTTCACGTGGTAGAAAGCTGGATTTTACAGGGAAGGGTTTGTTATCTCTGTTCTTTCTCCATGTGTATGTCATGATTTTAGTGAATATTGAAGCATGTAAATAACCAATTTTATTACTTGTTCTGTTTGTAAAACAGACTCCCATCAAACCCAAAAAGGAAATGGTCAAAATACAAGATTATATTGGAACAGTTTTGCATGTAGAAATGCAAGACAGTGGAATGATTATAGTGACTGTTAAAGAAGTAACTGACAGAATTCAGAGAGCAATAAGAGAGGCTGCTGCTGCCTTGGCATTTGTGACTCATCAGCAAATGAGTATTAATGTTTACACTGTTTAGGTGTTTGCTTGTCAGTCTGTAGGGTATGTCAAATGATAATTTGGGGAAAAAAATCCCCTCAGAGTAGTTCCTTGGATGTACAAGTTCAGAATTTGAGGGAGCTTTTGAATAAGAATTGGAGGAAACAGTTCTTCTGGTGGGTAAAGTTGAAGCTCCTGAAGTTCAAAGATCGTTTTCTTTTTCCTTATTCAGCAGAACTGGAACATTTTAGTTTCTGATGTTGAATTACTTTAAGTGATGGGAGCTAATTTCCTTTAAGTAAGCATTAGAAAAGTTGATCAGATGAGCTTTTGTTATTTGCCTTCAGTGCAAAGCACAATTTATATAAGGAAGGCTGGTGGGGGTTTTAAGTGTGTGTGATGACTTGTTCTCCTTAAATACCCATGAAGTTGCAAGTGAGGATATTGATTGTGATATTGATCAGCTCAGTGATGGTGATGAGACATCACTGTATTAATTATAAGGTCCTACATTTACTGAATGACTGTTCATTCCTCTCTCTTTCTGTCCTTTTACTTCTGTCTCATAGCTATGCAATGCTGATGGCTGAGTGTGTTTTATTTCGTGGTGTTCTTGTCCAGGTGTAATCACAGCACTAAGAACAAATGAGAAATTGTGAATCCTCATCCAGCAGTCATTTCAAAGGGAGTTGTGATTTTCTTCCCCCCCACCACCCTCTGCTGTAAAATTCAAATGCACTTTTCTTCCTAGCCAATGGCAGGCAAGGAAACAGAGCAAGAAGAAATGAAAGTCATGTTTCCCTTATTCTCTGTCAATTCTTCAAACAATTTAAATTATTATTATTATTCTGTGTCCCTCTGTGTGCCATAAGGTAGTTTAATAGCCTGGCCTACAGAAGAAAAGGGAAAAATGCTTTGATATCATGAAAATGGAGGAAGTGTCTGAATTAAAAACTAGGAGCTGTCAGAGGGGAAGAAAGGTAACCTCTGAAACATTTTAAAGTCACATGTAAAAATATACTATGGTTGGCCTGTCACTTTCATTTTGGTTGTTTCAATGGCTCCAGTACTTGAAAAAAAATCAGAATTCCCATCACGTTGTGTGACTGTTTCTCACTGTTTACTTTTGAGTTCACTTTCCCACTGTGTCCAGCTGAATCATTCAAATTTGTGTTGAAGTCTAGTGGACAAGTGACAGGAAGTTTATAAGCCTAGGGGAGAGTTGTTTTAGAAATAACATAGGCAGTGTGAGCAGCTCACTGTATCTTCAGGTCACATTATTTATTGATTTTATTTTAAATGTTGTTCCATAGAAATAACTTTACAAGGTTCACAAAAGATGTTCTTAGGGCTTGAATAGACATCAGTATGATACAAACAAAATAATACAATGGCAGTGTGTCATCACTCTGCAAAGATATCACTACCAACAAACCTTTAAAAAAAACTTAAATGTTTCAATATTTGAAAATCAGACAGTGGATGAATTGCTGTTTTTATTCCTACTTAGGAGAAAGCCAAGGTACCATCAAACAGTGAGAAGCAGCTAAGGAGATGGCAAGCTGAAATTAGTTTACTTTGTTACTGTTAGACCAATTAGTTAGACTTTGTTATTGCACCTCTTTTTTTAAACTTTGTTTCACTTTTTAAACTTGTAAGTGCTCTCTTAATGATTTGGAGACCCTGAGCATTGATGTTACCTTCCTGAGGCACTGAGATCCTGGAGGGGTAGTTGCTGGTGAATCTTGTTGGAATTAGAAGATATCTCCAACCTTTCACCCTTACCCTTTGTGGAAGTTACCCTCTGTGTAGTACAGCTGTAGTAAAGCTGACAGAAGTGGATGTTTGCCTCTACTTTGCTGCTTTTTCATGTGACTCAGTAAAAACACTGGCCTTTGAACTGGAGTGACTGAAGAATGAGTGAAGAATGGTCCTTTTTACCAATTCTGGCATGTCAAAAAAACTGATAAAAATTGAGAAGCTGGAGAACTATTAGTGTAGTGGTAGTGAATGGTCATGGTTGTGGGCTTCAAGGTTCAGAGCCAATGCTTCTAAGTGTCATAAACTACACAATTAATAAATTGTCTGATTTGAAGCTGGCAACTTTGCTGGGTCCTCTCCTTATGTGATGTGAGGCAGGCTAGAAAGCAGAATCATCTCCCCCAGTCATGGATTTGAGTTGATAGGAAAAACATAGCCACTGATACAAGGCCAATAAATAAAAGAATGCTTCCTCATCTCCTTTCTTGATATTCAGCTCTAGAAATGCACGTAGTGGAGTTGTGCCATCTTATGTTTGGAATAGTGTTATACTAATAAAAAGATTAAATTTCCCTTCATATCAGTCCAGAGAGGAATCAGGACATTTCTTACACAAATCTGCATCAACCCAACCCTTGTGTGCAAATGAGTACCATAACAATAGGCCTAAGTGTTGATATGACTCTGGTATGCCTTGCTATAAATGATTTCTTCTTATGTAGCTATCCAAAGTATATCTCAGTATGAATTGTGAAATGTCCTGTTTGGGGCCTGAGGGAAAATGGGATTTGCTTCATTTTGTTTGCTTTTTTGTTTGGTGGGTTTGACTTTTTGTAATTTTCTTGTATTGGGAGAGAAATTAAAAAAAAAAAAAGCCAAATAAATATTTCCTGCTTACCAGCTGAAAAAGCAAGGAGCTGAAAAAGATACAGCATAATGCTGTCCAAACTGAGATCATAAATTGAGAGTTGGAGTGGTAGTCTTAGAACTGAGGAAAATTCTCATTTAAATCTGTCCTTAGCAAGCTGCATACATTATACATTCAAATATATGTATATACATGAACATATAATTGAGATGGATGTACAGGTGGTATGCTCCAAGAAAGAGTCAGAAAAAGAGATTAAGGTTAAATGTGTATTTAAAAGTAGGGTTTTAAAATGCTTGCTTTTCCCAAATTCAAATTCAGATGTTTTGAAAAGTTAAATAGGATTCAGTTGTTTGAGAATTACTTTGTGTATGACTTGGATTTAAATCACAGGGCATTTCAAATCAGCTACTTGTTCAAAGTGGCTGCTGTTAAAGGATTTATACATGATATTGCTTCCAGGGTATTAGTATAGCAGGTCTTCTTCTAGCTGATTTTGAAGTGAAATATAGATTTTACATTGTCCTTGTCTAATGTGTATTTTTTTTGAGCAATCTTGATCTGCTGTTTAAGGGTATTAACTGGTTCAAAATCATTGGCATTGTTTAGCGGATTTTAAATAGAGGAATACAGAGTTAAGCTGTGTGAAACCATGCTTTCCATTTAACTATAAAAGTGTAAAAATAAAGTCTCTAGAGTGAAAAAACTTCTTAGAATCATGCATTCAGTGATTCAGATCCTAAAGAAACACACAAATGATACTTCAGTAAGGGTAATATGAATATCTTGGATTATCATTATGTAGCATTTCCCCAACAGGCTGAAAAGAACATAGAGTATTTATGAGAGGGAAAAAAAAAAAAAAAGAGATAAGATTTTGGTAAGCTTTTTAAGCAAAGTCAAAAGAAAATGAAATATGCCTACAGTATTTCACCCACAAACAGATGGCCAAACATAACAAACCAATAGTATGTAAATATCAGTGTTAGGAAGATCTGTTGCAATGCATGAAAAATTACTGGTTTCTTGGCTGCTACCTTCATACAGACTAAACCTTCACACAGAAGAGTAGGATATATGTTATTTTTTTCACAGAGACAGATGTAGTTGCTCAAAGTTGCCACCTTCATTTAAAAGCCCATTTTTTAAAAAGTGCAATGTAGAAACAACAGATGCCCTTTAGAACTTGCAAAGGTGATGAAAGAAATACCCAGAATTCAAAAGTGTGGAGATACAGGCAGTGAAAGGAAATGTTGTTCTGTTTTCACAAGGCCTTGGAGTCCCTTGCACCCATGTAAGTCTGTGAGAGAGAACTTGGGAGGGAAATTGAAAATTTGAGCGGAGTTGTTGCAGCAGGCTGTGAAATAGTGAACTTCTGGTTCTGTGTCACACAGTCATCAGAACACTGGCACTAAAGTGTCTCTTCCTGTTTAAATTGACAAGAAAAGCAATGATCCAGATTGCATTTTAGTGTGCTGCTCTTGGAAGCACAATTTATTAGCAACCATCAAAACCTACAGTCTTTTTCCATGTGTGTTGCATATAGCATCTCTCGTATTTGAAGACACATTTTGCAACTAAAGTATGCTAAGGGTGTTTGCTCATTCAAATTGAGTTAATGGGGGTTTTTGTTTTAATTTCAAAAAAAGGGCTGGCAAGTGACTTGACTTTTGACCTCAGGCAATTGATTTAAAATCTCCCTCTGACGATGGTTTGTCTGCTCTGGAATGTGAATGATGCTGCTTTACTCCCTGATCCTATTAAAGCCTTTCCAGTTCCTTGGATTAGGAACTTTTGTCTGGCCCAGGTTCTGTACAACACTGGGCAAAGTAGAAGTCAAACATTACAAAATGTGGAATGGACAGAGATCCCAGTTTTAAACTGAGATTCTTTGTATTATTATTTCAGCAGAATCAGAAAAATGTACTGCAGTTCTCTGAAAATAATTAGATATGATGAAGTGAGTATTGATCATTTATCATTTAAATGATTAGTCATGAATTGAAAGTTCTTAAACAAGCTATTTCTTTAAGAAAACTCACAGTTTCAAAAAATTACTTTTTGTGCAGTTGATCAAAATATGTTTTTGAATATTCTCTAAAATAAAATTACAAAAATAGCATATATATTTTTGAGATTACAATCTCTTCTCATTTTTTCCCTAGTGGTCCTTGTTACTAATAGAATAAGATTTTCTGGAGCCCTTAATTATTATTTGTGTTTTTATCAGGATCAAGGAAAGAATTCTCTGATTTGAGATTTTCATGAAGTGCTACTTGTAATATGTCCTTTCTCAAAGTAGACTAAGATAGCCCAATGCCCTTGCATCTCCCCATTTTCAAAATAGATTTTCCTGATATTATCCATCTTGAAATTATTAGAAATGATGTGTAGCAACATGATTTTGGGAATTTGCTCTTGACTATAGGCATGCCTTTGTAAAAAGCAAGTGTAGAGATTTGTTTGCTGTTATGTCTTTATATCAGTGACGTTGATTATTGCAGGAATATTGTGACCAAACTAAATTCAAGAACTTCTGAACTTGAAAGTTTAGGTAGCAGATGTGAAAACTATGTGTTAAGGTGTTTAAACATTCTTTGTCTTCCTGTATCAGCATGTGATGGTTGTTAGGAGAGATGGGTCCTGTCCCTGGTCACCAGAGAGCAGAGATCAGTGCCTGCCCCTCCTCTTCCCCTCACTAGGAAGCTGTAACTGCAGTGAGATCTCTCCTCAGTCTTCTCTTCTCCAGGCTGAACAGACCCAGTGACCTCAGCTGCTCTTCATATGCTTCTTCTTTAGATGCTGTCTAAGGAAAAATTAGGTTTGTTTAGGTGCTATAGATTTATTAATCAGGAACTGTACATAAAAAGACACTGGGGAAGAGAACAGGCACTTCTGGAAAGTCATACAAAGAAGGATTATCTCCAAGACTGCAAAAGTGGCTGTTTTCCAAAGAGAATGCTGATTCCTGAAATTGTAACGAAATGTTCTTCATGTTTCTTCCTCCTCTCCCCAGGGAGCCATGTCTTTTAGGGAGGCAATGCATCCTGGAATTCCTGTTGTGTCAGTATGGCCTCTCTTAATCCTAAACCATTTTATCTAGTATGGAAGTACCATGGAAGGATGTGGGTCAGTAGCTATTAAAAGGTCTAACTGGGTTTCTGATGTAAACAAAAGAGGAATACAATGAATGAAAATATTGTTCTGAAACAGGAACTGAAGTACTCTTTCTATTTTGCCAGCATTAGTATGTCAGAGTGAAGCGTCAAGTTGTAAAAAATGCATTGATAATTTTGTCTCAGTTTTGATGCCATGTATCTTCATTGTTAAATTTGATTCATTTCTTTAGTTCCCTCAGCTCTGTTCTCACTCTGGGTAAGACATTCCCTTGCCTCCATTCTCTTTTCATACTTTGCCAGCTTTCCTTGTAGAGAGCTGAAAATGTGTTACAGATCATTAACATGACTAATCTCAACATACTTTTACAATAAGCATTGCTAGCTCTAGAAAGATAGACCATTTCCCTCTCTGTGTTCTGAAATTATAGAAGTAAGCTCTGAATTCTGTTGCTCTCAAAGGTTCTCCTATTGCTGCCTCTTCATTTGACTTTCCCGTGTGAAATATATGTTAACTCTGATATGACCACAGCCTGGTAGCAGAGATTGTTTTGTCTGTCAGTGTGTTATCACCTGGGTTACATGAGAAAGAGCAAAGCTGGTGGTGGGAAAATTGAATTAACAACACAAGCATCAGTTTTGTAATGAAAACAATTGATAATGTTTATATTTAAAGCTTAAAGTATTGCAAATGCAATGCCAGTCTGCTTACATTAATATGAAGAGAAACAGAGGAACAATATTATAATAACAATTTATTACTTGTACAATTTAATAAGGAACATTTTCTGGTGACAAGCTGGTTAATAAGAGCAGGCAGTCAGAACTGAATATGCTTAGGGAGCAAATGATAGTTTTTATTCCTATGGGTTTAGTTTCAAATTCTCCAGGTTTTCTGCAAATGGGAAAATGAGAAATCATCCAGTTGTAATTGTGAAAAATTTCCCTTTCCTGTTTTTTAACCACTTAATCAGTTTCTTATTGTGGATTCATTTACAACATTCTCAGTTTTGGATTAGATGAGCAGTCATTTAGTTTTTTTCTTAACAGACTTGGACTTCTGGATTTTTTTCTTGCAATTCTGACTTTCTGTATTAACCTTTTTTCATTCCCCCCTCTTTTTTTTTTTAGTTTTTTGAAAGTCAAAAATCTATCTGTATTGCATGATATGCACTATTATAAATTTCCCATTTACTGCTACTCACCTTTTTGGTGTCCCAGCACAGGATGAGTATCTTCTGTCATATGGAAATACCCACAATAACTGACAGGTGATCCAGGAAAAGACAGATTAACATCAAACCATACAGGTTAATGGAAAGGAATTTATGGTTTTCTCTTACCAATGAACACTGTGATGGAGTGAGAAAATGCCATAGGACAATCTCAGGGCTGAACTGGCTAGAAATTGTTGCCAGGGTAGTCTATAAGATATTTAATTTTTCAAATGAGTTCCTGTTTAGACTCTTTAATTAGAAGCTGGTTTCATGTTTTCCTGGAAGGACTCAGTTTTCAGCTGTTAGCAGTTTTTATCCAGCTGAATTACAATAACACACAAAATTTGAGTGGTGCATTCCAACCATAAAATGATACATCTTTTGCTCAGAGGGTTTGTGTTCCATATCACTGAATCAGTGGAGCTGTGCCAGGTTATGCCATCTGAAGGTTTGGCCCTCAGTAGCACACAATATTCTGTTTCCAAGGACCATTACTCAAATAGAATAACCCAATCACACTACAGACCAAGGTCTGCTTTGCCAAACTTTGGGACAGAAACTTCCTTTCTCTAATTGTTGGGATAGAAAATGAAAGTACATGTGGGTAAGTAGCATAAAATGTATATGGTATTTCCTTTTTTCTCTTCTAGAAGTGATTTGATGTCCTGTGGAAGTAAGATGTGACTTTCAAAGTGGAGAATGATTTTGTTTACTTGAACTGCCCCTGTTAAAATTTCTAATTTTAATGGAGACTGTTGGGATGTTGGTTTTAAATGTATTGAGGGCTAGACTTGGGCCAAACACTGATATGTAAGCAGCCAGAAACCTCTGGCCCTCTATTGCCTGAACTGTAACAGTTGCATAGGTCAGATGGTGTAGCAGAATTATTTCTAAAATTGCATAATTTCTGTGAGTAATGGTACCAGAAAATGATATGTAAGTGAGGAAATGGAAAAGTACTTATAGTAAAGTTGAAATAGATGCTTTAGGAACTGCATTTGGCTTTGACAAGTCAAAAAAAAGCAGACAGGATCCCTCAGTTTCAATTTATATTTCATTAACACACCCATAACAGCAATAAAAATGATAACAAGGTACCATTTTGATGACTTAGCATTCACACAGAAGTCATTAAAAATCTTTTGTTGATATAAAAGATTTTCTAGGGCTTTGCAGTGAAAGAAATGTGTTACACTTGATAGTGAGGAAGGTTGGCTGAGACTACGGTGTAAATAAATTCTACTCCATTGTATCTGTGTGGAAAAATAGATTGGAATATATAGGACTGTTACATATAAAGAGGTGTTTGTTACTAATATACATTCAAAAGGTGAGGGATGACCTCAAATCCTAGTTTCAGGGATGGTCCAAGTCCCTGATGTTTCTGAAATGGAGGGTTACTGATGGCAGTGGTTTCTGTTCCCAGGGAGAGCTCAGGTGGCTGCTTGTGCACAGAGCCTTCCTTTTCCATCTCCTCGGACAGGATTAATGCCTTGCTCAAGGAACTCCTTGTTGCAGGTGTTCAGCCTGTGAGCCCAAGTCATTCACTGCCTTATGCCAGGCCACACTGCTGCAACTTTGAATTTAATTAGTGCTAAACCACAGAGTTACAATCTGCCCGGCTTTGAGCATTTATGGAAAAGCAACCACATGAGTCAAACCCAGGAGAAAAGGACCTTTCTTTCAGAGTGCATGCAAGAGAGTGCATTTTCCCTGTGAATTACTATATTGGGAGAGAGATGATTTTTAAGATCATTAGAATAGTATTAAATTGATGAAATGTTGACAAGTTGAGAAGTTTTTTCTTTTTGTATTTAAGATGAAATAATGGAAGATATCTAAGATTAATTTCTTTTTAATGTTTTACTCAAAGAGTGTAGAGGATGTTTTTTTAGCTGTGTTACCTAAATGAGTGGTTAAGAATGTGCTGAATGTTGTAATCTCACTTTAAATCCATCTGACACTCTGATAACTTAGAAAGCTTTCGGTGTCTCAGGATGGTAAGAAGGGAGAAAATAAAAAGGGCATTTTTTAGGGGAATTTAGCTAAAGTGGCAATATACTGGGATGGAGTGAGTTGTCCGTGTGTATCTCCTATCTTGCTTACTCTCTTCCCGAGCTGTCAGCTGGTTAGAGCACAAAATGAGAATATAGTTCCCTGATACCACAATGACAGTTTAAGTAGTACCTTTCCCTGACCATATCTTCTATTGCCAAGTCCCTGAAAATTGGTTGCAAGGGTGTGAAGTGCATCAAATCAGATCAGGGAACCGATTTAGATTAAAAATAAAGCCTCCTTCTCCTCACCTTTATTCTTTTATCCCATTTCATTCCCTGGCCCGGGCTGACAGTTGTGCCGGCGGCTGAGTTAGCGCAGCGCAGAGCAGAGGAGGGAGGCAGCAGTGACAAAGGGGCTGGAGGTGGCTGCTGCTGGCCAGAATGAGTATTGAACACCTCTTCTGATTGAACTGTGGCCTCTGTGCTGGCAGCCTGAATGTCTAAGGTCAGGGTTGCCCGCAGAAGAGGGAGGAAAGTTTCTGGATGCTTTAATATCTGTGCAGGTGCAATCAGTAAGGGATTGGGACTGGTCATACCAAGTACCTTGGGGAAGTGTCTGAGACCTGTTGTATGAAACTATTTTAAACTCACCCTCTTAGGAAATTTAAAACTTGTTTGAAGTAGATGCAGGAAGTAGCACTGAATTAGGACTGAATTTTCCTATCTTATGTTTCCCAACTAATTAGGAGCTATAAAGGACCTTCTCTTGTTGCAAGAGCCCCTCAAGCACACAGAAAGTAGATCTCCAGGGAGTTAAAACTTCCTCTGCTTTTCAAGTGACTCTTTTCCTGCAGCAGGGTGCAGCCCTCTTTGATTTGATCCAGTTGGCCAAATCATTTGCAATTGTGCATAATTATTAACATGTTTTGACAATACCTTGTGCTGTTGTATAATTTACTTCTGATAAATATATGTGGGCCTCTCAGTTTAGGAACCATCCTTATGGTTCCTACAAACTTATTATTGACAACTTCAGAAGTACTAAAAGTTATCTGATGCTCAGGTAAGATATTTTAAGACCAATTCAGATAGTGTGCTATGAATTACTTAATTATTACAAGTACTTATAAATGGCTGTTAGAAATTAGTATGAATATGGATTTTTCTTTCCCTGGTAGTTCACCACTGTTGCAATATGTGGTCCAAATTATTTATTATGGTACAAAATTATTTATCAGTAAGTTGGGATACTGACATGTGTCCATGTGTTTATAAATGCACATATAAGCAAGCTACATGTATATACACACACATATATTTCATTATTATACTAGTATTTGTGAGTGTAGAAGGCTTTTGGAATGCATATTTCAGATTAATTTTTAACCTGCATAAGTCTAAAAATTTTGAAAGAAACTGTACCATATTTCTTAGCTTGTATCTGTTGCACAGTATTCAATTAAACACTTAACTTGCCTACTCGTTGATCCCATGTATTTATGCAGAGCTGTGCTCACTTTTGAATTCGATTTCCTCAGGGAGAATACAAATATTTTTAATTTTGTTTTGTGAGCCATATGTTCAAGAGCCGCTACTAGTTTGCTGTTTTAACTTTCTTTGCCTTTTTCTGCCTTTACAACATTCCAGACATTTAATAGTACAGTCTAAATAGAGCACTGTAAACATGCCACTAAAAAAAGTTTCTTGCGCAATGTAATTTTATTATGAACTCAACATTTATTTAGTTTTACCCTAATATCCCCTCAGTTGCTCAGTTCTTCTCTGAAAAGCCATCCCTCTTTCTGTTTATTTTGTGAGTCAGCTTTTATAAATTTATTGCTCCTAATTCCTTTTATCTTAGCTCCAGCATTGTGGGTTCACCACAGGACTACATTAGGGTGGGTTTTATTTGTATTTTTAATGTGTTTCTGACCACCAGACCATAGTAAATGTGTCCTCATTGAATGATGGCTATGTTTTTTTCTTTATGCAATATTAAATTTGTCTCTCTCTCATGGTCATCTACCCATTTTCATGACTCATCCCTCTTCTTCTGTTTGGTCTTGACAAGGAGGTAGAGCCTCCAGGGATCAGAGGAAGAGCAAGTGAGACCCCAGGAGCAAATGGGCAGGAAAGGGCAGGAGCTAAAATGCTGCAGTCAGACTGGATGTCAGTTTATGCCTGCTGGCAGAGGGGGAAGGCTACAAGGAAAACAGCAGAGAGGAAGAAGTGGCCTTGTTTCATAAAAGCAACAAAAGGTGTAACCAAACCTGTGCAAGAAGAAAGGAGAAGAGACAGAATCTGGCTTTATCTTGAGTGTGTTTGTCCTGAGAGCGACGTGTATTAAATTTCAGTTTGGGAAATAAACAAAATTACTTAATTGCATCATTAAATTTTGCCATCTGCAGATTTTAATTGATGCTTGATTATTAAAGTGAGATGTCCTGTGAACATTTTGAGTAGTAAATTGAAAACTTGAAGCACAGTTGCTATTCCAGTGATGTGTATCCTTTTCAGGATCGAATTATAACATATTTGGATGCCATCTAAAAACTGTATTCCCTCCTTTGCCACATAAGTATGTTTCTGTAACCAGTGGATTTCCTGTATCAGATTTTGAGGGTTCTACTCTGAAACACTTGTGTAGATCACATTTTCTTTCTGTTGAAGTGCTTTCCTGGCCTGTAAAATTGGCATACAGGTGAATGGTATTCATTTCTCATGAACACTAAAGATCTAGTTTCCATCTTGTAGGAATTTTTTATCAGGTTCTAGCTCTGACAACGTATTTTTATTCCAAATAATGCTCTGCTCTGCCTTAACATTAGTCTTGACATCTTGCTCACTGTAGTCTCTCTTTCTTCTCCCACCCCCTATTACTTGGTATTTTAAATCTTCTAAGTGTTTCATGTATGTTATTATTCTCAAGATTCAACTCAAACTTCCATGATATGCTGCTTATCTGTAAAGGTCGATGCTGGTTTGATATATCTTGGCAAGCATTTTTTGCAGCATGAGATAGGGGAAAGGGATATCAAAATTCTCTGTCTTTGCATTACAGAGTCCCTGTGGAGCAGCTGCATCAAATTTTTCACATTATTTATGACTGAAGCAAAAGTACTTTCTGATTGTCCTCATTTTTGTGATTTGTCCCCTACTCAATGTCACTCCATCTTCCCTCTGGAAGGAACGTTTTGGGATCATTAGTCAGATGGAAGATCACATACCTTTGTGTAATTATTTGAGATGGTTAGATACCATCTAACCATCTAGGTAATTCAGTCATACACTTTGAGCTAATTTAAATATAAAGTGCACTAAAAATCACTACCCACTTCTGCACCAAAAAAAAATCACCACCTACATTTTAGCTGCTGCTATTGTGAACTCTTGGGATCACTTTGTGTTAAATTTAACTTTGAAATTGCTAACTTCTTTATACTCTTTCTACTGCAGAGTCCTTTCTCATTTGATTATGATTTTTTTTTTTCTTTCTAAAATAAGATTATATCGAGGTGGGGGTTTCTCTCTTTTTGTGAATAACAGATGATAGGACAAGAGAGAATGGCCTAGAGTTGTACCAGGGGAGGTTTAGATTGGCTATTAGGTAAAACTTTTTTCACCAAAAAGGTTTTTAAGCAGTGGAACAGGCTGTGCAGGGAAGTGGTTGAGTCACCATCCCTGGAGGTGTTTAAAAGGGGTGTAGGTGTGGGACTTATGGACAGGGTTTAGTGATGACCTTGGCAGTGATGGGTTTAACTGGATGACCTTAAAAGTCTTTTCCAACCTAAATGATTCCATGATTGTGTAAACAATTTCCTCTGCAGGGTAGGAGAATGACAGACTTTAGGGCTGCTGGTCAGTGGGTGGTAAATTCTATGCCTGAATAATATTGAGGTAGCTGAGGAATATGCCCCTTTGTCTAGAATAAAGACTTATTTCCTCAGCTTAGTCTGAACAAAAAAAATAATGCCGTCCACGAAGAATTTAATGTCTATTCCTGTCAATGCTAAAGGAGGAAAAAACCAAAACAGGGCAGTGTGCAACCCCTGTCATCAAGCCTTTTTAAGAATCACAGAATGACTAGGTGGGAAGAGACCTTCAAGTCCAACCCATGCCCTAAACACCTCAACTAAACCATGGCACCAAGTGCCATATGCAGTCTTTTTTTGAACACATCCAGGGATGGTGACTCCACCACCTCCTCAGGCAGGCCATTCCAATATTTTATCACTCTTTCTGTGAAAAACTTCTTCCTAATATCTAGCCTGTATTTCCCCTGACACTGCTTGGACTGTGTCCTCTCCTGAATGCAGGCATACAACCAAATAAGCAAATTATTAAATACCCATAATAAAGAATTGCTGCTGATGTGATTTTTTTCTTCCCCTTGAGTTGTTCCTCTGTTTCCTGGGATGTATGGTTTGGTTCTTTACTTTTTTTTTTGGTGTTGGGTCAGTGTCTTAATCTTTTTCTTCCTAGGTTCATAATTATTTTTAGCATCTTTCTTCTTCTATGACTTGGAAAACAATGACACTTTGTTAAACTCTGCCTTTCAAGAGGAACCATCGTTACTATCTTAAGTTGTGCTCTATTACCAAGTTTTCTAAGCACTCACTGGCTCTGTACTAAGCACTTTGAAGGCTTAGTAAACACAGAAATAATAATTATATTAAAGCTGAAATTGCAGCTGGGGCCATGAACAGGAAATCCATGCCTAAGTGCATTTTCATCCTTGTTTAAAGAAAATGAGTTTTGGGGAATTGGTTCTTAACATAATGTTGTAGCATGAAAGTAAGTTATGTGGTGAAATATTTTCAGGTAATTGTTATGCCCACTTAAAACACACTGAAAAGATGAGATCAGTGCTATCTTAAACAGCTAGGGCTGTGGGATGAAACCCATCTTTTGCTGAAGAAATCTGGAAGCTGAGTAGGACCATTCTAAAAAAAGACAAAAGTGAGAGTGAGACTCACAGTGACATAGAAGACTATTTGTTTTAAATCACCTAGTCAAAGAACTATATAATTGAAGTGAAAAACAGAAAATTCAATAAAATACTTAGGGGAATTCATTTAAATATTAGAGGTGATATTAAAAGATAATAAATTCAGACCAAATATGGAGAGTATGGTCCTGGGACTGATCAGTGTTGTCATCACTCAAATGAAAGAGCACTCTGTGCTGGTCTAGGGCACCACAACCCTTGTACCTGCTCCACTTGGCTATTTCCATGCATCCTTATTGATTTTGTTTTCTTAATGGTCTCACATTCACCACTTATTTATCCAAACTGCATGGCTGTAGGATTGGTTATGCGTGGGGTAAAGTTTTAGAACCTGATTTTATTTTTTCAAAGGTACAGAGGAGGTCACAGAGTAATTTCAATGCAACAGGCTGTATAGACTCCCAGCCCCTCAGCAACCAAAATCTTCGTGATCCTCCACTCCTTTGTGAACTTAACTGTGTTTAAAATGGAATTAGAATGCTGATGTCAATAGAAAACAATGCAGGATGCATAAACACAAAGTGTCAAATATAAGAATGTGCAGTTGCTAAATTTTTATGTATATTTCTCTTTATAGCTTTATTTTTTTGTTATTCTGTTAGAGTTTTATTTGGCTTTCATCATTAAATAATGACTACTCTTAACTGCATTTGCAAAATAAAATTCTAAAGAGAGAAATCTCCTTTTGTAAACAATGAGAAAGGGAGTGCTGAATTTTTCCATTTTATACCTAAAAGAAGGTATTCAAGAAGCTATTGTATGTATGATTTGTGCTGAAACAGTTTTATTGCTTTAAAATCTTATCTTTATTAATAAATGTTTATATACTGCTTTATATACCTTCTCAGCTACTGTGTTCCTGAAATTTCAGTGGTGTATTTAATTTGCTGAGTTTGTAGCATGTATGATGTAATGACTTGAAATATCTCTCTTGTGTGCAAAGGTAATGCCAGATAATTGACTTTTTGCTCCTGAACCTAATTTTCTTGAAGGAAAATTGTTTATATTAATTCAATAAAGACTAATGGGCCTGTTAAAATTAGTTGCTTTCAAAACAGGGCATTTATTGCCATAAATATCCCTGCTTTCTCCACAAGCAAAGCTCAAGCTCTTAGTTTTCTCCACAGAAAGAGTCTTGGCTGCAAAATTGTTCACATTACACACACAGCACCCTAGACACGTTTTGTAGAACTATATAAAACCATTCTCATTATTTCAATTTATGGTGTAACTGGGTGCCAAGGCCTTTGAGCTTTGGCTCAGGGTGAGCACAATGCAGGTTATGAAAGGACAGTATAAATGAAAAATACCTGACCATTACACAAAGGATACTGACACTATTGTGCTCTATCCAGTTGTTTACTGTGCAATAGTATGGAAAGTCTATTATACTAGTTTTATAGTTACAGATGCTGTTTTGGGACATTCATCACATGGTCTTGAACAAACATGGGGAAATAACCAGTTGCCTGTTATATACTATATTCTCAAGACAACAGCCCTTTTCCTGTCTAGGGGAATGAATTTTCAAACAATATTGATTTTTCTTTCATGCTTCTCTCCTCTCTCCTTAAGAAGCCAGTTTTAGAATTATCTTTGGTCCTTAAACTTGTTTGTCTCTTGTCTCTACATGGATTTGTTTAGTCTTTCTGTCTTTTTTTTTTTTTAAACAACCTTGTCTTGAATGAAATTGCATGCAGGACTGTGATCACCAAAATACAGTACTTTAGTGGGTCAGCCCTGTGCAGGACCTGTGTCATTTTGGCTTCTGTCATCAGACAGCTGGAGGGATCTGTAAAAAATGGTGATTTGTTTTGAAATGTTACTTAAAAGGTGTTAATCAGGCAAAAGCCTTCTGAATTAAAAGTTCTCTCCAACAGGTCCTTGGTTTGATTTGTTGTCACAGATGTACCTCAGATCCCAGTAAAAAACAAACTGAAATGGCTGCCACCATGAAATTGCCAATTAACAATGTTATTTGTGACTTTAAGACAACGAGTAAGAAACCTGAGTTTTTACAGCCTCTTGTCTGTGCTTTGATGAAAACTCACATGGATGGGTTCCCCATGCACAAAAAAGCAACAAGCTTAAAAATTCAAGAGGAGCTAGCAACATGCCCTCAGCTGCCTTCTGTGCAAAGAGACCTTTGACCAAAGTATTGAAGCTCAGTCCCCTTGAAAATGTTTTGATATAACTCTGGCCTTTTCCAGGTAAACGTAGAAGTCTTTTGAACAGTATTGCTGTAAATGTGATTTGTGAGAGGAGCAAACACAGAGTTTTGAGCAATCTGTTTGACAGGTAGTGATTCATTTGAGGTTTGCTATTTATGTGTTTGAAACATCTTCTTTTATCCCACCCTTTTTCAAATCTTTCTCACTTTAAATTTGGAAGAAATAATGCCTACATATATCAATGTGAAAAAAACCTTTCTTTTTCTGCAGCACATATTCAGATAAATTTCACTTTTCTATGAGAACAATCTGTGTAGATGAAGGCAAGTGTATGTCAAAATAGGATGGAGAAAATGTTTCCTATGTGAGGTTTCATTTAGCTGTAGACATGGCTTTTTATTTTTTGATGCTAGTTTCATTATCATGTGTTTCAGGAAAATGCTCTGACACCTACATCAAAGGCATAAGCGAAAAGAACTGTTGTAGGAACTTCATATGGGTATTCATAGGACAACCCATAATTTATGACTTATGTTTGATCGTAGCCTTTTTAATTAGAAACATATTGCATCTACTTAACATTGCTACTGTTTTGTTGCAAAAGATTTTTTGTAGCAATTAATCTAGTAATATCCCTGAGCAATCTGAAATTGTTGAAGAAGATGGAAATTGGCTGATGAATGTGTTGGTCACTTCAAAGGCATGTTCAAATCTATCTTCTTGCTGTCCTAATGAATATGGAAGCCTGCCCAGTGTGTGATTGGATTTTAATGACTTCAAGGTCAGGGACTTTGTAAGGTGTGAATCTGCTTGCAAGGTCACTAGTGGCAAACAGTGCATGGATCTGAAAATAAACAAGGAGCTGTCAGGGATATTAACTTTTTGTAGAAAAACCCTTGGGATGAAAAGGTTAATAGGTGATTGCATTGTAACTTGTTTTGAAACTCAAAACGAGCTGTAAAGCTACGTGCATTATCCTACATTATACCTTGCATAAGAAACAGTGGTAATTTAAAATGTGGGCAGTGTTTGATTGTAATAGCACCCTAGCTCATCAAAAGCTTGTATTTGCCACTATATAAACTGGTCCACATAATCAACATATGCTCCAGATGCAGACCTTTTGGAGAAACAGGTGAAACTACCTGGATGTGTAAGTATATTTTTTCCCCATAGATAACTCAGACTAGCAATTACCCATAGAAATTCAGGTTGCATGTACAGCAGTTATACCCCATATTAATTTGCAATTCTGTAGAGATTGTTCAAGATGGAGGGAAAAAAATAGGGAATGAGTCTGAAAATACTAAGAAAGTTTATAAATTACTTGTCATAAGGTACTTAACTTCTGATAGAACAACACAGAAATTACTCTTGCATGAGGAAAATAATAAAAAAAACAAACTGCAAATGGGGAGAAATTTGGAAGGCTGGTGACATTTTTTTGGTAGGATAAAAATTAAATTTACTAAGAACAAAAACTCACAGCTGTTGAACAATTTACTCTGCTGGTTTGGGGCAGTGAGTAGTTTCAGGCATGGCTACCACAGTTGCAGTTTCTCTCAAGCTGTTTGTACCAATGGGAGATTTCATCTGATGGACATGCTCAGATCTCAGCTAACATATTAACATAGAATGGAGTTCTATATAAACTGTTTCCTGTCACTGGAAAGTTTACAGTCCTAGTGACCAAAGAGACAGGAAAAAAATACCTCAAGTACCCCACAGCTATGGGACAAAAAACCCTTTTACTGAAGTCTGAAGGTTCTGTAATTTTCTTTTTTTTTTGTTTTTTCTTTTCTTTTCACAGAAAGTATATGTATGAATGTGTGCATACAGATTTTTGTGTGTCTTCTACTCCACATCTGTGAATTTTATGCCTATGTGGAAGCTGCTAACAGTGTTTTGGTCTGTGTGATTCATGTTTTCATGATTAAACTAATTAGTATATAAGCAGTAAATGACCCAAATTTAGTTGCAAATTCAACTGTAAATTCAGTTCTGTATTTAAAACAAGGACTTAAAGTTTTTGCAGTAAAGGAAAAAAATGTTATATCCTTCTCAGAATAATGCTTAGTCTTTGCATTCTTTATGGTGGTACATAGCCATCAGTCATATAAAAAATAAAGCAGAAGAGTTTTGCCAAGATGGAAGACTTCCTTGCTTTTGAATTCATCCTACATATATTCACTGTAGTCTTTTATGGTGTGCCACTGTTTCATTGATTTCACTCTCCTGAATGCGTAAGCTCAGGTTTCTATTTCCACCTGGTTTTGGAGTATAAAGGATGAGAAGGAAGGTGTTTTGTTTTCACTTACTCACTTATTGATTATCAAGAATCCCTTTTTCTTTCTCCATCCTGCCTCGCTATAAGAAAGAGAGGGCATAAACTAGGTTTTCTCTAAATGTCGTTTTGGGCTTTTAATAGTTTGAAAACAAAAATTAACTCAGTTTCCATTTTCTATCTTTAAGATAAATTGAAAATGTCAGCATTGACATTACAGTATTTTGAAAAAGAATAAACTTGAAAGCAATAGCCTTCTGCAGTCCTATAGTGAAAACAGTGAAACCTGTTAATAGGATGAATATTAGCTTTGGGAGTGCCTTTGTTTAATGACTAATTCTAATGATTAGAGTAACTGTTTATTCTCAGTGTTGACAAGAATTCTTTGTGTAATCTGTAATGGGTTTGTAGGAATATGCACTGAATCTCTTTTTGCAGCCACTTGATGCAGAGCAGCTGAAGGCAGGGGTATGAAGAGCATTTCTTTAAGGCAAAACCATCACACACTAATCTCTATTAGTTTTGATTCTATAATGACAATTTTCAAACCATATGTCACATGTTAATATCATTGTATATATGAACTTATTCTTGTTCTTTCTATGTTGTTGCTGGTTTTAATTTTTGAGGTTCAAGACTGCAGGCAAGTTTGTCAGGCTCTTCCATACTGGCAGTTTCTGCTTTTGACCTCTGCATTGCCTCCTACATAGACACATTCCCAGTAAGTTTGGTGCCCTTCTCTTCTTCTATTCTTCTTGCACTCTCACTAAATTTTCTCATATTATAGATATGTTTCACTGTAGCGTTAATTTTCACTGATTTGAACAATTAATCAGTCAAAATTGTCTCTTTTCACTGGTTATCTATGCAATTTGTGATAAAGTGATATTTCTGAAATTCCAGCTGTTTAGTCAGCTTTGGTAAAGCAAAATCTTGAGACTGGGAAAAAAAATCTGCTATACTTTTGGATAATTTTCTGTTTCAGCTTGTCTGATATTGAATTATGCAGTCATTCTTATTTAAATTCTGTGTTTTAGGGACACACATCAGAGCTCCATGAGTGGTTTAATTGAAGTGCTGAGTTATATTTTGGAATTCTATACCACCAATTCTGTGGCATGTAAAATGGCAATCCTAGAAACAAATGACTTTTCTCATTAAAAATATCTGCTAATTTTCTGCAAATTGCACTAATTGCTCATTCAACAGTAGTAATGCACACAGCTTGGTATAAGAGGAAGATCTCATCTTCAATGGATTTCTGCTCTCTGTACAAACTCCAGTCACACACAGCAGAGCTGGAAACAGTGCCAATGAATCAAAGAAATCACTGGCCTCTTTTATTCTATTTTTAGTGTCCTCCCTGTTGCTAGTAGAGCCTTTGCTGTGAAAACATACTGTTGTATTTTTCTGGAAATATGATGAGTAATTATTTTTTAAAGCATAGCCAAAGAGGAGAATAATCTAAGGCCATCCAATTCAGAGCCTGTTGGAGTAGGTAATTAGCAAGCCACCATGAGACAGTTCTGCTTGCATGAGCATTAAACATTTATGCCACTGACAAGTGATTGAGCTCTCTCCATCCCAGCGTGAGAATACGAGGCCACCAGGTCTCTCCATCAAGAGAAGGCCCAAAATGTTACTGTATCCCTGAGGAAACAGAGCAGGAAGGAAAAATTAAGAGAGCTTGGTTTTAGAAAGGACTCCTGCTTCTTTTCTAATTTTCCTTTGATAGCTGAGCCTCCTTAAAAGCAATGATTGGTGAAGATGTGTTGGGGGAAGAAGGGAACTTATTTGGGGAAATTAAATCAGAATGCAGATGTAAGGAAGACTGATACATTATGCACTGTGGAAAGCAGAATGTGCTGCTGCTAAACTGTGTGGCAGGAGAGGCTGTAAAACCTAAAATCAGCTGTGAGAAGAATGGAGGAATGGGATCCAGCCTGACTGAGTACATGACTGAAACATTCAGAGCTTTCCCAAAAATCCTTTAATCTCTCTGCAGTTGTCAAGCCCTTCTCACCTCACACTTCTGAGGTGGCCTTACCTGGGGTTCTACAGTATGGTCTCAGCTGATTCCTGCTATGTTGCAGAAAAAGAACTTTATTTTTCACTATGTCTGTAATGGGAGAGTTGTACTTAGCAGTCACTGCCTTTATGGCTGTCTAAAAATCAAAATAATCAAAGAACTGCTTTGTATTGCAAAACAGCAATATTAGGAAATTATTGAAGGTATCTATGTCAAAAAGTCTCTTCATGGTCAATGTTCCTCTGTTGTATGCTTGACCTGCTTGTTTAAGTTTGTGAACTCTGGAGGAACAATACTGTGTTATCCATTTGTTTGGATCCCTGTGTTGTGAGCATTCAAACTATTTTTTGTTTTTGTTTTTGAGTACATTTGGAACACAAACTCAAAATATAAATCAAAGGACATCCAGTCCTGCAAGCAGAATACCTTGGGTAAAAAGACAAGTCTTCTCTGGTAGTGCTTCTGCGGGGTGGAGGACCTTTCCCTGCACCACTGGTCATTTGGTGGCTGAATTAGCACTGCCATATGGGAGGTCTGGGCTTCACTTGCAGCCAATGCAACAATCATCTACTTGGCTTGAGAAATTCCCAGTGGCAGGTGGATGTTGCTGGAGATTTTTATGGAACATTGCTTTTCTACTTTATAACCAGAAAAGGCTTTTATTTTCCTTTACTTCCCCACCAGCCCCACAAGGTTTTCACTAGAAATGAATCACAGTCTCGGGGGGCATGAGTGTGTTCTGTCTGTCTTCTGAAAGGTTCAGCAGCCAAGATTGGTATGATTTTGTCTTGGATACGAAGTTAAAAAAAAAAAAAAAGAAAAAGAGAACAAGACATTTCAGAGATTTAGATTTTAGGAGATGCAAGAGCAAGCTTTCTCTCTGAACTGTCTGTCCCATCAATTGCAGAATGAAGAAAACAAGGCTTGACATCCCACTGGGCAAATTATTTATGCTTTTGGAGATGTATTTAACTTTTCTTTCATTCCCCACTGAACAAAGAAGTTTCAATTTCTGAATGATGAGGGACATTAATATATATTTGTATATATTCCTCCAGTTAGACAACATCTTCCTCTGATGTTGTCTAAGCTCAGACAAAGATTTATGAGAACAACTCACTCTATCAAACATGCTTCACTATTAAAGAAAAGTGTTCAGAAGCTTAATGTTCAGGGTCAAAACCATGGGAATTCTGGTCTGGGTGCATCCACTTAATTTGAGATGTTTATTTGTGAGTTTTGATATTTTGACTCCTTTTCTTGCCAATGGAAAGAACCTGGTGCTTTTCAGATGTGAATTATGCCGATCTCAATTCTTACTTTGGGTGAGATATCTGACCTCTAGATGCCTGTTTGCTTTCTCTATAGTCCTCTAGCTCAGATGTACTTAAGAGAGAAAAAACCCATTCTGAATCCTAATTGGATTAGGAATGCTGACAGTTTAGAGTTTTGTTGAAACATGGGAGCGCCTCCGATATGTAAAATATATATCTTGTCATCAAGCTAACACCCCAAATTAGATTTCTTAAATGTTATATTTATATATGACTCAGTTTCCCATCTGTGAAATATTCACAGAGAGCTTCCTCACTTCAAAGACATGCTGTAGATTTTTAGAAAATAGTAAGAGAAGCCTTTTAAGGTGATAAAATATTCTATATAGAGATATAAAATGCTGTTGAAACCAGGCATCAACAAAATGGGGTTTATAAGGAATTAGGCCACAGCATACTTAATGGAGAAAGTAGAAAAAAAAGAAAAAAGAGAGAATAAAAAGAGAAGGAATTAAAGAAGCAGAAGAAAATAAACAGAATAAAAATGTCATTCACTGAATATCACTAATTTCTCTGCATAAATATGATAAAAGTTCTGTAGATGTCAGAATATGATATTCATTGCCAAACTGTACATGGTCAAGAGGTTAGAAATCAGATTACATGACCAATTTTTGTATGGAGCATTTGTCATGTTGCAGTCTTTGAATTTTTTGCCTTCATGCTATTTTTAGTGAAATATTTAATTTGTGGTTTGATCAAATAATTGGCAAATACTTCTGAACACAATTTCTAAATTTAATTACTCATTAGATTTATGCATAAGTATGCCTCATTTTTTTTTAATGAGCATTTGCACAATCTTTTTTTTGAATTTGAAGGAATACTGGTGCTTATACAGATCTTCATTTTCTTGGGCAAGCAAGTATATTTATCAGCCAAAAAAGAATGCTTGTTGTTTGCTATTCAATTAATTAATATTTGCTAAACATTTGACTCATTTTTTCTTATTAACAATATTATGTTGCCCTAGCATACAAATATAACTGCTGTGGTAACACTTTTACTTTTATAAACTTGAAATGATAAATTACTTTGGCTTGGACTCTGTCTAGATATTGCAATTCCTAATCCCCTTAAAGCTGACTTAGAGTAATTTTATCATCCCTGTTTTATAGACAGGGGTCTGAGAGTAACACAGACAAAGCAGAGGAAGGAGATGAGAAAACAGCAGAGCCAGCCACTGAAACTTTGCAGCCACCTGAAAGGAGGTTGTAGCCAGGTGAGAGCCCATTTTCCCTGGCAGCCAGCAACAGGACAAGAGGACACAGCCTCAAATTGTGCAGGTGGTGGTTCAGGTTGGACATCAGGAGGAATTGCTTCAATGAGATGGCTGTTAGACAGTGGAATGGACTGGAGGTGTTAAGGAAAAACTGGATGTGGCACATGGTCTGGTCAACAAGGTGGTGATCACACAAAGGCTGGATTTGACAATCTCAGAGGTTTCTTCCAGCCTAAGTGATTCTCTGTGTGTGTAAGGTGTGTGCCACAAAGATCTACCAACTTGGTGCAAGGGCAGCTTTAAGCAGCCTCAAGCCAGGTCAGCTGAGGTAGCTGAGGTTAAGATGAAGCAGCTCCCATAGTTTGTTGTACCAGCAGCACCGTGGGTTTGGCAGAGAACAGCTGGATAATTTCCTCTGTTGAGTTTTTACTGACTCATGCATGCATGCACACACATGCACGACTGCTCTGGACTGAGTTTGTGTTGATCTAAAACTCTGCTTTGTGGAAACAAATGTTTTCATTAACTTTGTAATAAGAAGGAGCAACACAAATTTTTTCTGACTTGCAGATAAGGGCATCATATGTGGTAAACAGCTGGAGTAGAATGAACCAAGTATTACTCACACTTAAAAGGGTTATTTGTAATTTTCTGCCCAAGGTAGAATTGATTCCAGTTGGAAAGTAGGAGTCATTTTAAATTTTTTTTTCTTCATAGGAATACAGGATATAAGCCAAGGATGTCTTGGGCTGTCAGACCCAGATCTATCATGCCATATTTTAATAATGTATGTCAAAATTTAAGAATGACCTTTTTTTCCTTTGTTTTTGCTGTTTTCTAATAGAAGGGAGTTTTAGAGCCTTCCTTCCCTGATAGTGTGAAGCCTTTTTTCAATATCCAGCCTGGATTTATTCTTGGCTAGTTCACATGCATTTGTTTCAATGTCAGAGTTGCTAATAACATGGCCAGGGTGAAATAGCTCATTTTCTTCCTTTATATTTAGGGATAGCAGCTGCATGTCTTCTGGCTCTTTATTTTGTTTAGGCAAATATTTCAAGCCTTTTTGTTCTCCTTTTGTAAAATAAGTTTTTCACTTTTCAGCTTGTGCAAAGCTAGCACAAAAAGGACTGACTTCATAACTTGAGGCAAAACTGGTATGCCAATAATGTGCATTCCTGCTTGCAGAAACTTCTGTAGCTATTGCATCAGGTTGGAGATTGCCATGAGGTGAATGCATTTGGGGTCAGGGGGAATATGGCTACTTAAGTCTCTGAAACACATCATCTTCATCTCTGAATCTGGGAAGATTGCTGTGAGCAGCTTCTTTAGAGCAGAGCTGATAGTCATCTCAGTGAGTCAATACAAGTTCACCAGTTTAGAGAAGCTGAAGATCAATCTGATACATTTATTTTTCTAAGTTTATCTGTGTTTACCCTCGCACCTCTTGCGCACCATATGAATGTCCCAAGTGACAGAAATCGTTGTAACAGAAAATGGAAGAAAAGCTATGGGCAAAATATATGTTGAACTCTTTCTAATAGATTTAGGTATATACTGTATTGTTGAATACAGCCACAGTTTATTTTAAACCCAAAACATGACATCTTCACTGAAAAAAACCCTAAGAAAATTCTTCTGTCACTCTCCATATTTTATTTTCAGGAAATAAATACGATAGTCTTCTAATATGCAAGATTGTTATGCATTATGACTATAACTTCACACTGTACTATCTTTGTTAGTTCTAGGTAAGCTGCTTTCTACCAGCTTCCAGGGTAAAGTGGTTTGGGGTGTTTGTTTTGTTTTTTTTTTCCATTAGGATTTCCTCAATTATTATTCATCTAATTCTTGCTAATTGATGTCTAATTTGAAGATTCTTTTCACAGCAGCTCCAGGATTCCTGAAGGTTACAATAATATAAAATATTTGCTTAAACCAGGATTTTAAAGCTTTTTTTTTGTCTAATCTTTTATTTTTTTGTGTCTTGTATTATGATTATGAAAATACAAAGATGAATTTCTGATCACTTAGTTTTTTCTCATCTCTACTGGGACTTTTGTTTGTCCAAGGAACTTCTGCAGAGGAAAAGGTTACATAAGAGGGCAATCCCAATTGTGGATCCTTCATCTTCCACACAAGTTTATAAACTCAAATTTGGAGACTGTGTTTTAAGTCATAGCCTTTTAAGTTTCTTTACTTTTCTTGAGAAGATTAATGTTTGAGATTGTCATGAATAATATTTGAATTATTCATTTTAATTAAAATTGATCATGAGAACTAATTAAAAGACACACAACTGGTTACTGGAAGCATAGTTGGACTACTTTTCAAAAATACCATTTGCTGTTCAACATTAGGCTCATGTTGATTTTAGAAATTATATTCTATAAATAATAAGGGGCTATAATTCATTCTGCATAAGAATTTGAAAATCTAATCTTTCACAAAAAGATGTTGAGCAGCACTTTCTGATTTTGGAAAATCATGGGTTCTTTTTTCATACAAAGCTTTATGCAGCACTCAAAAATGTCAACTGAAAAAAGGTTTAAAATGACCTCTTATTAATTTCTTTTTCTCGATATTCTAAAGTGGGATTCAGCAGCCTTCCCATTATCCTTGCTGGAATATTGTGGGAAGATACATAGAATCATGATAAATAAATGAACTTGTAGAAAAATAAATATTGAGAGTGATCCACTGGATCCCCAAATCCAGGAAATCAATACTTGCTGTTATAACCACTCTGATTGCAAAAATCAGGTTTTACCTCAGCAATAAGTAGATTGTTGACTTCATTGCTATTGCTCAGGAAATTCTCGCCATTCTTATAATTAGAACCTCTCAGATTTCCAGTCTAAATGTATTAATTGTCAGTTCATGCTCATTTTCTTTGTAAAGCTCTTTACTTGACCTCAGATTGTGACTTGCTGACTAATTTTGAGAGCTATGATGGGAATCCATTATCACCTACTCAGAGAGATGTTCTTAATGCATTGCCTAATTTCCACTGCATGAAATATAGATTCACCATTTCTGTTCTGTGTCTGACTGAGGTTGTTGAAAGGAATGGAACCAAAAGAAATATTTTAAAAGATTTTTTAGCCACTTTAGCCTAAGACTTGTGCAGTGATTTCAACAGAATGGAGAGATGCCAGGGACTGTAAAAATCAAATTTAATAGCCGAAGGTGAACTTAGATGTACTTATTTCTATTTGTGGTGAAAATATCACACTGAAAAGAAACAGATTGTGCAGAGAGGAATAAATGAGGCATTCTCTAGAAAGCTTTCCATCCTATGTTTTAATTTCTTTGAAAATTTTCATTTAAGTCTATTATTCAGAGAAAATTTGGATCTTTGAATATGTAATTTTTCTTTTTTTCTGAAGTGTCACATGTTCCTGGAACTCTTACATAGCTGTTTTTCCTTTGAAATAATTTCTACTGGTGTCAGGCAACAGTTGCATTATTCTACATCCATACAGAGAATCAATTTCTCAAAATAAAAGCCTTTCAAAACACAGGAAGGTTTTAGGGCTGAGTTGGACATACTTGTGTTACTCACCTAGGCTGAAAATGCTTGAAGAACACTGACAGGGAAGAGTCCTGTGGGTTGTTACTAGGGAAGTGTTAGTGGGATTTTGGGATCTTTACATAATATTGAATTTTAAAATCTTTGACATTGATTGTGATGTCCATGTTCATCACTGTTTTGAAGACCAGATCTGTTCCCAGTAGAACAGCTTACACAGACTTCAGAAATTTCTTGTCACCCATGTGGCCCATATATATTTTTTCCCCTCTCTATTGAATGAACTAGGTTGGAAACATTAAGCAGTGAAGAACTCTGACCCACATTTCCATGGCATCAAAAAATTCTTTCTCAGACAGCATGGCAAGGTGCTGCCCTCCAAAAGATGAGCAACATACTGAAGACTTGTCTCAGGACACTTTCTGCTAGGAGCCAGGGAGAGCTGGGTTAGCAGGGTGAAATGCCAAGGATATTTGTAGAGGGAAGAAAGTTTTGGCTAATATCAGCTCTGTGCTCCCTGATCAGGAAAAGGAAGGGCAGAACGGAAGAAATAGGTTTTCAGATTTAGGCAGTTCTGAGTAAAAGCTCTGAGAGATGAATCAAAGGTGGGCCATCTTTTTGTTGAAAGAGGAAAGACTCCATAGATAACTGTAGTGACACCAAATATTGTGTTGAACTGTGAAGATAAAAAAGCCCCAAACAGGACTCCAAAACAATTTTGGTGTTGTTGAGTAAAGTCACAGTGATCCACAAATTGCAAAATTGATGCACTCTTCTGACTCTGAAGAAACTGGAGGTGGAGGATGTTTTGCTCCTATGCTTCTGCTGTATGGTAAAAAGAAGAGTGGATAGGTTTACCTTCCATGATGGTAAATGGATTTGAAGTAGAAACATTATCTCTGAAAGGACAGTAACAAATTAAGAAGCTCAGAAGACTTTCTGTTAAAAAAGAAGGGTAAATTTTCATGTACCCTAAAGTCTCTAAATTGTCTTTGTGATTTAAATTTCTTACACACAGAGATGCCATTAGTAACAGTTATATTGCCACAGATTAAAAGTATGTGAACAATTGGAATCTCTCAAGGCATCAGTTACTCTTCAATAACAAATGTTTTCATTGACTTGGAGACAGTTACAACAGGAGGTTATAATTTCCAATGTACCTAGAGTAATTATCCATGTTCTGCTGATGGTTATTCATTATTGAATTAAAAAGTATTTGGGGATAAAATCCCATTAGGATAAAGCATTGTGTCAAACCCAAAAAGTTGCAATGAAGTTTGAGTATGGAAATTCCTACTCTTGGCTCCTGTATATTTATGGCCAGGCAGCAAGTTTCAGAGAAAGAGAATATGGTGTTAATCTAACAGTAACCACCTGCTTCTATAAAATTAGAAAAGAATTTGAGTTATTCATCCAGGAAGCCTAACCAGAACAAAGAACATTCATGGACTAGTAAGCTGTGACATTAGGTATCATGCCCTTCTTAAGGAGCAGTTTTCTTTCCAGCCTTGATTCAATATTAGTGGGGAAGAACTGATTAAAAAGAAAAGGTTCTGCTAGTTAGAAATGGCAGTAAATTTTTCAGGAACTCTATCAGCTCATACATATGCCTAATAAATTAACTCGTCTTTATGGAAAAAACCTGCAGATATATTTTATTCAAAGGTACATTGCTTGTTTTGAATCTTAAATTCATTAATCTCTGTGAATTTTTACACTTGTCTGATATGGTTTGAAACGCTTGTTCTGATGTATCAGCTGAGGGTAATAATCTATTTGAATTTATGGGGAACATTATCACTGTGAGGTGTGGGAATTTTCATGTGTAACTTGAGAAACAAGTAAATTCCTGTGCTCTGGGCCCTGTGAGTGAAAACATTCTTTTTATTTAATAAATCATTTTGTAGTTTTAATTGTGGGTCACTTAGCTAAATTCAATTATATGATGCACCTCATGATTTCTGCAATTTTCTTTTACCTTTCCAGTATAACCAATCCATTCTTATTGTGTGTCTTTGGAAGGTGCAAAATTTTCTCAGTGGCAAAATCCTTTTACCTACCAATTCCTTCCCCTGGCTGTGTTTCAAACTGGTGATTTTTACATCACCCCCACAACATCACTTTTCAGAAAGAGTTATGTATGGGAAGACTGACTTCAGGACAGTTGCTTTTTTTTTTTTTTTTGTGTTTTTTTTTTTTTTGTTGTGGTTTTTTTTTGTTTTGTTTTGTTTTGGTTTTTTGTTTTGTTTTGTTTTGTTTGGTTTGGTTTTTTTTAACTGTGGTAATCCCTGGATGAAGGCTCCTGGATAAGTTATGACAGCTCAATCACATCTCTAAATGGTGCTAAACTGTGGTGGAAGCGAGGGGGACACTCTGCAGCCAAGAGTTATTGGAGAGCAGTGTGCTCTGATTAGGCCTTGTTTGTCCCTTGGCAAAGCCTGTGTGTTGGTGTTATGTATGTGTATGTCCTTTCTGTCAGCTGGTGCTTGGCTTTCCATGCCAGAAATATTTCTGTTAGGTATCCAGGTCTTCCTGCTGCTGAAGTGGCACACAGGGAGTAGATTTTGACAGGGCAATTTTCTGGACAGCTATTAGAAATTTTTTGGAGGCTGTATCCTGGATGCTGCTTTATTCCTAAGCAAGTATTTTACTGTACTTCAATTGCTTCTTTTGTTTTGTTCCTTCTTTTTTTTTTTCTTTTTTTAATTCATGACCCGTTTGTAAATGTTACAATACATCTAGAACAGTGGTCAAATTCATATTACCTGAGCAGAGTTGCCTAATTCAGGCGTTGGGGTTTATCTGTTGCATCGGGTTGGTGGGGATGGAGGCAAGGAAAGGCTGTGCTCCTCAGTAGCATGAGTGCTCAGGGTCTTCTGGAGGTTTTTTGCAAAAAAACCCCAATTAGTGAAAGGAGCGTGGTCTCTGGCAGTGCAGTTGACTTTTGCTGCCCTTTTATGATAAATTGTAGTTGTGAACTTGTGACCTTTATTCAAATTTTAAAGTGTGTGTCAAGGCATCATAAGCTGTTAAGTTGCTCACAATCATGCTAATCATAAGTAACTCACACTGAATTGGGTATGATGGTGCTTTGTGGAGTCTTCAAAATGGATATTGCATTGCATTGCTGTCCTCAGCCATGAGACACTGAGCTCAATGAACTCCCCTGATCGTTTGTACCTCTCTACTGTCACTCCTACAGTGAGTGGAGAGAGAAACAGCCATGTGCAACCACTCATGTACTAAATTAACTTCTGAAATTTTCTCCACTGACCATGAAGAAGGAGAGGGGTTCAAATTTGTGTGTTAGAGCTTAAAATCAGGTGGACTTGGACATTCAAACTGCATTTTCTTTCCTAAATTGAGCATTTGGCTAAATTAAGCAAATGAAATCTTGGTTTCTGGGTTTGAAACATCTGAAGTCTGAATGGCAATCTTGCACACCTAATGTTATTCTTTTACATCTCTCTTTCTGTTTCTGAGTCCACAATGGTGGTCTGTGTTACATACTGGTTATGTATATTGCTAAAACTGATACTGAGAAGAATCACGTACTCCTCTGTTTTGGAAGTGTCATAACAATTTGATAACCCCATTCTTTTCCTTTGGATGAAATACTTTTACTGTGGGATTTCTTCAGATATCATTGAAAATCCTAAGGGATTCAAACTAACTTCTGCATGGTACTTCTTTGTAATGCAGTATCTTGAAGCTGGTGTCACAAGTAAGAAGTACCCAGTGACTAATCTCTCAAGTAAACCAGTTGGGTTTTTTATTTTTAATACAGAAAGCTAGATTATCATTTTCCTTTTGCCAAATTATAGAAAGAGCTGTTTGAAAAAGAACCCACAATAGAAGGAAGGCATCTGCTCAATTTCCTTTGTACTTTCCCCACACTGGATAATGTTGAAAACTAAAGATGTTATCTTCCCCCCTTGTTTGTCATCAGGCAGGATAAAACGCATGCTACTTTTCATTTCACAATTGTTTCTCCTTAATCAAAAGAGAAGCAATGTTTAAATTAAGAACTTCAATATTGCCATCCTACACAAAGTTCTACAGAGCTGGTATTTTGCTGACTAGTTCTTTTCAAGCAAGGCATCACTAGGCTTGCCCATGCACAAATGTTGTTTAGGAAACGAGGTCTCCTAGGATGCAACTACCAGTGAAAATAATGATTGTCTTTCAGGGTTGGTTGGTTTGGGGTTTTTCTTTTATTTCAGTGAAAATTCTGTACAGGTGGCCAGGCAATTGTGAGCCACTGTATATTTGCATGTGCTGATATTCCTTTAGAGCCACAGAACAGTAGAATGGTTTGGGTCAGAAGGGACCCTTAGAGATCATCTATTTTAACCTCCTCCCATAGACAGGGGAAAATAAACTGGGTGGCTCAAAGCCTCATCCAACACATCCTATGTTCCTAGAGAGAACATCTTCAGCTTCTCTGTAGAGCCTGTTCCAGTGTCTTGCCAGCCTCATCATAAATTAATTCATTTTTATGCCCTACCCACACCTGCCCTCTTTGGGTTTAAAATTGTTGTTCTTTGCTCTGTAACTAGAGACACTGGTAGAAAATCTGCTTCTGCCTTCCTAAGAAATTCCTTTGTATATTGAAAAGCTGCAGTAAAATCTCCCTTTGGGACTTTTTGAGCTTGAACAACCCAACACTCAGCCTGTCTTCATAGGAGAGGTGTTCCAGTCTAATACCTTTACTTTTGATATTTAAGCAAGGCAAATGTTCTGGACCATCACCTGCCTTGTAATGAGCTACCAAATACCTCCTACCCAACTGCCTTCCACCATGACTTCATTGCTCCCATGCTCAACCATTAAACCTCTTTTGATAGAATCCCCAGCAATACAGGTCATTCAGAAGATCACATTTCTACAAGGGCTGTGAAGCACAAGATGTTACTGGGTACTTTTTGTCTGTATTTCATCTTTTATCTTAAAAGTAGATTGAAATAATTTTTCTCCAGCAGTCCTCTACTTCATCGGTCAAAGGTTTCTGAAATCCTGGGCTTTGGACTGATTGAATATTGTTACAGATTTTTGCAAGATTTGATATGGAAGGCTGGTGTTCAGAAAGAAAAAACTTACTTTTTTTGTCTTTTTTCCCCCACAAAGTTGTCTCATGAAGGAAACAAATATATTAGGAAAAACTCCACAGCCAAATCAACATTGCCCCATTTAGTTTACAACCTGCTGTGAAATTTTTACTTCCCTTATAAATTACTTTGAAGAAAACCAGAAATTAATCTCAATTTATTTATTAATTTTAATGTAAAGCCACACATTTATTCATAAAATTCACTTGACACTATGCCTTCTACCTGACTCTGACCAGTACTGGATGCTTAGAAATGAAGATAAGTTATACACAAATTTAGGAAACATCAGAGGAACAGTGATGATGCTTGAGGATGCAGGTTTTTCTCTGACTGTTTTAATTTTATCTTATTTCCATTTGCTGTCTCCTTGAAGGGCTAAAGTCCATTTGTGTTTACTGTCATTATTAAGAGGTTATTTAGCACTTCTAACATTTTAAGATTTATATCTGTTAAATTATTTACATATCTTAGTTTGCTGTATCCTTTTGGAGGTGGGCTGACTAAACTAGTATTTAACACTCAAAAGATTGAATGCACACTGTGTTTATAAAACACTAAAGTTACATCCACTGTTTCTGTGTGTTCCCAGTTTTCCTAGCATCCTACCTGACCACCAATGAGTGTCAAGTTGGTGTGCTGGAAAAGTATACATAGTGACTCTTGGGGGACCTCTCCAAATGTCTCTACAGACTTTCTACAGGTTTGTATCTGCTGTTCCTACCTCTATCTTTTGTTACTTTCATTGGTACTGTGATTTGTCCAACTGGGCTTTCAGTACCAGATTTGTGGGTTGTTGAAGGCTGAAGAAGAACTCTGAGGAAGTATTTCCATGTGTTGTCCATATGTCCACATGGCTTTTCCTCTTGCCTTCTCCCATCTTCTACCTCTGGGGCACCCATTTTTAGGTACCTGGGAGTACGGTGGGGCTCAGGGTGGATGGGTTCAAGGTCCAGCACTTCAGACTTGTGTGCTTGAAATGTCACACAAGCAGTATCAGTTAGGGAAATCTACTTATTGCTGCAAAGAATCCATTCATGAATTATTATGTGTCTTTCTAATATGCATTGGTACTATTGTGTGTGGACAGAAAAAATCATTTTCCTTCATTTTGGATACAGTTTTATGATTCTCTGCTCTTGTAGAGGGATCTTCATTCACCTTGCTGACTCAATTACATAGTGATACTTTCTTTTCTACTTAAGTAAATAGTTTTCCAAGGTGGATGGCTTCTAAATGTATTCTAATTTATGTGTTGGGAAAGAAATTATTTAAATCCTACCTAACAAGAAACTTGGCCATTGTTAGACTAAGCACAGCAATGCAAGGACCCAGAACTATAAATTTACCAAGCCAGACGAGGCAGCTCATATGTAGATACAATGAATAAGGGAAATAAGATGCCTGTGGCAGAGTCACAGTAGCCATCACACTGACTGTTCACAGTTCAAGAAGCAAGAAGCAATGCTGAACTAAGGAGAGTGTTTGAAATCCTACTTGTGTCTTGGTCCAGAACAGCAAGATTAATCTAGACAGTGAACTCAGAAGGTTTTTTTTGTTGTTGTTTGTTTGGTATATATCTAGGCAGAGCAGTTTGTCTTTGACTAGATTACCTCATAGTGTTGTGTTATGGGAAATGAATTTTGAAAAAGAATGTCAGCATTTCCTACATCACCAAAAAGATAACTCTACATGACAAGGAAGAAAAGTTAAGAATATATGTACCCGTAACCTGATAACAGTTTGTGTAGACAGATCTGACATAATATTCAGCAGATTGCTGTCAAGTTTGGGTACTGAGAGATTGTTTCTAGGCTCTGTATTTCTGCAGAGCATGTAGGACTGGATAGCCATGCTTCAGAGGAATTCTTTTGCAAGGGTGTAATATAAGCATTCATTGTGAGCAGCAAAGGCAAATACTGGTTGCAGGTCAGAGCCTTAAAAATCAAGGTGATAACCTTCAAAAGGAGCTGCTTCTGCAGCAAATGAACTGGCACTTTATGCTCTATCTAATTAATAAGCTTGCAATGTTCTCTCACCCCTGATGTTGGAGAGAGATGGCCATTAGCCATACAAATCAGCAATGCAGTGGTCAGGGTGACAAGGCAGGTCACCCCCTTGCACTGTGGTGGAAAATGCATTTTCTTTCAGCCCTCTTGTCAAGCACTGGAAATTCCCCAGTGGATCCAGTCCATGGCCAATTTATCTCATTAATGGGAGATCCCATGACTTTTTGTACCTCATTATAGATGCCACACTTTTCTTGGTGTAGTGTGCTGGGTTGTGCTGGGGTACAGTTAATTTTCTTCACAGTGGCTTATAAGGGTGTGGTTGTGCTTTGGATTTGTGCTGGAAACTGGGTTGGTCACACAGAGATGCTTTCTGTTATTGCTGAACAGGGCTTATACAGAGCCAAGGCCTTGTCTGCTTCTAGTAGAGACCACCAATGAGGGGCTCTGCAGGGTTTGGTTGCTGGTTGGGTTTAAACCATGATACAGAGGTAGAGTATTTCAATAGCTGTATTATTATGCATGTTTTCATTAATATTCTTTGTCCTCTCTCATCCCTGTGGCAAATCCCCATTGGACTCTTACCAGTAAGATGGGAACAGACTCAGCTCCCTTAGATTAATAAAAGAGAAAGCTGTGATCATTCCAAGTTCCATCAACATTTTGAGATACAAGTTGTTCATTGTTTTGTACATACAAGGTAATTTCACTGAATACTTGTTATAGTTTCTTAACCTTGCTGCAACTTTTCTGATGCCCAGGAGAAGGAGAATATGCAACCAGTGTTGCATTTGAGATTCTCATAGACATGCAAAGCCTTGAAATACAGCTCCAAAATAGAGTAAATTCCAAAGTAGTAAGGTCAGCCTAATTTTAATCTTTATTTTGCATCTCTTGATAATGCTAACATTTTCTAAATATTGCTCTTGCTGAAGCAGTTAAGTATTTTAAAATATATTTCATGGAAAAAATTCCTCTAGTTTAAATTTGGACTAATCCTTACCAATACATAAACTCAAGTATATATGTTAAGAAAATTTGTCTGGTTTTACAATTTGTCTTTGTCAAGATGATCTTCACTGACTTTTTAAGTTCCTAAAGAGGTGTATATATAGCCTATTTTTGCCATATATCTTTCCTCACTAAGTTTAGTAAGAAATGGCCTCCCTTCCCCACCAACAGCATCAGTTGGCAGCTGTATGAAAAAATGAGACAAATTCACCTTCCTGTTTTATCCCTTCATGCTGAAACACTGCAGAGTTTAAATTCTTCTGTTGCTTTATTTTCTCTCTCTCACTGTTGCTGTTCCCCCTTGTTCTTGCTTTCAGTCTCTTTCTTTGGTTCTCCTGCTTCTCTATTCTGTCGGGTTGCAAAAGTGATGATTTTGTATTTGGGGATATTTTTCTCTGCATGGATGTTCTAAAACATAACAATGCAGCGTGCTGGACAAACACCAGGAGTTATTTTTCTCAGTCAGCTGGATCCAAAACCCATGGTAATCAATGGAAATAACACAGTATGATCCAGTAGGATTAACTCCAATATGAGCAGAAGCTAGGGAACATAATTAAAAAGCATGGCCATCCCATAAAAAGTGGTGATGACATTCAAAGTCTGTCTCCCTCTTTATTTTGGAGTGGTGGAGGTAAATTGTAAAAGTAGGCCTGCTTATTTGTCTTCTCTGAAAGGTCACACTTGAGATGACTTAAAGTGAAGCCCAAGGGAGCCTTTTTGCATATGAAATCAAGGTTTGCAGAGCAAAAGCCAATGGAGGTTCAAATAATTCAAAGAACAGATACTGAAGAAGTTGTTTGTATCTTTTTCTCTCTGCTTTTAGCTTAAAAGATAGTGTGAATACTTCTGTCTACCTAAAAATTTCTAGCAAAAGAAGGGACAAGGAAATTTAATCAGAAAAATTTTGGTGGAGTCCTACTGAGAGATTTTAGCACAAAAGATTCTGTATGACTCAAGAACAAAGGATAATGAAGACATTGTTGGGCATCATTAAGTATTACATTGCTGTTTTGCTCTCTAATAGAGAACTGTAACTCATTCTGGATCCTGATTTTTTTAAACAGAATAAACATAAAAAAACTATTAGTTATAAAAGTAACTGATATGTAGAGGTACCTCTATGCTATTCCTTGCAATTCTGGGTAAGCAGGCAAAAGTGTTTGAAATTAATATCAAAATTATTTGACTTTTTGATCCAGAAGTATGACTGATAACCAAGGCTGAAATCTAAACTGAGAGGTAAGGAATTCTTAAAATATTGGGTTTTAATCTGTCACTAATTTGCTTGAGTGCTTCTGGAAAACAAGGCCTTTCACCTCTCTCTTACTTTTTTATTTGGGTACGTGTTCTACATCATATAATTTGAGCAGTCTGGGAAAAAATGTGAAGAAGAGAAGGTAAATGTAAGGCTGATGTAAGCATTTCAGAGAAATCATCCTTCAAACAAGTGGATCAAGAAAAGCTAACAACATCTCGTTATCCCATTCATATATTTCATTGATTTGGGTGCTTGAAAGGCATTTAGCTTGCTGAGTTGGATTTAGATTTGCTATGACAGGAATGGCATTGCCTTTTATTTTGATACTTGCAGACTTCAGTTAAACGGGATAGTGTTATATCCATGCTTCCCCCAAATTCCTGACCCTCTAGCTTGGGCAATTAGGCATTGAGGGTCACTGTTATGATTATATTGTCTTAGTGCTAGAACTGGAGATTTTCCTTTCCTTATGAATATCATTTCAGTGCTGTCATTCCCAGATATTCCCCACACTTTTGTTAGATAACACAAGCTCAGCAGGTGGAGGAAAGGACAATGCCATTGATTCCCTTCAGTTGTGTGAGTAAAAGACAAAACCCAAGTGCCATTGTCACCAGACCTTAAAAATCTGGAGATGGAGATTGCTAACAAAGCACAGAGTGGTGAGTATTAAACTATATAGCAAATTTTGGCTTTTTTAACTGTGAATGTTTTGGCAACATGTCCTCTGAAACAAATTCTCAACAGGATCTTCCCTTTAAGAGCAGTTCCCTTTAATTTGGCTCTTACTTTCTGTTGTCTTGTTAATACTGTCCTAAGAGTCTTGTTTTTTCTTTAACTTTATGGATAAATATTTCATATGTGGATGGATTTCGAACAATAACTTCTGCCAAAAGCATAAGATGTCAGCATTTGCCAGGTTTTAGTTTTTTAACAACATCATGCCAACAGCAGGCCATGGTCTTTTCCAATATATTCTTTGATGGTCAACAGTAAATAAGGAAAAACAATTTTTGGATGCTCTTTAATTAGAATGACTGATGTTTTTTCTGAGGTTTGCAGACAACACTGACACTTCAGTGTGTTTTCTGAGAAAAGAGCTCTGTGACAATTGACAGAAAAACATCTGCAATACTGAGAAGTAATATATTTATCTACTTCTGATATTTCTGGGAGCCTTACAGCTCGATCTCAAGGTCATAAAGTCCAAGCTCTATTTTGGCAAATACAGAACAGACTCTCACAGTTTAGAGCTCTGCAAAAAACTCAAGGCACTCTCCTGTTTGAACAATGCTTTCCAAATATAAATGGCATGGGTTCTTCTCTTGGTAGCAGCCTTCAGGTCTGTGTCAGGCCTGTCACACAGAGGAGGTAGCTTGCTTCAGTCTCTTCCTTTCCCTTCTACAAGAGCAATGCCTGGCTCCTGAAAGCTTGGGCTGCTCCATAGTTCATTCCTGCAGGCTACAGCCACTTAGCTCATTTGGGATTTGCTGCTTTCCCAGTACTGCTATGGAGCCTGCACAAATACATCTTCAATTTACCTTCCAGCTTTTCCACTCTTCTGCTGCACAGTCACAATCTGGGACCACAGAGCATTTATTTTCCCTGCTTTCAATCCACACATTCCTATTCCTGTAAATCTGGGCTGCAATACTGTGGCTATCAACAGAGACTTCATCTCCATGTGGACACACTTTCTATTTCCCAACACCTGAGGCTTGATCCTGCAGACCAGCTGGATTATGGGGGAAATTGTCAGGCCTGCAGATCTAGCCTCCCATAGTGGCAGAATAGGAACCACCATGTGAATGGTTTTACCCTGGCTTTGTGGCTCTGTTCCTGTGCTTTAGAATAAACTGAACAAACCCTGTAGCTAAATCTCCTGTTTTTGATACTCCTCACCAACCAAGCTGGAGTGATCAGCGGTGTCTATAATGCTTATGGCTAAAATTAAGCAGCATTTTGAGCATTTGGAGGTAAATGATTGCTAACAACATAAAAAAAGTTAAGGAAAAGAATTTGTCCAGGATCTGTTCAAATGTTCGGTCTTAAAAACTGATTTATGTTGGTTTGTTTTTTTTTTTCTTTAGGAATTGGAGCACTTTGTTTCATCATTCTCAGATGAAATGTTTTGATGCTTAGTTTTTAAACAACAAAGACATGTATCTTCCGATTCATGTTTATAATTGGCATAAATGGTTTCTTTGTGAAAGAACACTGAGATCTTGACTATATTATTTTCTCTGAGGATAAATCTCCATTCATTGCTAAGTCTGTTAGGAATCTCCTTGAGTTGCACGTATCTGCTGTGATACAACACTGAAGCCTCTGTTATTCTGATCTACCATATGCTTATTTATTCTGAAAAAATCTGTTACTAACTTCATGTTCAGAGACATCCTTTGTCTCCATGCTAATTCACTTTTTGGGTATTTAAATGGCCCACTGAGACTCAGTTCCAATAGATTTTACATAGACTGGAAACAAGACTGAGACCCACATTTCCTTTTGCTTAGATCATTGCAAGAGAAGTGGAGGTCTAACAGTGAGTACAGGAGGTGAATACAGTTTTGGAGGGATGAAAGTTTTCCTCACCTCTAAGTAATTTTAACACAAGGAAAATAAAACTTTGGCCCTAAAAAACTAGCTGCACATAGAAGTGTGAAGAAATAAATTAGAAATAAAAATATCCCACCATCAGTAGTAACTAAGTAGTAGCTTCTTTTGTCAGACACACACATCACACTCTATCTCACGGTGATCTCACATTGCACTTAAGGAATATTTCTATTAAGTATTTGTCCAGTCAATGCTGTCAGAGAAATATTAAACTCTTTATAATTAATAAATTATAACTTTTGGGCCAACAAAGCTAAAGAGTTAGGTCTAGGGCTAATAATATTTGCAGAAGTAGCCTTCAGATATTGGACTGCACTGCTTTTTGTCTTCCCAGGATGCTGAAATATTTTTTGTTAGGAAGAGATTGTTTTAATATCCTCCATATATTCCACAGATAGAGAAGGCAAGCCAAGAACCCATTTATCTTGCCTGAAATTTGATTTCAGTGGAATTATTTATTTTAATAGAAAATTGATCCTAAAGGGGAGATCACTTCTCAGGAAGCCAGAAGTGGGGTATTGCTTTACCTGTTTAAAAAATTGGTACTTACCACCTCCTAAGCAACACTTATTCCCAGCTCACTCCCAATAAATCTAACAGTGTGCAGTAGCTAGCTGCCTGTTTCCCCCATAAGTGCTGTGATCATGTACTGAAAGGTCTTGTTAAAAAGTATGTGCATAGGGGAACAGAGTTCAAGATTCTGTGGGATCTATAAATTTAAACATCTTTCCTTTGCAATATTTAAGAAGCCAAGGTACACTTATTTCACATAGATTTGTCTTAAAAAGTGATAAATATGAGCCATATTGAAGATAAATTTAAATTAACTTTAATATAGCAACTCCATATTTTTCAACATGTGCAAACGCTGAACTTATTTGCCACAAGGCTAAATGATTGTGCCACTTCATTTCACTTTAAATTTTAGATTTAAGAACTTATTTTAAAATAAGGCAGACTGAGTTTGGGAAGCAATGTCACAAAGTAAGAATCACGCCAAAACCACATGTGAACAAAGGTGACAGTAAGGTGTCTTTGTATCACTCTACTCAAATGGTTGTCTGGGCACTGACTCTGCTCCTTTAATTACCAAGACAAATCTCAGTGCAGACAAAAGATGTAGCTGAGGAGGAAGTAAATCAGTCCAAGAAATATTTAGTCCTAAGTTAGTGTAGCTACTGGGAAGTAGTAAAGACACAAATACCCTGTTAATCTAGTTAAAACTCTTCTAGCTCCAGAGCACTCTTTTAAATCACTCTCTTAAACATGGATGCTCTATAAGCAGCAAGGAGGAACCAGCTCCCAGTGCTACTCCAACAGAACTGAGTAAGAACTGTGTCAATCTCCTCAGGTCTTAAAATTTCCAACTGAATTTAAACTTGTGTTTAAATTCAGAAATTTTAGATGCTTCTGGGAGGAACTGTCATTAACAAAATGTAGACTACATTAAGCATGGCAGGGAGCAGTTGATCTCTTTAAAACCTCTATTATATTCTTGTTAGGCACTTCTTCATGCTGAAGATTTTTCATGCAGAAATGCCTATGATCACAACAGAATGTTCAAACTGATATGCCTCTGAATGTTGCAGTAGGAAAAAGCAACTCAATAGTGTTGGTAAGCTTTGAAGTTTTGTAAGGATTCCTGTGAGTTTATAAATACCTGTCTAGATATATTTATACAGAAGTAGCACAAAGTTTTATTCTTATGTGCAGTGTTGATTTAAAACCCATGACATTTCAAAGTCACCTAGTCACTACTGCAATCCTGTGTTCAGGGAGGCAAAAAAAAAAAAAAAAAAAGATGTGAATGATAGGCCAAAATTCAGGAGGATACATGACAAATTCATTAAAAAAAATTCTGACTGAATTTTTTTACCCTGTGCAGAGACATTTATATGGCTGGAAATGGTTGTTTGTTTGGTTGCAGATATGGATGGATTTTTGGGGGGGTAGGGTTGTTTTTTTGTTTTGTTTTGGTGTTTGTTGTTTTGGTTTTGTGGGTTTGTGTTTTTAGGAATAAGCGAGGCCATGTTGTGAAAATGTGAGCTGTTGTGCGAGGGGTAAGCCTGTGATATTGTCTTTAATCTGAAAGGCAGAGACACTCTGATAATGGGGTTGTTTCCAAGTGGATTCCACTAATTCAAATGAAATTGGAGCTAGTGGAGAAAATGCACTGTTGTCCCTGCCCCAGACATGTGGCTGGTCCTAGCTCATGGTAGACAGGGGTTCTGCAAGGCAGCTCTGACCTCCCTCTTGGTGCAGTTGCAGTTGGGATGTTGAGACTGAGCATCAGAGTCACCTACTATATCAACCAGGAAAAATGACATGTTTGAAGAGAAAGCAATATCTCCTTCCATCCAAACTAGAAGGTTATAAACAAAAGAAAATATTTTTTACATGTCTCATCCCTGTTCATTTCCCTAAATTCTCTCTCCTGGTCATATACACTCTCTTGTTAATTTTCAGAGTTTTCCCTGCTGTCAAATTCTTTGAACTCAAGAAAATTGCCTTTTATTCCAACATGGAAGATGAAATATTGAAATGAAATGAATTAAATAATGAAAGCTACTCAAAATTTTCAAACTGCAGCTTCTGGGTTTATCTGGTATGATTCTGTCTAAATCCATTGCTGTGCTCAACTACATTATTTTCTCTAGGAGTTATAACATGGTCACACCTCTTGAGCCACTTTGAATAGATTTCAAATGGTCTTCAAGGGGTTTGTTTGCTAATACATGGAGCCACCTGCAGCTGTGAATGTTCTCCTCCCATCATGACCAGAGAACAGAATTACCTTCTCTGACATCGCTCTTTGCTAGTGGTAGGTTCCTTTGAATGTGTGTAGGACAAGCATTTCTCCTTTCTGTTAATAGCACACCTGGTCACCTATTGCAAACAACGTTCAGCCAATCCTTCATTAAGTCTTTAGAAATCCATCCTGGTTTTGACACCTAGCAATTATTCCAGTAGGCAGCTGTTCCTTCGGCATTGTTTTACGCTTCGGAATCACATATGGTGGCAATTCCATGCCATCTGCCAGCACTGCCAACAGGACTGTCACATGCAGTTTTTCATCCCCCAAAGTTTTTTTTATGATGACAAATTCTGTGCCTGTTTCTTCAGAGGTGTAACTGGGTGCTGTGTCAAAACAAACTGGAGTCTCATTGGCATTCCCCATTTGGCTCAGCTAGCACTGAAAGGCATTGATTTTTCTAGGGAAGTTGGAAAGTAGGTGTGGGTATAACAAAGTTCTTCACTGTAGGCAGAATCCATTGTGCCACATCATTTGTACACATTGACTATTACTTGCCTTGAATTCCCTCTATGCAGTGTTTTGTGCTTGTGCTGTTTCTTGGTCTTTCAATTTAATGATTTCCTATTTTAAAGGGGTTTCTGTCTTTTCTTGGAGCATGCAACAGTTCTACAACTTGTTCTTCTACTTTACTACTTTGTGAGTGTTCTATTTTGGGTGCACTTACATGCACACATACACATACACACACACACACACACACACACACACACACACACATATATATATATATATATATATATATATATATATATATGTAGTATGTCCTCCAGCAGGTTTTCTTTTTAATAAGAGGCACCACCAAACTTAAAATATGCATTGTATACCTATTGGTTCCTCCCCTGTTGCACTCCTTTTTCTCAACTCCATATGATCTGCTATTTCTCACATAACTTAGAAGATTTTGGGAGACTCAAAACTGTGAAAGATCACTGTGGAGCCTTCTGAGTTACAGTGCAACACACAGCTTCACAAGGCAGTGAGAAAAAGAGTTAACATGCTAACACTGTGTTTTATTTAAACTTAAGAGTTGCTTTGGGCTTATTTATGCTCCTTCCTCACTAGGAGATCTCCCACAGTGCACACTCACTTTGTCTTAATTAATCGTTAAAGGAAGAGGAATTAATTTTTTTCAGTTGAACTAACTGGGGGGAAAAACTTGCCTTTTTTTTGCTGAGGTTTGCTCCACCACTGAAGCACACATCAGTCTATGCTGCAAGATGGGATCCACCCAAGACTGCCAAGGAAACTGCCAGAACATGTCACTGAGCAAAATTCAATCATTTACCAGCAATCCTACTCAAACAGGGGTTCCCAGTTGATTGGAGGTTAGCAAAAGTAGCAAACATCCAAAAGAATGTCTGGATGTGGAATCTGGAGATCTGCAGGTCTCTTAGTTTCACCTTGGTGCCAGGGAAGGTCATGGAGCAGATGGTCTCTACTGTCATCACATCTTGAGTGTACAGGATAATAAGACCATCATGCCCAGCCAGCTTGGAATTGTGATCAGCACTGGTGAGGCTACACCTAAATTTGTGTGCTCAGTTTTGGGCTCCTCACTACAGGAAAGACACTGAGGTGCTGGAGTGAGTCCAGAGAAGGAAACAGAGCTTGCAAGGGGTTTGGAGCACAAGTTTTGTTAGGCTGAGGGACCTGTGAGGGTTTAGCCTGGAGAAAAAGCGTCTCAGCGGAGACTTTATCACTCTCTACAACTCTTTGAAAGAAAGATTTTAGGCATATGGGGTTTGGTCTCTTCTCACAGGTGATCAGGAATAGCATAGAAGAAATGGCCTCGGAGAGGTTTAGGATGGATACTAGAAAAATGTTCCTTCACCAAAATGATTGTGAAGCATTGGAACAGTCAGCTCAGGCAGAGGTCAAGTCACCAATTCTGATTGTATTTACAAAACAGCAGATGTGGAGGTGAGGAACATGGTGGAGCCACCAATTCTGGATGTATTTAAAAGGCAGTAGATGTGGAAGTGAGGAGCATGGTTTAGTGGTGGGCTTGGCAGTGCTGGGTGAGTGGTCAGACTCAACGAGCTAAAAGTCTTATCCAACCTAAATAATTCTGTAATTATGGTGAGGTGGGGTAACAAGTGACAGGATGAGAGGAAATGGCCTCAAGTTCCACCAGGAAAGGCTTAGATTGGATATTGGGGAAAATTTCCTCACTGAAAGGGTGGTCAGGCATTGGAAGAGGTGGAATCACCATTCCTGAAAGTGTTCAAAAGGTGTGTGGATGTGGCACTTGGTTTACTGGTGAACATGGTGATTCTGGGTTAGTTGTTGGTCTCAGACCTTAGAGGTTTTTTCCAGCTTTCACAATTTTATGCTTTTCCTTGTGCCTTTCTAAAAGGAAGAGAGTTTTCGGTAGGAGATCTGGAACGATAAGAAATAAGTGAGAAGATAATGGAATCATGATTCAAGGGAAATTTAAGGGAGCAATTGAGTATTGAAATGCTAGGGTCTTTCTACTCTTTTCCTCCACTCAAACCTTTGGTTCTTTTCTGTTCCCTGAGTAAATTAATTCAAATGCAAGCCAGGATTTTGTGTCTGTAAATATATGCCAGAGTGCTCATTGTTTTGTTGCCAGTAGGTTTGCCCACTGAGGCCTCCCAGCCCCTGTATTTATACACTTTTCACACTGTAAAGGGATCATAGCTCCTTGGGAGACACAGTGCTAACATTTCTGTGGTGCAGAAAATAGAGAAATAGTGGTAGGCCAGTGCTGACGTATTGTTAAAATTCCTAACTTCATTATGTGGGAGCCTGCTAAATCTTTATTTTGCAATCTGAATTCAGAAAGAGGAAAAGTGATGCTGAATTACTTTCTTTCTCACCAGGAGCAGTCTCACGCTTGCTGCCTGTGCTTTGTAAGGGCTGCATACATAGTTAAACACCTTTTGCATTTACAGATGCCTTTACATTTACAAATGCCTTTATCTTCAGAAGCATATTTGACACACTAGGCTGGCTTACAGTCTGAAAAGCCAGTGAATCATTCCGTGAATAGCTGAATACAGAGCATTTGAAACAATCAATGACAACTTGCCAGGGCTTGGGCAGAATGCTCCCTATTGTACAAAAGAGCTGTAGAGCAGCCTGTGAAACTCCAGTGGTCATCTGATAGGAAAAGAATGCAGCCAATCTCCAAGGAGCTAAGCAGATTTTAGCATCACCAGTTGCCTGTAGTCATAATGTAAGTTATCTCCCTGCATTTCACTGAGCTTTCATGTTCTGCTTAGGAATGAAAGGATTGCTACTTTTGCTGGTGTTCATATCTTAAGTATTTTCATATTTAGCAAAATGTGGTTGGGTTGTTTTTTTTTTTTCCGTTGTTGTTCATTAGTTAGTTAGTATTTTAATATTTAATCTGCTTATACAAATGTACTTTTTTCCTGAATTTGTGAAAAGCTACAAATACAGATCATTTCTGAATCAGGTGACATTAGGCAGGCTTGAAGGTGAAATCTTATTACATGAACATTTGCACACTTTTATTTTTACTATTAGACTCTTAATACCCCACAGCTACTAGAAGAGAACAAAATTAGAAGCTAGTGACTTGACTTCCCCTTTCTATTTTATTCTGTACATGCAGTTACAAAAGGGTGACATCTGTGTGGGAGGTGTAAAGAGAGAGTATAGATGCATGTGAGGATGGGGTGTAAATATTTTAGCACTGCTAGACAACCTAGTTTATTCCATTTATTGTGAATTGCACTGTTACATTGCTTCACATTCAGTTGTTCACATCTCAAAATCTCAAGTTTCTGGCATTCCAGGCATATCTACAAGGTTTGTGTGGGAGAAAGAGTATTTTCCCAAATCTACTGAATATAGATTTTGACTTGTAACCTTGCTGAAATACAGTGTTAACTATTCATTTGACAGCAATGCATTTCAGATGAATACCATAAAGAATTAAACCTGAACAAGCCTTCAGATAATCTGTACCATCATCACTCACCACTAAAATGGAACTGCTTCTCCAGTAAAACAAAGAAAATCAACAGTAATCCAAGTTTCCTCTGTAAATATTACTGTAAATGCTTACCCAAAGAAAGTAAGCGGGGTGAACTCTCTTACACTTTTGAACTTACAAGCAGAGTAAGAGAATTTTGCATACAGGAGAAACAGTATTTGTTATTACCACATATTTTCCTCTTTATTTTCATTGTGCACATAATTGTATACTTGGTGTATTTAATAAGTCTTACTGTGCTACACTGCAATTCAAGAGAGTGCTCAGAGATTCAAAACACAATGTCAATGAAATTAGATGCCACTGCTTAGGAGCTCTTCTATATTTTATTTCTTTGTGGTTTGTGTGAGGATAATTCTGTGAATACATAGGAAATTATGGCAAATCACAACAAAAGACATATACTGTGCCAATGGTGATTATATTTCTCTGTTATCAGAGTGTCTAAAAATGAGTAGTTATGTTTTCTACTTTTTGCTCTACCACATTGTTTGAATTATAGACATTTGGGGGATATTTTCCTTCTGTGGAAATTGGTCTAAATCATTGTAGTAGAGGAAAAAGAGCTAAATGGATAATTTTTTTTTTTCTGTTCTGGTGCCTTTCCACTAGAGGTCTTGGAAATTCTTTCATGGAACCTGTCTAAATTGGCAGTAAATAATGTGCTTTCCTACCAGGTGGATGTTGAATTGTTTCGAAGGTGATCAGGTGCTGCATCATCTTTATTTTCACACATCAAAGGTAGGCATATTGCAAGCAATTAATCTTGTGCTTGTTTATTGTTTTGGAGTAAATGCATTTTGCACACCTTTTTATTGCTGATTTTAATTTAATTACAAATCATCCCTATGTGTATCTGTCATTACTGTAGTGAACACAAAAGTGAAAAGATGAGAGAGTAAAAAAAAGAAGCTTTTGCATCTGCGACACTGGTTACTTTTGAAACAAGAGACATAAAACAAGTTACTCATCACTGGTATTTTTTAAACAAATTAACTATTAGCAGTATTTGCAAACCTATTTTGCTACTAACAGTAAAACACTTGTGTTTTACATAAAAGCCTTGTCAGTTTTCAGAAAGTAATTTTGTTCTGGGGCCCAGTTTCGTGAGGTGGAATTTATTCAGGAGAGGCCAGCATGGTTAGTTGTCATTAGAAACATCAGGGGGTAAAAAAGTAGGGGGTACAATAAAATGAATCTTAAAAAACTGAATTTTACCCTTTTTGTCTTTTCTACCTACTAATGCCGACATCAGTCCTTAGTAGGATAAATATTTCTTTTCCCAATCACCCCACAAGGCTTTTTGTTAATTGCTATGGCAATAGGAATTGTAGGATATTTCTAAACCTCTGAAGTTTCTATTTGGTTTATGGACATGATTTTCACCACAATATATTTAATATAAATATGTTAAAAAATATGTTGGTGTTACTCTGTGAGATCTTTTCAGTTGCCCATTGTCATTTTATTGAGAATAAGGATTGATGTGCTTGGGTTTTAAACTTTTTAAATGGTACCAGATAGGAATTCTTTACAAAAACCCACAGGCAGCTGTACAGTTTTCATCTGTTAAGACTAAAGCAAGGTTTCTATTTGAAGTCTATAAACCCTTGTCTCTATGGAGCAACCAAACTTGAAGCTCCTATGTCATCCTATCTTCATAAAAAATAGAAATTTACTGACAAGGGAAATTTGGAAACATTGAAAGTAATGGTTGTAGGACATGCCAGCATAGGTGTGTCTGTAATTTCAATTAAAAAGTAGTAAAGTGCCTTTGAGGAGCAGCATTACAAATTAGGCAAACAAACACAATTCCTCCATTTCTCTTTTTCTACACTTCTCATGCCTTCCCAAAATGGTCCAGTTGGTCATGCACTGTAGGAAGTATTAATTATTTACATTTTCTGGTGGATTTAACTCTGTGGTTTTATTTTGTCATAATTGTGATAATGCAACCCTTTAAAAAAGGAATGGGTAGGTGTTTTGGGTAATTTCTGGTTTTGAGTGCAGAGAGAGGAGAATGTAGCAGTGTGACATCAGCATTCACATTTGCATCTCCCAGTACAGAGTTTTACTCACTTAATAGGTAAGTCTACTCAGCTTTTTATTCTTTTTAATAATTGATTTTTTTATTGTTTCCTAAATCCTGCCCTCTATCTTTTGCATGTTATACACATTCTTTGAACCCTCTCATATAAGTCCAACTTCTTTTTAGTTTTAGGTTATGAATAATCTCTGACTTAAATTGGGGAAAACTGATATAATTGAATGTGGAAGCTGACACTTGGGGTCTAATACTAATTTTCCCCTGATAAGCCAAAATTTAACTGTTAAATGTTCAGAAAGCTCTTAATCAGTAGACACTTTTTGGGGGCAAGGGGAAAAAAGGAAAAAAAACCCCAACCAAACGTACAAACCCCAAAGTTCTTTTCATAATTTTTTTTCCACTGTAGTTCAATTTCAATGATGCTTTTGTAGTTTCAGACACTCAAGACTTAAAGCCTAAATTCCTTACAAAAATAAAAAGGGTAAGATCTTTATTAGTACGTTTGCTCTTTGATTAAAATCAGAAAGAGTTTCAGCTATTAAAAGTTCTTAGACAAAAGGACAAATTCTTCTCTTGGTCTCATTCTGTAACATCAGTGAATCCTTGCAACTAAATTCTCTTAGAGAGTAAAATGTAGATTCTTTACCTCAAAATCCTCATGTTTAGACTGTTGTAAGTGAGAAATCTTGAGTTAAATTTATGCAGCTCCCGAGGAGAAGGATACAAATCCAAAGTAAAACCAATGTGAGATGTGTTCAAGCTGCAATGCCTTGTGTACAGTGCATGAAATCTTGAAGCTGAAATGTTGGCTAATTCTGGGGACTAATTCAGTGAATTAAGTATTTGTACATTGTATACATAGGCCTGGTTAATGGGTCCTTTGGTCTTCATAACACTAGAATATATTATTATACCACAGACTAAACAAAAATTGAAAAAACACTGATTTTGTTATTGACAAAATTCTGCACAGCTGTTTGCATGTCATAAATGGTGGTTTTAAATAACTGTGAATTGCTGGCCTGAGCAGGCAAAATAAGAAAACCATTAAAATTTCAACTAAATAACTTGCGCTTTTCTACAACAATTAAATATTTAACAATATAACAACAAATATTTCAGAACAATTAAACTGTTTAATAGACAAAGAAAGTTCTTTTGCCATCCTGCCCACCCCCAGGGCAAGGTGAAGCTCTGTCAAATGTGAGCCATTCTCCCAGAGCAAGGATTTGATTACACCAGACCCTGAGCCTCTGAATTTGGGTTTCAGATATCAAAATATCTGAATTTTGGTTTCAGATATCAAAATATTTACACCTGTTTACTCAGTGCTCTTGATAGCACAAGAAGGCACCAGAGTGAGGTGAGGCTGGTGCATCACACGGATGAAGAGAACATCACAGCAGGAAAGGGAAAGGAGCACTGAGTTTTAGTTTGGTGATAGCTCCACATAACTTCAAATGTATACCAAGGCACCACATCTTGCTCAGAACTGCTAGCATATACACTTCCACCATTATCAGCTACAGCTGAGACCAACCAAATCTTAGCTCACATCCTTGCAAATCTAGGTGTCAGCCAGAAGCCATATCACTGGGTGTCACCACATCATCATCCCACATAAGTCAGACACAGGAAGATGTAACCTGTGGAAACTCATTTGTTTTCTGTGGTTTAGAAGCTGCTAAAAGGTTTCCAAAGTCCCAGCCCTCAAGTTCTTGTTTATAGCATGGTCTGACTATACAGGATGTTTTTCCTCTGTTTAATGACTGGGAATGTATTTCAGAATTAGCTGGATTTGAGAATGGCTACAGAGTTAGCTTAGGATGGAAACTACAGGCTTCATACACTAAGAGATGAACTCCAAAATTATGAGTTGTGAAGTATTCTTGAAAAGTGACTGTGTATAGGAAACAGACTTGGTCTACAGGCCCCCTGAAAGAGTAAAACAGGGGTAATATAAATTTTGAGCAAGTAAATTACTGGAAAATGGAGGAACATTGTTGATCCAGATCCCTTACCTGGAATAGGAAATAAATTTAATTTATTCTTTCAAGATTGATACAGGACATATCTGCATAAAAATTTTACCTGATAGCTGGGAAGCTCAAGAGGTGTCATAAATCCTGTAAAAATGTTATCTAATTCCTGAAATCTGCATGATGTGAATATTAATCCCACCCCCTTATAACACCTCCAAAAATGTGTAACACATGAGGGCTAAAATAATTCCAGCTTTATCTTCACTACTGTTCTTCTACCAACTATAAATACTTTCCCCACCACCAAGACCTCCAAAATAGCAAGTTGAGTGCAGTGTTGGTACATAGTATGGGAGAGGATTTTGGGAACACAAAAGAATGTCTTTGTGCATTCCAGCCACAGTAATAACAATATCTAGTTACCTTCATTAGAATCTGAATATAAATCAGAGCTAATTTTGCCAAGTCTCAATAAAATCAATGAGGATGCAGAATGCTTGTTTTAGTGTAAATATGCAGCTGTTGAACTGAAACAAAGTTCATTCCCCAATGCCAATCTTTGTTTCTAACTACAAACAAGTATTTGCTTAACTGAAGTGGAAGGGCACTCACAATTTATTGACCTGTAAATGTCTTAAACTTCATCAAGGAATTTACAGTATTTTTCTGTTTCTCCAAATACCAGATCTGGATCATGAGATTCTGGAGCATGAAATGTGCTCAGTCATTTTAACTGCATTGATTCCTTATCTTTGGATGGTTAATTCATTACTCTGCAGTGGATTTTGCTCCTAGTCACTGAATAATATATGTATTGAGGATTGGGCATACAAATGTGTGATACTGTACATATTTTGTATGCAAACTGTTACCAGGCAACATCAATTAATGTTACAAGTAAATTAAAACTCAATTTGTTATAAAGATTGTATTTTATACTTAAAAAAAAAATCAAAAACCAATTAGGTGGAGTTGTATGGATTTTGCAGTTTCTTTTTCAGAAACAGGAACTTGAAACTCTTTTAGTCTCTGTACAATGTAATGTTTGCCAAAAATTGCATTACTAGTTGGGTTACTAAACTTTACAGAGGTCTATTACAGAAGAGTTTAATCAGCACTTCTGGGTATTTTGGCAGTACCACCCCAGCTCATAGAATAGCACATTTTCTTAACTTCTGAGATTTGCCCTCATTTATGCCTAAGAACTATTGGCTACCACCAGGCTACTCTAGTAGGTGACAAAAGAGCAGCAATGGTGTTGGGGGAGTGAGGATGGTGGGACCTGCCTCTTACCCAGGTTCTCAGAGTGAGCAGGAGGGGTCTGGAATTTTTAGACTACACCTACCATAATTATCTAAACTGGAATCTTGTCTCATACAGTTCATGAAGCATTCAAGGCAAAGGGAAAATTTAAGCAGTAGAAATGCACAATACAAATGTGCTGGCTGCAGAGTGAGTAAACCTGAACTCTGATGTTTCTGTAATTGATCTAAGTCATGAACACCTGAGAATGAAAAACTACTCATAAAGAGAGTAACAGATATTTTTCTGTTTTTCTCTTTATACACACCTCAAAGGGAGAATCTTCTAAAGGAAGTTGTTTTGTGAGCATTGCGACTCATGATTCTCTGTTTCTAAGGGTTTATATCTAATAGGCACTTTTCTTCCTGCCCTTTTCTGTTTTTCCTCTTTTCCTCTACTCCCTATATTCTTCCACTGTACCTTGACCTTCTCAGGTGTCCAAATCCCCAGATGGATAGAGAAGTACTTTGTGACTTGTTTCAGGCTGCTACTGAGCTATTTATTGAAATGAATATGTATGGCTGTTTGATTGACCAGCTGATGAATGAGAACTCAAATAGTTGCTCCTTCTGCAGGGATAAAAAAATTTTTTCCTACCTAGAAGCTGATTTCCTCAGACTTCATGTTTCTGATGCAACACAGACTTACACAGTTGGATTTAGGTGATTTATTGAAAAGGTTTTCACCAGGAAGCCTGTGAATAAGCTTTGTTTCTTAGGATGTCCAGGTGCAATTTGAAAGAAGGATATCCCAGAATAATTCTGGGATAAATTTTAGACTTCTCTTGCTTCCCAGAAAATCAAGGAAGATACAATAACACAGTAAGACTTACTTGAGCAATCTGTCTTTGTAACACTAAATCTGATTACTGGATACATTCCCAAGCTATGTAGTAATCTGAAAATTATATTTCCAGAACCGATTTATCCTCATCCTTTCAGGCTTTTTTCCCCATGCCCCATAACCTCTATAGCATCTGGTTTTCTAAAGTCTGTCTATCCATCCAGAATTTAATTTTCTCCTGTACCCTTCCAAATTCTATATTTTTTTCTCATATTGATGGAATAGCACCATCCTTACCTGTCAATCAAAACCATAGTACTACAACTTTCAGTACTAATCTTGTTTATTTTTATTACCTCTTCAATAATATCTGCATTCCTCAAATCCATCTTTTGGCTTCCAGTTCATAGCAATTTTAGTTCAGATCACTTTTTCTTATTTTTAAGGTCATTCACAGTTATGATACTCCCTGCTTATCTGACTTCTGTACCACTGTTTTCTATGTCTTTGTCCACCTCTATCACAGCTCTGTTAATGATGTTTCCTAAAGAGATGTAAAGCTTAAAGATTTATCTTTTCTAAATCAGTTTTTCAGGTAAATTTCTATTGCGAAGTCTGTAAGAAATTCAGAGTTAATAGTCACTAGAGAAAATTCTATTATTATTTATAAGGAAAAAATGAATAATTTACATATTAATAAATGCAGGCACATGTGTTTGTGTTTATATACATATATGTATAGATATAAAGTATTAGAGCCTGCTATTTGGGACAAGGACAGCCTCCTGGGTGCAACAGCAATCCATTAAACCATAAAATTGATGCTCTTCTAATATTTTATACTTTCTAGATCATCTCCATTTTTTAACCTTGATTAAAGCTCATCCTCACTCATCGTGCTTTAGCATTGTTTTCTCCATCTGTATATCTGATCATAACTACAGACATGGAAGAGCTGACAAAAATCCTTAAAATCTACATGCCCCATATATCTTGTCCCTTTGCCAGACTTGTATCTTTCTTTCATCAAGGTCTGAAATGATAGGAGGATCTGTGCTTTCCTTGGAGCATCATCATTCCACAGTTGTTCCCTGCTGCTTGTGGAAAAGGTGGTGTTATCCCTAGTCCAACCATGTTCTCTGTTCTATGTCTGAACAAGCCAGGAAAAGCATGGCAGATTTATAGCAAAAATATTGGTGGTGTTGTGCTTTTTCACTTCACAGGAATGGAAACTTTCAGCATTGACCTAATTTTATCTCATTAAGCATCGTGGGAGTTTTGTTTAGCATTACCTTTAGCGGGAACAGTGATGACAATCCTGATTCATTTTACTAATCCATGCTTAGGAATTTTTGAAGTTATTACTTGGCTTGGTTTCTTAACATAAAATGCAAAAAGTCAATGAGATAGAAATCAATTTACTCTTTATCTTTTAGAAATAAAAAAGAAAAATGCTCAAAAAAAGTAAACCTGTCCATTCAGAGCCTTGAAAAATGCTTTGACTTCAATTTGAAAAATCAACTGTGTTTTTTATCAGGTTGCTTGGGATGAAAGGGTTAAGTCACATTAAGTTTTCTTGTTCTTGCTCTTCAATCCTATATTAATAATGTTCATTATGTACCTGTCTTTTCAGAGATATGGTCTTCTTTGTGGTCATCATGGAATGATACTCCCAAATACTTTGAAATGTGAGTGCTTGTTTCTTTTGGGGTATGTGTCTGGATGGGGGCGGGGGGGGGGTTGTTTTCTTTTAGGTTCAGGGGTGTTGCAGCCAACAAGACAGGAAAAGCCCCAAAATGTGTGATTGAAACTAAAGATCAAGGAATTATAAATAAAATGTTATTCTTTGTATCAGTCAGGAGGCTGAAAAATGCAGAATTTTCATTTATTTCCCTATTTTCCAGGTGGAAAGGCTATGTAGAGCTTCTGCTAATCTGATAAAAAAAATGGATCTTATTCCTTGTTTTGGACATGTATCCTTAAAACAGTGTGTACTATCTGCATGATGTACCAGGAGAATGAGGATGCTCAGCATTGTCCCATTTTCTTTTTAGCCTCGTCAGTATTTCATTCACACACACTTTTAATATTCTTGTTGCCTAAATCATATATTAATGTTCTTGGTCTCCATAGCTGAAAGGCATAATTCCAGTAATGAGGGGAAATAAGCAGAATGCTTGATGAAGTAGCTAAGCTACCAAACAACAAACAGAATGTTTCATCAACTCTGTTTTAACAACCTCTATGGGAAGCTGCCACAGCTTTGTCATTTCCTCACTGAGAAATGCATCTCTTTTTATTGCAATGTGGTATGGTATCAAAAGGGTCAAATCAACTATAATGTTGTGAAAGCATAAAATGCAACAGCAAAAGAAAAAAGCTATGATGAAAAAAGAGGAAAAAAATCACAAAACCCCAATATTTCCAGAATTATTTTGTACAGTGATCCTGTTGTTTTTTTTTCTTCTGTGAGACCTCCAGCACACTTCCTAAATCCCACGAGAACAGCCAGAATCAGCAGTTATGCCAAGGAAAGAGATACAGTCTCCTGTCTAAATTAGTTATTTTGTTCCTTACCCTTCCAGGATTTCATATTAAAAAGAAAGTTTGATATTTCTAAGACAGAACTCTTTTAAATACTTCCTTTTTGGTCCATTTTCTTTGTAAATTCTGGGAGATTTACAGAATAGAATTGTACAATTGAGAGGAAGAGGAGAAATCAGAGATGATGGAGTTAGCTTCTAAGTTACTGAGAGATGAGTTCCAAAGGTTGTGTGCTTTCTTCATTATTTGTAATATATCTTTTCTAGCTGTAGAAATGCAGTTGTATAATACTTAAAATAATTACTTTTAAATTAATTTCTTCAGTCATTTTTACCATCATTGCATGATAATTGCTCTTTTAAAAAATCTAATAAAAAATTCTTAGGATTTTTTTTTTGAGCAGATACATTGAAGAGTACCTTAAGTACTGTCTATTAAAACATTTATTTTCCATTTTCCCTTATGGCTAGTGGATTATGATAGCCTTTGTAAGCAGTTTTAACTGCCTCTGCTGAAGCATTCATATACATGGGAACATCTGTTAAGAGTTTTTGTTCACAAGTATAAAACAATGTGATGCAGATGTTAGAGTGGGTAAACTTAGCATTCCTATTTACTGTGAATTTTATCAGCTCCCATAGTTTTAGGAACTCACTTCACCTACTGTGTCAGGAGCACAGTAATTCTGAACGAATGAACTGAGAATCAGCCCTAGAGAAACTGGAGGGTAGATAAAAATAGCTACAGATTTTTTTAAGTTCACCACTGATACGTGAAGAGAGACAGAATCCATTTGGAAACTGTCTTGATTCTGTTAATTGCTTGTTCATTATTACATGAGCAAGCTTACACATTATTTCCTGGTTTCAGATAAAGCACAGCTGGAAATCTGCCTGATGCTATCAGCTCTTTTCAAGTGATTGGACAACACCTGAATGATTAGAAGGAAAAGAAAGAGATTTTCAGTAAATACATTTTGTTCATTGTGCAAACTGACGTGAAACGTTGTTCCAGCCATTTCTTATGTATTTAATCAATAAATATATCTATTGTTGTCCTTTTAGTGAGTACATTAAATGTCCAAAGAAGAAAAGCCACACTCATGGAGGCTACAGTCAAATATTGCATTCAGTTTGGAAGCAGTGAATGGTCTCAGTGTTTTGTGAGTGACATGAGAGAGACCAAATCAGTTCAGACCATGCCTGACAGTCTCCTGTCTGACAAAGGCCAGCAGTGGATCTCCAGAATATGGCAAAAGTGTATTGGCATTCCCTGGAATGCTGTCCCAAATCCCATGGCCTCTGGTCAGAGGCTTTCCTAGAGAGTGGTAACACTTCGCATTTTATCGTCTTCAAAGGATTTTACTTTCCCTCTAGCTGTACACCAGTTTTTATGCACTGCAGCTCTTTCTGGGGTGAGAGCAAGGTCAATACTTGCTCTGCATGTTCTGCTCATGGCTGTGTGCATTTGTGCCATGTACCCCTCACCCTGCCATGTCTTTTTCAGGATGAAGGGTCCTAGTCTGTTTTATCACTTCTTGTACAGAAACATATCTTACCTTGATAATCACTGCCATTCTCCTGCAGAACATCTCATTTTCAGTATGGCCTTTTTGATGTGAGAACTTAGACCATTTAACAGGAAGGTACAGCATAATTTTCTACAGTCATAATGAAATCTGACTTATTTTCTCTTTCTTTCCTAATTAGTCACAAGCCTCTTTTTTTTTTTTCATATTTACATTGATCATTTTATTGATGTACCTGATTGGGCAGAGATTTTAAATTTATTTGTAGAGTTTTGTGTTTGGGTTTTTTCTCCATACACAAATAGCTTTTAATTTTTTTATGACGAATTGGCCCAAAGCAGAATCTTTTAAGTTTCTCTGTTTATTGAAAGCATTGTTTTTGCTACTGTGAGTGTGTCAGGATCATCAACACATTACACCCTTCATTGTTCATCCAGGTTTCTGTATCAATTTATGAATATAACTCATAACTCCCCACTAGACACTTCTGGCTCTGTAAAATCTAGTCACTTTAAGTTATTTTTCCAACAGTAGGAGGACATTTGCCATTATTCTATGCCTAGAAGTGTCCAGTTTGGAACTTGTGAGACACATTTTGGCATTCCAAGAGGATGAGATGCAAATCTGATTTATCACTATACTTGATCATTACTTCAGAAGACCCCTTTAATTTGGAAAGCAATATTTCTCTTTAGAAGACCTCTATTGAACCTTCACGATGTGTTTTATCCTAAACTTCACTAATTCAATTCTTTATTATGAGCAAAAGATCAGCTGTTTAACCCTTGATTTCCTTTTGAATTCTATGCCATCTGTTACTGAAAAGTCATTTTGCCAACTTAATAAATTCTTCTACCAGTATTTCAGCTTGGCATGGATCACTGTTATTTACCTTGCAAAGGAAGGTTTTCAGAATAGTTACCAAAGTGGGTCCATAGATTAAAAGAATGCTTTAGCATTATCTACTTTGAATACTCCTGTTATGCTTAAATGTTCTACTTTGTGGTCTTCTTGTAGGCATCTTTCTTCTTATGTGTTTGAAAATTTAAAAATATTTTAATCTGAATTATCCAGTTTTAGTTCTTTGAAAGTTGTTTTTCAAGTTCATGTTTAGCCTGCTAAAACCTGCTAAAGATTAAGAACTTTTCTATTTTCCTCATTTGCACACATTTTCACTATTTGAAAGCAGACTTATGGATTTTTACTGCCTTCTCCTACTTTGATATTTAACTAGATTTTCTCAACTTCATTTTTTTTTTTACATTCAGTGTACCTATGATTTATGCCTCTAATGGTTTTAAACAATTTTGAGCCTTCTGTTCAAAACTTTGACTGTCCTTCACAGATTTTAACAACTTCCTTATTCTTTGTTGTTCTGCTTTTCACATTTTGTAGTATCAAGCAATAGCAGACTTTGCAAGTCTGTTTGCTCCTGTGGATGTCCTAACTAGGCATGTTATTGTCTGCTTGAGTTATGCAGGGCAGCTCTTTAATCACACCCCTTGTTACGAGTCAGGACCTGGTTAGAAGTTTCTTCCTTTACTTCTTGACTAGGGCCTCCATAAAGCAATCATTTAACATGCCTAGAATTTGAATTTTATGTTATATTTAAATGAAATATTTGTCAAATTCAAAGTACAGATGGTCTTTCATATCTCTTGCAGATAGCACTCTTGCTGCCTCTCTGATTTTGTCAAATAACCTGAATATTAAACATTTTTCTCCACCATGCTGACTGGGCAACAGTACACTTTAAATTACATGTTATCTTCCAGGATATGTGGAGGTGAGTAACTGAAATGTACAATTCAGTGAATAAAATGTGTGCATCTTCCATTATCTCCAGTGTGTTAAGACTTTGGAGACTCTTTGAATCTGTATGACATAAGCATATGTTGTTTGTCTGCAGTTGACTGTCTAAAAGATAAATTTCAAGGACATGTTGATTACTGGGTTTAATACTTCCTTTGAGCTTTGAAAAGACTTCTTGCATACAAATAATTAACTTTAATGGAAAAGAAATGATGTTGTCTCTGTAAATGCTAAGTGTTGGATTTGTGAATTTAGTTTTCATGTTCAGGCTTGACTTTTGATGAGTTTCTAAATTAAACCTCACAATGACTCCATTTTAAATGATTTCTTAATAAATGATGTTATCTTGACAATGAGTTAGCTAAAAAAATAAAATAAATATAAAAAAGGCTTATTTTGAAACTGGGATCAGCCTAAGCAGTCATTAGGGTTGAACATACTAGTTTATTCTGCTTCTGTACCCACCCAGTTGTGACATTGCATGAGGCCAGGACAAAGTTTTCCATAAGAAGCAAGTTACATAATGACACAATATTTTTCATGTTGTTAATTTTCTTTAGTACTGTATTTTTTTGCTGTCATTCACTTGTTGCTCTTGACCATGAGCCTTCTTAAAAAGCCATCATCTAGGTAATTTGCAGGCCTGACATGTTCTGATGGCATGGAGGACATTGATTGCAAGTAGTACATTCAGTTGGTCCCTCGGAATGAGACTTGTGTAAAAGTCTTGTTCATTCTGTTAACAGGCTGACAGTGTTTAGTTTTGCCCTTCCTACACACTGCTTGTAGGTCAGTGGCACGTGACACCCTCTAGAGTGTTTAAAAGTGGCTAAAAACTCAATAAGATCTTACTGGAAACATGGTACAATATCTTCAGTTTCAACATGGCATTTGTTTAATTTTGAGCTCAGCTGTCCCTGCTGGCTCAAGCTCAGTTCTTTGGGTGGGACTGGGATAATTATCTTTTGTGCCAATGACAAGGCAGTTCATTCAAAATCATGCTTGGAGCTGAAAACAATATTTTGAGGAAAGCAACAAACTAGGCTTTTAACATGATTCTAATCCTTCCCTAAACAATTACTGAGAACTGACCTTTAACTTCTCTCTAAAACAAGTTTGGGTTTACAGTGCATGGCTGGGTTCTCTAAAATGAGGTTTGAATATCCCTCTCTTTAGAAAAAAATAAATGTGCTACAGAAAATTTTGCAGAATAGCTGATTCAGTTTATTTTACTGGAAATAATAAAAGCCTCGTTTTGCAATACAAATAAGCATTGTTAAAAGCAATGATTTGACTTGATCTGCTCTTTGTGAAAGAAGGCAAAATGGTAGTTTTGAAGCTGAAGATGTTTGTTTACATGAAAGCTATGATAAAAATAGCTCTAGTGCACAAATTCATTCTTCATCATACCAGTACTGCTTTGTCCATTTTGTGAATGGGCAATGAAAGGAAGCAAGAGATAGAGGATAGATTATTTTTATTAACATAATTTATCAAGAAACTATCCAGCATTGCAACTCTCAAATGCTTGTTTCTTTCTTATTTTAAATTCTAGCCAAGATCAATAAACATTTCACTTCTTCAGAAACTGTTGCTCTAGAGTCAAAGTTTGGTCATTTGTCTCTTCACTGCCAGGGAAAAGGAAAGGACTCATGGGGTGTTACAAGATATTTTACTCTAAGCCTACTCCAACATGTTGCCCTGCTGTGGCTATATTTCCTAGTCATTACTCTCCCACCTGGCAGCAGTCCTTCCTAATTTATTGTGGGCAACCTGCTCTTCTTGTCAGGTCATGTCTGACATTTTAACATGTGGTGGCACAGGGGAAGCAGGTTTTCTGTGAGCCGTGGGATGAAAAATGCTAAGCTGTGGTTATCTGTAGGAACACCTTCCACATTGGGAAATTGGTCTACTTGATGTGTAGGCTTTGCCACCTCCTGCTACCACCCTCTAAACTCTTGTAGGACAAGCAGAAAATATCCACCTGACAAGTCTCTGTCAGTCCTCCAGAAGGTGACCTGTGCACTGCCCACAGAGTGAAATGGCTAACGCAGGATGGAAGCTGGCCATGGATATGGGCACATGGGACAAGTCTGAGTGAGGAGAAATAGTTGGATGTTGGGGCAAGTAACATTTTGGTTATAATAGTCTTCACATGGGTGTTAGCTTTAATCTAGTTTCACTAGATTTAAACCAGTTAGTTAGGTATGTGAAGTTCTGTAGCTTATTGCCATTTCTGAGCTATCCACTTTCTCCTCAGGTTAATATTTTTATATAGCTGACATAATTTTGTAAAAAAATAATTATTATGTGCTCCTCCAAAATTAGCTTAGAACAGTCATCAAGGTATTGCAAGTGGTTCTACTTCCTACATTAGAGTTGCAGAAACTGATACATAATTAGCCCTTTGCATAGCACAGCAGCAAGGAAGGAAATGAGAGCAAGTAACAATGTACAAGCAGGTTTGGTGATGATTGTCTTTGGCAAAATAGCTGAAGGACAAAAAAAGAAAAAAAAGAAAAGAGTCTGTGAGACAAGAGGCATGCCTGCACAGCGGAATAAGCTCCTTTCCCCAGTGTCTGACTGCAAGGATGTGAGGAAGCTTTGGTTCTGAATCTCTGCAGGCACAGTTGATACTGACTGAAATATTGATCCTACTAACTCAAGTTCAGGATTCCCTGAATGTGGATACGTGTCCTCTGAAGCAGAACAACTTTGAGCAGAGGAGCTTTTGTCAGTATCTACTTGTTCTCTCTGATCTAAGAGAAAGAGGTTCAGAAACAGGCTGCAATTAGAGTTGCTTAAGTGGTGTATGAAAACTGTAAAATAATAAAATTAAACAGATAAAAGTTGTCCTAATAAAATAGCATGTTTGGTCACAGTGGTTTGGCTGTGTACTGCAGACACTCCCTGAAGATGTAATTCAGTTTTCATTTGTTGCATATTCAATGTATGTCTCATTTTGTTCTTGTAATGATTGGTTTTGTGTTAAAACTAGCAATCATGCTAAACAGAACAGAATTAGTTTCTTTTTCCTGCAATATTAAAATCTTTCACAAAATAGAAAGAAATCAGTTCCAGAGTTATGCTAGATGTTGAAAAAAGGATCTGCACACTCAAAACCTGAGAGAATGCTACTCGTTTCTTTATAGCAGAAGACTTGATTTACCTGAAAAAGGGATATGTTTATATGCTTGCATCCTCATCAAAGATTAAAAAAATAAAAAAACCCAAAAAACAACCAAATAACCAACCCAAGAAGCTATAAAAGTATTTTCTTTGTTGGGAAAGTACTTGTGCCTTAAAAAAAAAAAAAAAAAGAAAAAAAAGAAAAAAAAGAAGACAAGGCAGCAACTTTCTTCATGCATTAGATAAGTAGTATTACTACAAATTAAATAAAGAGAAGGAAACAGTGGCTTCCCTTATGGTGGGATCCAACTCAAAGAGAGGATCTTCAAAATATTGTGGAAAGTAAATAGAGGGAACAAAGACTTTCTTTGCAAGATTAAGACAAAATTTAACTTAAATGGGGAATATATAACCTAAGGGATTTATTTTCAAGCAGCTGTGAAAGAGAGCTACCTAGCTTATCCTGTTCACTTTCTCCATAGAGTAAAAAGGGTGAGGAGACAGCTGACTCACGTGTCATAACTCCTCAGATGGGAGGAAGCTGTGTCCTCTGGGAAGGTGAAAGGAAAAGGAGGCGCTGTGGGCTTGGACACTTTGGGGTCCAGCCTTTGGTTGTAGGAGCTGGCACCAGACTGCTGGACTTGAAGACATATCCAACTGCCTGACATGGATGTAACACCTGGACTCAGGGTCAGAACGAGCAGAGAGTCCTGGATGAAAGAGGCAGAACTTCATGGGCATGGTGAGTACAGCAGCCTCAGTATTTTCACTGCAATACAGGAATCTTGTTGGGTCTGTGTTGTTGTGAATGGTTTCCATCATACATCTGGTGAATGGAATTCAGCCATCTACTTTCAGGTCAAAGTACTTATCCTGTCCTGTGAGACTTGTTCAGTGTTGTTGGAGTGACCTTGGAAAGCTGGACTTCTACTGCAAAACTTGAAAAATCAATTTATTTTATTAATGTAAGGCACTTCAGGGTGATGAGGTGACAATGTAGATGATTGCTTGTTTGTGTTTATGTAAAGAAAGCTGGCATTGGGTTTTGATCTACTTTGACTCCCAGATTTCTATGCAGCATTAGAATACTTGAATAGGAAAGTGAAGTTCCAGACTAGAGACATTTGTTGATAATACCTGTAAAGTGCTACAAATTCTTGCATGTCAAGGTCTAAATACAAAATTAAAACGATACAAGTATGTATAATAAAAGCACAATTGAAATGCACTTCTCACCAAAAGCCAGAGCAGACCTGAGCATATCTAGAAAGCAGGATGCTCTGTAGCATAGTCCAAAGACATTCCTTCTGCCTCTCTCCTGCCTTTTTATTTGACATCCATCTGTACCCATTTGTAATGTGCTTTCTCAGTCACTTAGATTTAGCATCTGAATGCTGAGCTGCCCATCATTTCACTTCCCCTTAGTCTTGCTATGTGTTATAAATATTGAAATGTCTTGTTAATATTAATAAAGTAGTTGCTTGTTTAGACTGTTAAGACTACAGATTAGGTGGCAGTGGGATGCTCAGGAGGAAGAATACATTAAAGATGTCTGTTTAAGGGAAAACCAAAGGTAGGATAATAAATTTTCATCTGCATGTAGCCATCATTACCTCTTCATCAGAAAGCCTGGGCTTCTCTCATTTGTCACACTTTTTAACAAGGGTGGAAGAGGGATGGAGTAGAAGGAACAATTGCAACTTCTATCAGCACTTCCCATTGCAATTATCACAGATAATGCTGCATTTGGCTCCTGCTGTGTGCTCCATATTTCTTCCAGGGAAGGAAATGATCCTGTTGAAACATGCAATTCTTATGTTGCAGGGGTATTTCACAGTTTTGCCTTGTTGTATGTTGTAAAGTATAATTTTCCAAAACATGCTGTATTATGGTTTCATAGTATTTTAAATATATCTTTTTTGGAGGAATGGAAGTTGGAACACAGTAGTGTTTATCCCTTCTGCTAATTTTTTTCAAACCATCAGAATTTTGAAGTTTTCCCACCTGCAAAAAAGATGTTTTGAACTATAAAGACATTCATTACCAGAGGGAAATTCCATTCCTAATAATTTTCACAAATAAAGTGCAATCAATAATTGACTATCAGTTTTATGATATGTCAGTAGCAATGGAACATTTCCTAGCCTTTGATGATGGTTTGATACAGGACATTTTTAAATGTTAATGTTATTAGAGTATTTGGCAATATATTTATACCTTATAGAGACAAGATAAATTTTAAAAAGTTTATCTGAGAGGGACACATCCACATTCCTTGTGGAATCCATTGAAAAGAAATACGAAATCAAGTTGACATACTTTCAAAATTAAGAATGATGCTAATTTTGTCATTTATCAACAAAAATTTTGAAAATATTCTTTATTAAAAAGAGTATTTTTACAGACGAGTCCATGTAATTAGATGTACCCAGAAGTCTGTAAGGTGGTGATAGAATTATTGTGTTGCACCTGATGATCTCATATTGGCATTGCTGCTAGTGAAAACAAAAGAGAAAAAGATGCTAAAATCCTCCCTAAGATTGCCTTGTGGTTCATCACACCTGCATATTTAACAACTGCAGGTTCCTGAACTCCATGATTTTTTCTTCAGTCATTTTCTAAAAGGTTCATGACGGAGGAGAAGGTGCTAAAAACTAGCTGTAATTAGCCACAAATTGGAGGCAAACATATGGAATTGTTTAATAGCAAATTCACAGTGTGCTTTAAGAAACTCCTCTGAAAAGTGTCACAGCTCATGTGAGATATTTGTGCTATTTAAAAAAACTTGTTCAGGTACCTTGTAGAACAAACCAAAGGTGTACTCAAAAAAGTTTCCATCCATAAAACTGTGCACAAAGACCCTATAAAAGGAGAGAGCTGTGACCTTTTTGTTTGTATATAGCCTACAGACCCTAATAATCATATAAATTGAATATGTGAGAAGTGCTGTCCCACTCAAACAGGATTAGATTTTGCATGTTGTTACTCTTATGCCACTGTTTATCACTGTTGATCTTTAATTTTGGGTCAATACTAACATAGGTGTGAGTTTGAAACATTTTGTGTTTCAAGGTGGACATCAGTGGTCTCTGGAAAGATGTGGCAGGAGATCATCTTTAATGTTATTAACATATAGGTTTTATTAAATTTTCACTGACTGAAAAGTCATTTCAGGTGAAACATGTAATAGCCTGAGTTTGAGGAGGACATTTTAAAATAATAATTTTAAATTAATACACAATATACTCCTCAATTTCATAGACTCTTTAAAAATTCATCAAGATTGCAAATGAAATGCTGGTTTCAAATGAGAAGTTTGGTTAGATGTACTTGTGTGAAAAGTCTCAGAGGAACACAAAACTTCATTAATTTCCTACCTCTTAGACATTTAAAGATTTTCTATCACAACTCAACTGATTCTATGTTATCTGTCCATGATCATCTACACTTTAAAAGTGAGTGAAGCTGCTTTTCCTGTTTTCATCAAGTTTTCTTCATTTTCTGTGCAAAATATGAGGTTTTCCTGATGTTAGAGGAAAACAATGTTAAATCCTAAGAATGATCTCACCTCTATTCTTTTTCTCATACACACACGCACACATACATACACAAAAGCCTTGAATGATTTTCAGTTCAGAGAAGTAGTTAAAAAATATGAATGCTAAATAAAATTAAACCCAAACACTGAATTCAAAGCTAAAGAGCAATCAGAATATTTTTAAGACTTAATAAAATTGTGACTATCTTTATAATTTCTTTGGCCTTCAAAATGAACATTGTTTGCAAAGCTTTTAGTTGGATACTCCTAGTATATAAGAGCATAAAGTGCTACAGATCTGTCAATGGCATCAGGAAATAGGCATAAACCTGGAAAAATCTGAAAAACACTATGCCATGCTGATCTCGGGTGCTTGGCTGTTCTAATGTGGGTAACTGTCTCTGAAAACAAATAAACATGCAGAGAAGCCAGATTAATGATCAAAAGATAATTAGCTTCACAGATATTTGTAAATAGTTTAATTGGAGCACATTGCATTTAGCATTCTATAAAAAGTAATAGGTAACCATCAAACTGTCATCAAGGAAATGATATGCTTGTTTAGTATATTGTCTATGACATGATTATTCTAATGACTGATTTATATATATCTCTGCCCTCTTACTCAGTAATGCTAACAACTACCAAAACTTTGTTTTTTTCATTTTGAAGAGATTTATTTTACAACATGTGAAAAATTGCTGGAATAAGCTCTTGTGAAAAACAATTTGAGTGATTCACAGATCCAGCGTGAATTTGCCTAGAGGTTGAGGTATTTATCTAAGATCTATCTGGCCCTAAATTCAGGGCATTGTTGTGAGGAATATTTGGTGCTTTTTCTGCAGTAAAATAAAAACAAAAACAAAGCAACAAAACAATCCTGTCCTAATTTTATAGTGAGGGATTGCATAACACAACCAGCAGCTGGGTCTGTCACAGGAGTCAGTGCAAGGGCCACATTTTCAATGTTTGGTGTGATTCTCAGCAGTGACTTCAGCCTTAGTATCCCATGAAGTTCTCATAACCACGAGGTTCCTGGCTGCTTTTTGTTTTGTGAAGGTTCTGTTAAAAGAAAAAAAATCAAAAAAGAAGCTTCAAAAAAATTTTTATTAAATAAATAATGAGAAGGAAAAAGAATAAACAGCTTTAGCAAACAATAACAGAAAGCAAACAACAAGAAGATATCCCAGCATTTTTCAGGGGAAAAAAAATCAATCCAGTTTTTCAAATAATTTCAATTTATTAGTTTCAACAGATATGCACTAAAAACACCTCTTGACACTCTTTAAAAATAGTTGCCATTCTCAATAATGAAAGACTCTTTAAGATAGTGATTTCTGACTGAGCATAACTACAATGTTTATTGCTTGTTTTATGGTTGTTTATTTTCTTCTTTTGCCTTGTTTTTTCTTGATTTGAGCAGGTTTGTTTGCTTTTACAAGAATTTGGTTTGTTTGAAACCATGGAACCTGACTGTCAGAAGAGGCTCCAGCAGTCTTCTTGTGTATGAAAAGTTCTGCCAGGTATGAAGATCTCTTTTCAGCTGTCAGGCTCTTTCAACTCCAACAAACCACATTTTGCAGGTTTTGTTGTAGGTGTAGCACAGTCTCTGGCCTGTGTGATGTCTGTTTTAGCCTGTACTTTACAGTTGGAGCCCTGATAAATCCCAGTTTCTGTTGGATGTCGTGGTTGCTGCTCTTCTCATCGTCTCTGCTGCACAAGTGGTGATAGTTCCCTTTTCCAGTTCTCATCAACAATCCATCCAAGGTTTACTTGGGAGCTGTGCTTTGTTATGATCCAACATGAACTAAGCTGGTGCTCCTAGATGAGCAGGTTAAAGCCTCTTTGTGATGAATATTTGATAAGAGTCCTTGGAGAAGGTACCTCTGAAAAGATGGTGAACTCAGCTGCATATAATGAGAACCCTATGAGGATGAGGATTTGGGAATAACTTGGAAATGTGCTTTTAATCTCAATTAACTGTTTACTAAATATGTTCCTACTGTTAAACCATAAAGTATTGCTAATGTATTAAGTAGGGCAAGATGTTACCATGTGCTGGGATTATTGCACACATCAGAAATTATTATTTACCTTTTTGCAGAGTATTTTGCATTTCTTTGGGTTTTTTTTAATCAGAACACTTTGGAGTCACAATATGTTCTTTTTAGTCATCAGTGGAATTCCTTTGTGATTTAAGTAACTGCATAATCTCCATGTTACAGATGGTTCTGTGAGGAACCATGGAAGAGGATGTAATTGGAATGTGTAGAGACATTGGGCGCCTCTAAAAATGAGAAATAAAATCTAAATTTTTACATCATTTTTGTAACTTGGAACAGTCAATTTTTTTTTTCTTTAGTAAGTTTATTAATGAGTGTCCATTAATTAGAAATTTACTGTATCAAACCTAGGCACATGTCCTATGCATTTAAAACTGGACAACTTGCATAAATATTTGCTTTGATTTTGCAGCCCTAGTAGGAGTTGATAAGCTTTACAGCTTTTCTGCAAGTCACTATTCTAATACTCTGGGAATGGAAAAACAGTCAAAATGACAGAAATCTTGTTCCTTCTCAGTGACTCTGGAATATTTATTGTGTTAGAGAAGCATATCATCCTCAAAGTCTCTAATGGCCCTGTCTATGTGGAGTCAACACAAGTTATACCAATTCTTCAGCCACTCTCCTTGACCTTCTCATTATCTTTACTTCTGTCTGGTCTGCAGGAGGATTGCAGCTAATTAGTGATATCAATGCTACAGGTCACCCAGACATTTGTGGTTTTGGTAGCAGGTTGGTTCAAGATCTCAGTGTTGTAAGGCTGTTTTAGACAAGATTAACACTCCTGCTAATCTTACACCCTAAATGTAAAATATTTTACTTCTTGAAGGATTTGATGATATTTTTTTTCTAAATCTCTTTATAAAGGAGAAGTTTATTCTTCTGTTAGATCCTTAAATTAAATGAGAATTAAGAAATTGCAGCTGTCACTAAACAGGGTTCTTTTCAAAGCTTAAAATTATACAGAAACCACAAAAAATTGTAGGAGTAGCATATCAAGAGCAAAAATCTGAATATTAAAACACCTCTGAAAGCTGTAGAGATTTTAATGGTTTTTATTATTAAATATTGTTAATTTATTAAGTTTTATATTTTTTATTAATATTTTACCTTTTTTTTTTTTTTTTAGATCATGTCACAACATTTTAATTTTGTCATCTTGCTGAAATGTAATTTATTGTATCTCGACCTGTCTAAACTGTTTCTGCCAGCTGGTAACAACTGAAGAGGTTTTTCTCAGCTGTTCATTCTGCCAGTTTGCCAGGTTCAGAAACTGGAAGCACATAGACAGGAGTTTGTGAGAACTTATCATCAGCCTGCTTCTCCCTTGTTCATCTCACCATAATGACATCTCTCAGTCCAAAAATCTCAAGTCTTATCATATTCTTCTTTTTATTACCCATGTTACTTGGTTTTGTTTAAGGAGGAGAGATGGCTCAGGGAGTTCTAACCACTCATAGATGATTAAATATTGAGAGGGTTTTCTTCTGGTCATAGCGGTTTGGGTGAGGTTTTAAAAAGTCTCCGATTGACCTGCTATAAATATAATGTGCTAACTGTAGTTGCCATTACTTAAAATTGCTTTAACTGTGGGATGAATTATAGATGCTGTGTATTCCCTGCCACGATATTTGTTTGTGTTTCCTGTGTGGAGAAGCGTGGGCTTGTCAAACCTTTTCCCCAGTATCTCTTACACCGGGGTGGCAAGGGCAGACTGGCTCACTTGGAGCTGGCTGTCAGCTCTGAGCTACAGTGACAGCTCTGGCAAAAGTCCTTCCCTGTTACAGCAGCTGCCAATGTCATCTGTCATCCTCCAACATGTTGTCAGCACAGCTACTTAATATTTAGGTGGAATATTGGTTTATACCTACAAACTTCAGGCTTGAGCTATATATAAATATATTTATAAATAGATTTTGCTTATTCATACTTGTCTTGGTTTGTTTTCCTACTGGTCCTCAAGGAAGTAAATCAATAGTGTGTGACACTTGGATGCAGAAATACAACAGCACAGGTTTCTCTTCTTGCTTCCTCTTTCTTTATATTGTATAATACTTGGAGAGAAGCTGATAGCAGATGTCTGTCATCTAATCCCAAATCTATCTTTCATTGATTTCCAAATGTAAGGTAGAACGGCTCTGGTAGATTTGGCAGTGCTGGGTTAATGGACTTGATGACCTTAGACATCTTTTTCCAAACAAAATGATTCAATGATTCTGTTATTTTATCTCAAGTTACTGAACAATTTAGGTATTACATTTGGACTTTTCATGAGCTGTAGTAAAAAGAAGATTTTTTTATAAGTCTTGCTACTTTTTTGTCACAGATTCATAGGATAAACTGAGGTTGAAAGGTCCCCTTAAGGTCATCAAAGTCCAACTCCTGGCCCTGAACAGTACACCCCAAGAGTCACACCATATTCCTGAGACCTTTGTCCAAATGCTCTGTCAGGTCAAACCTTTTGACCAGGCTGTGGCCATTGTGCTGGGGAACTGTTCCAGTGCCCAAGCACTCTCTGGGGGAAGAACCTTTTCCTGTTACCCAACCTAAGCCTCACCTGACACAGCTTCATACCATTCTCTTGGGTCCTGTCACTGGTCACAGAGTGAAAAGATCAGTGTCTGCCCCTCCTCTTCCTCTCAAGATGCTGAAGATCACAATGAGGTTCCCCCTCAGTCTCCTCTTCACCAGACTGAAAAGACCAAGTGACCTCAGCCCCTCCTTTTAAGGCTTTCCCTCTGGTCCCTTCACCATCCTCATGTTTTCAATTTGGAATGAGTTGTTGAGGGAAAACTTAAAGGAAGTTTTTCCATTTCTTCAAACTTTTTGAACTTGGATCTGCTTCTGGAACAGCTAATAATAATAATTTTCTGTGAGATGGATTTCATATTTGGTAATACAAATGGGAGCATGGCATTCTCACAGTAAGGCATATCCTCATAAGAAAATCTGAACTAAAAAAGATATTCCAAAAAGCTAAGACAAGCCAGAATTTTTCTATTTAAGGTTGAAATCTGTGCTCCCCAGGCATAACACAGTTCACACTTAGAATACATCACCACAGGGACTAGAAATTGATTTCTTGATTTTTTTCCCCTTGCAGCTTTTCCAAGTTTGTAATATGTGACCTAACAAGCAGTTTTACAGAAGCACGATAAATTTCTTATTAAATAATCTAATCCCCAGCTAGCTATGAGTCAAGGAACATTTGAGTATTTTCTATGCCATCTCAAAATTTATTTTCCCTTTTAATGTACATTTTGTGTGCATTAAGAGAGGGAGTCTAATGCTTAGCTCAACAATTGGGTGTCAATGATTGAGGATTTCATTCTTTGTATCCATAGGATGGTCATCTATGTTTACTATGCATCACAACATTTAAACAGACGTGCTGAGCTCTGCTTGGATCACAGAATCCTAGAAACATTTGTGTTGGAAAAATTCTTTTAAGTTAATAGAGTCCAACAGTTAACCCTGCACTGATAAGCCTGCCACTAAACCATGTCCCTAGGAACCACGTCTGGACACCTCTTAAATACCTCTAGGCTTGGTGGCTCCACCACATCCCTGGCAGCCTGTTCCATCACTTGGTAACACTTTTAGTGAAGAAATTTTTTATAATACCCATGCTAAACCTTCCCTGGCACAACCTGAGGCTATTTGCTCTTGTCCTGTTGCTTGTAACCTGAGAGAGAGGAGACTGACCCTCAACTCATCGCGACATTTTGTCAGCCAAGGTCCTCTCTGAGACTCCTTTTCCCCAGGCTAAACACTCCCAGTTTCCACAGCCAATCCTCATGAGTCTTGTGCTCTAGACCCTTTGTTTCCCTTTTCTGGACACAGTCCCTCTTCTTTCAAGTCTAGAACTAAATTTTTTGAAAGATGGTTGATTTATGTTATTGAGAGTATCTGTAACTTGACATGTGATTTTCTAACTGGGGACTGTGACTTTAAACAGGTCTCTTTTCATCATAAGGGCACATCAGCACTTCTTCAGGTCCCCATGTGTCATGCAGAAGGTCAGTGGATGTCTTTGTGAACACCAAGAGCAGCTCTGCAGAGGCACTGCACAGAAAATGTCTGAAAGGGGCAGGTAGGAAACCTGGTTGGGTTGATTTTTCTGAAGAAAGTATTAGATATGACAAGTTTGGTGATAATATTAATTAGTTGTTCTATTGGGTTGCCATGAGGTTTAATACATTAGTAGGTCTTACTCTTTAATTTAAGTGTAAATCTTGGTCTTGGCTGGGAAATTTATATTAGCTTAAGTGATAGGGGGATTATAATGTGCAGCTACAAATCAAATAGCTAAGCAGAAAGTTCCAGACACAAAACCTTCTAAAATTCATCTTGTAACATCAGTAAGAGTAAGAAAATACAGCCCTTTCTCTCCTTGGAAGACAAAAGATATCATAAACAGTTTGAACTCCAGATCTATGGCATTGCTTGGAAATAAAATATAATATATTCAGAACACTTTTTCTCTCAGATGGTTAGTCTTGTAGGAGAGCACCGCCTGCTACTTTTTTTTAGGTAGATGGGGTTAGAAATGATTGTGAAATATAATCTGTGAAAAGGCTTATTAAAATGTGTTAAAAAGCTGTGTGACAAAAACTTCCTCCTCTCACTGAGGATGTGAGCTTTGGGACATCTCTTCTTGCTCATAAACATTTCTTAGAAACTACAATCAATATGAAACCCAACATGCAGAATTTTCTTCCTAGCCAAAAATGTTTATTTAAAATAATAAATTTATCCTATGATGCTTTTTCTTGTATTTTACAAAAGTATGATAGCCTTGCAAGTGCTGTTCTATTTAGTTTATTGTCAGTCCAGCAGCTCAGGAAGGATCAGTTACTGAATAAAAAGTGTGTTTGCAAATTTTCCTGGGAAACACCTCACCTTCCTCTTTGGAACCATATTTTTTCCAGGAGCCCTGAACTCAGCCTATCACAGAAGATTCATTCTTCTGAAGATAATTTGATTAAATTGTATTTGGCTCTACGGGCTGGGTGCCATTCCCAGGTCTTTCTTTTAATCCCTCCTATCTGACTCTCATGGCACCTCAGCCCTGCTCCCTGCAGCCCCCCATGGTGTGGCACCTGCTGAGTGACTGGCACACCTGCCTTTCTCAGTAATCACATGTGAACATAACAGTGCAAACACCCCAGTTTCTAGATGACTGATCTCTACTTGTTGCACCTTGTTGCTGTGTTAGTTTTAACCCTCTTTTTAAACCCACAGCCAGATCAGCTTGCTTTACACAGCACTGCTGAAATGCAGTCAATGGCACTTCACTTTTATTTCCCATAGTTTTTGGTTTCATTTGCAGAGCAATGACCAAGTTGATCTTTAAAATAATGCCATGAACCATTGTCCATTCTGTCTCAAATTCAAGCAAGGTTTTATGTGGTTTGCCTAATTAAAAGGGCTGTTGGTAGTGCAGATGGTCACAGCCCTACTGATAGGGAGGGTGCTGTCATGATTTGCTCTGAGGATTAAACTCATGTATTTGTATTATATGCAAAGGAGTAGCCTACAATTAATGCTTTGGCATTTTATTTCTAGCTTTTAAAACTGATTGCTATTTGGCAATATTAATGACAAATTGAGTTCTAAAGTTGAGGTCATGATTCAAAGTTCACTAAAATGAAATCTCTGAGTTTTTAATTTATTTGGAAAAACATTAAAATAAATTTTTAGTTACTATGGCTTAAATACATATTTTAAATATTTTCCCAGGTGGGTGTTGAGCTGAGAGCCTGGTCTTCAGTCTGTTACAAATAAAAAATAATCATGTTCATATATGTTAAAAAATAAAATTGATATTTTTGTGGTTTAATAATTTCAGTTAATGTCTCAGGTAAAGACTCTTAACATGTGATTTATTTTAATAGCATAACTTAACATGATTTGATCTCTGTAGGAGGAAGGCAGTTCATTACTGAGGTCTCTATTTCTCAGCTGGCTCCACCACTTTGCAGCACAGCACTGTTTATTTTTTTTTTACTAGGTCATTGGTTTCCACAGTAGGTCATACTTTCTGCTAAACAGCTTGGCCTCCTATGGAGACAGAATCTGTGACCTTCTAAGGCTTCCTTGCTTAGGAGGTGTCATTTCTGCTTTCAAAAATAACTGTTTAATCAGAAGAAAATTTTCACTGGTGAAGTGTTAGGATGTAGAGATTATTTCAAGGAAATTTCTAACCTCAGCACTTCACAGGAAAGTACAGCAAAATGTTGTTGAAAAAGGCGTTTTCGTATAGAATGCTGACAAATAAAACAAATCCTTTCTGTAACTTCAACGCCATTTTTAAGTGCTTGAGTTTAATTGAATTTTTGCATTTTTGTGGAACAGAAATGGAGTGAAAGAGATTTCTTTTTCTTCAAGCTGCATCATCTGTTCATATATATTTTCAATATGCGCTTTCAAATTTTACTCAATTTTTTTTTTAATGGATGGGAGAACTGTAAAAACTCTTTCTCACCTCCACAGTGTTTGTTGGGCTTTGTTTTGTTATGTTTGGGCTTTGTGTGTGTGTGCACAAGTTTTGTTTGTTTTAATAGAAAATAGCTTTTAATTAATCAAAACAATGGGGAAAAGAGAACAAAATGAGATCTCTGATTAATTTCCTAAATTTTGTCTGCAGTGCTATTTGTCTTTTCATTTCTACTTTCATATAATCCTTTCTAAAATACCCTTTAATTAGAAAGGGTGGAATTTCATTTCTCTGCTAACATTGCATGCAGAAGTGATATGTATGCTCTTGCAGATTTATGAAGAGGATACTCTTGTATTTACAAGATATTATATATGGCAATGTAATTAATCCTCTGTTTTCATGTGTTAGGTTTATCAGCCAATACAAATAATTTGGAAGAGTTTTTTAACTTATCCCCTGGAAACTGACTGTATGAAATTGTGAAATTAATCTGCTCTTCTAATCTCCTTTATGTCCTGGTTGCTTTTTATTTGCTGCATTATATTAGAATAATATGTATTAGAATATCTTTCTTGGATATTAGGTGACTTCACAGCTAAATGCTTGAAGAAGCAAGTACTTCTTAGAAACCTTCTTAGAGAACCTTCTGCAGCATGACTCAGAAGATGACAAACTCTACAGAACCAAATCAAATTCCAGAGGACAAAATCACCACCCACAAAATACTTTCTGATTTTTACTGGTTTGTACTGTCATATGGCATTTGTCCACACTGAAGAAATTCAGTAAAGTGCAGTAAAATTAGTACTTTATTCTGCAATGTATACATGTTTGTAAAGGTGGAACACCATAGAGAATCAGAGCAGTTTTATGCATCTACAGTGTTTTTTTTTTTTTCCTTTCCTTCAAAGAACAAAGAGTGTGTCAATAGGGCTCCTAGAAAATTTATTTTAGCACTTTTTACTACTGTTTTTTCCAGAAATATTTCAGAGTGTAATCAGAAAATTTATTGGTGTAGGGCTCAAGAGTACACTCCCTCTTTCATAGGTAGACCCATCTAGGTCCCTGGAACAGGTGTTCAACTGCACACCTTCTCTGGGAATTTAATCTGGCAGCAATACATTTAGAGAAATGCATTTTCCAGATGGGGATTTCACTGAAGCAGAGCCCCTTCCACTCAGCAGAGTACACTGAAATACTCCATCCTTTTGTGTCATTTTTCATAGCTGGGACTCTAGTGAAAGCTTTAGCCCATGTTGCATTCCCATATTTCTTGAGGATGGTTCAAACCCACCCCATCCTTCAGGAAAACATTAAGGGGTTCAAGAGTAAGATTAATTTTTTGCTTATTAAACTTTTCTTTTCCATATGAAGGTGGGCATTTTAACATGTCCATTGCCTCATGTTCTGTCAGTAAGTACCTTTGGATAAATGTTTTCTGGTTCATTGCACCTTCTCTTTGTGTGTTTATGCATTAGCAAATTATTTTTCAGCCATTTCAATTCTATAGTTAAAATTTGATCCATTTGAAAACTACCACAGGTTTTGATTCTTTTTGTGGATTCTCTCTCCCTTTTGTAGCTTTTTCAAACAAGCAATGTGCATTTTTGCAGTATGTAAGCACAGCATTAAATGAGTCCATTGCAAAATCATATTGAGAATTTTGCCCATTTCTGCTGGAAAACCAAATATGTCTTCTCTGAGATATATTAAAAAAAAAAGGTTTTCTAAGGTTTTATACTAGGTGTTATTGCATTTTGTAAAAATGAAAAACTGAGAATACAGTAATAATCTTAATAAAGATATGAGAAAATATTTTAAAGATGTTTGTAGAGAATTAACTGACATTTAGGAAATTACATAGAAAAAAATAGTCTTAATAAATATTTAAAAGTTATTTGAAGAAACAGCCAATATATAGCAATTACAAACAAAGGTGATTTAATTTCTGGAAATTGCTGCTCAGCCACTTAGGGAAAAGAGTGAACATGCTGCTAGACTGCCTGCTTAACAAGTGCAGTATCTTCAGTAGCTATTTAAGTTATTTAGGTTCAGTGTTGCACTGTACAGGAATCCAGTAATATCCATACTTAGATGCAGGCTTCTATGGAAGTGATAGCCATGAGATGAGCATTATAAATATTTACAAGCATAAATAGTTATTAGTGCTGCCATATGCTTGGGTTTCCCCACACATGCTCTCCTTTCATCTTCCCAGAAAGTTTCTAGGCAGAAGAAGCCCACCTTGGCCACCTGCTTGTCAGTCTGGATGGAAAAGTGGTGTTGAATGAGCTACTGGGAATCCCAGGATCAGAAATAAAAGCAATCAATCTAAAATCAGGATTCCTATGTGTCCCCAGACCCACAAAGGGCCTGCACATCATGTTTGAGGTACCTCTTGCATGTCCTTAGAAGCATCTTTTTTACTGTGCCTGTCCAGGGAACTTTGTCTGTTCATTAATAGTCATAGCAGATGATTTTGTCATTTCTCTGCAGAAAATACTTGGTAGAAATTTGAGTATCTTTTTAGGTCTTAATGTCCACTCTACCTATCAAGTTATAACTTAGAAAAGTTCTTTGGTAGGCCAAATCTCAGCTCATATATCATTAATTAAATGAGATTTCTTATTTTACTTAAATAATCTGGTTAAAGACTGGTTAAAATCTGGTTAATTCTGTGCTCTCTGTCAAAAAATGGGGGTTTGTCCTGAAATTATATCTGAAAAAGCTACAATTTCTTGCCTAAATACAGATGTTTACATAGAAAGACCACAGATATAAAGCATAATGTCTTTCTGCTAGCATGAAATCTCATAGCATGGTATGGTATTATATGAAAAAGGTACATTGGGGTTTTAATTTTTTTTTTAATGTCTTTAGAGGTTATATGATAATGGAAATTCTATCGATGAGTGCTAACAGATTTTTATTCACAAAGGCTTGAGTATATCTTCTCTGAATCTTTCATCAAGATTTGGCAGGCTGAGATATGAATGATAAATTCTGTCCTGTCATCACTATCTCAAGGCTTAAAGACCATCTTGCAAACCCAACTCAGATAAGTAATTTTATTACAATTTTCAAGAAAATGATGTTTGACTAGAACAATATTTGAAAATATTTAGGAATTATCAAAAATCAAATAGTTTTTAAAAAAGTTATAAAATGTATCAAATGGTACAAGATACTGGCTCCCTGTCTTGAGTCATAATAACTAGGGAGGGATTGTATGTGCATTATAGTAAACATTTTTTACTTGCTAAAATAGATTATTTAGAAAATGTATTTTTAAATATGGTTAAAATGAACATATTTGAAAGTTATTACATGTCACATTATGATGATTTATAAGAGCAAAGGATATTGAATGTTCTCATTAAGAATCACAGAAGACATATAATGAACAAAACCATTCATAATTACTTTCATTAGCTGGATGCATTTTTTGTACATTTCTACTGTGTTCTTTTGAATAATTTGAAAATATGTCAGATTTTATTAGAAATCTTGGGGTTTTGCCTCAAAATAACTTTCCCCAAATTGCAAGGAATACATGTTTGCCATGCTTTATCTCTAGTATTAGTGAGAATATTAATGAGGAAATGTTCATCTGGGTTTTTTCTGTCTTGTGTTTATATTTCATGCTAATAGCACAATCTTTGTGGTGTAATCTAGTTGTTGGAGCACAAATGAGAGACTCTCTTTACTGAATTTTAACCTTATTTTGCTCTGTCCTAACTGTATGTCCTTAAGCAAGGCACTTAGCTCAGTTTTACAGACAAGAAAGGTTTTTGCCTATCTACTTAAAAGGGATGTTAAGAGTATTATTTGTTAAAAGCATGAAAATTCAAACAAAAGTGAAACATTGCTATTAATTCATTAAACTCCAGTCTGAGATCCTAAAGAAAACAAAGTTTTGAAAACTCAAGATGCTATGCAGCACTGCAAACATAATCACAAAAAACTCTTGTGGTTGATCTTAAGAGGTTTAAGACTTCAACACTTGGATTTTGTTGCCACCTTTGGACTTGGTTGCTTTAACTTAGTCCACTTCAGCCCATGAAAGAACTGGTGGTTTTAAGCTTTTCTGGAAAGCTTTTTAAGCTGTTTTACTGTATCCCCACACCCCAGATGATGAATGTTCATATGTTCACTCTCTCATTCGTTCCTTTATTCAGTTATTTAATTTCAGCCAGAGAGTTGGAGTAGGCAGAGGACAACTTCTTGAGGTGTTTCAATGATAGTGTAGCAGTCACTCTGACTGCTTCCTGCAGTAATTTGTTTTGCTTAAAGGAGCTCATCCAAGATTTGACAAGGGAAGGTTAAAGGTGTCACCTCACAATGGTGTCAGCAGTGGTGCCCCTTCTTGCCACAGCAGTTGAGGTCATGGGCTCTGGCCATCTGAAGGGAATTACTCCTGTCTCAAAGAACACCTTTTTCTTTCTCTTCCCACTTTACTGTGGGTGACTAGCAGAAAGAGTTTTTAATTAAAAACTCTTATTTCATTTAGTATGAAGCTTTTGTTGTGGCAAGCCTTAATCCTTTTGTTTACATGAACTCAGGCTTGTGGTTCAGGTTTTCTTTACCACCCTTCCCAAGTGTGCCATACTAATAGTTTTCTCAGGTTTTTCTTGTGCCTAGGAAATTATCTGTGATTCTACTCTGCCTTCCCATACAAAGTTTTTATTCCCTTGCCAATTCCAGCCAGCCAGGCTGGAGTCAGGCACACACACATCAGTTTTAAACCACTCTCGGGTTGGACTGGCACAGCTCTGTTGACCAGAGCTGTTAAGGGGGGTGACCCAAAATAACCTACAGGGCTGTGAAGGGTGGAGGCTTAGAGCAGCAGTTCAAAATCATGTAAACAAAGTTTATTGAGTGTGGGAACTTCCTCTGTGGGCAGGTATCCTCTGTGATACTGATGGATAGTGAAGATAAATGCATTTATGCATTTTCCTAGAAAACAAATAAACAAGAGGGGTTTATTGCATTAAGATGAGTAGTAATATTGACAGACTTGAAAACCAGATTGAGCTGCTAGATAAATTTTTGGCAAGGAAAAAGAGAAGCCACAAAGACCCCCAAATAATGTATACTTCATTCTTTTGGTTTTACCCTTAATGTATCTATAAAATAGTCATGTACTTGAGTTGCAGTGATTAATTACCTCTGATCTATCAAAACCCAAAGAAAGAACAAATCTTCATTCTTGGTTAGGGTTGATTAGACTCCAGTGACTTTGCATTGAGCTGTGATTTTCTTACTACATACAATTCAGGATATTGAAGAACTTAGTATTCCTGTGGGAGAGTGGAAGAAATCAGAAGTAATTTTTAGTATTTTTATTAGCAAAAAATATTGCTCATGCACAAAACAAGATCTCAGTATCATTCTGACAGTCCCAAAAGAATTTTAGTGGGAAACTAATATGGCTTTAAAGATTCAAGAAGAGGTGGCTTTGACATACCGCTTGAGTGTCTCCTCTTAACCTTTTGAGATCACTTGTGCAAAGAAGTGAGCACTTTTTCACTTATGTACGTGCAAGCCACTGTTCCTAAGGATTTGCAGGCTGAAAAATGTGTCTTTGGCCAGCCTGTGGTCACTTTTTATGTGACTGATCTCAAGGGCTGTGCAAATAAACAGACAAGAAGACGGTGCCAATGCAATGGTTAAAAGCACATCTATAACATAGAGGTTTAATATAATTTTGAGTACTGAATCAATAACATACTATGAGTGAATTTGGGAAGAGCCAAGAACAATGTTTATTTAATTTGAGTAAAGTGAGTTTAGGCAGACTATCAGTTAAATTTCCAGAGGGATTTTACAACAATATTTTTATTTGGGCATTGTTAAGAAAAAAACTCACACCATAATCTGCTAAGAAATAATAGACATCCTCTCCATGGCTGAATGCAACAAAGTGTAATTAAATAATCGAAGTTCTGAAAAAATTTATAAAAAGTGCAAAACTTGAGATTGTAACTCAAAGATGGTTTTCTTTCACTGTTCCCTTTAAAAATTTGGGAAACCTATTTCAAATTAATTTTTCTGCTATTCCTGCTATGCACTTCCAGAGTGTTTCCTCCAGGCATTGAATTGGGGCAGTTTCAGTAGGAGTGATATCACCCCTCTGGGCCTGATTCCTCATTTTCTGTGTTTATGTGGCTGCCCAATCTATACCAAAGAGACTGATGGAGTCCTGCTGGTCATAAGTGCTGCTAGCTAAGGGAGGAATGATATCCAACCCCTTTCAGCAAAGAGGTGATTAATCCCTCTAAGTGTGGTTCATATTTCTCTCTTGCTAGGGATTTTTTGAGTGGGGCTTGCTGTCCACAACTTTTTCTTGTTTCACCCTTGCATTCTCTTTATGTCAGGAAAGACTAAGGACCTGCATTTTTTCCCTGATGGGGATGTAGTAAGTTTTACATTTCCCAAAATGAATGGCTGTGGGTAACCATGAGGTGCATGGAAACCTTTGTCTCAGTGTGTATATGTGCTAAAATCAGGCTGAGAGTTGCAGACAAAGGTGGAGTGGTGAAAGTGAGTGTCCCCCTCTGCCCATTGGTGGTAGGGGAACCAAACTTGTCTCAAGTTTGGTTTTCATCACTGACAGCTTGAAAACCAGCTGAGACTGGACAAGAATTTCCCAAGTACAGGATGTAGCTTTCCATTAGATGTGTTGCCTTTAGAATATCTTCTCCAAATTCGGTCAGTGACAGCAGTTTTAATTTTTTTTAGAATAGATTGTAGTGAGTGTGTCCTAATGATCCTTAGCATGTACAGGTGCTCTGTATCCAGGGCAGGAATTGTATTATTAGTTAAGTGAATATATTAATCTGTGAACTCTAAAACTCCAGATTCTTGCATCACATTGCAGGTTAAATCTTGTTGGTCTGAAGTATTTTCTTATTCTATTTTAATATTCAGTTTTAATCTACTACTGCTCCAAATTTATTATAATTAATGCTGTTTTTTTTCATTAACCAGCCATGATGCTATTTTCTGAAGATAACAATCTGTTAGTAATGCATTATTTAAATGTGAATAACAATAAAATAATAGAGTTTTACTGTACCTTTATTATTTATTTGCATATTAATTGTTATTTTTGTTTTCAATAGCTTGTGATTTAAAAAGTACTCTGGGAAGTGAATGTAATTTCAAAATAGTTATCATAATGTACTGAACATTTGTTACTGATTAAATAATTTTGACTATTGAAAGGAAGAAAGCACAATTAATTTTTATTATTTAATAACTAGCGAACAACTATTGCTTAATAGAATATTTACAAACTTAAATGTTTAAAATGCCTCTAGTAAAACATGTCAATTTTTTTAACTTAATATTGTTACAATGTGTCATGTCTACCACTATGTTAGCATAGGATAAGTTAATCACTGCTTTCATGTTCTCTCAAAATATTTATAAGTAAATTACCTCTTTTTTTTTAAATGAAAAAGGTTAGTAGATGTCTAAACAAGTATAGAAACATACCTCAGTAAAATAATCCAATTTTACATCTGTTTTATAGCATTACCTGCTTTCCATTTCTAAGAATCTGCTAGGCTAAAAAAGCTGTTTCTTTCTATTATTGCACAGATATTTTTAAGTGGCTTCTTAGCATGAATGTTTCCATATATATATATATAAAGTGTACACACACCTTTCATTTGCTAATATTTTTTTGTGTGTGTGTAAGCAGCAGACTGCATTGTTGATGCCATTGATGGGAAGACAGTGAGCTCCTCCAGAAATGAAGCAGGTTCTCAAGTGAGGCTTTTCTGTTTGTTCTTTCTGATCCTTTTTTCCCACTCAAGGGATGATTGTTATCAGTGTAAGTTATGGACTGGATCTGACCCTCTCTGGTGTCTTCCATTTTCTGTAGCACAAGCAGAGTGAACAATGCCAGGGTAACAAACAGCTCGACTCTTGAGCATGCATTTTGGCTAACAGGTTTTTGAGAACAACAGAAAGCAGTAAATCTAAACTCGAATCACATTAGACACATAGTTAAAAGCTGTGGAAAAATGCTTTCCCTTCACTGTCAGATTGCCCTGCTCTCCCCATGGTGTCTGTGAATTACCTCTCTTTGTCCAGTCCCTCACCTCACAAGGTTTTTCACTGGTGTCATGCCTGCCAGATAATGGACTCAGGTGAAGTGTTTGTATTTCTGTGAGGATCAGTGTGAGATTCAACTGGGAATCTAAAACATTGTGCCTCTCTTCTCCCAGTATATTAATAAAATGGCAGTATGGAGATAACACCTTCATACACATAAATGCATATTTTTCCATGTGTCAAGGTGAGTAATACCTCATCTGGTACACTGGGAGTCACTGGAGAAGAGGCTGAGCTTTGCAGTATAAATCTACAGCATGTAGCTCATACCCAGCTTGCTTGGACTGCAGCAAAATAAATGCACAACTGTCTGCACCAGTCCATGGAGACAGAAGTGTAAGTTCTTGGAGGTGTACAATGGAACTTGCTTGCCAGATTATTTTTTTTAGTAAATGCCTGCACCATTACAATCTTCATCTCACTGAATATAAATTTCAGTTTGATTCATGTGTTTCTTTGTATGTTGTACAGATATTCCTCTTTCTGTACATAAACAAGGGAAGTTTAAGGTTTGAGATGCTATGCCTTCATCACAAATCAATATAAATATGATTTCAAATGTTTATTTTAATACACCGTACACCTATATTTAAAAATAAAATTAGATGGAGCCATTTCCTGCCTACCTTGGTGTTTGTACACTAGACAGGACTGTATTAGACTGATAAAGTTTTGCAGAGCATATTATAATGGTGATATTTATATTTCCCTTACATCCATATCTAGAAAGGAAATAAATCAATGAACTATTTTTAAGCACTTTTTCATGTTTTCTCTAGTGTATAAGCTTTTTGATGAAAATTTTTTTCTCAATCACTGCTGCTGCAGCTTCATGTATTTCACTAGCACTTGCTCTTCACCTTTGATAAAACTGCAGAATATATCTCAAGTACAAAATAATTTCTCCCAGTATAAGGTAGAACATTTTTAAACTGTAAATTCAGTAGTAATTTCATGGTAGATATGAAATTTTCTTTACTCTGTCATCCCCTTGTCACCCCCTCCACTCAATATCTTCTGTTTTTAACTCTTTAAAAATCAGATTTTTCTGTTTTCTAAAGCTTTTTAAATGGAATACCATTAATGAGCTATTAAAACAATAAGCATTAATAGTAATAAGAATTTGAAGATGCATTCACAGCAACCAGAGTTGGAAGACAAATTCACAAATGACTTGTGAAGTTAGGAAATATGACAGTAATAATTTCCTCGTGGACACATAATATATTTGAAAGAATTCAATCACTTTAAATCAAACATATACATAGTAAAGAATATGGCATATTTTTGCACAAATCTGTACTGCCATGCAGAAATTCATAGTGAATACATTGTCCATAATAATGTATGGCTGTGCAGTCTTGTTAGATTCAGTACAACTTGTAAAGCCGAATATGACCTAACAGTCCCTAGATTCTATTATGGTAGGGTTACCAGGCAACTGCTGGGGACTCTGTTGCTTTATAAGTATTAAAATAAAATTTCTGAAGGTTCTGATTAATTTTAGATATTTCCAGATTGGTTTTAGATTTTCAGATCTATTTTGCTCATAAAATAGTATTACATATATATGTGCATTTGTTGGGTCTAATTTTGCAACGTCTGTGAATTTCCACCCATGAGTTAGACCATTCACTTCAAGAACCTGTTCAAAAGTATTGGATGAATAAGGGAAAATATTAGTAAACTTGATCCATGTCTTTTTATATGGCCTCCTCTGCAAATCAGCTAAGTCATGTGATTTCCCTTGGTTTCCTAGAATTTTGATTTAGTTCCTAAATCTTACATAGTGAGAGTCTTCATATCACTTCTGGATGATAACATTCCTTTCTTGAAGGCAGTTAAACAACCTTTTTTTTCACTTTTTCTCCTCTAAAGTACTCAATACCTTATTTTATGAAAAAAAAAAAAAAATCCTCTCCTGAGCCTCAAATGACTAAAGAATCAGTTACCTGTAGTTGCCCAGCTGTAACTTCCACTTGTTGAAAAAGTTGACCATGTTATTTTTCATATTTAGAAAGAATTATTTGAAGTATTTATCCAAATCTATCATTGGTCAAGCTGAGATCAAGTTCTGTGCTCTTTTTGTAACAGCACTGACAAGTCTCTAACTCTTAAAGGTAAATATTATTGGAGTTGGAATTCTGGCCTCTCGCTCCAACTTTGCAGTCTGCATCCATGTCATCCCAGTCAAAGCTGCTGGGTATTGGTAGACAAATATTCCAGTTACCTACTTTTTGCCCAGTAGCCTCTCACCTATATGCCAGAGCTTATTCTGCTCTGGAGAGAGGCAAGAAAGGAGGGCTGACAGAGCCATTCTGTTTGCCAGCAGACAGCAGAAATAGACAAATCAGACCAAGATAATAATTTTAGCAGCTCTTCATCTTCAGGTATGTGTGTTTGTCCTTTAACTGCTTAAATCCTGCTGGCACTGTCAGCTAGGATCTTGCTCTTAATTCTCTGATAACTGAAGGATGAGAAGAGCTGGAAAGGTAGAATGTCTTAACAGTAAGCCAAGGAAAAGAAAAGGTGAGAAACTTGTTCTGTTTTTCAGAAAATAAAGACTGTCCAGGCTCCAAAATATGTGAAATTTATTTTAACATTACTGATTGATAATAAATAAAAAGGTTTAATGAGGCATACCCAGTTAATTCCTCTGATTTCCTGGAAGAGGGGATGCAATAAATTTTGTACAATCTGGTTCAGCAGATTGGCTTATATCAGTGCAGAAGCTGTGCTCATGTCAGCAATTGTTCGTTATCAACGTGCTGAGATGATAGCAAAGATTAGAGTTTGGTGAGTTTATTGGCTAGGAAATATGTAACCTGAGTATCAGAAAGGCATGTGAGTGTACTGGCTCAGTACTTTTATCTCACAGGAAGCAGAGTCCAGCTTTCTCTGAAGTGACTACATGGATTATTTTATTGTCTTCCTATAGGACCAATGATGAGGATCCTGAAAGGTCATTAGTAGTGAAATCTGTTTTCTCAGCATTATAGGAAGTTATAGAGATTTCAGATGATTGGTTCAGTGCCAAGACATGCCTCTCAGTTTTGTTGTTGACATTGGGACTTAACTAGAGAAGCAAATATTTATTCTGTCAAGAATCCATTCCTTCTCTTGCATTCAAATATCACTTTGAGTAGCTAAAGAAAAAGTCTGTCATTTACTCTAGCTGACTGGAAGTTTGATTTCCCTTTCCTGTTCTTCCCCCATAACATTTCTTCCCCTCGTAAGCTTAATTCAGCAAAAAACAAAAAAAACAAGCAAAAACCAATAAGAAAAAAAATCCACCAAAAATCAAAATCAAACACCTTTGTGAAAATGAAGATATTTAACCCAAAGATAGCAGAGCTCTTCTACAAAGTCCTAACTGCCCCCTCAGCTCCCACTAGCATCATGTCTGCACATTCTGTACCTTTCTTCTCTGAAAATATTTCTGTTCAGAGAGGAAACCAAAGAAATTCTTAACTATCTTTTATCCTCTCTGTTGAGTCCTGTTGGTAAGAACTGAGGTGCCCAGTGGGTTCCAGTGTCAGGTGAAGCTCACACTAATAGGGAAAGATGTAGGTAACCAGGCAAGCTCAAAGACTCAGAAGTCTGTGAAATTCTCCAGGACCGGTTACAGGGTAAACAAAAGCAGAATTCAGGTAAGCACGAGGTAGTAGAAATGTTCTCAGTCATTATCCCACCTTTACACCTGCCAAAAATTTTTTTGTGTGGTTTCAGTTCTGAAACTGAAGTTCTCCTTGAAGTTTTTTCATTGCTTTTATAATTATTTTGGACACACATGACCCAATTCATTTATTATTATAACTTGCTTTGCTTCTCTTGCACTGATGTAAAGAGAATCACAGAATTGTCTGAGCTGGAAGGGACCCAGAAGGATCATCAAAAATGAATGGTCCATACAAGCATCAAACCCACAACCCTGGCATTATTAGTACCATGCTCCAACCAACTGAGCTCATCTCAGGGTCATGTTATAAAAATACATAGAGAGAATAGATTATTAGAAATACCTCATGCTTCTATCTGAAAATAGTGTTTCCTTTTACAGGAGCTGTCTCGTTAATGCCTTCCATTTCAAGGTGTGTCAAAATTTGCTTGATAGGCCTGTTCCTTTATAAACTTATTATTATTAATATCATTATTTATTATTATTATAGCAGAATCTTTCAAAAGCAAAATCTCTTCTTCATGTGAAATGGCACCCAGAGGCAGAGGGCTGAAGTCCCCCAGCGTGGTGGTGTGGCAGAGCTCTTTAGCAGTGTCTCATGCAGCTGGGAGCTTGTTTCCTCAGCTGTCAGTCACAGGCTGAGCTGCAGTGTGTTGTTACTTGATGGCTGGGGTAACAAGTTGGAAAATGCTGCCTTTGCTGCTTCACAGGCCTGGCTCGTGTATTTGCACTGTCAGACTGCCACAGCCACTGCCTCTGCTTGTTTTACCTCTCTGTTTACCTTCTTCCCTGCAGGACCTGTAAATTTGATATGAAACTAGGAAGAAACAGAGCCCAAACTCTGCTGGAGAAAAATCCTGTCGAGTTGCTTTATTTTAGCTTAAATCCTTGTGGGGGTGGGAGAAGAAGGAGGAAGTTGCTGAAACAGTTCATGCTGTTCCATTTTCACATAGATTCCTGGAAGTCTGTTCTCCAGGCCTGGAGGTTCAAAAGGGGAACAGAAAAATCTGGAGAAATGACAAGAAGGCAGAGCAAAGGAAATCCTCACCACAGTATATCAATGAAAATAAAAATGTTCCTAAAATTTCCATAGAATACAGTTTCTATATAGTACTGAGAGGCTACTTACATGATCAGAGTAGAGAAAGACCCTTTTCCATTCATGAAGATGCAACAGTATAGGTAAGCTGTATTCTTTAATTTATTTCATTTAAATAAAATATATTTGGAATTAAAATAGTCATCTAATAATAATAGATATTCAGATATCTGGAATAAATAATTCCATTTTAATCAGTATATCTCTTGAGGTCTCCTGGGAGTAAGAGTGAAAAGAATGTAAACTTCAGGTTAATGGAAATCCAAGGGCTCACCAAAATACTGTTATTTATTTCCCATGAACTGAGAAGTGTTTTTAAAGAAAGAAACTCTGTCCATTCTCAAACTTGAGCAAAATTAATTTACAACATGCACTGTTTCTGTTTTTATCATTGGAACTCCACAGTATGGTGGAGACATCACAAAAGGAGGACTTAGCATTACAACTAAAGTGTATTTTTTAATATCTAAGAGTTAGGTTCAGGCTTATTCCCTATATAATCTTCCATCTCTCTGTTGTTCCATAAGTCCATTATATTCCTGCAAATGTGGCTACATGGGCAGCAAAAAAAAAGATGCCTAAGATCCTCATCCCCTACATAAGGAATATAGAGCTCTGAGATGTTTTACTGCATATTAAATGTTATTTCCAATAAACAGGAACAAAAGTTCCAATTTTAATAGTGTTTGCATATTCAGTGGGAATCTCTACATAATGAAGCCAAAGCTTAGATCTCCATGGATTTGGTGTGCTTTAATTAGGCATTTCCTGAGCATCTCATAATGTCTCAGTACTGTAAAGCCAAGGAGGTTAGAGTGTGAAAAGAGGCAACAAACTTGGCAATGATTTTACCTGGGGGGGGGAGAGCCTTGTAGAAGTTAGGCCAACTCAATGTTCTGAAGCAACTTGAAAATTAAATCCCTGCTTTAAAAGGATCATTTTGTTTTGCACATATGCATGGCACTGTGCTGGATGAAAAATGATGTGTCTTTTGCATACTTTTTACGCACTTTGACCTGCTACATTCAGCTTTTTTTTTTCCTTTTTTTTATTATTTTAAAGTTGTTGTTGCTGGGTGTGTTTTTTTTTTTTTTTGTCTGCTGGTTTTTTTGGTTGGTTGGTTGGTTGGTTTTCCTTGGTTTTTTTTTTTTAGTTTTCTTTGTTCTATCTCTTTAATTACAACAAATCTTGATGTACAGGCAGTAGCCAGGAGATTACTGCATCCTGCATAGAACCACTTGAAATGAATTAGACCTCAACTCTCAATTAACTCTGCTTAAATTGGCCAATTTATGTTCTCTGTAAAGGAACCAAAACGTTTTGTGTATGTTTCATGTAGGTCATTGTTTTCCTCTACTTTGGCTGCAGAATCAGCTAATGCAGACTCTCTCTGATCTCAAACTTCATTCAGTCTTAGCATAATTTAGCAATTTGTTGTCTAAGAGACTGTAACTAGAATACTCCTCTTCCTACAAAGAGTTTTAAAGTACTTCAGTGATCATTTTCTGCTCCTCATGCTAATCTCTGAGTTCCACTGAATTACTGCTGTTTGTACAGGGGAAAAAATGAAAAGGAAAATGATGTTCCCACTGCACTATATACAAACAGAAATTGAAAAAGGAAACAATGGGTAGAAAAACTAGCATCAACACAAGTAAAGGCTGACTAGTAGAGGGTGTAGTGAAAAAAAGAAATTAAAAAAGAAAACATCATACATAATCTTATTCCTTTAGAACTCTCTATTTTCAATTAACTTCCTGTAACAAGTCCCCTTTGCTCCTGAAGCACAAACTGATATCATGACATGTACAACATTTCAGGATAAAGAAAAAGCAGAGGAAAAGCTCTGAAATGCAAGATTAAATTGTGGCTGTTAACTGCATAAATTAACATGTATCATAATATGTAATTAATATGTATCCCCAAAGCAGAGAACGTTTGCAGCAATCTGTGGTCTGGTTTGTAATTGCTGTTCCAAGAAACAGATGAGATTGTTTTAAGAGTCTGGTGGCTGATTAATGGAGATTTCTCACATACTCAGTTATCACCTGGCTACAAAGAAAGAGAGAAACATCTTTCTATCACTCTTTGTTTAAAAATAGAAATTTGTCCCAATTCTGTTTCAATACACCTCTTCTCCATTATGAAATCAGAATTAGTATCTTGAAAGACTTTTGTCTTTTGATCAACTGTAATCAAAACAGTCAGAATACGTAACAAGAATTTTCTTGGTGTTGCAGTTGTCAGCCTCTCCCTTCACATTTTTACCCATGTTATTTCTCTGGAAATAACGCAGGAGCTGCTAGGAAACTTTGCAATTAACCAGATTTTTTATACACATCTCATGTGGAGTTATAATCAAAAATATTTTCCTCATTTTCTTTCATGAAAACCTTTTTATAGATATTTTCTAGGCCTTTAACACATTCTTTATTGTTTTGTTATTCCCAAAGAAAGAACTTATTTTCTCTAATTTCTATAGAGAGGAACTAGTCAGTCTATTTTACTTAAAATCTATTTCTAATTCCAATCCTGAAGCAGCAGAAATTATACTTTAGTTTTCTTCATCTTCTGCCCACAAATTTTATGGCTCTTTCTCCATGTATTTAATTTCAATAATACAATATTTCCTTACAAGCTACTGGGAAGGGTTGTTTCATTATTCTAGCTTCTTTGTAAAGTAGAACCTTTTCATTTGATGAAGCAAAATAATTGTCCATCTGACTTAAAGAAAATTCCCTGCCTGTGAACAGGTCAGTGATTCATATTCCACAGCAGCCAAGGTGGAACCTATTAATGAACACGATGTCTCACTTCTGAGCCTGCTTGATGATGCTCTTCAGAAAGAGATGCCTCATGAAAAGAGAGATACTGTTCTTAAAAGGATCTGGGAAGCTCACTGTGACATTATTAAAATACTCTATTTTTACATGAGGGTCAAGTTGGAACAGCTCCAGTGGTAAGGCTGTGGCAGTCATCCTACAATGAGCACAGTTGGGTAGGAAATGTCTCCTTGACTTCAATCCCATTAATAACCTCCCACATGAGGGAGGTTTGCCAAAGGGTCTGTAATAGATTTCTTTTTAGTGTTATTTTCTGTTGCTCCTGTCATTAGCTTGTGAGACTTCAGATCACAAGGTCTTTTGAACGCATCTCAGGTAACTGGCACGCAATTCTTTTTTGCTTTGGATCTTGTTTGCTCTACTAATAGCAGTGTCTTTAAAAACAAAGCCATTTTTTCCTGCTCAAAAGAAATATTAGCCTGCTTGAAGTACTTGGTTCAAGAATTGTCATCTCTTGCAGATTCGTGGGTTTTTGGCATCAAATACTAAGGCTTTAAAACCTTCAATTATCACTGTTAAATGTTCATAACATTTAGCTTGGTGGTTCAGCAAAAGTGCAAATATGGATGTCACAGAAGTTGTTAATAATTAATGCCTCTTAATACAAAAATGTTAGAAATTGGCTTGAATTTATTAAAATCTGCCCCAACTTTAAAACTCCTTTTATGCAGCAATCTGATCCAATATGAACAAGAACACTCAGGATTTTAACAGACCTAATTTCAAGATAAAAAGCCCCAGTTAATAATAATGTTCACCCTTTAAATTGCCAAATAAGAAATACTGCTAGGATATTGAAATTTTTTAACACTGACTGGTGTCACACTCACATGCTTTTAGGACTTCAGTTATTGCAACTCATCATTATTTAACCTCTTCAGTTAGATTCTGATGTCTCAGGAGATGGCAAAATGCTGGTATTAAGATGTCACTCCATGGATTATCTCTGTTCATCACTCTTCCCTTATATTTTATTCCCTTCAATTAATCATTGTACCTATTATCAAGCGTTTATAGGCATTTGTATGTACCCTTTTATATCAAGACTGACTACATCATCTCTATTTCTGGAACAATTTTATTTATGTTTCTGTGTGCCTTTAACCACATCACTTTAAATGCCCACCTTTGAATCTCTTTGCATCTTCTTCATAACACCCAAGGCTCTTGTGCTCCATTGAATCTCTTCTATAGTCTCTGCTCTCTCACCTTTTAGGTTGTCTTCTCCTTCTCCCCAGAAGTGACCATGTCCTCCTTTTCTGCCTCTTTCCAGTCTGTTCTGATCCCTCCCTTTCACTCCACTGTTCACATCATCCCATCAATTCAAATATCATTCCTCTATTGCCCCCACCTCCTTCCATGTGCCATCCTTTTTCCAGTCTGGTCACCTCACACACCTTGGGTCCTCCTCTCCAAACCAAAGCTTCTTGGTCTGTGCAATTCCTAGGCCCTTTCTCCTGCTTGTTGCTGATTTCTCCCTCTGTTTTTAAGTTCTTATGGATGCTGCTGCCACCCATACTCCAGTACTGATGTCTTGCTTCCTTTGCTGGCCGCATCTATTTTCACACCCACGAGGCTTAAGCTCTAAAACAGGTTTCAAAATAAAAAGTCTCAGTCTCCTGCCCAAATCCTCCCAGAGGAGTAGGACACATTTCCTAAATGGATTATAGATTACCATCTCCATTTCTTTTTGACCCTTCAAAGTGAAGGTGAGAGGCAAGGGAAGAAGAGAGATTCCCTGTCATAAAATGACTTTTTAAATGAGTTCTGCAGTTATTGAGTTACTACAGCTCAAAAGAATAATTCACATGGAAAGCAAACAAGAGCTTTGCCTCGCATACACTCCATTATTTAGAACTGTAAGTCTGATAAGAATACTTAATACCCAGTCAGAGTTCCTGATGTAAATACCACTCTAATACAGAAAGAAGAAGTATTGTAACAATGTGAGGATGACAACTATTTGTGGAGGTTGTGCCACAGGGCAAACCTGCTGCCTGTACCTTCAACAGTGTTTGCTCACCATCTCCTTGCTGATCTCCCCTGCATTTCTGGAATGCAGGCAGAATTTTTCCCACTAGAGGTACCAGCAGAGCATGCTGATGATTGTTGTAAGTACTGTAGGACTGATTAGTGACTGCAGATCATTTGCACCCTTTCCCATTATATGTAAGATATGTAAGAAGGAATATCTTTCCTTTATACTGTTGTCTACTGAAAATTGTTGACTGACTGCAGCTTTTTTTTTTCCCAAGCTGAACTTTTAAAAATATGACTTTTTTCCAGATATTTCTGCTCATCTTGTGCAAGATGATGGTTTACTAACTCATTTATTTGTCAACTAAGTTCTTCTATCATTTTGTTACCTTTTTTTTTTCCATTTTTTTAATTTATTGGAGCCTGGGGCATGGCTGTCAAAATGTCTCTGCTGCTGGGTGTCATCTTTGGTGTGGGTACATTTCCCTCACTGTACCCATTCTCCATTCTTAATTCATCTCAAATGTCAGGTTTTGTCACACCACCACCAGGTTCACAACATCCTAAACTGACAACATCTGGAAATTGGTGATTCTTGCACTATGAAGAAGGAACGGGAAAATTTCCAACTTTGGAAAGACCTTTCTGTGTATTCTCTTGTAACCTTTCTCAGACAGGCTTTTGAATTGTCTAAATTCAACTAAATTCTCTAAATTCAACTGTATAGTGTCAACCAAACCCATTTTCTTTTGTTTCAACAGCAGAACAGTTAGCAGCATAGTACATTTTATTTAGTATTTGTATAAAGGGAGTTTCTAAAAACTTTATTTATGTTTGAAATAATAGAGTAACAGGATAATTTCATAGCCTGAAATTCTTTTCCTGTAATAGCATTTCCTGCTATGTTCATGTGTGTCATGGTATTTTAAACCAAATTTCTATCTTGACTTAAATACTTACTACCAAATATCCCTGAAGATATAGTGACAATTATATAAATATTTGTGTTTTGGCATTTCTTTAATGACTTATTTAATGGATTTGTCTTCATTTGTTTGCCCAAGTCATCTCAGAGTAAAATAAGAGGGAATATGGTTTCTGGACTTGGTTTTGATGATTTTCTTTGGTGTGGTCTCACTTGCTTTTCTAAGAAAGGTGACTCTTCTAAATTATAGATGTTTGAGTGACCAGAGCCTTAGCCAACAAAACCCTTCTGGATTCAGCAGACCAGCTTTTCAGCAGAAATATTTCTCATAAATTACAGTTCTTGTAAATATGTAGAGAAGTTCTTTCTTCCTATTCTCTCTGTCCTCAATTGTGTTATTACTTTTGCTCAAGAGTAGATAGCTACCTCCATAGATAGATTGCAAGCATGCAAGTAAGAGTGGTTTGTGGCCTTGAAATCTGCTTCAAAATTATGAATATAGGAGCTTTAAAATCAATTATCATTTATATTTGGAGGATAACATTACTAGCTAAAAGCTGTTAGATTTTAGTCATTAATCATCATCACCACAATGTTTTCCTTTATTTCTTGGAAACACCAGTTGTATCAGCAAGTTACTGGTTTAGACACTACTTTTACCATCCTGCAACTTCTGTAGGGGCTCATCAGTGGTGGGATTTGACCTTTATGTATCCAATGACTGATAGAGAGAATGCAGGAATAGGTTATAAGGGACTTCAAAAATGAAGACAAGGGCTTATGTTTGTAATGTAAAAGGAATGGAAACCAGTGAGTAGATGACAAAGACAAAGCAAAGGGCTTACAGAAATGATCTCTTGAGCAATTTTTTCTGGAGAAATATTGATCATGTGAGATTGCCTTTGTCAAGACCAAAGGCAAAGGATTGCAGATATTGATACACAGTGAAACTTTAGACCTGAACTCTCTCTGTGATGGCAAGACAGGAAAGTAGGTTCTAAAGTGTCCAACACAGAGAAGTGTCCAACAGAACATGAGAATCTAGGGCAGTCAGAAGTCACACATTGCTGAGTGACAGACAGGGTGTTGTTCACAGAGAAGTGGAAAGGCTGGTAGAGGAGTTTTGAGTGACTGTGGGATTGTGGTCTGAGACTTGGAAGACCTGAGATGTGAAGCAGAGTAATAATAATAATAATAATAATAATAATAATAATAATAATAATAATAATAATAATAATAATAATAATAATAATAATAATAATAATAATAGTATGCAGCACCAAATGTTGGTGTATCTGGATACCAATTGTTTGGTTTGCAGCTCTGCAACAGGCCCCCTCTGGGCTCTTTGGTAAGGCATTGAACCTTTCTGTGTCTTTGTTTCCCCATCTGCCAATGAGTGATAAAATCTATTTCACAGGTGTATTGTGTGTCTTGGTTAATGAATGTTTTGAATGATTTTTTTGTAGTCATCAGATGGCACAACTAAAGGAATGCTAAAGCTATTAGTTAGCAATCACCACTGAAACCAGGGCTTTTTCTGATTTTGTGGTTTCAGTGGTACTTAATATAAATTACTTTGTGATATATATCAAAACACTTGGGTAACATCATAACCTGGGACCAGAAGAAAAATAAGATTGAACTAAAAAAAAAAACTCCAAAAAAGATAAAGTGTAACTGATTTTTAGTCCTTTATTCACACCTTGATGACAGCAAATCTAGAGTAAAGAGAATGCTTAAAAAAATTACCTAGAAAAATTAGGACATGCAAAATCTGTGTCATTTATTAACAGAAAAACTTCCTGACAAAAAGAACAATGAAATCCACATATATAGAATCTAATGTCATGTTTCAGCTGAAGGAGAATGCTGACTGCAGCATTAGGAATTAGGCACAACTAATAATATGGAATGAAAAAATAATATTAGTAGTATGCAAAAATACATAAATAGACTATATTTCTAAAAAAATGAATGAGAATGGGGGGAAAACCCCCAGCAGTGCCAATGTCACATGAGTCCTTCTCACATTCTGGATTGACTGAATCATTATGAATTTTAAGTATTTTAGGTGTTGATAGAATGTCCATCCCCATCAATCATTTTAAGTGTTTATTGTGAAGTGCACAGATACAGAGAAATGCATTTGAACCCTGAGTTGCCGTCTTTTTTTTTCATGCTTTTCTTTCTTACCATCCTTGATCTATTTCCTCTAGCATCTTTTTTCCCAATTCTAAATCCTTATTTCCAGTAATATATAGTGCAATATAATTATGAAAAGAATTTTTAAGATTGATGTTATGTATTATTGGTTGTGGCTGTTTAACAAATCAGCCTGTTCTATTTGGATTTATTGTGGTGTACACAGTTTTGTGAGGAGTAAATTTTCTCCACCATGTGAGTTGCTCGTAGCCTGTATTTCATGTATGCTCCCATATGACTTACTCCAGACTTTAAAAAGTACAAAGCAAGTCTTTTGTTACCTCATTACTGAGATAAATCATGTTCCACTCCTATGACAACAAAATATTTGGAGGAGGCAGAACTGGAATAGGGTGAAACTAAAGGTTGTGATACCAGAGCAAGAGCAGAAGGTGGCAGAGCCAGGGCTTCTGAAGTGGCATGACCAGGAATGTCTCCAACAGCAGCCTAAGGGGAATGATTCACTTCCAGAGAGTGGGTTACAAGGAAAGGCCTGTAATTTGACAGGTTGATTTGACACCCATTAATTAAACATTTTTTAGATAAAAAGCAGATTCCTTTCTTTCTATTGCCACCCATGCAATTTAATCCTTCCCTAAATTCAAGTACAGGAGTCGCAAGTAATTCTTTCCCCCCGTCCCTTGTTGAATCAGACATTTAATGTTTTCACTAACTTTTCTTTACAGGCTCTGCCAGTGTCCAAAAAACTAAAAACATTGTTCCTGAAAATTAATGTAAAATTTTAAAATAATTTTCTTTGTCTAACAGATTTCCTATATTTGCCAGAAAACCAAGCCTAACTTTGTGTTGTGGGAGACACACTGGAATCTCTGTGTATCATTTGCCAGCCCTCAGATGAGCAACTGGAAATAAAAGCATGGCTCTACATCAGCATTCTGGCACCTTGTTTTAGCTAATGAAACAACAGCAAAACTCAAGGTAAACTATGTCTGCCAAAGCTACCTGAAGTTCATAAGAGTAATTAAGTTATAAACCCAGAAGAATAATTAAAATATGTAAAACATCTATTGATCTTGAGCATCTGGTGACTCATCAGTAACCACAGACACTAAACCAGCCTGCTTTTACATGCTGTTAATTTGCAGTCTTTGATTAAATAGACTTTTTTGGTATGTATCCATGAAACTACAAGGATCTTCCCTGCCATTCATTATATTCCTTTTAATAAATGACCTCGGTTTTGTATGCCAGCAGGGGAGTTTGCAACACTGAATGTTCCTGTCAATTGAAAATTGATCTTTTTCACAGGATGTTCCAAAAGATTAAGCAGGTATCTTTAGGCATGAGACCCAGGTCACCTCCATCCTGCAAGTAGCATGGGTAGTTTTATTTTTGGGTTGTTTTTTTTTGCTTTTTTAGGTCTGCAAATTCAGCCAAGAGCAGTGTCTTTGAGATGACAGGATTTTACCTCTTCTACTCAGAGAAGTTTTAAAACAAAAATGTAAGTCATCAAGTAGATAGATACTTGAAAAAATAGTCTCAGTAGAATGTGACTCAGTGGAATAGTCTCAGATGGATAATGACTACACTTGCATCAAGTGGAAGAGAAAAATACCTTTCTCTATAGAGATGTTTCATAGTATATTGATCTTTGTGAGATTATTTTTTCTCTGCCTCAAAACCTACTGCCAAACAACCAACCTTTTTGTTTCAAATAACATATACAGTTTGTGTTTTGATGGACTAGAACCATAGGGCCAGGTCATGCTCTGTTAAATGCCTTCAATGGCAGCAGAGTAGAACTTGAAATAATGTCAGCCAAAATACCTTGCTGTCAAATTACCATTTCCAAGTATGAATAAACTCTGCAGTAAAAAACCCCACCAAATCCTACAAGGCATCCTGGGGGGAAAAAAATCAACAACAACAACAAAACAACCCAAAAACCAAACAAAAAAGCCCTAAATAAACAAAGAAAAAAAACCCAATCAACCAACCAACCAACCAACCAACCAATCAAAAAAAAGTAATAGAAAATCTTATTGCAGTATGGTTATCTGGAAATTGTTGTAGTTGCAGATTGCATTACAATTTGCATGTGGATACAGATTCATAGAAAGATACCTAAGCTCAGAAGACCTCAAAACAATTTTAGGCCATTTTAAGATATTTTGCTCATGAAACACCACAATACTTCTAAATGTCTGTCTTTAGTGAGAAATCCAGAGGAAATCTCTCTTTTCAGCCCAGCTGCTTTGCAAGCAGAGCACATTCACTTGGCTTAGATTGAAATTCTGTGTCCTGGGAATGGCTGCACTTAGCCCTGGAGGGCAAAATCACTGGGCTTTGCAAATTCCAAAGTCAGCACGGTGTCAGGAGAGTCTGAAGGGCAGCACCTGCCCAGGCACAGACAGGAGGCACCATCAGTCACATCCACAATCCTCCTTGCAAATGTCCATGCAAATCCGACTGCTGCATCCCACTCTGTGTGTGAAATGTGTGTGTAATCTATCACTTAACACTCTAAACCCTGGCAATGACTGTGCCCATTATATTGGACTTGCTTTTGAGAGGTGTAGCTTGAAAGCAGGATCCAGTCCTGGAACTGCTGCAAGGTAGAAGGTAAAGAAGCCCAGGAAGCCACTGCTTCAATCTTCTCTGGACTCATTCCATTTTACTAGTTTAATATTGCAATATATCAAATGAGCTGCTCATTACATCAGGAGAAATGCTGCTGTTTGTTTCCTCTTAGGGAGGGACTCATTTTTTTAAACCTTTGCATTTCCACATGGTGTACTCCTTGACCATTTCTAATTCAAAGCAGCTGTATTAATTCCTTCCCCAGCAGTTCTCAGCTCTGCAATTACAGCATTAACATTGAGCTTTTCACACTTGATAACAGATTCTAATTTTATCCCATCTGGTTTATTGTGAGGATTTTTTTTGTGCCTGGAGGTGACTTTTCCTTAATCATTTCTTCTGTACAGAATTGCTAGTAGGAGCTTAAAAGGCTTTCTTTGCTGTAAAGACCAACTGCTGGTTTCTTCTCCACCAGGACAATGTACCAGCAGTTCTCTGGATAAATTGTCTAGAAGGCAATCATTTGGAAGCTCTTGCCAAGCTAGAGAGGTTATTAGCTTTTGATCTCTTTTCTTAAATAATATCACTGTAAAGTTGCCCAAGTGTATTGGCATTAGATCTCTACTGGGTTTTCTTCCTGAGAGGAAAAGCTAGAGAAAGCTCCTTTTTTCATTTCCAAAAATAAAAATTCTTCAAAACTAAGGCCTCAGATATTCACATGAACCTCCCACTGCAGGTACTAGGGTTGGGGGTGAACACGTGAAGGAACAAATGGGTCCAGCTGCCAAGTGGGAGTGAACAGGAAAGGAAGGCATATTAAGGAAAAAACAAACAAACAAACAAAAAGAAAACAGAAAACCCCAAAAAAGCAAACATAATTTGCCTTCATCAGTAATTTTTAAAATTCTTTTGAGACTTGCATTTTATCTTTGCACTTGTGTTGGCAATGGCATTTCTAACAGTGCCATAATGAGATGTTCAAAAACAATGGAGTGGTTTAGCTCACGTTTGGGCTCCTGATGTCCCCAGGCAGCCACCTAAACAATGATAAAAGATGGGAATTTCATGTGGTTTTTTTTGTTGTTGTTGTTGTTGTTTTTTTTAACATTTTCTCAGTGTTTTTATGTCCTACTTGTGCTTACTCTGAATGTAGAATTTCTGGGGGCTACCACAGAGTCTTCAGCTATCTTTGTGAACTTGTAGGATCCATAAACTTTGTAGAATGTTACCCATCCATTGCACTAGAAGATACCTTGAGATACTCTGCCAAGGGAGTGAGGTCTGGTCTGTGGCTGCATATATATTCCTTATTTTATATATAACTGCAGATAGATTTCCAGCCATTTTATTTTCAATAGTAATGATTTGGCAAATAGCTTTATGGCTGGAAAATCAAGGAATATGCATATTCTTTAGTTGTGTTGAATTTTAGGCATGCTAATAAACATGCCAGGTAAAAGAAGCCATAAGTCCTTGTGAATTTATTGAAAAGAGGTTCAGTATTTCTATCTTAGCCTTGCAACAGAATATATTATAGTGTATGTGACATAGATAAGCTGGTATCTTATCAGTTTTGACATCACTAGGGTTGGTGATTGCTAGATCTTTAACTAAGTATAGTTAAGGTCATGACTGTATTTTTTATGTATATTTCAGGTTTGTCTCATTGAAAGACAGTCATTGAAATTGACACCATATCCAGAACCTGTCTTCAAAATATGGGGAAATAGATCACTGTTTGGTTCAGACTTTATCACTCAGTCAAAGCAAATTTCTTTTTCATCTAAGAAAGTCTGATATTTTAGATGAGACTTCATTTCAGTTAGCTGGTATTGTAAAAGTACTTAGATTGTTATTCAGCGTTACGTGCTCTTTGGGAGTTTGAAATAAACTACGGAAGTTATTGCAGTTTGTTCTCTATATTTCCTGTGGATTCTTAAATGCTCTGAGTTTCCTCCTGCTTCTCCCTAGTTGAACTGTAGCTACCAATATTGCAGTATTCCTTACCTGTTGGATTGAGTCCCAGCATAACTATAATAACTCCAGTGGCTTTTGTGCTTTATCTGTACAAATCTGTTCAGAAGAGGAATTTCTTAGAGAAAAGCTTTTAAAGCCTTTTTTGTTTTTTTTGACAAGGGACTATGTTTCATTGCAAATGATGTAATTTCTGCTTTTCATTATATATCTTTCTGACTATAAGTTTTGAATAGTTTTATCTAGTCTTAATAATTCGTTTCAATGAGATTTATAATGTCTAAGGTCCCTCAAATGGGTACTCAGTCCTCATCCTCCCCTCCTCTCTCCCTGTTGGGCTTTGGTAACCTAAACTTTCTTCAGAAATGAAAGAATATTTTTTTCCCATATCTAATTGCCAGCATTCCAATTCTATAATGTACTTATTCTCCCAGCTCTAGTTTAGGTGAAATTGTTCTATCCATGCTATAACCTAGAAAACTGCATTTAATGTTATCATTCACATAACCATCTCATGCATGTTTTTGAAAAGAAATTTTAGCTTTCTTTCAACCATTTGTTTAGAGTCACCCTCTTGTGATACTTCCCAACAATATTGTTGCAATGTGGTATCTTTCAGAACTGAAGACCAAATTCTTTACTTTTTCTTATATCTGTCAATGTGTGAAAGCAAACACCAACGCCTGTAGTACCCCCAAATAACTCTCTCCTCCACCTCAATCCTCAAGAGGTTCTCATTTATCATTGCACATCGTAGAACAATTTAGACAGATTTTCATTAATGTGAAAACACTTTTTTTCCGAGTGAATATTGAATTAATTTCTTGCAAATAAATTTTTGTGGGGCACCATATCAAATGTTTAGCAAAATCCAGAAAAATTAAATTTACCGTCTTCTCTTTGCCACTCATTATTTTACTGTCTCTCTTCACATTATCTTCCTCTTCCAAGTTTACCTCTAATATGGCATATCTTCTGCATGATAGATAATGAGCCTGTTTCTTTAGTGGGACACATCAATTTTGAGAACAGGTGGTCAAGCATCTATTCCACTGACACAAGGAAAAAGCTGTCTTGACTAGAAAATAAGTCTGTGTTATGTAAAATACAGTACCTGCCACCTCAAATTGAATGGAAAATGTTCTGTGTCACTTTAGCTGTGGCTCTAAACCCAAATTGTATCATGAGCATAGCTGTTTTGTTTAGACTTTTCCCTTTATATTGGAAGCTGCTAAATAAAAGTTGTTTCAATTTCCTTTTCCTGCTGATTGAGTGGCTAGCTCTAAGTCCAGTTTCTGAGCAGCATCTGGCACTTTTTATGCAGCCATAAAATATTTAAAAATAAGGTGAACCACTTTTGGCAAGCCTGTTACTTGAAACCCAAAGGGAATTCCAGAATCTATAGCAAGCTTTATTATCTCTCTGCCAGTGCAGCCCATCTAGTAACGTGAGACTGTCTCCTGTGCTAGTACCAAGCAGGCAGAGAGAAACAGATGACCCTTGTCACAGCATCCTGCCCTGACTTTGGCCTGGCAGGTACTGAGGATCTCCTGATTAAGCAAAATTCTGAGCAATTACAGCTGAAATGTAGAGGGGCACCTCGTTGTGCTGTCATGCTTTTTGTGATGGATCAAAGTATGACAGATTGTGTATGGGCTGGAAACTAAACTTCAGAAGGAGGTTGGCCACCCTGAAAGCTGAAACATGTCAGCTCGGTGATTTCTTGGCAGGCTGCTACTCAAAAGGTGGAAATAAGAATGAATTTAATTTTCATAGCATTAATTTTAATGCTATTAAAAAGGTCCATGTCCTTTGATTGTTTACAGTTAGAAAGCTAGTTAAGGCCTACACCAGTGATGGAGTTAACACAAATAATAGACCAGGAAACAGAAATAAAAAGCATGAGGTGCTTGTTGCAGTGGCACCAGGTGCTTAGAGTGATGAGAGACCAGGGAGAGAAGATTCTCCTCTCAGGCAAAAACCACCCAGGAAATGTGTCTCTAAAATGCTTTATGCAGCATTAGCAGGGTGTTGCCTGCTGGGAAAAGTTCTTAGATGTAAAAGCACAGCGAGGAGGAGGTTTGATTTAATAAAATGTTTATTTCTGTTTGTGAAGAGTGCGGACCTGATGCTCAGCTGGAGTAGGCTGGCACGGCTCCACTGAACTACAGCTGCCAGCTTCAGGAAGTTATCTATGCTTTCAATACTTTTGTGCTTTTATAAGACATCTCTGTACTTTTTTTTTTTTTTTCTGCTATTCCAGCTTTTTGGAATAGCAGAAAATGGTCCTTGCAATTTTGTTTTTTCTCAGAAGAAGCTGCCGTGTGCCTTTTATCTGTGATGGGAAAGTGAGGCTAGCCCTCACAAAGATGGCAATTCTTAAGGCTTAAATATAGTTATCTGTCCCCTCTGTGATTCTTTCAGAGTCCCTGAACTGAGATAACTGTGGCACTGGCAGAGAAAGGAGGTTGCAGCAATCCATATATGTTAGTGCCTGTGACACTCTCGAGGGGATGAGAGGATTTCAGATTAGTCAGATACATTGCTAGCCCGAAGCTGAAAGGAAAGGGTCCAGGGACAAGTAGTCTGATGTGTATCACCTTCTCTATTGTATCCTCCATGTTAAAGCTTTTGAAAGCTTTGGGCATAGGTATTGCCCTTGGAAACTGCTATCTACCACTGTGCTATACACTTTATCTGCTGGCTGATAGGAATATGGTAAATTAGGTTTTAAGCTTTGCATGTAAAATGTAATTTAAGCTCCTCAAGACTCAGTTTTGAAGTCCACAGAGACAAGGGGGAAAAAATCGTTTTAAGTCAGTAAATTGAAGATTCATCTTTATTTTCCTAATATGCTCTCAGGTACACTGTAAGTGGTGGTTAGGGGCTTAGGGCATGTATTCATTTCTCTCCAGTGTGTTTTCTAATGCCCCTCTTTACAGGAAAAAAAAAATGCAGCAGTGAAGTCATTATGCCACTTCACTGTAGACAAGACAAGTAATTCTGAAGTTTATTAATCCCTCAAGTAACCTAATGGCACATTCCATGTCCTGTAAAAATGGACATTTTAAAAAAGCGTTGGTTTCCCCACAAGAAGAACTACTTTACTGCCATGCTGGCATGAAAAAGTTCAAGACCAATGCATCCTCATGGGGATAGCACTCAGCAATTCATTTAGCACAGCTTTTAATTTGGAGTTAAAAATAGTGGAAAACAAATCTTTAGCAGCTCTGCCATCCTTTGTGTATGGGCGCACACGTATCAGAGGGATCCAAAGAGAGAAGACAGCACAGGCTGCTATCTAAGAGACTATCGTATCTCCTGTTGAGGTGAGAAAATGAGACACAGGGTGAGTAATGAATGAGCACCCAAGTGCATTTGTGTGTGCTATTTATATGGATGCTTTGGGGTTTTTGTGTTTATGTTTAGAGGAAAAGAAAGAAAGGAGAGAAAAGAAGGAAAGGCACAAGGAAATGTAAAGTTATGCTGTTGTAGCTGTAGTTTTAAAAATGTTTTTCCTGCAGATACCTGATTTTACATTCTTAAGACCATATATGAGCAAAGAAAAAGCCTCTTTTGTAGACTGCTGGCAGAATCAGAAGACAAAAAATGATAGGACCAGACTCTACCCCAACTCAACAACTGGTTTTTCTGTCACCCTCCCTGGTACCTCTATCCATGTCTTTCCCCATGACTGGTGCTCAGACATAGGTGCCTTCCTGCCCTCTCCTGCCTCCAGGTGACCCAGATAATTTAAAAAGAAATCACTTTAAAAGAAAAAAATCAAATCCACTTCCATTCCTAATAAATGTTTCAAGTCATTAAATGTCAGCTTTGGTCTCACCCTAGTGCAATCTATAGCAGCCTGCCTTCTGCTTGAACTGATCATCTGCTCAGAAACAATTTTAGAACTGACTTCCAGTCCAGATTGAAGACACAAGTCCTGATCCAGTGGCCTTTGAGAAGACTATTTTCTGCACTAACTTTTTAGTGCAAAATAAAGTAGCAAAATTAAAAAGCTTTTGCCTCTCTCGACCAAAGACAAGGAATTTATGGAGGTGCAATGTGTCCGTGTCTGCATATGAAACATACTTCCACATGCTTTATGAAACATTTATAAATGTTTATAAATAATCTAAATATATGTCTGTAAAGTATCATGTATATTTATCTTTCTTTTGAGTTATAAATGCTGAAGATAAAAAAACTCATGGCTGACGTGATTTTAAACACTTCTGAGATTAAGTTCTTCATTTGCTTGCGTATGTTCAACATATGAAAAAAAGGATTTTGCTCTCTTGCAAGACAGAGTACCACTGTCATACAGCAGTGAAATTGGCCCTTTGTGTAAGTGATTTTGAAATGGGTGAAGGTAGATGGCATCTGGTTTACAGGTATTAAATCTTGCCCTGCTCAAAATCCTTAACAACTTGTTAAGAAACTATTCTTGTTGAACAGTGTATGGAGGAATATACATGTTGGAAAGGATCTTCAGTTTACTGAGGAAATTTCATGGACTGTAGACTCTTGATATGCTATTGTAGGATCCTCTAACAGGGTTATCTGATAAAACTGTGTCAGTAAATATTGTAGTTTGCACATTCTTATGTTTGAGATTAAAAAAAGTGAAGTCTTATATGTTTTCTGCAAGTGTTTCAGACAATTCTTTAATATTTCTTTCTGAGAGCCATCTGGGAGATGCATGCAGCTTATTCAAGTCTTTGAAATTATTCACAGAAGTAATTTGTTACTTCTTTTGCAGAGGGATACAAGAAATCTCCCCCTTTTTCATTTTGATTGCTTCTTTTCCTTTATTATTAGTCCCTTGTTGCACAGTTTTTTGAACCGCTACAAAATATAAAACTATTTTTATCACAAAAGAATATGCATAATGATATAAAACATATTTCAATTTATTTAGCCTTTTCTGGATAAAGTCCAATTACAATCTTTAAAGTATACCCCAGCTGATATTATTTTTCCATAGAAGTTTCACGATACGTTTTTTGATAAAGACTGATTTAAATAATGTATCTTGGCTTTTTGCTGATTTAAATGTTCTGTAAAATAGATGCAGCATTGTCAGTGACTGCTGTGTAGTTACCATATGTATTTAGGCTCAAGCTGTCTTTTCCATTTTTAATCATCTTATCTATGCACTGAGCATTTACATTTTCATGGAACTGAACTCTCTACTGAACATCATATATATTTGTTTTTCATTCATGCTGTGTTTTTAATGACTTCAAATACTTAGAGTAAACACAAAACTTGAACCTAGTCAAGTACTTAGCCAGGTGATTAATTTTCAGCACTCAAAGCTGAGATATTTTGGTGGAACAGTTTGCAGGAGTATTTTTCCAGGCCCAGGCAAAACTGAATACTGTGAAACCCTGAGGCAAATGTAGGTGCCTTCTAAAGCTTGTAACATTTAAAAGATCCCCAGAGTGAGAGAGACAGAGATTGTTTTTTCTTTCAGTGAAATAGATTTTACCATATGATGTGTCCTAGGAGAGATAGGGTTTAGCATGACTCAGGCAGACACCTATGACTAAGTACCAGGAGCTTAATCTTCACTTACCAAACACATCTAAATTATTCTGTGTTTAGGCTGACCCTAAATACAGAATTTCCATCAAGTTCATACTGTGTGGGCCAGTTTATTTGCCCTCCTCCAAAGATGAATATTTCTCTCCTGTTCATAAATTCCTTTTTCTTGTTCATTTGTATGAAAAGACTGTAGGTTCCCAACTGTTCTTTTGCCAAGCTGGAGTGCTTGATTTACTGTACACATTTCTTGCCGCATATTAAGAGTGCTCTGAGCGAGTTCTATTCACTGTCACTGCAATAACTAAGCCTGCCAATGTTAAATTTGGGATGTAACAGGTGTAAAATCAATCAGTTTCCTTACAGAAATGTAGCAAAGTCTTCCTGTTTCATTTCTCATACAAACAAAAGGTCCGGCAGGTCAGACCTGTCCTCTTTCAGATTCATGACTGTACATTGGAAAAATTACACACATCATAACCTGTAGGATTTGCAGCTGTCCCTCAGATCCTCTTCTGACCTGAAACTGTGGCACATTTGCAGTAAACTGAAGGAGACTCCTAGGTTGAGAGTGGGTTTCAATTATTTAATAATATGAGTTTATTAAATTATGTCTGTCTATTGTTTTCCTATTGCCTTGTGTTTTTTCTGCCACCCTCATAAAATTCCTTTCTCCCTTGCTTGCCAGATGCATGGCTTAGTCTCTAAACCACAGTAAAGATGACTCATTGCAGTCACTCTGCATTTCTCTCCCCTCCTCTTTTCTACCCAAATAACAGGAAGCACTTTAGGTCAAATTGGATTTCTCAGGTTTTCTCTTCAAATTTTTCAAGCTATTGTTCTTTATTTATTATTATTGAAGTCCTTCATTTATGGTTTGGGGCTTATTTAAAGTGCAAAACTATTTTTCTCAATTTCATTGAATCTGCAGAAATTCATATACATTCATAAAAAGACATTACTGGAACCAGCTTTTCAGAACAGTCCTTAATTAAAAATATAGAGGTTCTTAATCATACCTGTGCTTGAAATAGCAGGGTTTGACATAAAACTCTTTTCTTGATCCAGAATGAGTTCCAGCAGCAGTAGTAGCGTGTCTGGAATTGCAAATGGAAACTGGATATGAATATGCAGCATCTGTGGTAGTTTTTGCTGTTACAGCTAAGGCTTCAAGATATTTTTGTAGGGTTGGTGGTGGTTTCCAGGGGTTTCATGTGCTAGCTTATTTGGTTTGGGTTTTTTGGTTTTTTTTTTTTTTTTTTCTTAAGGAATGTAAAAGCAATATGAGAAGTTCTATAACATGGATGAGAATGTCTTTATTTCTATAAATAAATAGAATTGATTTAACATTCCAGAAACACATATTTTTAAAATGTTAGGAGAAAAGGTTAAGGCAGAAAAAGAGGAGGGACAAGCTGGTCTATTAATCTTCATTTTGTTGCTTAGCCTGATAGATTGTTTCTGTGTTTCAGTCTGTTAATTGCAACTAATCATGGAAAAGAAAGTCTATTAAAAAGGCAAAAAAATCTACAGCACTTTGCTTTGTGGTGGGCTATTGACTTGTACTTGAAAACAGCTGAGGTGAAAGCTGCCAGTTCATTCTATAGCTCTTTGCTTTACCTTTTCCTGCAGTTGGCTGAAAATGTTCTAGATGTTTTTCCTTTGCTCATATATAATTTGAAGTTTGCCTCAATTGGTTTGTGGAGTTTTCTGCTAGGAAAAGAATCTTTTTTAACTCTGTGCTAAGGGTATCTTTTTGCACACTTACAAAACTTCTCTACCCCTCCTCCTCCTGTACCTTTTCCAGTAATAGGATGGAAGAAGTGTTTAGCTTCTGCTGCTTTGGATTGTCTTGAGTTCCTGTGGAGCAGGTTCATAAAAGATGCATCCACTGCTCTTTCTGTGCTGTTTTCCCCTCTGTCCCTTTCCTCCCCCCACCCCAAAAATGCTTTTAAACCCAGCTGTTAAAATGATCCAAAGCTTGGTCTCTGAGGTCACAAACCAGAAAGCTTCTCTGAGTTTGTGAGCCTGGGTCAATTATAAAGCTAAATAATTTTGTTAATATAAATATCCAATGATTTGAGAATATTCTTTGAATGCTCAGGATTCACTCTGTTAGGAAGCAGAAATAATCCCAAGTGACAGGCTGGGATTAGTCACAGCAATTACAAACAGTGCTAGGGATTAGCAAAGGTGAAGCATTTTAAAACATTCAATTAGCTCCTGGATATATATTGATGTCTTGCATAATATTATTCTTAAAGACAAACATATCTTTTTCCCAGAAAGCAACAAAAAGATCACAGACCAATGCAAAACCAAAACAAGCTTCTGGTTATGCAGTTCTAAAAAACAGGCAGTTTAGTAATTCATGTACAGTTTTATGTACACCACCAGTACAAACCAGGCTTGTTTGCTGTCTGTGCTATCTAACATTTTCATTAAATGTGAATGGTGATGTTCATGAAAATCACAGAAACATTTATCCAAAGAGAGGTAAATTCACTTAGAGTCTTTCAAAAACTAAAATGCTTTCAGGTCACAGTGGTGCTAATAATAGCTTTACTATAAATTATTCTGAACAATTCATGAGCAGGGGGATGACATTCTGACATTTATGTAATCTAGCCTAAAATATTAGGATCCAACAGGAAGCCTGATGATATGCATAACATAATGTGTTAGTAACAGGACAGGCTTGCAGACCCTTCCCAGGGACACAGGGACACTGGACACTCCTCTCCAGACATTCTGCTCTCAGGTGCTTGAACCATGCATGCAGATGTGAGGTAATTATCACTGAGGCACAGAGCAAGGTGCTGATGTTCACCCACTGAGGTTATAAAAAGGAACTGGAGGCTCTTGTGACTGAAAGATGGTTTTTGAAGTCATGACTGTATAAGCACAGCTCTGAGGTGATCCAAGTCTGGGAAAGAAGCTCAGAGTTTCCATTTAACGGCCTCAAAGGCTGCTTAAAATTCTAATCATGACCTTCAGGTGATGCCATATAAATGTGAGAGCTTGTACCCATGATGGTCCGGGGAGAAATGTCCCCACAATTTGCAATATGTGAGTAATATGAGATCTTTCTTCCTCTACAATCCAGAAGATCCAAAAAAAGGTACATATGAATTGTGTATTTTGTTAGATGAATTCACTCATTTTGGTGTTTCTGTAATTATGGAAGAAGATGAGTTTTATGGGATGCTTACAGAGTAGTTGTTTTGTTTTGCTAGTAACTTATAAACTTCACATATCCTAAAAATGTATCTTTTGAATAAAGCTACACAGAGAATATGTTGGATATTACTGCCAAAAATTATAATGGGCTACATTTCCCCCTCATTTTGCTACTCTGGAGTTGTGTGGGATGTTTTCCCTACTACCTTTGTCTTTATCCCAGTGATCTTTACTGGCAGGTCACATAGGGTATCTTTGTCAGCACATCTTAAGCGCTGTATGATTTAATTTCTTTTATGTGCCTTCCTCTATTGTTAATTAAACTAAAACTGACACCTCAGGTTCACAACACCTTTGCTGTTTTAATATCCAACTTTTCTTCTGCTTTGTCCCTCATCAGAACAACTGAATGCCCCAAGGAAAAATAAACAATCACAGCCTTTATAGGACTGATTTTTATTTGAAAATTGTCAGAGCAAAAAATATTGCCTGTGCTGTTATAATAAGCCATGCAGAAGGAGGCAGATCTTGGCTCCAGGGAAGACCAAGCTATTTAATAGAAAGATTGGCTAACCCAAGGAAGCCATTTTTTAAGCAGATTGAGGTTGCTGTGATCTGCAGGGATATGTGTGTTAGAACTAATAAGTTATTGCTGTACCCATGACGCTTTCCTCCTGATTGTTTTGTTTTAATTCCAGCAAAAGCCATAGAAAGTCCCCCAACAGTTTCTGTTGCTGACCTGCTGGGTTTATGGCCCCAGGCAGCCAAACACTTCAAGCTATTCATTTTATAATATATCACTGACAGCTTGGAAGCGAGGACAAAACTTAAAACTTGTGAAGCTTGAGAGATGAAAAGAGAGTGGCGAAGAAGAAATGTGAGTTGGAATTATTATTTTTTTTTCTCCTCCACTCAGAGTAACTGAGTAGTTGCAACCCAGCCAAATCTATTCAATGAAAATAATTTGTCTCTACAGCAGACAGCTGCTGTCTTCATGCTCCTATGGTGGGACCATTTGTGTTACACGTGTCCACTCCTGACATTCTTGGACTCCACCAAATTTGCCGTGCGTATCACTGACTGCACCATTCTCCACTCCTCCATGCTACTTGACCTAGCCTATATTTCATTCCCTGCCTTTCAAATCAGCAGGAACTTTGAGAGCTCTAAACAAAACAAGGGATGTGGCCACCTGGTAGTGAAACAAACAACAGCTAATAAAGCTCATTCCCTCAGGCAACTGCCTGGAATCACATTCATTATTTCTGCTTCCTACTTGAGAGGTACAGCGTTACCATGATGAGTCCTAAATTATTTCATTAAGTTTTCTTCAGTCTCTGTTCAATCTTTAAAAAATTAATTACCAATTCCTCATTCCGTCAATTAGTGAAAAGCTACATAAATTGTGAGAAAGAGTTACTTGGGTCATGACTATTTTTTCAAAGAATTCTATTACTATACGAAACTACTCCATAAAAATTGCAATGTTTAAGTCAGTAATATTAATTTTCCAATGAAGTATGTAAAATAAAATTATTAAAAAGGACTTGTGTACAAACAACTAAAAGCCCATCTACTTCATTTACTGGAGTTCCAGGCAATCATATTGGTCATAACACAGTGTTATGTGAATCACACAAAACAATGAATTTTCTGTGCCAAGACAGGACTGTCACTTAAAAATATTTTGGTTAGGTGTTTTCTTGTTTGTTTGTTTTTTGTTTGTTTTTTTGGTTTTTTTTGGCTGATTGGTTGGTTGGTTTTTTATTTTTTTTTTTTGGTTTTTTTTTTTTCTCTTTACTTTGATGTTAAAATGGAGTTCATTTGAATAGAACTAGAAAGAGAGGGATTGTGTCATTTCTAAGCAAGGAAATCTTAAAGTGTATGTGACCATATGGAACACTGACTAATAAAATAGGGAATATACCTCCTTATTTTGATATGGGCTTCCCTTTCCTCCCCCAGAGCTTGTCCAAACTGCATGGGTTTTGCTGTTGTAGCAAAAGAAAACTGGAATAGTCTCTAGTGCAGTGTTCAATACCAGATATTGGAGGTTTGAATCAATGTTATTTCAGCCATGTAAATTCCCCATGGATGAGATTTAACACAGTATTGATAATGGTAAAAAAAATGTAGTTAAGAAAAGGCAGTGCTTAACTGTAGTCATCAACAAGCCACCAAGGAATTTCAGCTTGACAGTTTTCTTGTCTGTTTTAGCCATTTTCATTCTATTAACACTTATCATTTGCTTAAAAATTATGTCTTTGCATGGTGAGGGCTAAAAGGTTCAGCTAAAAATTCTGATACAAAAATCACAGAAAAAAGCATATTAGATGATGCACTAACAAATCCTAGTATGCAGTCTTTGTCTTTCCCATCCCCATAGGATTATTTTGTATAAAATTCCTAATTTTGGTGTGTTAAAGTCAAAGAAAAATGAACATGAGTTCTATGTGTTGCATCTCTGAAGGTTATTCTACATCTTAGAGATAACCTAAATGTACCTCACCTACCAGTAGTTCAGCTTTGTCCTATTAGAAATTGTAGGGGTTCTGTTCTTGTTAATTGTTTTTTTAAATATTACTGAAGGATCACAAGAACTTAATATTGTCACAATATTCAACTCACAATAACACTAATATTGTAGGTGTCTCAGCTTAGTTTCTCTGACTTTTCTTTAGGGGACCAATATTCCTGCAGTTTCTGTTCTATGAAGTTTAAGAGCCACCTTAGTCTTTGTAGACCTGCAGTACCTTTACCCAAAATGTCTCTCTTTTAGTACATAAAATATTATACCAGTGATCTGGCTTTAAGAGACTTGTGCATAGTTTGTGTATAATCTTTGTGATTTAAGTTCCTAGGCACTCCAGCATTTCTATTATTTTGGAAGTATTTATGAAATAAAATCAGTGTTTTCAGAATGGGGCGAAATTCAGGTTTAAGTGATGGTGTCTGTCTGGCTGAATGAATATTTTTTGAGGGGTGGGGGAAAGTAGGCCAAGTTAAATTTGTGTCTGCTGGTATACAAAGTTGCCTGCTTTTCCTATAAAGCAGGCAAGTAGCTAATTTCCACTTATTACTGCCATAAGAGATTTTTAAGTCCCTGTTGCCTGATTCCTTTTAAGCCCTTTTAGTGGTTTGGAATGGATCTATAACTGCTGACAGCTTTCAGGACTCCCTCTGAATTACTAGAGCCATGATTGTTTCTGTTAGAGATGGACCTGCACTGTATGTAAAAATAGAACTGCAGATGTACATTGCCAGCCTGCCTGCAGGCTTTGCTCATGACTGTGGCATCTTCTCAGTGGTATTTATGTGAAACCTCAAGGAGTTTTACAAATGAGGGCAAATTAAAGCAAAATTAAGCTAAACAATCTTATTTAATCAGAATTGTATCAGGGAGCCCTGAGTCTAGACCTGAGAGGAGTAGAATGGAATGGAACTATGAAAACATTGGCCTTTTTTTGATCTTCATTTATTTCTTTTAGATGAATGAAAAATCACAGGGGAATGAAAGGCTGCTCTTGTAGGAATGGTGTGTTCTTATGCTGCAGAAAAGGAGTGGATTTCATTCAGGCTGTATGAGATTTAATACTTATCCTTTTTTCATATCAACAGAAAGTGTCCATTATCTGACAGCAATTCCATCATGTATTTCTGTCTGCTTGGGAAAATTTTTAAAAACTTGAATGGGGATTATGGAGAGAGTTTAAGTGTTGCAAGGTATGGTTTTAATTGTATGCATGTAAATAGTATGTGCCATCAAAGTATGTGGTTGCCACCTATGCAGAAATACCAAATTCTCAACAATTTACCTGGAATCTGGATCTATGGTGGAGATCTCTCTCTCTCTCTCTTTCTGTCTATCTATCTATCTGTCTGTCTATCTATCTATCTATCTATCTCCATGAAAACAGTGATGTAAACTTGGACTGCATGAATCTGAGAAATAAAGACCACTGTAACCACATGGTGTTCTCTAATCACAAAGATTTCTATATCAAAAAGTCTGTGACAATGGACTATGACTCTGCCTTAAGTTCCCTTTTCCATGAGAGCAAAAGGTCTGAATAAGACTAAACTTTAATTTCTCTATCATTCTAATTCAACTGAATTACACAAAAAGGTGCATAGAAAGAGAATGAATTTATGGGGCTGAACAGTCAGTCTAGGAATGAGAATTGTTAAAAAATTGTACTGATCTTTCAAAAAAATTATACTGATATAAGGTGCTCAAAAAGAAAGCACACAGCTTTACTAAATGGTTATCTTACTGAATGTATGTTATCAAACTGTATGTTTGATTAAAAAAAACCCATAAGCAAGCAGACAACAATAAAAAGAAACTTTATGGAACTTCAAAAAAACCCAAACCAAACCAAAAAAAACCCCACAAAAACCACACAAAGACAAAACAAAACAAACCCACAAGCAAATAGACAGCAACAACACCAACAAAAAAAGGAAGTTCCAAGGCATATATTTTTTTTAAATTTGTTTAACTTTTACATGATTGTGACATCTTAAGGATTTTCCACTTCTAGTATTAATTTTTAAAAAGGTATATTAAAAGCATCTAAAACAGTCATTTACTTATAAATTTTAAATGGTAATTCATTGTCTGGACTCCTGTGTCTCTTTGTGTTAAGAAAAGTAAAAATATTATCAAACTGCCTAATTTATTTTATTGTTACATATCTTACAAGAATAGTAGTGTATCATGCACTAAGAAAGATTGTCTTTCTTACTTTCATGCATCTTTATTCTATATTAGAGCTTGGTTTTTTCTTGTGGTAAAAAGAGAGTCTATTTTTCAAGGAAGGGGTAGAGGATATTAGTCCAGAGTTTTATCTCTGAATCTGCTATGAGGTAAAAAACAGAGATGTATCACTTGGTTTCAAAATAAGGATTGTGTTTTGTAGGGGGTCTTGTGGGTCAAAACTGTGGCTTGAAATTTCATGCCAGATGTAGGTATGTGTTCAGACACAGGCTCTTTGTGCCCCACATCCAGCAATCATTTCCTTCCTGTTGCTAACCCTCTCTGCCATGTGTGTCTTCATTTGTAGTCCCTGACTTGCTTTTTCCAATAGATATTCTGGGTGCTCACAGAGGAATGGAGACTGCTCTGGGCTCCTGCTGACACAGGGAAGAGGGGACAGGCTAATAAGCTTGTGATCATGACCAAAATTGCTATACTTTTTCATGCTCTGTGTAGTGCTTGAGGGTTCTGAATTATTTTGGAATGCTGTGGGCATACTGGACAGAGGTTAAGGGGGGAATCAGGTGAAAAGAGCTTTGCAAGGGTTCCTTAAGGCCCTTTAACTGGCTTAGAAAAAGAAATCCCACTAAACATCATGCCAGGAGGAACTGTTGCAGTTTGTTTAGTGCTTCTATTGGAAAAAAATATCCTGATGTCATTGTGCCATGGAGGTTTTAGAGGATAAAGCTAACTATGATTCCAGTAGAAGCATATGTGGGATCATGTCAGAAATTTAAATGGATCATTGAGTTATTTATATTTGCTTTCTTAATAACCAAGAATAAAAATAGGGCAGAAGGGTTTACTTGTCACAGTCATCAGCAATGTAGGAAAAAAGGTGTCTGTGAGGGGGGTGGGACCATCCTAATCAGGTCAGAAATACACAAATCAGGCAACAAAATCAAAGCTGGGAAGAATTCAAAACTTGGTAAATCTGATAAATGTTATATCCTTGGCTTTAAAGTAATCTTTGAAATATATTCACTATTTCTGTATTGTGATCATAGCAAGAGTTTTCTTCTTATCAGGTGAACTGATATGTCACATAAACCATTTGCCCCAGCCTGTGCAGGTAGTCAGTAGAAGAATCAGCCTTTCTCTGAGACAGTGTTTAGTTTAGATGTTGTATTGTGACAAAATCCTTGTATGTTTTGGATGGAACTCGATTTGCATTTTGGTAATCACTCTTCTGCTATGTTTTCTCTAAGCTAATTTAAAAATGAGTCAAGGTTCTGTGTTTCAGTAAACTTTTAATGAATACAATGTGGTAATACTTTGCTGAGGGACTAATCAAGGAAAGCAGACAAAACAAAATAGAAACATCTCTCTAGTGCAATCTAAAAATTTAAATAAATCTAAGCAGACCACAAAACTCTTGAACCAATCTTTGTATTATACCAATAATGACTATTTTTAAAGTCCAAGTGTTTAAGATAAAGAAACAGTAAAATAAATTAAAAATGCACAAAAGTTCCCACTTTCTTATATGTGTGTGTTCCAAGCCTCAAACTGGAGGTTAAAAGTGAGTAGTTGTTTTTCCCAGTGCTACTGTTGAACATGAGAAGGAAAAACTGGGGGAGGAATCCATTATGTTGGCAGAAAACACAAATTCTTGATGAATGCTGATGAATAGAAAAACAAAAATGAGTGAAAGTCATGAGAATTGCATTAGGGGATGCTGGGAAGTAAAGCAGCTTCTCAGTGTTACCTGTCTGGGACACTGAGTTTTTTATTTTTTATGGAGTCTGCTGTGGTTGTAAAGCTGGGAATTGAGATACTGCCCTTAGTGTTGGTGTTGGGGAGGTGATGGAGGAGTTTTCTCTGATTATTTCAAGATATCTCTGTGGCAGAGTTTATTCTCAGTTCCATGTCCTGGCTGGTGTGAGTGAGCTTCAGTTCTCCAGGGAGGCAAAAGGGTGTTCTAAAGATAATAAATTTCTAAATTGGGATAAAAAACCAGGAATTTTAATGGGAATTACAGTTAAACAAAAAACACTCACTGAGAATGAATCTCTTTTAAAAAGAAGGATTAAATTTTAAAAAAATCAGAATACCATCACACTTTCATTTTAGTATCTCCAGGATAGTCTTATTTAGGTAATTCCATTCTTGTTGAATCCATCTATTTCACTGTGCAGTAGGACCATGCAATTTTACTGCAGAATAGAGCAGAATTTTTGAAAAGGCCCAGAAACCTGGCTAAAACCAAAGTGCTGGTACCTTGTTGCAGTTTAGAATAAAACTAGTACAAAATTTAAAAAATTAAAATTGCTACAACAAATAAAAGTAGATTAGCTGGTGCAGCTTTTAAGTGCAGGCAAAATTTCATGTGTTTTTAGCTGTTTCTGTGCTTTTTAAAGATGAGGATGACCCGTGGAGATTCTTCAAAGCAAGCCAAATAATTCTAAAATTTCTCTTTAAAGAAAAAAATTATTCATTAGTTCAATCATTTTATGAATAACTAATCAGTCTTGCATTTTTTAATAACTGAGCGTTTTTCATCTACCAGAAAATCACACAGGAAAGTATCAGATAAGTGAGTGACTCTTTTAACTGTTTATTGACAGAATAAAAATATTTGCAGAATATTCAAGACAGCATTGTAATTGGATGTGAAGCAATTAGAACCCAGTAGTTTTTCTTGAAATGGTGTTTTATTGAGGAAGCACAAGAAGCTCAGTTTGTCTTTGCAGTAGAAATAATCAAATCTTGTCTCTGAAATATTTTTCTGAAGTGACGTTTCAGGAACTTTGCTGGAAAGCTGCTGCTAGTAGATAATATTGAAGAAATATTTTCCCAACTAGGTTGTACAAATTAATGTGTCTTTTGTTTTCCAAGAAAATCCATATCTCCATTTTTTAAAAAATATTTTCCTTATGAATATCGTCATGAGGCTCTTTAGACATTTCATTGTTTTGATGGAAATTTAAGTTTGCTTTTGTTTTTATTCTGTAAGCTTTCATTCTGTAACTCTCCCACAGGGATGGAGCTTCCCTAAAAATGTTTTTGAAGATGGGTGTATTTGATACATGCCTACAACAAAACAAGATGTCAAAAAAATGTTCTGGGGTAAAAGGAAGTGGAGGCAAAGTTTGGAGTATCTTAAAATTGTCAAAATGTAATTCCAATGGAATGATCTACCCATAGGCTTTCTTTTTTTTTTTTTTTCTTTTCTTAATTGCAAATATGAGCTACCTTCAGCAGGGGCAAGCATATGGATTTCTCTTGACTGCAAAAATTTCAGCACTGCTCCCTGGCACTTCAGTCATCTCAAAGATTTTCAGGAACCCATTTGTCACTACACTGGGTGATGACAGACCAAACCTATTTGTCACTGTGAGTGACAAATAATGTGCACCACGAGGGACTCCTTGGCAGGATTTCATTTGTAAATCACAAATGCAATAAGGCATATTTGAAATTCCCCACAAAGAGCGAACGAGGGACTTGCTACACATTTTATTTGTATACTGTGGTATGCTAATCTGTATAATATGTAAGAATAATTGCAAAGAAAAAAGGTTTGTGACTTTTTATTTTCCTCAGAGTTTGTGAACTATGCTCATAAACTTTCTGAGGGAAATGTAGGCTTGAGGTTTCTCACTCTGAATTAAGACACCAAAAAAAGAGAAAAGGCTTTATTTTGAAGCCATTGGCATGAAATTCACAGAATGTTATTCCTGTTACTTATTGACATGGGAAATCTGACCCTGGGAACTAATATTATAGTATCCATAGTATACAAATACTTGAGAACCAGTTATGGTAGGGCCAACATTAGCCTTAAAGCAGGGAGGACTGCTTTGGTTATTTCACACAACTAATTTGGCTGTTTTTTGAAATTTGAGGCACTGCCAAAAATCAGAGACAATGGTGGTTTATTTTATTTTTTAAAATCATCTCACCCTCTACACAAAGCCCTTTAGTGTCATGACACTGAATTTAGCTTTGAATGTGTTTTCTTCATGTGATGCATTTTTTAAATATATATTTGAAATATTTCTATGTATAAAGACAAGCCTGAAATGAATCTGAAGAGTTGGTACTAAATCCTTTGGTACCTTCCATTTAACACATTTTGAATACATGATGCTCTTGCACAGAATAGTTTAGTGCTATTATGAAACTCTCACTACATTAAGTACCAATGCTCTTGTCCTGATAGAGTTGATTGCACATTCTTGCTTAGACATTGTCTGTCATATTGTTTTAATTATGTGTTGTCTTATTGGCCTTAAACACCTTCCAGTCAAATTACAGCCTGGATATAAATCCGCATGTTGGTTGCAAAAATTCAGCTTGCAAGTGCTGCATGGTAGTAATATTACCATGGGGAAAAGGAGGAAAGACTACTTAAACAGCTTTCCTGCAAGCTTGATAAATATTTCTCTCCTGATGCACACCATTCTGAAGTTCAAGTTCTTCAGCTCAAAAACCAGGGATGATCTCTTACTGAAATATATGATCAACTTTATGATGATAACATCAGTTAATTGGTTTTGCTACAAGACCATCATTTTACCAGTAACATATCCTTCTATCTAAAGCATATTTATTGTTGCACATGTGAGCATTTAGGGAAATTCTTAGTTCGGTCAAAGAACCAGCTTTCTACTGAAGTGCTGAGTTATACACTTCTCAAAACTCAGTCTTTCCTTTAAGTTTTTTGTGTGATTTTTCCATGAGTGTTCGAAGGCATGATCTCCTTGCCTGGGCTAAAATTAGAAAGAAAACAAAACTGCATTTCTGCAGACAGGAACTTTTATCTTGGCTAATAAGACATCTTCAAATCTCATATTTAGTGGAGGGCTTGTTTTATTTGCTTGTAGAATCTTAATTCATTTGATCCTGAACTACATTCACAGTAATTCTACTAGCACAACCAAACTGATATACTCTCCTTTCATCTTTTTTCCTGGAATGTGTTAAAATGCCACCTAAGGATGATATGATGTTTTTCCCATTCCAATACAACAGCATTTATGTCAATAGAATTGAATAAAATAGAATTTTCACACAGGGATTTCATTACTCTGGGTGTTTACAATTTTAAATACTGATATTAATGGTGTTGAATGCAATTATGCTTTTTCAGAATGTACATCAGTACAAGTAGGGAGAGTCTTATTTTGCTAACTTTAAATGTATTCCCAATTTACCTACACCACACTGAGGGAACAAACTCCTGCCTAAAAATAGTGTGTTTGTGTAACAGGGTACCTTTCTGTGAACACATGCTGTGTAGGAGCACTTATCTGCTTTTGGCATTCCACACTCCTTGCAGCCTGGGCCTCACAGCTTTTGGAAGTCACAGGTAAGGGGAAAATAAGAAGAAAGCTGAGCCTTGATTACTGCAGCAATAGTGGAATCAGAGCTGTGGGGAGCCAGTGCTGAGGCCCATAATAGTTCACTTATTCAAAAGGAGGTGTGACTGAGCAAGGGCTCCACAGAAAATCTGAGGATGGCATATGATCTCTAGTAAAGGACCAATTTTAATTATGTTATGGCAATATATTGCTCATCGTTTCAATAATATTTTTACCTTGATATTTAGAAAATCAAAAGAACAATAAATTATGAGAAAGATTAAATACCTGAAAGTGTGTTTGGAGCTGGGAGTTTGAACCAATGTAATAAATACTGGAACAGTATGAAGATACCATAAGGATATAATTGCACAATATAAGAAAAAGGGATTGATCTTAAAGCTCAAGTTTTCTTTTTTTATATCAGTTTGAACAGAGGTGGATTGTTATTGCCTGAAGTTCATCTGTAGCTTAAGCACTAGCACTGCTCATTTTGGGCTTAGAACCCAAACATTAATGCCATTAATGTCTCTGGCCAGAGACAAAGAAAATAACCACTCCTTTCCTCAGAAATGTCCTACACTTAAGTGGCAAACAAATAAAAAGGAAACATGTTGAAGGCCAACATTGTGAGAGTTAATCCAAAAATTGTTTTCACTGTTTAAAATCATTTCACTCTCTGTACAAAGCTCTTCAATGTCTTGGCATTGAATTTGGCTCCGAATGTGTTTTGTTCATTTCATGGATTTCTTTTTTTTTTTCCCTGCACCCTTCTACAGCATTCACTAGTGTTTAAACCATCATAATAGGAAAAAAAAAAAAGAAAAAAAAATAACTTTAGTGTCTGGGTTTTTTGTTGTTGTTTTTTGTGGGTTTTTAGAGGTTTTTGGTTGTCGTTATTTTCGTGCTTTTTGGGTTTTTTTTATTTGAGAGTGTTACATATTGCAGCATATAAAGCTAATAGAAAATCAAATAACCTGTAGTAAAAACAAAGCACATCTTCTAAGTCCACATAAAATGAAGGGTACATCTGTCTTAGAGTGATGAATTGCTTCATTTCTTTGTGAAATTTGTGTATTGCATTTAAATACTTCTATTAAATACTTTTTAAACAGTCTTTCATCAAACTGTAACTGCTCAAGTGGTACTGAAAGTAAAAGTTGTAAGAGAAAAACAGAAACCTGAAATATAAGTTGTCAATAATGTTTCCATTCATCAAAAGTGTCAAAGTCATGGTTGAAAATTCTATATGCCAGAACTTAGAAGCTTTATAAGAGTTTTCCCATTGTTCCCTGCATTTAATGGGCAGGTTGTGAGAAAAACACTAATTAAAGGAATCGATGGCTTTTCTCCAGCACTGAATCATGAGGTCATTACTACTTGTTAAAATCCTTATCCCACTCAAATATTCATAATTATCTATTAGGTCTCTTGCAGACAGGGAGATTATGGTAATACATCTAGCTCTTGCTATTAGTGGGTAGTTTTCATCAGTATTCCAGATTAGTCCACCACTCTGAGCCATAGCCACATCAACATAAATCACCAATGCAAATGCTAAACAAAAGCAACTTCTCCATGGGAAGGACATTCTGGTTGCTTTACTTTCAATAGTTTTCTCTTCTGCATTACTTGCAGCACTTTGATACCTGAAAATGCAATTTCTCTTGCTATTGATTTTTGTTCTTTCCCATTTAGTAAGCACTGAGGTAGATGAAGATCTATGCATGTACCTTCCCATGGGGTGAGCCTGGAATATGTTTCATTGTTTCAGTGTGCTGGTTCTGCAGCTTGGGAGCCTGGTCTCAGTGTGTGTGGAGCACTTCACCTGCAAAATCAGAAGTATTATTTGCTCACAGAAAGTTCTGATGAACTCCCTTATTTTAGTGGATGTGCAATGCAGCACTGCAATGACCTTAGTCTGATTAAGTCCATATTCTTTACCCATCTTTTTAGCTCTGTAATTCTGAAAGTCTCTCTGCATATTTGATTGCTTGAAGGAGTTTTAAGGTGCAAAAGTTTGTAACTTCATAACTTCAGGTTTATGTCAAACTGCAGTTTTAATGTTTTTTCCTTATTAGCAAAATTTAATTCTATTTATTTATAGGTTTCTGTTAAAGATATCTATCATATACAGAGTTTCCTTTTAAAACAGCATCTATTAAAGTAGGTCAAGCAGTGGAACTAGAGGAAATATCATTGAGCTTACTCTCATCCATTTAAGCAACATGGTAGTTAAAGAATTTTTCCCAATGCAGGACAAGGTTACAAACATAGCTGTAGTGTTTTCATCTTGTTCAAGTTTTGGTCAAATGGATGTATGATTTCTAGATTGGAATTAAAATGAAATGAGAATAGAACTATAAAATAAGTACTTTAATATCTCTGTTCCAAGATATAATAGTGCACTTATTGTAATACTTATAGTTTTTTTAATTTTCAATGAGAGGCTAAGGGGTCAGCAGTATCTGGAGTCCACCTTAACTTCTTTTCTTTTTTTTCTTTTTTCAGTCTGCTAGCTTCATCAATCTCACCTTTCCTAAAGAAAAGCAGAAGTTACTTGTGCCACATGATATGAAGAGGAAAGAAATGGTCTGTTAAGGACAAGGAATTGGAAAGTGGTTGGAAGCTGATAACCTGGTATCAGGGTAATGGCAGTGTAATCTGGCATTGCCCTGGGGATTTCCTGTGAGGAAAATAACAAATTGTCTAGCAGGGTTATCACAACAGCAACCACAGCAAATATCATGGGAAAAGGAGAAAGGGGAAGATCATGGCTGCTACTCTATAGCTCTGACTGAAACCTGCAAAGCACTGTAGGTATTTTCACTAAAAATAGAAGTCCAGGGTGATTATTCCTTGCAGTTGCAGATCACAAATGTGATAGTGCTAGAGAGAAACTACAGGTCTTTAAAGAAATTCCATCTTGCAATACACATTCCACAGAAGAGATGTAAACCATTCTGGGAATGTAGTTGCTGTGGGTGGATGTCTGGGCATCTTGTTGTGGGTTGTTGTGGTTCTTTTTGAGTTTGATGAGGCAGAGTATTAAATCTTCCCTACTTCAGTCTATTCAAGTGCAGTCAGAGAGAAAAAAGTTCTGCTAGAATGAAGTTGGCCATCTGTAGGGAAGATGAACTTCACTGACAATCCCTGTTTAGTCTCAACAAGAGGAAAAACTGTTTTAAGTGGAATGGTATGAATGGACTGTTTAAAAAATAAAAATCTGGGATTTTCACCATCATGGCTACTGTTTCCAGATAACAAAACATTAAAATGCTGCTGAACCTTTGTCAGCTGGTTCAACTCCCACTCATGAAGAACAGTTTCTGATTTCCATCAGAGCAGTGCAGTGTTCTGTGTTCAATAAAGGGAAAAAAGATTGCACTCTACGTCCTTCATTTCTTAAATGGCAAAATTACTTGTATTTCTCAGGGTTCATTTTGGAGTTTAATAAATAGCAAACACATTCAGAAAATTACTTTACACAATAAGAATTGGAGATAAAATTATTCTCTCCTTTCTGGGCTAAACAGTGGTATAACAAGCTCAAGTGATATGACCCTATGGCATAAGTTACATAGACTCAAAATACATATTTAGTGAGTTAGTTCTGTGTGATTTGTCATGAATCAACAGTCTAACCCCTCCCAAATTCTAAGATATATATGTCTATAAATTTGACTATATAATGGTATGAGGATTCATATTTTGTTGGTTGGTTGATTTTGAAGGGTTGTTCTTTTTATTGTTGTTTTCTCTGAAAGAAAGGTAATTGCCAGTGATTGCTAGTATCATTTCTTGCTTTTGGTATAAATAATTTAAGGAGAAATCTGAGAGGAGAATAAAGACCCTATTTCTTATTCTGGTTTAAAGTGGCCAGTATAAGATGGTCACTTTTATGAAGTAACTTACAAAAGCAACTTTAAGTAACTTTATGAAGTAACAGGGTTTAGACAAACTTTAGGGGAAAAATAAAGGATATATCCTAGGATCACAGTTTATGTGCACTACAGCATTGTTAGTCTTGGGTTTATAAAGCCAGGTTAGAAGACTTCAAAATGCATTAAAGATTCAAGCTAGTTTCTTCACAGTATTGTTAAAGCATTGTTCTTGGACTTTTCACAGCCTGGTGTTAACTAAAGTATTTCTTTTTTTGTTTTCCATACCATGTGATATAAGAGGAAAAAAAAGAAAGTTGATCTCATATAAGTGAGTATTTTTAAACATCAGATTAGGTGGACAGGTTTCTGATGTTTCGTGTCCAAAAGTAGAGTCATAAGGGAACCAAGTATAAATAGGACATCAGCATGGTCTTTACTGAACTTGTAGGTTTACATTTTTACCAAGAGCTGATTCTAAACATTGTTGGAAAGTGCTGCATGGTGTTTCTAAAAAAAACACATTAAAGCAAGTGGGTTTGCCTTTACTTGCAACAAATTTGTTTTATAAGCAGATACAAAGACAATTCATTCAAAGTAGCATTAATATTTGTTGTTATTTTCAATCATTAGCTGCCACATAATCAACTGTTCTCTTTCCATGAGTAATCTAACAATATAAATACCTAAAAATAGTATTGGTCCATTCATGTAACTTGGTCATTGAGCAGAGGAGAAACTGAACTGTAATTGTACTTGCAATCAAAAACAAACGTGGATAATTTTTGTGATTCAGATGCAACTTTGTGTAGTTTTTGCTTTTAACTTCTCTCTAATTCATTGCTTACCAAAAACCTTTCAGAAGATTATAAATAACTTAAAATGAGTCAGGAAATTATAGGAGATGTGATTAAAATGTAGACTCTTTCTAATTCCTAATTATCATGGATCATAATGCAGAGATTTTTGACTTTAAGAAGTGTGGTGGGGCAGAAACAGGGAACAAGGCTATGGCTAACTAAATCTGCTGCACAACAGTGAGGGAACTACTAAAAAAGTATTCTGAGAATTTTCCCTGGGTTCTTGGAAAGCTTGTGGAGTGTGAATTCTAGTGGGTGGTATTCATAGTTATGAAAGCAGTTATGAAAGCTATTAGACTGTTTGCATCTGATAAGCACTGTGGTTTCTGTGAAAATCCTCCTCTGGGGCAGTAGATCTTTTCTAGATCACCTCTCTCCCATAATGAACATCTTCTGTTGCTGTAACTTGCATTGTATCCCTCAGACCAGCTGAAGGTCTGCCCTTAGGGCATCCAGGCTGTGCAGGTTCTATGTATTGAAATTTAAGGTTTGTGACTTGATCATGTGTAAGTTTGGGATCTTGGACTTTTTTTTCAGTTATGCTGCAAGCTACAATAACTCTAATTGTCATTGTGAAGAAATGTATCAAATAGCTCAGCTACTTGGACAGCACACAGTTTAGAATTTATTAGCTGCTGCTCTGCTCCTAATTTAGTGGCACAGTCTCATCTCATTGAAAGTTTAATTGCCATTATTGAGTAATCATTTTGATAGGTTATTCCATTTTCTGCCCTGTTTATCTTCTGTTCTTAAGTGTCTTGCTTTCCTCTTTCAACATTGCCATCTCAATCTGAGCTCCTTCTGACTAATTCTCAATATTTTCCAGCCTTTTTTTAATAGCACAATCAGTGCTTGATAGCATCTCTATGTCTTTTTCAATTCTGTCCCAATGGCTGGTATGAAGAGACTTGAGTACTGCAATTTCCCTTCTGAGTTCCTGCTGTTGCACTGTTTTGACACATGGGATTTTTCATCTTCCACCCTTTTTTTTCAGTTTGTTCCTATTCAACAAGATTTTTTTTTTTATGTTTTAATCAATTACCCATTGAAAAAAGCAGCTTTCTGAAAAAAACTCTAAAAAATGCACAGAATACCTCCAAAGTCTTCTAGGGTGTTTACATGAAATAAGGAATTTTCTAACTTGCAATCATGGTCCATAGTAGTAGTTAGCAGGCAAAGCCATTCTTTTATACTCGTTATTTTTTTTATCATAATCAACTTGAAAGTGCTTCTGCACTGTTATTATGACTATCACATTTTGTTTTTTTCATAAACATTTATGAAAGAAAATGAATATAACCTAAGACCTCCAAAATAATCTGATTTTTATTTCAAAAGATACACTATTTTTATCACTACAGTATCTTTTGTGCCCTTTTATGCATCCTCTGGTGTGTGCACATAGGTGCAAAAAACCCCACTCATAATGACAAGATCCCTGCAAGGAAGATGAGATGTGATACACAATGGAGAGAATGCTAAAGATGAATAGTAATAAAAACTTATTTGCCTTATTTAAAGCTTCTTACTTATTCTCCCTGCCCAGTATTTCATATTAGTGTTGCTGACCTCAGGCTCTATTTATTTCATAGCTTTAATTACTGATATTTTTGAAGTGCCAAGTAACATCCAAGGCCTTTTTCTTTCCTGATGGATATTTTAATGGCTGTGGTGTATTAAAGGTTCCTGGGCATTTAATGGATGCTTTAACTCTGCTGAAAATCTGTGTACAATAAAAGTGCTTTGCATGGCTTGTCTTGACTGCTGGCAGGGATCCTACAGACTTGTGGAGAAAGAAGGCCATGCTGGAGCAGGTTTCTGGCAGGACTTGTGACTCCAAGGGGAACTATGGAGCTGTAGGAGAAGTTCATGGAGAATTGTCTCTCATGGGAGGGAGCCCCAACTGGAGCAGGGGACAGTGTGAGGAGTCCTGCCCCTGATGAGAAAGGAGCAGCAGAGACAAGGTGTGATGAACAGACTTTGGTTCTCACTCCTCATCCCCCTGCACCACTGTGGGGGTGCAAAAACCAGGAGTGAAGTTGAGCCTGGAAAGAAGGGAGGGGTGGGATGAAGGTGTTGCAAGAGTTGGTGCTCTTTCTCATTACCCTGCTCTGATTTTGGTGTGTAATAAATTAAACTAATTTCCCCAATTCAAATCTGCTTTGCCCGTGGCAGGAACTGGTGAAGGATCTCTCCCTGCCTTGCTCAACCCACCAGTTTTTGCCATGTTTTCTCTCCCCTGGCCATCTGAGGGGAGTGACAGAGTGGCTTTGGGAGACTCCTGGCCTCCAGATGGGATCAACCCACAACAGGATGGAAACTCAAGAGAGAAGGCACCAGACTGCTGAATGGACCTGGTAAGAATTTGGGGATTATGAGTTTTAAAAAACCAAAATGAAATATAAAAGAGAATGCTTCTATCAATGGGCATTTAATGATCCAGAATGGTTAAGATTATATATATGACTAGGCAGAAGTATTTCTTTTCATGTAGTATAGCTTGCTCTAAAGTTTCTTTTTCCAGGTGATTCTGCCTAGCTGCTTTGGTTCTCCTACCTCTAGTTCTTCAAGAAATGGTGAATTGAAATGAAAGCATTGAATGGCTGACTTAAGAATGTTTGATACAGATGGAATTAATTAAACAAGATTGTTACTTTAATTCCAATGTTTTTATTACTGTAGTAAAATATATTTTATATGGTTTAAAACTCATGTCCATTGCTCCTTCACAGCAGCTGTAAGAAATTGCAGTCACATCTCTTCATTTCTATGATGCCACTTCTTCCCCTCCTGGTTTGCTTATTTGAGAATTTGTTTCCTCTGAGTCACAGTTCTCTTGTGGCAATAAATAACAACTTATAGCCAGTCAAAGATCCTTCCTATTTGGCTTCAATATCTTTGTTTTCAAGCTTACTCAAGGTATGTATGTAGTGTAAATTTCTAATTTAGTGAAAACCACATAATTTTTGTGCCCTATTTTGAATCTGAATCGTCCATTCTGTAAAGAAAAGGGAAAAGCCTCAAAAATAGATCAAAGAGAAAACCTAATTATTTGCATGAATGGCAAAAGGGATTTTAAAAGCACTTTTTAAGTTGTCAGCACTGCATCTCTCATTATGTATGTTCTAAGAATGACTATACAGAACTGTAGATTTTATTTTAAATGTATTCTCTCTGTGTATGTATATATATATATATATATATATATATATATATATGCACAGATGCTTTAACCCTGCACATTGTGCTAGTTACAGGCTCTGCAGTAAAGACATGCTCAGCTTCTGTGGAGAGTGAAAAGACCCACTGAAAAATTCTAGTCCTGTATCTGCTGCAAAGTTTCCATTTGCCCTTCCAGCATTAGGGACTGCAAAGGTTTGAAAGCATGGCAAGTCTCCTGGCTGTTAATATCTTTTTCATCCTGCCAGCCTGGAACTTAACCAGACACAGTTTTATTGTGCATATTTAAGTCGGAATAATTTCTCACAGATGCTCATGTGTCTCAATTCCCATTTATGCATCATTTTTACTACCATCTGATTTTGTGACCTGCAATTTGTATTTATTGTCATTACCCAAGCCATCCAGTCTTCTTTAATAATACTAAACAAAAAGTGTGAACATTATATAGGTTCTTAATGCACACAATCTGAGCTGGCTATGCACAGCTGTTAACATTTAAATCCCATCTGTAAGTGGAAACAATTATCTTTAAATTCTCCATGTAGTAAAACCCACAGAATGCTTCTGGCCTTTTCTGAAATTTGTCTTTGGAAATTAATACTGAAAATGGGTGTTTTCTTCATGAGTGTTTTCTTGATACAAACTGTGGTGTGGAATGCACTGTTAGTGTAGGAGTGAGATCTGAGGTCTGGATCCCTGTTATTCAGAAGGACAGACTTTATCCTAAATTTGAATCAAATAAAAAATCAGATTTTTGGGAAGAGACTCCTGAGATAATTCTAAGTACATCCCTTACAGGATGTCACAGCTTTGGGATGGCAACTTTTAATAAGCATGGATGTGCCCAGACAGGTTCTCCATGGGGCCTGTTTTGTGACTGCAATCAGAAAATCTGTGATGTCCATTCAACATGCCGTAAGTTCTGCAACTGAAGTTTTACTTTTCTATTCTAACTTGTCTTTTCAAAAACCTTTTCCCTTTTACCTCCCTTTCTGCTGCTAATGGTGGATGGCAGCTGTCTTGAGACCTCGGCGCTCCATGCTTCTCTTGTCAATGAAAGTGTTTTCCTGTTGGCATTGACAGACAGAAATATTTCCATGCCATCCTTATGAAGTTTCCTCTGATGGACTGGATGAATGCATCTCTCTTAACTGATTCCACTCTTATTTTTTATTTTTGACTTTACAGATCAAGAATAAATTTTCGCATTTACTGGACAGCTTATAATTAGCTCTCATTAGAGGATGTCCAGCAAGAGGATGCATTGTGGTTGCACTAAATCAGCATGACATCCTTCAAAAACCTTGCATCTGACATGTTATCACAAGGGCAAGCAAAGACAGACATAACATCCTGGATAAATAGAGAGCAAGGAACCTAAAGATCAGCAGCTCAATTGCCTAATTCAGGAGCAGGTTCAAATATCTGAGACTAGATGGGGGTTTTTTAATACTTACAAGAAAAATGTATTTATTTTCTGTCTGTGTTAGTTGAGTCCAGGTTGAAATCTAGTCACAAATCTATTGTTCTTGCCCTGGAGAAGTAGCATTAAAATATATATAACTGACTTCAAAAGTGCAGGAATATGTTTGTATTCCCTGAAAGCATCTGAACAGAAATGAAAAAAAAAAAACCAAACAAAAAAAACCCCACAAAACTCATTACTGGAGGAATCTTAGACTGAGATTGATACTGGTGTTTTGAGGTACAGAGTGCTGAATTCCAACAGTAATTAGTAATCTTATGCACAGTATGGACACCTGAGTGTGCAGTCAATTAAAGTCATAGAATCATAGATCTATGTTTGGTTTGAAAGAGCTCTTTAAAGATTACCTTGTCCAATGCCCAAGATGCTTCTCTCAAGAGAAGTTGCTTCTCTTGACTGTTTTCCTTGCAGTTAGGAAGTGAGAGATATTCCAACAATGTAATAATTAGGGCTTTCTGCATCTATTCAGTCCCTTACTTAGAGGGAAAAAAAATAGGAAATGAGAAATTGGAGAAAAATTAAAGATACAATTCTTGTTCTTTGAAGTGTACTGGAAATAACATAATGCTTCAGAGAGAATCAATAAATACATTGTCTGCAAACTAAATATGCCTACTTCAATATTTGCAATATTTCAAAGCCTTTTCATTTTGAATGAGTCTTTGAATGAACTGGCATCACAGTGAAGAAATATATCAAAACAAGATGTAGTAAGCTCAGAGTTTTGAGATCCTCATAAGAAGAAAATGTGAAAGTGCTCTCTGTGACTGTTCATGTTACTATTATTGATATCTACATATCTGAAAAAAGAAACATTGGGAAACAAGGCCAAAGAGAAGTGAGTTATGTGCTGAGAGAGAACATGTGAGAGACTCCCAAGAAACCATCAGCTCTGGATTATACTGGCTTTATCAGATCCAAAAGAATTGTTAAACTTAAGACAAAAGTCAGCTGAAAATGTGCAAGGCTGATGTCAAAGGCAGGTGTATAATTGAGACCACAGCCAGGAGTACAGTGGCTGCTACATGCAGGCAAAGTCAACAACAGGATTTGTCACGGAGGCCTTGAAGCAAAAAAAAACCAAAAAAAACAAAAAAACCAAAAAACCCCATTCTTTGAAGGACTTTCTGTCTTAAAAGCCAGTGGTGCATCCCTGACTTGTTCCACTTCTGAATAAATAGCTGGGGTGTGCCTCCCAGCCGTCTCTCCAACACTGAGAAGGGTTTGTGTATTCATGTGTAAGGGACCAAGCAAAGGAAGGTACTCTGTGAAGTTATCTGCTGTTAAAACCAACTTATTTATTATAACAACTTAACTTATTGACAGTGATCTGTCTTGGCCTAGACATCTTTCTTTTCTCTTGATGAGAGAAAAGAATATTCATGACAAAGGAATAAAATGAATTTGTTCATACCTATTTAAAAATAAATAGGTATGAACAAATATATCCTTTCATGGAGATGTATGTAAATTATATTTAATTTACTGGCAAGGACAGCCTTCAAAATCAAGTTTAAACTTTGAGTTTGAAAGCTCAGACTGAAGTACAACATGTATCCACCAGGGAAGGAATCAACATTTTGAAATTTTTATAAGGTGTTCTTAAACAGCAACTAGTCCTGAACATCCAAAGAGCATCTAGGATGGGGGAGAAGCTTTAGGTAATGAAGTTAAAGACTGAATTTAAGTTTTGACTGGCTCAAAATAAAAGCAAAAAAAGGATGGAAGAAAGGCTATAATTATTGGAAGAACATAATGTGATGCTTAGACAGGATGTGAAATTTGCTGAGGAACATATTGCGGCTATAATTAGAGATAGTGTTTCAGTCACTTTAAAAATGAGTCATTAGAGAATGCATTAAAAAGAAAAATTCTACATCTGTTGGGTCTCCCAGTTGGGACAAAAACATGAGACCTAAAAGGGAAATGCAAATTCTTTCTTCTAAGGAGCGCTGAGGTTAAATTCCAGAAGTGAAGCACAAATAAAGGTCTGAAGTTGGAAACAAATAAAAACAAGAATATAAATGGTTTGTAATACTTTCCATACATATACTTCAAGAACATAGACAAGAACACTGATACTTATCCTGCAAGGAGTTGAAATTGATTGCTTAGGAGTTTTACAGGGTATTCCTCTCATCTTTCATCATTCCTTCCAATCACAGGCAGGGGAAAATAGTTCCACTGTATGTTTCTGTAATGTACACTTAACAAGTTGCATGCCTTGTCTCATTTCTTCTGTCCATCTTCAATATGAAATGAGCTAGATGGAGAAGAGATTTTGCTATTCATTGCTCATCTATAAGAAGCACTTTTCAATTAATTTCATTTCTAATTGTGCTAGGACTAGAGGTGAGAAGCACAGATGTCAATTTTTGATTGCATTGGCTTTTGCAAAGAGCTGAATTTTCTGGGGGAGGAGAAGTTTGTGGGAAGGAGGTCAATGCCTGTATCTGGCACCACATTGCTTTCAGGCTGTCTGCATGAGGAAATGATCTACAATAAAATATATTGCCTAAAAATTTTAATCAAATCAGCAAATTAAAGGAAAATGAGCTACACAGTAAAAAAAGACAATGCTAGAATTTGGTCCAACAGTTGCCTCTTTTTTTGGGCCTCTAATATAGATTACTCTGTGCATCACTTTATTTCAGATAATCATGATCTGTTTTGAAAAGTGTTTTTCTGTGGTTTTTCCACAGACTAAACTTGTGTAGACTTGTAATAAAATATCGTTCAGTGTCAGTGGTCTACCTGGACTAAACAAACAAACAAAAAAAACCCAGAAAAAACCTGGAAGGTTTGGGATCTCTGTCAGTACACAAGCAATAAGGTTGTGAACTGCTGTGGAACTCAGGGGTGTAACAGTTTTCTGAGTCCAGTTAAGATTTTTTAGAAAGTATGCTCTATACTTTGAATTATTTGTGTAGTTTATAAAACTTGATGAGTGCAAATTGTGAAGACCAAAAAGTAGTTTTAGAACAATTAATTATTTCAACATATAAAAGGTGAGATGACATGAGTTTGCAGGCATTTATTTTGGTTTTCATCCTATTGTCTAAATGGGGATATTGTTATAATTATCAAAGGAATAATGGTATTTCTGCTCAACTAAAGTACCCTACAAGAGATGAGTTCTCTTAATTTGCTTACCAGTTAAGCCTTAGCTCTGAGGAAGTGCACTAGAAATGTTATTCTAGAGATGGTTTAATACCAAACCACTGTATTTGTCTAACACACTGCCTTGTGGAGGCTGAGCCTTTTCCTCTCCTGCCTTTCAATATTCTCTTTACAGCATTCAAGACAAAGCAGCTTCTGGGCTTTAACAAGAAATGAAAACACCTTAGAATTAACTCACTTCTCATAATAGCTGCTATATTTTTTTATTTAGCTTTATTAAATAGTGGTTGGAAGACAAGTTATTGACAGCTTTCATAAAACACCAAGATGTTTGTTTAATATATTAATCCTGTCTCTGCTAAGCTGTCACAAAGATGATCTCTTGGATAAAGACAACTTGTTCCCTGAGAAACTAATAGAAAAGTTTTTTGTGCAGTTGTATAGGTTAGCAAATATAATGAACTGTTTATCCCTCTTGAAATGGATAAAATCAAGGTTTAATTTTAAATTAAAATTATTTCACCTTTACATGTAATCTCTAGGCAGTTCTGGTCTGTGAATATTAATATCAGCCTAAGTATAGTATAAAGCACCCAAATATTTTTAGCACACTTTGCTTTTCCTTGAATAAAGGGGGGAAGACAGCAGGCACAGAGGATGCTGGATCAGCTGTCTGCAGCCTAATGTTGGCTGTGACCACCGTGGGCCTGGTCCTCCAGCTGGAGACCCAGAGATAAACACAGAGTGGAATAATCATATTACAACTGTTTGGATATGCTTCAAACTAAAAGGTTTTCTCGGAGAGAGGAATTTTGACGCGCGGTATCTGTAAAGCTGATTTAGAACAAATTGTTTGTGCACGCTGGAACAGGAGCAGCCTCACCAATACATCTGATCCTGCTCCTGTGTCAGCATTCCTGCTGAATGGGAAGGGGGAGGCATGTCTCCTGCAAGATTTTAATACTTTAAAGAAGACTGGAAGTACAAGAAATGCAAAATATGAAAGAGGGAAGGAGAGAGAATGAATTCAGGTTTTTTATTTCTGGTTTTTGTTTGTTGTTTTTTTTTTTTTTTTAAAGAAGCTATTGGGTTTTGACAGGTTGCCTTAGTAAGAGAGGAATGAAAATAAAGCTGTGCTTTACATTTTACCTTCTGGTGAACCTGAGTGAGCCATTCAAGTCACACTTAAGATGCTATTAAAAGCTTTGCTCTCCTTTTATGTAAATTAAAATATTAATTATCATACTTGAATTCTGAAAGTGCAAATATTACAATACCATCTCAATAATAACTGTAAATTGAGGGATGGTTTATGACTAGTGTATTTTAAGGCTCTCACAAGTTCTATAATTATACTGAAGATGTAAAAACAAAGATACTGCAAAGTAAGGATGACTTTCTTAGTTCAGACAAAGCACGGTTTGGACACCAGGGCTGAAACCTGAAAGAAAGTTGGCCAACACTTTTTTTAGCAGCTGCAGAGTAAATTCTCATAAAACTACACTCACTTTTGAAAGAAAGTGAATGAAAATATTGATAAAGTGATATAAGTACATTTTCCTTCTCTAACTAAAAAAATTTGTTTTCAAATTTTCAAAATTCAAAAAAAATTTGTTTTCCCTATTCAGAATAGCCTTTGCCAATTAAAAGTGTGTTTTCAGTGTTGAGTACATTTTTGAGGGTATTTTATAAAATGATATTTAGAGTATCACCACTAATGCTGCTATTTTTCCTATTGTCCTTTTTTTTTTTTTGTTGTGTATGTGAAATAATTGTCTAGATAATAAGGACATTGTGATAAACGAATATCACAAGCAAAATAGGCAACTCTTCCTTGTTCTGGGTTATTCTTTTGCAGTGATTTAGAGATATTTCAGGACTTTAGCAGTTTTGGTAGACAATAGATATAAACTGACCCATAATACCACTTGCATCAATGCTCCAAATCTGATATAATATTTCTAAAATTGACTTGTGTGGGTGATTCTGTTCCTCTGGAAACTGTTGGTGTGTTACACTGAGTTGCATGGCATTTCCTGGTCCTTCTTCTAGCAGGTAAATTATGTTCATAGACTGCTGAGAGTAACTTATTTCCCTTCATTTTTTGTTCCTGTGTGTTTTCTATGTTGCAAGTGTGTCATACCAAGGTAAATGAGCTGGAAAGACTGCAGTTACTCTGCTTAATAAATGGCTGCTGAGTAGATTCACAGAACAAGCTCTGGGGTAGCATTTCTTTCAAAGCACAGCCCTGAAGATCAGCAATTATTTCTCTTGCATATTTAACTAGTTATAACAAAATACAACTGAAGGAGGTCTGAAAGAAAAAAGTGATCTTGAGCACTTTCCTTTTCTGTGTTGTTTTTGGATCTGAAACATTCTTCCATCTTTAAACAAAAAAATGCAGAAGGCTGCAAACAGCCTCTTTGCAGACTGGACTGCAAGGATTCATAGGTTTTATTCTTATGTTTTTTACTCATTGCTTACACACCATAATCAACTATCTCAGTTGTCAGAAAGTCATGTTGAGCTTGCAGTTTTTCTCAGATCAAATCTTTGATGCACCGTGCTGTGCAAATAGCTTTCCATTGAAATCTCCAGAGCTGTCAAGTGTAGTGGGCCAACTTCTGCTCTGAGATATGCCCTAACAAGCATCCCATATTCTTCCTCATGTCCTTCACCCTCAATACACACCCCTTTTCTTCAGAACCCCACAAATAAAAAAACCTCCATCTCCCCCCACCAGAATCATCCCTCCCCACTTAAGGCATAGTTGAAAGCAAGGTGGGTAAAGAAAGTAGACTAAGCCAACTGAAGAACTTCAAAGAGTTACTTTAATTCAAGTTACAAATTTTCTCATGTGTTCTTCCAAATGAATTCGGGAATGAGAACTGTGTAAGGATTCTGAAAGATGACTATAACTAGCTAATGACAGAAGTCTCATTCACTATTCTGTGCATTAATTTGATATTTATTTTCTTCTCTTTTTGTGCGATCCTTCATGAAATGGCTAGGGAAATAAAATAATTATAAATCTATTTTCTAACTTTTTCGGTGGCAAGGCAGTTGAATTATGCTATAAGTAATTTATGGGGAGCTGTTAACACAAATAATTCTCCCCTTGTATTTTTGTCCAATGCTTTCATTTAAAGCAGTATACTAATTAATCAAACTCTAAAGCATTCAAAATTAGCATTTCTATTTTTGTTTTATGATGCAGTTATTAAAATTAAAGAAACAGTTTTGAATAAATGAAGTTATATTACTGAATTACATAATTGGGTTTCTGAACTATCTGTTAAATAACTACAGGGGCTTTCATTATTTGATAAATTTGTGAAGAATGATGAGAGCAAAATCATAAGATTTCAGTGATGGTACTGGGGTTTTGATGGGGTCAGCTGACCAGGGCCTGGCAACATTATAGAATAACTTTAATATCCAGGATAAACTGAATGTGGGAATACTTTTAGTCACAGACATAGAAAATATGAGCATGTGGGAGTATGCATAGATCCATTCACTGACCTGGATCAAATGGTTTTTAACAGTATGTGGTTTATAGTGGTATGGTACATGCTCTTTGTCACCTAAATCTGTGCCCTCAAGTGAAATAAAAAAGAAATCTCATAGATTTGCCAGGGGTTTTGGGTCAACCCAAATTTTAAAGGGAAGATGTAGTTAAAAAAACTATCTTAACAAGAATTTTGTTTGGGCTTACTGAAGAAAATGGGAAACCATTTTAAATGCTGTTTGGCTTTTATCCATCCAAATTGGCCTGTTCATTCTTGTGTCTTTATATTTTTGCATGTCTGCTGTGAAGCGGGAAAATAGAACTTACAAAAATAGTTAAAAGTCAGTCTGATATTGAGAAAAATGAGATTTATTGGCAGGAGGGAGATGTTATGAGTGAAGCAGTTGAAATAAAGCCATAGGAAGGGAAGGTAAAATAAGGTGATAAAGCATGGGAAGAATGGCAATAAAAAGACCAAAGATTCCAAATTTGAACAATAGAAGCAGAAGTCAAGCAGTCAGCATGTAACGGATGGAAAGAATTAGTTTAATATGCTGGCAAGAAGGAGGCTATAAATTCTGTGAAAAGAAATGCAAGTGAGCCACCATGCTGAACTGGACTACAAAACCATAGAAACAGGAGGCTTTGATGTAGATTTGATGGGGGTATCCTGTGGGGTGGAGGCAGGGGAGAAGAGCTGGATGCAGGGATTTCAGAAGATGGAAATGCTGCAGAGGACTGTGCTCCCCTGATGGAATCAGCAACGAGAGCTGTAATGGATGTGGTCATCTTGCAATCTTAATAAGCACCTCGCTGCCCTAAGAACAATGCTTTGGTTCCCTTTTTGCTTTTTATTCTGAGAGAAACTGGAGAAAATCTCAGGCGCATAATTGCCAGCGCCCGTTCACAGTTCCTGGATTCAGTCTCCGTGGCTCCAGTCATTAAAGCTCCCTTCCCACAGTTCCATCTGTCCCATGAACTGTGGGTGCATCCCAGTTTCCTTTGTGAGGAGTTTAGTCACAGCTGTTTTTCCATTGAGGTTTGAGTTTGGGGGTGTGTCTGCTGCTTGGATAAGGCTTTTGCTGGTTGGGAAGAGTTTAACAAACGCAAGAACAGTTCTGTTGCCCTTCCCAAAAGGCAATATATGGATGTACAAACATGTGTACAGATCAATGATGCCCCTCAACAAAACCCTACATGCCTTTTTTCTCTCTGTCAGGATGCATTTTAAAAAACTCCACAGTGAGGCTTTCAGTGCTGTGGAAGGCTCAGCTGCTCAAGTCCCGCCTGCATTTCTTTCATGGTGTTATCGGCATTGTTTCCTGTGGTTTACAGGCTTGTAGCTAATATTTGAACAGACAGTGTAGGCTAAATGACAGCTTTTTGACAGTGACCAGAAATCCTGGTATATTTGTCCCTGAAGACCTAGAAAGATACAGAAAGGGGTGTGTTATGCAAAGACGTGTATGGGAGTACGTGGAATAAAAAGTCACTTTTTGTTTAATACTTTATTTTTCAATACACACTGAAGATACAACTTTTAAAAGTAATTCAGAATGTAAGTTCAAAGTCTGAATTTTCTGTATTTTTAGCTTTGGTTGCAAGATCTTGTTCATTACAGCTTGATTAGACCTTGTCTGAGACCTTTGAAGTTTTGGGGAAGTATTCATTCCAAACAAAAACAAAAACAAAAAAATCAGCAGGTTTCTACAGCTACATTCCACGTGTTTTGAAAATTCCACCTTTAATGTTTTGTGTTTCTCTGAACATTTACAAGTATATTTAACCTTTATGAATAAGGAATAAATAAGTGCTTGTTGTTAAGTGTTTATCAAGGAACAGGGACAATACATCGATTTTTCTATATAAAGTAAGATAAGCTTGAATTAGTCTGATTTAACCTTGCCACAATTACCTTAAAGTAAAATCAAGACTTCAAAGAAAAGATTTGATTTTAATTTTGATGGTGCTTCTAAACAGATGATTAATCTTTTTTGGCTCTTTATTGTCAGTATTTTACAGGTTTTTTTAACACCTGTGCTTAAACATGACTTCTTTTTGCACCTGCAATTATTTACACAGCTGTTTTTCACCTTTAGTTGGTTGTAGGAGCACTTATGTCAGAAAGACTCTGTGTAAACACCTAAACTGAATGTATACCATGTTTTCATATACATTGATGTGAAAATTCAGGGAAACATAATTTTTTTCCAATAAAAAAATAGGGCCCATGAAGAGTTACTCCAACAATATGAGGTAAAAGACAATTTCTGTCATTATTTTGTACTCCAAATTACACGCTGAAAAACATCTAGAAAAAAAATGCTTCAAAGTGACATTGTAATTAAAGTGACAGCTGTATCTTGGTCCATATGGAATGAAAGAAATTAAATAAACTCCTGGAAGAAATACATATGAATCTTCATGAAAAGGTGTTACTAAAGAATTCTAGTGTATTACAGAGAATAAGCTTCATGTGTGGGTGAAATTATCACTGTAGTCATGTTTGAGAAAAGCAGTTTAATTATATTTCTTGTATTGTTTTTATGGATACACAAGTAAATATTAGCCATGTGTGTATTTCTTTTAAATGAATCCCTTCTTTTAAGCTTGTTGCAGCAAAAGTGAGTAACACTGTATTGCAAAGAGAGGATTTAGCTCTCACATTTTCCATGCATCCTTCTCAGTGTCTTCTGTGAGAGAACCTTGCTCCTTCCTTCTTAAAGCTTACTAATTTTTTATTTCTGTTGTAAACAAGTCAAGCCTTTCCTATTATAGATCACTTTGAGCAGCTTCCAGGTAACTGTTTTACAATGTTCCTTTTTTTTTTTTTTAACATTATAGCATAGAAAATTACTTTTCTAGTTATTGTAAGTTACTTTTCTCAGCATCTTAACCAGAAAGTAACAAGAAAAAATGGTAACTGCAATATGGAAGAATAACTTGTAGGCCAAGTGAAATTTTAAATAGCTAGTGCTATTTTAAAACTTGACAATCACTTGCAGTGACTTGCAGCACTTCTAACTTGCTGTTCTGAATTTGGTATGTCAGAGTGAAGTCTGATGTTTGCAATGAGTCTGTCTGAACTCAGTATCCCTTTTAATTTTATTTTTTTCTTATGTAGTGCTTAGGGGGTGCTATTTAGTTATTAAATATCTGCAGAATTCTCAATGTAGCCTTTCATATCTAACATAAAACTGCCACCTCCCTACATCTAACCATAACTAGCATAACTGATTTTCTTACTTATCCACTATTTGACAAGTTTAATTTAAAACTACTTACTTTTGTCCAATTAAAACTCTAGAGGAAGAGAGTCTGTTCTAAGAGCCACTGTTAGACCAACATAGATGTCTTGGGAGGGGGAAAAAAGCCAAACCTCTGTACTATTTACTGGACTAACAAGCTTGACTTATGCAAATCAGTGTATTTCTCAGCAGTGAACTTTTTTTAATCATGTAAAGAGATTTCTTTCATCCTGCCCAAAAGCTCCCACATTTGAAAGCTCACCTTTTCTTTTTCTCATATCTATCAATTTGCCTTATTAAAAATCTTGTCTTTCTTTTTTATGTGTAAGCCTTCACAGCTTATAAGTGTTCTGAACTGGTTTCTTGCTGACTACCAGAGTAGGTTGAGATGAGTCACCTGTTCCCAACTCTTCTGGGCAGTCACACTAAGAAAAGAAAGTCAAACAGGTTAGCCAGAGCAAGAAATGAATTAGACTTAGTGTTTGTTCTTACTGAAGCAAACATAGATATCTGCTTCTTTTCATCCAAATTAAAGGAACTGTCCTGTTTGCTTTGGGAAAAACAGCAGACTCATTCACTTCTGGTATTTTCTGTTGTAGACTTCACACATTTTTTTTCTGAAGTGCTTGTTCATGTCTGAAAGTCTTAGTGCACTCTGGCTGCACAGTAGAATTTTGGTATAGTTGTAGCAAGATTTTTTTTTTTCTTTCTGTAGTCTCTATATTTTTAACCTCATATTTCCTTTTTCACTGAAAAGAATCTATGATGAAAATGACAACACAGAAAAGGAGTAGTCCTTCCAGGTCTAGCCAAGGAGTGATCTGTTCTGTCTCTCCAGCCCTGCTGGTTCCAGTTCACAGATTACTTCTTGACCTTCATTTCTCTGTATTTAGAAATACATTGGATTTCTCATTAAGATGTTCAGTGTCTCCTTGAATGCATATAAATTTATAGGACTCATGGGATCTCTAGGAAAGAATTCTGGAGCCTGAGTGACTTTGACATGAAGTACCTTCTCTGTTTACATTTTCCTTGGACGTGCAACTAGCTCATTTCAGCAGAGCCCTGCCAGGCCTAGGGATTTTAACTCAGCCAAACCTTACCCACCTCTGTCTCTCACGTGCCTGCTTGCCCAGGTCAGCCATGCACTTTTTAAAGCAGATCCCCCCTTGCTGTCCCGCGCTGTCCTGTGGCTCCTTTCCGATTTCAGTGTGGCAGGTGATGAGCTCCAGGCGTGCACAGACAGCAGCTCCAGCTGCTGCTGAGTGTCCTGGCAATAACACCTGGCAAGAGGCACTTTGAAATAAACCTCCCTTGAAGCCTCTTCCCTGGGAGTGCAAGCACCAGCTGTTTCACTCCACAAACCTGCTAGTGAAAAAGGAAAACAAACCACATCTGTCTATCAGTGCATCTACACTTCCATTCCTCTGGATCAAGAAAATTTCTTAGCTCTCCATATCTGCTGCTGCACCCTTGAAAGCCTGAAATAACTCAGTAAAACCTGCATCTTGCTGATTCCTAGTGACTGTTGGCAAACATCACTTATCTCAGATTAGGTGACAAAAATATATAGAAAACCCAGGACTTAAAAGCATAGTATCTTTTCCACAATGTTTTGGCATCTTTCTATGTATCTATAAAATAGGTGATCTCTGCAAGGGCGATTTAGCTTCAAACTGAATTAAATTGTTGTGTGCTTTCCATGCTTTTATTTTCTTATCTGAAAAACCTGGATGTGGTTCTCCCAGAAATATCAAATCCACCTTGTTAAACTTTTCATTATCTAAATTGCCAAGTGACATAATCAGGAGTATCTGAGACCTATTTCCAATTTCTAATAGATCAGTTTTTAATAATTTTCTCCATGTTAAATCTTACGCCCTTAAGAGCAGTCTCCTATTTTCCAATATTTGTAAATACTTCAGAATAACCAGATGCAGTTGAAAAGTTATAGAACAAAAGTGTGGTCACCTATACCATTCCTGAAGAAAAGAATATATATTGATTTAAGGGCTTATTTTATTTTAAAACTTCTAACCTTGATTTTTTTTTTTTTTTGTATGCAATTGATTTGGGTTACTTTTATGAGGCTTTGAAAATAACTTGATTTCTTGATTGAGTTGATGAACAGAAAAAAATCCTTGACAAATCAGCAGAAAAACAACAACAAAACCAATCAAGCCATTCCTCAAACTGATCCAAAATATTTTTGCAAGGAAAGAAAAGTTATATTTAACTTGACCCCCCCTTGACTTACAAAAGTCTTGTTTCCTAGCACATCTGATAGAAAAGGGTAATGCTTGTGAATAACAATTCAACATATAACTACTCTGTCTGAGAAGTTAAGGGACCCAGTTCGCTCCTGTCTTTTTTTTAAGGTCTACTTGTTCTGTCAGAACTGCCATCTATTCTTCTTTAGACAAGACTGGATTTATTTTGCAGACTACTTAAATACCTGTTTGACCAAGAATGTATCTTTTATCATGTCTAGAAGGTGCTAGACTGCTCAAAAAGCAGACTGAACAAGTTGAAGCATCAAAACCATGCAGTTTAAGAGCATCAGTATTAAACCAGTTTAAAGCACGAGAGCCATAGATTGTGGCACATCATCTACACTCTTTTCTGGCAATCCTTAGCAGAGGTAGTGAAAGGGTTTTTTTCTGAATCTTGCCAAAATAAAATGTGTGGAAGGAACTTAGGCTTATGCTGATCTTGTAGCTTTCTAGCAGAATAGGTAGGATTCTGGAGCAATTGTTAAGTCTGATTTCAACAAAATGGGAAGTAAAACATGGGGAATCTTAATGTCATTCAAACACAGGAAAAAAAGTAAATGCAGTATTTAAGGCTGAGTAGAGCACATATTCCCAATGGCAAATCACTCGGAACCCTGGTGTACCTTGGAATAGCACAGGCTTTTGGGGAGTTTGTGTTTTGGGGTTTTTTTTTCCAGCAGATTGTCACTGGTTTCCTTTCTCAGTCCGTTTGTCTGTCACTGTGCTCCTTGGCTTCCCACTCCTTGGGCCATATTGACAGAAAGGAAAGATAACTGTCCAATTTTGTGTTCTAAAATCTGAAAAAAAACCAAAAAAAAAACCAAACCCAAAAGTTTAAGGCACTATTCTATCACTATTTTGTACCATATACAGCAGTAAATTTTTCTGTTGGTTGGTTGCTTACTAGATATGGAAAATATGGGGGAAATAGGTTGTACAATATTTTTAATAATGTGAAATAAATCATTGAATACAATATTGAAATTATGTTGTCTATGTGACATTATAGCTTTTCTTTTCTCTGTCAATATAAGAATCATTTTCACAATAAATACAAGTAGTCTATAGCTCTCTTTCTTAAAAAAATAAACAAAACCAAATGCATCTCTATTTTAAAAGATATTTTTGTGGTTGTGGAAGTTGCATGTTTCCACAGCCTGCTGCTATACTCCAACACATTTGCTCCTGAGAAGGAAATAAACATATTGTATTAGAGAAAGAGTCTGTGAAGGATACAGGCAGCAGATTAAACACAAGGAAGATGGCATGTTATTTAAAACAATGCTGAATTATTGCATCAATTGGTGAATACAATTTTAAGTATGAATGAGAGATTTTTAAAAAATAATAAAATAGAAATGTCTGGTTTCTCAGCTTAAAACAGGACATCAAAGTTTGAAAATAAATTAATTCTGAACTTTTACAGTATGAGGAAAACAGCTCTGTATTACTCTGGGACAGTAGCCTTTGAAGTATGTGCTGAAACACTGAGGTTCTAACATACTTCATCTCTACAGCAGATTAGAGTTGCATTTTTCCTTTTGCTTTTCAGACCTTCACGGTGCCCGTAGCTCCACTTGCAATTTTTTATCATCTATTAGACTTTTACATGGACTGGATCTTGTCAGTGGAGCTGCTTCATTTGAAGATGCTAAATTGAAATACCTGTCAAAATAAATAGGTCACCCAATATAAATTAATCACAGGTTAAAATTCAATAAAAGCTATGTGAACAATAAAAATAATTGTAAATGCACATCTATTTGGAAACAACTATACTGATTTCTTTTCCAACCCTAGCAAAAATTAGGTTCCTATTTGAAATCAGTTACTATACCAAGCTGAAAATTCTGAAGGATACAAGAGGCAATAGACTTACATATTTTACCTTCAAAATACATAAAATATTGTTTTGATATTGTCACTCAGTCTTGAATAGAGGAGCTTATTTTAGTTGAACTTCTTCAGTAAAGAAAATTCTAACACGTCCACCAAAACAGATGGATTAAATAGTTTGTTTGGTAGAATTAAAAATTGCCTAAAAAATAGGGTGGGAAAGGTTTTATTTAATTTTAGCCACACTTAATAAGCTTTAACATTTACATTACCATGCTGTTAGATATATGGGGATGGACAATATTAAACCAGAATTGCTTGTTCTGGCTGTAGTGCTACAGCCAGAACACATTTTGATTTGGACTGACTAATCTAGATTAAAAACAGGACTTCAGAGACAGAATGTCTAATATTTATTTATGGAAAAATAACATAAGGAAAGAACAAAGCATAATTTAAAAAAATGTTACTAAGTAATCAAATTTATCCAATGTGCAGCAGCAAATATCCCTTGATACCTTTGAGCAGAACTGAAGAAATTCAGGCACACAACCAAAAATCAGTTAACAATTATCTAACTCTATGGCAGAGGCATTCTTTTAGCTCACTGTTCTTTCTGTCCTAAATACCAAAAGGAGGTAATTTGAAAGCACATCACGTGGTTTTATAAGTAACAAATCTTACCAACTAAAGGCACATCCCTTACCTGTGCTCCCTGCTTGCTCTCTGGCAAGGAAATTCAGGTTATAAGGTAAGCTTCAGCAGTATCTGGCAGTTCTTCAAGGAAAATAATCGTGCTGGTTGAATTTGACTGTTGATCTGTATGTGAAAGTAATATTATTTTCAAGATATTAAAAACTGCTGGCTACTAAAGTGATGAAACAGGTGGTTACAGGTAGCAAAATGTCAGAGTGGGAAAAAAAATGGGAGAAGATTAATTGGAAGAAGGGTTAGCTTGGCAGAAATAAGTAATCCTATTTAAGACTTCTGTATCTGCAGGGCTGCAAAACCCCTTTTGTTGCAGTAGGTGCACCAGGAGGGCACAGAAGGATTGTAATAATCACCTTGACTGACTAAATAGATTTGGTGAATATTCCAGAGGATGGAGTGATTTAAGAGTCTCACAGGTCTTCTCTCTAAGCACTTTATCCTGAGTACTGTAGGAGGTGGGGAGCAATCAAAAAGGTTGAGAACAAAAATAGGAACAGGTTTCTCTTTATGTTTCATTTGCATAGGTGTAGGGGTTTTGTTTATTGTTTATAGGGTTTTTAACATAAAAGTATTGTACAAATGGGCTGAAATTCTGCCCTACAAATTAAAACTTAAAATGGGATCTAAAGACCTTTACAAAAGTTACCTGATACAAATAAAATCCTGACATCAATTCTCTTTGATTTCTAATTGGAGTTATAATTACTTTAAATGGAGCCTTGCTCTACCAGCACTGCTGCATAATTAATTTCACTTGTGGCTGAAATGTTCTCCTTGATAAGGCTTCTTGGTGAGTAACTTCTACTTTTAGGCTTAACAATGAAAAAACAAACAAAAAAAAATACCTCTAAACATCTCCTCCCCCTCAAAAATCCCAAAACCCAAAGAAACTATTAGATGTCCATCTTACAGAGTTTTTGTCCATTAGCAATGAAACATTATTCTTATTATTGAAATCTCCTTACAGTTGAAATTTTGGCATTAAACTTCATATCCCAAGTTTCCTCCAACCAAGAGTGAAATTTTCAAAGTTGATGTTTGAACTTCTGTTTCTTTTAAGGTTAGTGATAAAAATTAAGGAGCTAAAAGCTATGTGATCATAAGTGATAAAGTAAGAATGAGTTTAAAGGAGGAAGCAGACCATTGCTGACTTCTGGGTCACCTGCTTTCTGTTTTCTTATTACAAGTGTCAAAAATGTTAACAAAAGTATTTCAAAAGTATTTTATTCCAGGCTTAAATGACTATAGGACAAAATTTTTATCTAGGACAATTCAAATCTGTCTTTTAAAGAAGTTTTCATTTTTATGAGACTCTTATGTGTGTGCCATGTCTCCACACCATTTTGTTGGTTGTTTTCTTTTTTTTTTTTTTTTGGGGGGGGGGGGGAGGGTGGTTGATATATATTCCTTTTATTTTGATTTAAATGCAAACTCATTTTGGTTGAGAACAAAGACTTGGAAAATAATACAAATTTACAAAGGTCTGCCACTGATCTGAAATCTGGTCACTCTTCTAAAGAGTTATTTCTTCTATTGGGTATTATTTATGTATCTAAAAGTTGGAGCTGTGTGACAATTGACAGCAGAGTCTCTCTTTGGGTCTTGGAGTCACTTGGGACATAATTCTCTTTTGCTCTTATTTGTTGCCCTCTACATCAGGCATTCATTATTTTGAATTTTATTTTAATTCCTTCAATCTACCAGCACTAGGATTCCAGGGTTTCTTATCCAGTTGCTCCATTTGTTCTACTGTTAGATTCTCAGGGGAAGGGTAATTTGAACTGGTGATAAACAGGTTCTTTTTCTTGGTGATAAATACTAAGTAACTTGTTTTCTTCTACATGACTTTGATAGCAAGTAATCTGTCTTTATCCTGATTTTATTTTCCTTGGGTGAATCTGTTTTGACATATATGTAGGTAAGGTGGGGAGGACAGATGGTAATAGAAGGTGAAGGTAGAGAAAAATTCTATAGAAATTGTTTTTTATAAATGGATTACCAGAACACTTTGGGAATTCATCAGCACTAAATTTCATTTGAATGTAAATAGGGTTAGGGATAAAATTTCAAAGTTCTCAGAAGAACACAGGTGGGCCTTAGAAAACATGGAAAATTAAATGCTACTAAAAAAATCTAGGAAAACAGCAGTGTCTAACCTTCTCAGTTCCAGGAGAGCCTGTGTTAGATCAATACATTACACTTTTGTCCTCCTAGTGAAACATGCAAGTTGTATTCAGAGATGCCTGTGTAAAGAGCAGTGACACATCCCTGATGCCCTGCTGGCTGTGTAGCCCCTTGGCTCATCACTGTTGTCACACTCCAGGAGCAGAGCAGCACGAGGGTGGTGTGTGTTACAGGCTGTATCTGTGACACCAGGGGGATGGGATCACACAGTCTGCCAGTCCACTATTTACACTAATGTTTGCCTCACCAGCTCCACTGCAACTTGAGGGAAAAGGGAATTGTGTGGTTTAGTTACAGTTGTGGTATTTCTGCCGTAGCTCACTGGATGTTTGCTGTTTTCTGCTCCACTTGCTTGCATGGGGCACCCACCTTTGAGTGCCTGCCTCCCACTGCAGCTGCTGCAGAGCTTGCACAGCTCTCTGAGGCATGGTCCACATTTGTTCAGTGTGAATCTTTTCATCCTGGCGAGAATTTCTCTGTGGAAAAGAGGACAAAATAAGCCTCATGTCAGCTTCAATGACATTTTAAAAATAAGCATCACAGGCAGATTTCTGTATTATATTAAATATGCATGTATGTCAAAATGAAAAGTTTATGTAAAAAAAAACGTTTTTTGATCGTCTGCTATTCTCCCTCTTCCTTAAAATTCACTTCACAGGGAGTGCTGGGGGAAGGGCTCTTTTGGTGTTCTGCTTTGAAACAGAATGTTCTCAATGTTCGTCTGTTCCCACAGAACTAAAAATCAATTTCTTGATTATCACTGAACTATGGCAATTTTAAGGCTGCTAGGTTATGCAAGCAAAATATTCTGCTTGCTAACTGGATAACTTTCACCATTGTCCAAATGTAAGTGCACATTCTTTCTGATCGTGCTCTTGCTTTCCACAGAATACTCATAAATAGAACATCTAAGGGGTTTTTTTTGTTTTGTTTGTTTCTAAGTTTCTTGTCATATTTTTGTTGTATCAGAGAACAACTCAGGTTTGAGCCTGAGAGATCTTGAGGTTTGAGACCTTGAGATCTTGAGAGCAAGTTCTTGCTCAAAACGAGGAAAGCTGCAAAGTCAGACAAGGTTTCCCAGGACCTTTTCTGGCTAAGTTTTAAACCTCTGAGCATTTCACAGTCTCTCTGGGCAGCCTGGGCCATTGCCCACCTGTCCTGCTTGGAGGAAAAGCTTCTCCTTCTCTTGTTTGAATTCTCTTGTTTCAGTATCTGCTCCTTTTGTCTCCTGCTCCCACCTTGAACAGCTCAGTCTCCCCAGGAATGACCCCACCAGCATAAGGAGGCTGATGTGATGTCTCAGTCTTGAATAGTCCTCTTCTTTTCCCTTTCCACTTTATTTCAGCATAACTTTGGGGTTTTTTCTCCTCTTAATCAGTTTCTAAGAACTTAATCTTTGAGGTTTTCATGTGGCCTTCTATGGAAGAAAGACCAGAGGTGTTCTGTGCATGCCTAATTGACATCTTCCAAGAACTCGCACATTAATATACTCAGACATTTAGAAAAACCTCTTTAATTCCACTTTTTAAAATCTCCATAAAAACCACCATTATGGGTTTGTTTTGTTTTGTTTTGTTTTTATTTCAAGAAAATTGGTTTTGCAAACTTTTCAGGTATCTCTAACTTCTGTTTTTGTGTAAAAACTTTATAATATCAACAAAAAAGTTAAAGTTGAAGAGAAAGCTCTCATGAGATACGATCAAGCACACAAGAACTCTTTAGCTTGGGGAGTTGAAAGAAAAATCAGTAATATTGGGTTTGGGGTTTTTATCACTTGTAACTGATACAAAGATAACAGGAAGACTACAATTGGGATTTTTAAGGAGATTTATCAGGATATGAATGATAATTTTTTTTCAGTAATTACAATATAACTTTCCAGATTCCTCTCAGTCTTTATATCATTTGAGAAATGTTTTGGCATTGACATCCTCCCACCCCAAGTAATTTGCAAAAAATATTTAGAGAAGGGCTGTACAAATCCATGGATTATCCATTCTCTGTTGGTTATGTATGAAATCTCAATGTTTACCTGTTTTTAATCTACCTAGCTTGTGAAATAGAGTTCCAATATTCTGTTGTACTACTGAAGATATGAAGTGACAAGATAAATGTCTCAGAATCTGACAGCATTGCATCAATATTCCATAAAACCAAAAAACCCAACCAACAAATCTTGTAACTCACCAAAAGTTACCCCATTTGCCTTTCCTAAGACCTGCATTCCACTTGTTCCTGCTGATTGGCATTAATTATAATATCACTCCTTAAAAGTGTGTCAATTTTTTATATCTTTATTCCTCCTGTGTTGGATTTATCTGTGGTTTATGTCAGGCTGCCAAGTTTTCTAGTTATCTGGAATATTCTGTTTACCACTAAAGTAATAACAGAACAGGAGCTTCCTTTTTGTTGTCTGAAACACTGGCTGGGTGCCAAGAGATTCAGGTCCAGGGATTTGAAATTTTTTGACCTTAACTTTTTCCTAATAAGTCATGTAGCTGCTTTCTAAACAAGTTTTTGTTTTACTCATATGATACAGGCATCTTTATTTTCTTCAAATGGTTCTACTAGTTCCTTCTCATGATGTATTGTAAAATTCCTCTAGGATATACCTAATATCAACTTTTTTCCTGATGTCATCTATCTTTATGGAAAGCTTTTATCTAGTTTCTTATTTTTTTTTTAAACCCTGTGTATCCATCTGTCATTCACAAGTATCTAGAACTCCATGATGAGGTTTTATTACACATTTGCTAACTATTATACAGATTTGGTTTTTATTGTTTTTTTTTTAATTTAATTTAAATCATAATAACATTTACTTCAGAGAAAAATTCCTCTCTCAAGCATGAAAATATATTGCATTTTTAGCAATAGATGTAATTGTTTCATGAACTATTGCAGTACTAACTCTTCATCTGGGGCTCAGTTACTTGTTTTCTTCCAAAGTTATGCCTTGTTATGTTAAATAGAAAATGAGAGTGGAAGAAAATTCAGCAGAAATTCCTAAATCATGCTGGTTTCTCTACTGAGAGGGATCCCAGAAGGGAAGCGAGAAGGCTCCACAATAAGGTGAAAGAAACAAATCAGTATGTAGCCTTCTACAGAAGGAATAGAAAATGAGAAAGACTAAAAGGAACAAAATACTGAGAACCTACAAAACAGTGTGACTGTCTCAATGACATTTAAAATAGATTTCTAAAGCCTCCCAAATAGGGAATTGAAATGTTACCTTGAATTTTAAGCAGTGCATATTTATGTTGAGGAAACAATGATCACAATAAAACTACTTTAATAATGGATTTGTTCGTTAAACTGCTTGAGATAAGCAATAACATAATGCTATAATACTGTTGTGTATTAGTTGTAACCAAACTGTTATAGAGATGTTGCCCTTCCTCCCAATTTACTAGAGGTGCTATGTTTGAGTGACAGTGAAAAGAGAAGAGAATTGCTGTTTAAAAGAATGCTAAAATATGGCTTCTCACTCTGTTCCTCCAAAGTTTTAGTGAAGCAGTGCTGCTCTTGTGAAAAACAGCTGTTTCTGACCTTAACACTTTTTTTTTTAAGAGTTTATGTTTTAAGCTTTTAAAGCCATAAACTAAGCCTTTTAAATATAGACATCACTTGGAAGTAGCAAACTAGAACAAAGTCTTGCTACTCTGACTTTAAAATTTTTTTTTTTTAAGGACACCCTAATCAGTGACATAAATTTGCTGCACACTTACCTACAGCTCATTTGCTTTGCATCAGTGAAGAATTTGGGCAGGTCCTCTGAGGATGCAAAGCATGTGCCTTTGTTGGTGTGTAGTCAGCCTTCACCAGCCTCCAGGTGTGCCCAGCATTACACATAACAAACCATATGCTCTTTGTAACTATTGTTCCAGCAGGGTATAAGTCCCTAGATTTGAGGAAGGCTGATAAGTTTAGAGAAATCTTGACATTAAAATCAGCAAAAATACAGAAAAATATAAGAAGTACTTTTGGGATTATACAAGGTGGTTTTCTATTTCTCTTTTTTTTTTTTTTTTTTTTCCCCTGCTTTAATTTAAACTGATTTTTTCTGCAAATCTGCTGTGCTTTAACTGAGATATACTTGTAAGCCTTGCTCCATAAAGTGTCAGGCTGTAATACTGGTTCAGAAATAAATCTGCCAGTAATGGGAACGTCCATAGCATAACCATACACAAGGAGACACAAGGATAATCATCTCAGCTCATCCAGAAGTAGATTTTCAAGTTTATTAATTTTCTGTAGTAACAAATTCAAAAGTAGAACTACTTGGAGTGCCATTCACATATCACCAGTCCTAGAGCCTAACCTGGCATCAGAATGTCTTCAAAGAAGGAGAGTACATGGTTCATTACTGCACCTGAATTCATCATTCCTAACACCACACAGCTTGGGGCATGTTGGACTCCACAAATTAAACAGGTATTCTTGATCTGTTCCAGACTGGTACACCTGCAGCAAAAGCACCTGGTGCACAGAAAAGTGGCACTGGGGATTCATTAGGTGGCATTTTCCTTCTGAAGCAGCATTGATTAACTCCATGTTATGCTAATGAACTGCTGGAAGCGCTATCAGTCAGCAGGATGGGGAATGGGCAGGTAGAGGAGCTGTAAGAATAGTGTGAGCTTTCAGGTTTTGATTAAGTTCTTCTTAGTGAAAGCTTTACTGATGGAGATTTTGCTTTTGGTGTTTGTTTGTGGTTTTTCTTTTTTTCCCCTTTGTGGTTCTTTAGTATTATGCTCAACTATTTTATATTTCATAATAAGTTATGTCACAAAAAAAAACAAAGCAGCTCTAGATACACTAAACAATATTGTAAAGTTTTGCTGTGCTTTACCCACTGATTTAGCTTTACTTTGCTATAGGGCATGTCTGCTATTGTATACATTTCAGATTTGCTGGGAGGGGAATGTTAGAAGGCAAGTTATCCTCAACCTCAAACCATAATTATGGGTGCATGTTGTACAGACAGAGTCTTCCTCCCCAAGTGATGCAGTCAAGGCTTCTGCTCACCCAAAGCCCCATGGACCCTGGGAGGATTGTGCATTATTGATGTCCATGTTGATCAGCTTGTTGTGCCAGAACTACTGGAGGTTTTATTCTTAGCTTTGCAATAAATGCATAGCAGTGTTTTCCAAGCCCAGTGAGATTGTCTGACAGAATCAGGCCCTTTCCCTCAGCTCTGTTTAGCTCCAGTAAAATTTCCAGCCTCTCCTGGTGTTCCTGCCTAATTACACATTAACAAGAAAGTTGCATGTGTCTTCTGTTTCTCTTCTATGTACGGACAGTGTTGTATAGTGAATACTACAGCCAAGTCGAAGTCTGAAGGTCAGACTTTATAATTAGCTCATATAAATAGCATTGGCTTATGTTAATCATAGAACCACAGAATCACAGAATCGCTAATGTTGGAAAAGACCTTTAAGATCATCAACTGTAACCTTTTTTTAAAGGAGAAGCCAGCTTCACTTTGAGGATGGCATCAGATTCCTATTGTATGAAACAAAAGCTCCCCAAAAACTCCCAAATGGTGACATATCTATTTAAGTCTGGTTATATTTTAAAATCTCTGTTTTTAGTTGGGGAAGAAGTTAATATGATTGTTTGTTGACTTAAATGAATGACAAATTGGATTAATTGTTCAAACATGGGGGGCTTTTGCTTTATTTCAAAACCAGGAAATTGAATAACATTACAAAAAGACCCCAAAAGAACCAGAATGGGAGGTCTTTTGGTCAATACTTCATGCTGATATAAATTTCAAACCTCAGTGCAGTTTTCCATTGTTTATCTCTTCTTCCCATCTTGGTCATATGAAGGATTGATGATATTTGGGATTTACTGAGGTGACCAAAGGAAGAATAAAATGTTTGGACCTTGAAGGGAATTGCTATTGTGGAGAAATCTGCTTTGAGCCCTGAACTGAAAGAGCATACTTTCTGAATTTTATATGAAGGGGAGAGATGTAGGTGACTATTTCTTGTATATCCATGCTAAACTCTGGTTTAATGTGTAATGTTTACTGTTTTGTTTGTTCATTTGTTTGTTTTGAAGGTGACAGCAGAAAGTGTAGAGACTAAGCCCAAAACATAATAAGATACACTTGATAACCTGCATTTAATTATTATTCAAGTTGAAGAAATGAGCTAGTTCTGAATGAAAATAATTTATTTTTCTGTTAACACTATTAATACTAAGCACTAAAACCCTGTTATAACTAAAAAAAAAGAAACAATGCAAAGTTAAAAAACACACAACCACTCTTAAAAAGAGTACCTGTACAGTTTAGGGCATATTTTTTTGTTTTCCATATGAATTTGAAAGGTAGATTGGCAAAGATAAAAATGGATGTTAAACTCTGTAAAAGGTATTCTATAATAGAAACAAAAATGAAAGATATTAATGCCTTTACATTCAAAGCACCTCAGAAAGAAGGGGAAGACAATTACAAGTTTACCTCACAAAATGAGTCTGTGATTTGTAATTTCAGACAAATTTTAATACATTTTCTTTTGGGTAGTAGGAGCATTGATTTAACAATTGAAATCAGTGTAGTCTTGGCTATTAGCTCAGAATAGAACAGAAGTTCTTTCTCTGAGTTTTTGGGTACATGGATACTGCAGCACACGGCTCAGGGATGAGAGATTTCTGAAAAATAGAACGAATAGGATGAAAACAGTGAAGCTGTAACATTTTTCAGGGACTCAAACTTTGTGTTCTGTGGTAAGACAAATTCAAGCATAGTATTTTCTTTTAAAGTTGCTGTTTGCAATGCATGTGTATCTGAAAGTATATTCCTGATAGGAATGGTAGTTAGAAATGATTGAGTGAGGCTCTACCTCTAGGAGAACCTATTTCTGCTGATCTCATTCTCTTGAGTTTATTCTCAGTAGTGGATCTGTTACTTAGCTTTTTAAAAAGTGGAAGAGGTTGTTTAACTTTGACTGCCTTGTTCAAAGTATTTGTTCTTGCATAGAAACACATGATACAGACTTGCCTGGATTATTTTTTCCTGAATGCCTCTTGGAAACTGAAGTTTTCATTGGTGAATTTTTCATGAGGTGATTTTTCATGAGCTCCAAGCTCATCAGTGAGAAACAGCAACATGGGAAAACATGGCTTTGCATAGATTTCCCAGTGTACAAAGAGAATCTGGTCCAACTTGGCCCAATGTCACTGAAACGTCAGCCCTGAAATGCCAAACATCATCTTGCTAACTTGTGGGTGTCAGTGCTGTCCTGTGATCACAGCTCCACGTGTACAATTACAGGGGAATTGGAGATCAAGAAGAACAATTGGAGATAAAACTTTCAGCCTGTATTTGGTATTTTGAATACTCTCTTGGTTCACATAGTGGAATACATTGAGAAATCAGCTCTGGAACCTTCCCAGCTGTTGAGAACAACTTCCCAACAGAGGTCCAGCGGGTAGTAGTTTGAATAGTCTGCTTGAAATAGGTATAAAGCAAACTATACTCATTATTCACCACACAAATGTTTAAGTTGGTTTTGAGTGTTCATTTCTGGGGAAGGAGAGAATTGTTATATGTGGAAAGATCACTTCTTTCTTTTGCTTTGATCGTTTTTCTATGCCTCCTTTCCAGACATGTCTCCAGTGCTTGCCCCCTCAGGTTTGAGTGTACCCCTATCCAGTGAGATCCGTTCTAAGAGGACTCCTCAGAAAACTGAATCCACTATTTGTTACTGATGAGAACCTGCTGTCAAAATAGCTGCATGCAAATGTCTCTTAACTGACTTATTTTCTACTGTTTAGGTTTGGGATTTGGAGTTCTTTGTGGTTTTGCTCTTTGTCAAAAACGATTGTGAATCCTGTTGTGCTGGTGGCATGAAGATCACTGGTCAAAAATGGGTCAGCCCAGTCAAGCAAACAGAGACACTTGATGCTCTTCCCTGCCTGTGTACTTGTGTTGAGCTTAATTTTTGCTTAAATTTTCTTTCTTTTAATTGCTCTCTGGCAGCTGCAGTGAATTTGTTCTTGCACTGGTTGGAGGATATTTCCATTTTGTTTTTATAAGCTCTCTAATAATCTGACACTAGTCTCTGTTGCAGGTGAGTTACAAAGCTCTTAAATTCCTTTTGCTTTTTTTTTGCAAGGTGCTACCAATCAAATACTTGCACATGATCTATTAGACATTGCAACAAAAAAGGTGTCACAAAACACCTTTATCATGATGTCAATGTGCCATTCCAGTTTTACTGCCATTATTTTCTCTTCTGCAGAAGAGAAGAGGAGCTGCTTTGGAGTTACTTACAGGTCAGTTATCCATTAAACAGGTTTTAAGATCTTGGTATCTGTATGCCCTTTCTCTAAGAGGGGGGTTGAAAGAGAAATCTGCAATTTAAAATTATGACTGTCACTATTGATATTCAAGGAACTGAAACAGAAGTTTTTCTTTAAAAGAAAGCAAACCCCTGTGGGAAGTCCCAAGCATTTAACCACTCACTTACAGTCTTGTTTGCAGTATAAATGTCATAAGATGTACATAGGTCTTTGCTGCAGATCACTAAATTGATGTTTGGGCTTTTTTAAGTGAAAAAGAATAGTGATAGCAATTTGATAATAGAGGCACTACAGTTTCTCTTGCTATACAGCAACCATAGAAGAGGCAGGGCAGATATCTACAGGAATTATTTCAGCTGTAATGCTGATAAACTGTTGGACAGTTTAGTAGGTTTCAGATGGAAACTCAGGATATTTTATACATGGCATCATACAAGTTCTGTGAGGTGAATACAAATGTTAGTCACTTACCAGGAAAGGTACAAAAATCTTAAACACCTTGGGAAAAAAACTCAACAATTTTCATCTGCTTATTGCAAACTCTTATCACTTCAGCTAATGTGAGGCTGTTCAATAATTTATGCAGCTGACCTAATTTGTCATACAAAGATTGCATTAATAAACAAGCTCAGCTGTGTAGGGCTCCCGGCAGGGCTCCTTTAGGAGTGGATATGTTTGGAAAGAAGGCAATAGTTTTATTCATCAGTCATTCTCTCCCCTTCTGGGAAGTTTCAAATTTTGGCAGTGCATAATGTCTATGTGTAGAAAACACCTACTTTGCCTAAACTCATCAGTTTTTCTTCTCTCACCTTGCAATGTCTATTCTCTGTGCTCAAAAATTGCTTCTTCAGATTTCTCACAATAGTTTTAATGAACAATGAAATTTTAAATAGGTGGGTGAGGCACTGGCCAAGTTCATTCTAGATACTGACTCCAGATATTCACTTCAGAGTAAACCTAGATACTAATTTTACACAAATCAGGAAGAATATTTTCAAAAAAACAGGGACCTTAGTAAGAATGGTCCAAAATAAAGATTAATCTGAGGGGGGGGGCCTTTTCTGGTTTTGTTTGTTAGGTTGGTTTGTTTGGGTTTTTTTGCTTTTTTTGTTGTTGTTTCTGTGTTTTTCAGTAGTGGTGTTGGTTGGGTGGGGGTTTTTGGTTTTTGTTTTTGTTGGAGTTTTCTGGTTTTTTTTGGTTTTTGTTTTTTGTTTTTTTTTTTTTTTAGTAATGGCCAAATTTGAGTAATTCTTAGGTACTTACACAGCTAGAGGTGGAATTTTGCATACTTCTGCTGAGGTACTTTCTGTCCATTGTTTTTGTTCATATTTTCATCCTGAAAACATTGCACAGTCCTACTTGCAAAGGACAGTAAATCTCTCAATAAATCCTAAAAATAAATCTTTCCTGGTTCAAGAAGTTTCTAAGCCTGAGTGACTCCTAAATGTTGGATCCTTTGTCTGAAATGAAATGTTTTAATGGACTTTGAGTACATATCTAAACAAAATAAATTATTATTGCAGGTTGCAGAGATGTGAAATCTTATTAGGAACAAATTTTAAAAGGGTTGTGCATCACAAAATGAAAAATAAAAAGAGAGAAAATCACTGCTGCTAATGGAAAAGTGGCTGTGCTACATGCAGTATTTACTACTCCTCCACATCTCCCACATTCAATACATCCATTTCAGGTATTCCTAAGAGCTCCACCACCAAAATATTAAAATGTCAAATTTTCCCAAATACATGCCATGGAATTTTTTGCAATTAGAATATTATTTCACATTAAAATTGTTATTATAAAAGAAATACTATTTTAGGACTTTTATTTTACGTTTTCCCGTTCTGTGTCGACATGTAAATTTACTATTCCAGTGTTTAGAAAGTTCTTAGTAAAGATACAAAATAAAACTCTTAATAGTCTTCAAATTATTGGGGGTTTTTAGTAAATTTAAAAAGTTTTTATGAGAGTGGCATTTATGTGCACAGCAAACAGGCCAATGCACCTGATATTCAGTACAGGTGTGTAACAACATGCAATATTTAGCACATTGGAAATTGGCAGGGGATTTCTATGCCAAATTTAGACCTAGAAATCTCATCCAAACTGGAGCAGCTTAAATTGTTAAGCATTAATCAAGTGCCTCCATAGTGACAGGTGTGTACTGAAGGTATTAATTCATGGAGGAAAATTAGTTATTGTTTCATGGGAGTAAAAATATATGGTGGAGGCAAGGTAGACAAAACCCCTTTGCATCAGAAACCTTTTCCTTGGGGAGAGGAAAATAGAAAAACTGAGGAACATTGGATCGTGAAAGTGATTTATAGTATTTAAGTGTCTGGCTGGTAACTAAATGTAAGAACTTCATAAGTTAATCAGTAATTACTAGAAACAGTCCTGAAAATTTTGCTGCCCTTGAAGGGTCCAGAAGAACAAATGAGGGTATGCCCTAACACCCACTTCACAGAGTACAAAGTCCTTGAATGGTCATACCCTTCGCTGTCTGAACGTAATGTTAATTTCTCCAAACATTTAGATAACCTCAAAAAGAATAACCTAGAACACCACGTGAATATCTAGAAATAAAATCAGTCTGTTGTGTCTAAAAACTACCTTTTATGTGTGGCATTAAGGTTTGGGTACATGCCATAACCAGTTGTTCTTCCTGCAGAGTTCATGATCCGCCAACTCCATGAGTTGTCTTCTCCATGGTTCTTCTACCAGCAGATGTCTGGAGAAGGAAGGCCTTGTGTTGCTTTCTCTCTGCAGGTCTTGGACTTCATTTTTCCAAAGTTTTCTGTCTGGTCTGATTTGTTGCTAACATCAGGTCAGTTTGTGCCAATGTCTGTAACTGCCAGTGAATAAGAATACAGATTTGGGTGTGGATGTGTTATGACTCAATATATTTCTACCTGATTCTAGTTCACCACATTGATATGTTTCCTCTTCATATATTTCTAGGTCTATAACATGTAAAATTGCTCAAAAAAAAAAAAGTCTCATGATCTACTACCAGCTGATTAATAATCCTCCTATCTTTAAGGGGAAAATGATCAATTTTAGACCAAATGTATTATTTAATGGGAAAAAAAAAAAGCAAGTGAAATGGGATGGATTTATTTGCTTGATGAAGATAGAGTCTTCTCTCAAATATGAATGTTTTTGATAGATGATTCTGGAATGACAAGCGTCATCTGAAGAGTTTGCATTTGAGACTGCTGCTTGATGAAAAATAATTTTTCAACAAGGAAATATTCTTCCTTTTGTCAGGTTGTTCAGTTTCATTTCAATGGACACTTGCATTTGGTAATTTACTGGTGTTTCATTGTCTTATTCCCTCCATAAATCCTGAGTGAAGTTATAGATCTGTCTGGTGCTAACAGCAGCTCAGCTGGCAGGGATATATAGTGTACAAGTTTCCAGATGAATGTCTAAATCAAATGACGCAAAACAAAGCAGATATTTAATTTTTAAAATGTATGAACAAAGAAGTGAGGTAACCTGCACAATGAGGAAGGTGTTAGGTTTACTTTTCCTGGAGAGGAGACTTGGGAGTACCTCTTCACGGTACTTAAAAGGCAAATACAAAGCTGATGGAGTCTTCATGGAGAAAACAAGGAGTGATGTGTACAAGTTTCACCAAGTAGAGGGTTTTATTCTCAACACAAGAAATAAAATTTGTGCAGTAAGAACTCATCCCCTGGAGCAACCACTTCAGGGACATGGAGGAGTCCTCATTGCTGGAGGTTTCCAAGCTGCAGATGAGCAGATAATCTCATTTACATCCCTTTTCCCATGAGGTTGGACCAGATGACTTTTTGAGGTCACTGTCAACCTAGACTGTTTTATGGTATATAAGACTCAGAAAAGAAGAGTTAAGAAAGCTGATTCCCAAACTAGACATTTTTTGGTTGTGTGCACATGGAGGCAGTTTTCTTATTTAAGAAAAAATTAGTCGAAGGTAAGACAGCTTATTGCTTCTTCAGATGTTCTTCAGGGATTAGAATTTGTGTAGTGACCTCGAAAATTTGGACTCAGAGAGGAATTGCACCAATCAAAAATATCCCCCCCCCCAAAAAAAAAAAAAAACAACCTCTTAAATTTTATGAAAATGTTCTATAAATTGTACTATCAAATACAAGAATGAGAAGAAAATCAGCAATATGCAATTTAAGAAAAATAATTAAATTCTCTTTAGTTTTTGACCTATGTTCCTTGTCTTTACTTTAAACCAAAGGACAATAAGCAAAGTGGGAATTAATGTAAAAGAATGAACTTTATATTAATGTGCATAACTCATTATCAAAGAAATTTCAGTCATAAAGTGCTGTGATCTTGTTTAATCATTTCTAAATAAGATATTCTAAAGTAGACTATTCTAAAGTTTTTCACTGAAAACATTTGGTAACACCACATCTTATATGGGTGTTCCCACAGGGCTCTGAAAAAAGCTAATGGGAAGAACTGTAAAAAGTAGTAACCCTGTCAGCAGAATTGATGGGCCATCTACTTTTCTGATCAACACATGCACAGGGAGTTTTATTGCTGAGGGGGGAAAAAAAAAGAACTAAACCAAATCAAACAAAAATCTTGTGTTTCTTAAAAAAACCCAAATATTGTGTATTTTATGGCACACAAAAGCAGTAGGTACTCACCCAGGTCTCTGCTTTCACATACCTCAAATGTAATATTTCTCACAGTCTGCCGGTGCTCTTATATGGTATTAACCCATGCCCCTGGTCTGTTTTATCCACTGGGCTTTCCCATCCAACTGAAACACATTGAGAGTCCATAAATTACAGAAGAAGAGCTGGTGTATGCTCTTTACACAAACTTCATTTCTGGGCCCAGTGGGGATATCTAAGAAAAAAATATAGCTATTAAATATTTTTATTCAATACATGGTTATGCCATCTTAAAGTTTTCTCTAAAGGAAAAAAAAAAGAACAAAAACACTAAAAGGTCATTTACTGACTAAAGAGTGTATGATGGTAAGTACAATCCTTAAAGCATATTTTTTTTCTTAAGCTCAACCAAGTTCTTGTTAATTTTCTCTCTCTGCTGTGCAAACCTGAATACAGTACAAGTATGCTACAAATATGTACATTAATCCAAAATATGTGTATGCTCTTTGGTCTTGTTCTTAGTGTTGGGCCAAATATTTCAAATAATTGATTTAGTATTTACATGTGAAGTCCTAGAACAGGAACCTTCAGGTTTTGAAGTCAAACATTAAATTTAGAAAGAAGCCATAATTAAAGTCGCCATTCATTTCTCTTGCGGTGTCATTTTTGTTATTCATTGCTGTGGCCATTAATTACATAATAATTTACTTTAAACCTCTCTATGAAACCTTAGCACTCACCACTGCTCAAGGGAGAGAGCATTTACTAAATGGGGAACTACTAAATGATTCTTCATTATGCTCCTCATTAAGTAGTGGTGCTGTATTTTTTTACACACCATCAAATTGCTGCACTTTATGCAGAATTATTAATTTCCCTCATGGGGTTTCTTTGGTGTTTATCATCATGATCAAGGATTCACAGTGGTTTATGAAATTAGCTAAACAATAGCATGTCAGGTTAAGCAACCGCTTTGCCTTATGTCTTACAGAAGTGAATTTAAGCACAGAGAGCTTATGGCTCAAGTAAGCCACCTTTTATTTTATGTAGTAGCTTGAGGTGCCAAATATTTCCTTTTAAGGTGTCGTTGCACCACTTCCCTATTCAGGTAACCAGTAAGACAAATTTCTTCAGATACACTGCACAATATGCACTGCCTGATATAGTACACGAGAATTTATGACTGTGGCCATCAGCTGTCAGAATTTATTTGCTATGTGACCTCACAGGTGTTTGCTGGTCATCAGGGGAGGGTTCTCTACAAAGACTTCCAGCTCCTCACTTTCCAGCTCTTCTCTTTTTTTCTTGTGGGCTGCTTTAGCCTCCACGGTCCTTTCCACTGCGGACTCTGCCTCTCTTTTTATTTCTTTCCATGTTTATCACATTGTTCTAGAAAACTCACAGCTTCCCCTTGTACAGCAATAGCAAGGAGAACTGGTGAGACTGACTTCCTCCCTCTGACCCTGTAAAAAATTTTGTTTCTGTTAAATATGGCTGTGAAACTAATTCTTGCTTCTGTCCACCTCTGGGACCTCTAAAGGCAAAGGCTTTTGGAAGAACATCACTGCCCAGCTGTAAAGGGTTGTGTAGTGCCTTTGTGATTTAGAGTGAATTTGAAAAGCCTTTAACAGAGTCTAAGTGTCTGCAATGAATGTGGTACTGATGCAGGGAAAATCTTTGTACTGGTTTTCAAAGCACCTACTACACAAAAACATGCCCCTGGGAAAAATTTGCTTCCTTCTTACGAAATAATAATGATCTAAGGAGAAATGAAATTCATAATAACTGTCATACCATATGGGCACAACACAGGCACATATTGCTACAGAGTCACTGGAAGGGCAAGGTTGTAAGGGATCACAAAGAGTCATCAGGTCCAATTACCTCCTCAGGCAGGATCATCCCACAGCACATGGCACTGCATTGTGTCCAGACTGTTCTTGAACATTTCCAGGAAGGGAGATTCCCCACCCTCTCTGGGAAACCTCTTCCAGTGCATCAGTAAAGAATTTCTTCCTCATGTTCAGGTGGAATTCTTGGGCATCTGGTCCTGGTCTTGTCCTATTGCTCAGCGCCACTGAGCAGAACCTTGTTCCAGCCTCCTGACATCTTCCTCCAGATACTGACAGACATTGATGAGATCCCCTCTCAGTCATCTCTTCTTGAGGCTGAGCAGGCCCAGGTCCCTCAGCCTTTCCTTCTAAGAGAGATGCTTCAGTCCCTTCATCAGCTCTGGAGCCCAACCTCTGGATCTTCTCCAGGAGCTCCATGTCTCTCCTGTGCTGGGGAGCCCAGAACTGGACACAGCACTCGAGGCTCACTAGGGCTGAGCAGAGGGGCAGGATCATCTCCCTTGACCTGCTGGCAATGCTTTATCCTATTCCTGATGCTTTTTTAGCAGCTGCCTGGTGTAAAGTACAAGAAAGGCAGAGAAAGAGAGTTTTCCAGCATGTCCTCCCTGATTCCAGCAATGCTGTAGAGATGTTGAATTGAATTTAGAAATATGGTTGTGGTTGTGGCAGCTTTTGTCAAAGTGTTTTCATGAATTTATTTTAACAGTGTATATTTATCCCCAACCCACAACACTCAGTTTTAAAATTTCAGTACAAATTCTGTTACAAATACTTTGATTTAGAAAGCACTGCCATGGAAGAAGCCAGCTTGTTTCACCTGAGAAGCAATGTTTGCAAAGCTAATAGGCTTGCATTATTTTATGACGTGTATTTTATTCAGAGCAGACCATTATAAGGTTTCTATTTGTTGCATTTATCTGAAATTGAGTTTGCTACCCATTATATATAACCAACATTTTTATTATTTCTATGCTGGGCAGCCTTATTATTTTGGAAAATTTTTAATAAGTAAATGAGAACTGGCAGAGTTCTGTTTTGGCATTTCATGTTTCTTTTAGTTACACCAATAAATTATTGGGAAAAAAAAAAGTACAGCATATTTCCAGTGACCCTTGTAATCTTTGTAGTTATTGATGTTGTTTCTTCTGTTTCTCATAAAATTTGTAAAATCTCATTGACTGGTACTTGTTTCCTAAAAATGAAGATTTAGAATATATTTTGCTGTAACTGGTTTCAACTTTCATCCAACTTGATGAAGTACTGCTAAACCAAACAAATCCATGTCTGGGTTTCTTTAGGATGGCTGAATAAACTCAGAGGAATGCTAAGTTGTCACAACATAAAGAGAGACAGAGATGTAACTGTTGTGAATAAGCTGGTGATAATTTATGATCTTTCATCACTGTTTTCTTTCCTTAAAAGCAAATTTTATTGAAATAAGGACAATTAATTGGGTAATGATTTAGAAATCTTCTTCTCTAGCCACTATCACGTTCAGCAGGATAGACCAGCATAATTGTTGCTGGTTGCTTTGTCTCACAACGGTGTTGTCCTACTGATGCTCAAGTTTCAGGAGCCCAGCCAGGTCTTGGTCACCTCATTTTGGCTTCCCTGCCCTGCAGCCCACAGTGCCTTCTTCATGAATCATTGTCCTCCTTCTTATAGCCTGATTTCATAGCTTCTAGTACATTTGCATCTTTTCTTACTAAAGGGCTTCTGTACACAGTGTGCTCTTCTAATGATGCTCTTAACTAGAATTTTTTTCCCTTTTCCATTTTCCCACCTCTCCAGGATGGCTGGTTGTGTGATTGCCTGTTATTTACAGCTTGCATGCACCAAATACCAGCAGCAAGGACAAACCTCATTTTCTCATTCCTCGCTGTACACTAGTGAGCAAGTAAATGTGCTTAATTGTGTTTTTATCTGAGCTAATAAAGCTGTGCCAGGTTGTTAGACATGGAAGACTGCTTAAAGCCAACTTTGTCCCCACCAAGGGTCTCTGCAGACCCTGTTGCCTGGATACACTGAGGCCAGGGTACCTCAGCGGGCACCAGCAGGGGCTGAATGTTTGCAGGGGAGCTCTCATGATCTCTAATTGCTCAGAGAAATGGGTGATGCTCTGGGTTATCTTAATCATCAGTTCCTTAGGAAATAAGGAGAAAGGTGGCTTTTCATTTGTCTTTGATTTTTTTCTTTTGTTTTCTTTTAAAGTTCCTTTTCTTTCCTTTCTCTCTTATTCTTTTATATCCGTACTGCACTTGTCACAGTTCTGGCATTTTGTGAATGCTCTTTCAGGACTGATTAATTTATTTCTTTTGTCTGTTAATGTATGCAGTGTATAAATTTAACATGCATTCTATTAAAATCCTTTAAACTGAAATTCTTTAACTATATCTTTGAACTTTATTTGATATGCCAAATACATTTTTAAAAATGCATGAATCTGAATGAATTCTTCCCGCTTGACCAAGTATGATTTCCTGCTGAAATTTGAATACTGTATACTGGAGCTATCCACAGATTCTTTTGACAGCTTGAGTACATTTCCAGATGGCATGCAATCACCATTCCTTTTTAAATCTGTTTTTATAATGGTGATAATTAAGAATTATTTTCTAGGACTGAATAGTCAGTACACTAAAACTGAAAATGGTCAAGGAAGTAGTTAGCCATAAAGGGCTGAGCTAATTTTTTTTTCAGGACCATGATTTATAATAGAACCATGATTATACCTTAAATGAAATTATGTTTTGCTAATTGCACAGGGGAAAAAAATAGTTCACCTTTGAATGTTTTCTGAGAAAGGAGGAAAATGTAATATTATTCTGTTTCAGTAGATTCTTGATCAGATGAAGCTCACTGCCTTTAAAATATTAATTTCAACAGTAAAACCTCTCTATATATACACTTCTATACATGCAAAAGCAGTTAAAATAACTAAGACTAATAGTCTGATCTTCAGAAAACAAAATGCAGGACTAAGGGCTCAACCCTTTTGCAAGATGAGTGAACTGAACTTTGTTTCTCTCATGTTGTCTAAGTATTTATGCCAAACATCATATTTATCCAGAATCACAGTTATTAGTTATATAGCTGTAATTAGGCATTGTATTTAATTGCACACCATTATTTCCATGTACTTACCTAATTAAAGTAGTTAGCTTGTATCCATAAAACTGTAATGAGAAATTATTATACTGTGAGATGGCTGTCTGCTCTTCTCTGAAATCACTGCCATAGCTGGGTTTCAGAAGCAAGCCTCATGTACAATCACTTATATCCTTGTTGTTGAGGAAGAAACTTCACTAATCTAAAATGTTAGATCTTTAGTCCTAGGTAGTCCTGGGATTGTGGCAGGAAGAGGAAGATGACTGAAAAATATCTGATTTTTAGTACAGATAGTTTCATTTTTTTAATCCAAGAACTACTAATTTAACAGGTGAGCTTCTGCCATTGGGTATAGTATATTCCCAGTGATCCTTGTGATCTTTGTAGTTATTGAGGGTGTTTCTTCTGACTTTCATAACATTTATAAAATCAAAATCTCATTGATGGATACTTGCTTCCTAGGTATGCAGTTTCAGAATTAGCCACCTGAAACAGGGTCGGATATATTGCAATATATCATGCTGTTCCCCTTCTCAGATGAAACAAACATACAGGCAATACTGATTGCAATCTCCTGATCAAACCATAGCTGCTGCTGCAGTGTTCAAATATCCTGATAAACTCAGGGAAAAGCCAGTAAAATTCAGTCACGCAAAACCAAACGTGATCAATATGTAGCTCAGGTGAAGCAAGCACTTGGAAGGAAAAAGTAATGGTTTTTTGGCCCTTTTGGTACTGCTAATTTAGCTCTGGGGTCAAAGAAATAGCTCGGTAATTTGTAAATCCACTTTTAAATGCTTAGTTAACAAATATATGTGCTAGCAATATGTATAGCCCATTTCCTGGAAAAGTCAGTGAGTTGCCACAGGACTACTTTGTTAGTGTTGAAAAAGAAATATATCTGACAATTTTACTGGGAAATGGCTCATACATTGATCTGATATACACACACTATTGATCTTTGAGACACCTTAATGGGATTAAATGGAAAATACATTTATTAGTTATAAAACTGAAAATTTTCACACAGAGAGGAGGACCAGTCTTGTTTTAAAAAGAAAAAAGGTTTCAATCTGGTTTGAGGGAAAGTGTTAATTAAGAGTCTAGAGGGCAAGGGATGAGCACAAAAGCTTTGGGTGGACAGGTTTTAGAATAGTTTTATTTCTTGTATCCTCTGCACAGTTAGAAAATTAGTGGGAGCCAATAGAGAGGGCAAAGTTAAAAAGTGTTTGAGGCAGTAATGTTCACTAAGTGCACTCATATTTTCTCTCACTAAATTAGAGTTGTATGCTTTGCCAATATATGTTCACAGTTATGGCAGTTTCTCCAGTAGGAATTGATGGGTTGCTCTTGCCTACAAAAATGTGTCTTCCAGGCTGAAATGTGGGAAAGTGCGAGAGGAGGAGGAAGGAAGAAACCAAATGGCAAGGGATAGAAAGGGTATTGTCTTGAGCACAGGGTTTCTGGAAATGTTTTGTCTACTGATTTTGTCTACTGTAAGCACTCAATATCTGCTAGTTTAAACAGCAGTTAGGATGGTAAATCTTAATAATGTGAACAAGCTAAGAAAACGAATTTTGAACCAAACAGTGCTTTTAACATAATATATTACACTTTTCAGACATTTTTGTCTTTTCTGAGTTAATCTCTTGAAAGTTATTTTGCCCACTTTCTGTGAAGTCTCAAACATTGAAATTACTTGAACAAGCATGATTTATTTTGCTGATGGCTGTGTATACAGAATAATATAATCTGTAGATTGCAGTATTACCCAGACTCTTTTCCCTTTTTCTGAATCAGTATAATACTCTATGCTACATCTATAAGTACTTGTGTTTACAAAGTGTTTTGTTTTGCCAGAAGTTGGTGTGAGTTCAGAAATGGTGACCTGAGCCTAGTGCATGAGTGAGTTGTACTGATAAAGTCCAAAGTATTCTTGAACTCTGAAGCACTCTGCAACCAGAACTATCATGAGAAGATTTCTCTCCTGACATTCAGTTCCATTTTTTAATCACCTTGACCTTGGGCTTTTTACCTTAAGCATGCCTGGTGAATGGTACAAACCCTCATTTAGTCATTTCCCCAGGAAGAAAAGCATTCATTTATTAGGTTTTTTAATATGTGAGCACATTTTCATTGTCATGCTTGGTGTGTATTGCAGTGCTTCCAATCCACCAGTGACATTTTTCTCCCATTAATAAGTAAATATTAATGATTGGATGGTTTTAATTAGGGCAAATGGTGTTTATTTCTCTTTTCAGAGCTGTAAGTAGAAGGTATATGTTGAAATTACATTAATTATGTATTGCACATAGACATGGAGTGTTTTGTATAATCAATTAAGGCATGGGAAAAATTATGTCATTTATGATTACATCTGAGGTGGAAGATATGTGTAAATAATGAATGTTATAGGAATGCTGTCAGTGATTTGCTCTATTTCTGAATGTTTAAAGTCAGAAGATTAATTTTCAAGTATTTACTACTCCTTTACAGGACGTAAGAGGAAATGCTTCCAAAATAAGCTATCAAACATAAGAAACAAAACTGCAAACAAACCTTTGCACTGAAATATTGAGAAATGTATGAATTTTTCTGCAATCCTTATCTGATAATCTCTAGTGTTTCACTGTACAAATAGCTTACTTAGAGTGCAAAATCAAATAGCATTTCAATCCTTTATTAAAAGCAAAATGCCTACTACATCATCAAGTCTTCCAGATTCATATGAAAGCCCCCACAATTCAGCAGATTTTGTGTTAAAATCGAATTGGCAAAATGGAGCCCTGAATAAATTAATCTGCCTAACCTTGTCTCTGCCTTAGCTGTGTGTATGATCTATGGCTGCTGTGTTAAAAAGAAAAAAAATCACATTGTCATCTAAATAGTCAGGCTCTGATCCTGAAAAGACCTATAACTCTGCTTAATTTTAGCAACATGAGGGTCCCAATGGCCCTTTAGTTGCCTAATGAAGGGCTCAAAAATAAGCAAGCATGCGTAATAATCTTTGTTAGGAACTGGGCGTAAGGAAGTCATAAAAAAGGCAGTCGTGTCCAAGAGAGTTAAACATCTTTTCAAATTGCTATAACAGAAAGGGTAAATTTAGCAGAAAACAAATTACAGCCATGATTAGGGAATGGCTGCAGACTTAATTAGCTGGGTTTTAGAGTGTATATATATCAGAAAACAACATCAATGTCATATTACAAAAGAAAATATGAATATAGGATGAAATTAGCTAGAGAATGTGCTCTTTTAAAGAGTTTTTTAGGGTATTAAATCAAGGAAGGACACATTCCATAAATTTTAGGCATTTCTGCAAACACTAGTGTAACAAAAAAAGTCACAAAATACTTGGTAAATCTATACAGGATGCATGATGAATTTTATGGTGATTCGTAAGTAAATCTCCTAATTATCTTGTGTAGAAATTATTCTAAAAATATAATGTTTACGAAACTCTAGCATGTGTATCAGTTTATCCTTTGTCCTGTATGATTTTCCTAATGGATTAATAGACCCTTTGCACTTCCTATGGGAATGTGGTTAAAATCTTGTGAATAGACTACGATGCAAAGCATAAATTTCTAATCAAGGTGATTTATTTGCAATTGTACTTAATGGTAGAAGATTTATATAAGCTGTGGAAAGGGCAAAAACAGTACCTTTATTGCTTTTAAAGTGGCTCCTTTGTGACTTTGCCGTGCTTGGGTTTATACAGTGAATTTACATGCCTCAGCTGTAGTGGTGGCAGTGAGCAGCCAGGGTGTAACTGTGTGCCTGGGAGCTGTGGCAGGAAACTGCACAGCCTGCCCTTTCCTCATGTTTGCATGGATGCAAACGTTCTTGGCAAAAGGGATGGAAAAACCCTTTCTGTTGTGGCCCTGCTGAATGCTGAAGCAGAGTGGCCAAGATCTTCAAGTGTCCTCCTGAAGGTTTTCTCGTCTCGTATTTCTCTCTCTGCTCAGAACAACCCAAAACCAACAAACCATGTCTTGTTATGCTGTGAGCCTGTTGCAAATGAAGGGGCAGATGTAAATAGTGCAGCTCCTGGTTTGACTCGTAGGTACCTGTGAGTAGTTGAACAATGTCCCAGCTGAGCAGGGACAAAACCAAAGGATGGGATTATCTCTTTTGCAGTCTGTGAGGGCAGCATCCTGAGCCTGTTTAAAAATGAACCATCTGTCTGGAAATGTCACCTTCTGGGAGAGCCCTGCTCATAGATGTTTTTAACTTCTACCCAGCTAATTAAATGGCCAAACCCAAACTGCCTAAATTGGATTATTTTTAGCACTTAAATACCACGATGATACAGCTATGCCACAGACAATCATTAGAACCAATCTGATATGTAAAGTAATTTTTAGAAAAAATTAAACTTCTCTTATATGTAGGAGAGGATATTATAGAAATATGAATTAAAGGAGATAGTATTTTAAATACAAATTCATGTAGGACAGGCTGAAAAACATTCAAACCAGTAGGCTGTGTTTATTTGTCTCTAGCATGCAGTAACTCTAGGGAAAATGTGGGTCAGAGAGGGGGAGAGAGAGAGAGAGAGAGAGAGAGAGGTCCCAGGTATCCACAGGGTGTGTATGAGCAGTTTTTTTCCCTTTCCTACTGTTTGCCACAGTGGGAATGTTTGTCCAGGTGTATTAACCAGGATGCACAAACCAAACTTCTGCTCTGCCAGGCCTGGAATTAGTGCCTTCCTGTCACAAATGCCTCCCTTTTGTACTTGCCTCAAGTTCCCACTGTGGTGGCTGATCTTATGGCAAGTTCCTTCTGTGGCCTCGGCAGTGCTTGAGATGGTCATCTGTGGTTTTTTATCTATTTTTATACCTTAACTTAAATTTTCCCTTAGTATTGTCCAAGTTTTGAATTCCTTAAGACCATCTCCCATGAAAAAGGGTAGAACAATTGAACCATTATTGTCTAGTAAATTTCAGAGATGTCTTCTATTCAGAGCCAAACCCAACTGATGGTTATTTAAAGCACCATCAATACACAGCGCTTCATTTACTGTTCTGATTCAAAATTGTTTTCAGCGCTGAGTCTGTCTGATGAATGGAGGCAGGCAACTGTTTCTGCCCTCACAACATTCTTACAATGTAAATGTAAACCAAATGCAGCCTATATGTACATCACCTAATGTTTCAGTCGATCTAGGAGTAAAACAGTAAATAATTTAATTTCTGTATGCATTTACCTATTCTAGTTTTCTTTAATTTTGTTCTTGCGTTCTTGTCTTCTACTTTGTAATTATCTATTCTGTGCAGATGCTCTGCAAGTCATGAACATGCTTGCCATCTGCACAGGCCTTCATTTCCAAGAGCAAACTGCTCCCAAGACTAGTTCTGATCAATTGATGGATTGATAATTGGTTTGCTGATCTGTGCCTTCTAAAACGTGTGTTGCCAGGGCTCTTTTTGCAGTAGCTGTTTTCCCTAATAAAGGGAAAGGTTATAGCATAGACCATACACAAATATGGCTCTATTTTTCTGTAACATTCTTGCTACTGCTGCAGCTGTTCACCTTCCTGCTTGAACTTTAAAACAGCCTTAATAGTACCAATAAATCAGCCTTCATCACTTTGGAGTCACTAACTTAGGAAAAGGAGTGATAGTGACTTATTTGGATGACTTATTGTGACATCAGGTGATAGGACTAAGAAAGTGTCACTGGAGAATTTTAGGGATGTAGTCAATATTGTGCAATTTTACCTGTAAGCTGGGAGTGGCTGCAGGGTTTTGTTGGGCTCCATTCTCATCCCTTCTGACTCCAATCACAGCAGTATCCTAGCCTGGACAGGAGTGCTTACCACAATGCAGATAGGGATGCTATTAATCCAAAGTTCACAGAACTTGGAAATAGGATTCCCCTAATCACAGTTGACTATAATAGCTAATTCTGAAAAGGAAAATGCTACAAAGTGAGAAATGTGGCCCTTTCTTTTGCTAAGTACAAAACAATAGAGGGAAATTGTGCTTTAATTTCTTAACACTGTTTTATTGGGGTGGGGAGGATATACACACAGAAATACGTGTATTTTTAGTGAGGTTAGGGAAAAGATTTGTCTGCATACATATTAATCATTTGATTAAGGTTCTCTCTAAACACAAAATAAAAATGTTTCTAGCATAAGGATTTTGCAAATTTTCCATATGGAATTTTTCAGACGGCCTCTGATTAATTCTGTTGGCACCTGGGCTTTTGTATGTTTTTGTGGCCTTTACATGTTTTTGTTTGTTTACCTTAACACTTTTTAATTATTTTTTCTTAGCATTTTGTGAATTTGTATCACATTTATAATGTTCAGTGACTAAAGCTAGAGAGTCAAAGAGGGAAAACTGCTGTGGGTCTCTAGTGAGTTTCACAAAAAAAATTACCTTGAAATATTTTTCTGGTGCTGGAGTGATCTCTTTTGTCATTCTTGTGAAAACTTGTATGAACTTCACATTTTAGTGCAACGTTTGTATCTTGAGTAATTACTATAGCTGCTTTTTTGTTGTTTTGGTTTTTTTTTTCCCTTCTCTTTTTGCTACAGTCAGCAGACATTTTAAATTTTCATATAGCATGTTAACTGCTTGGGCTGATTAGTGTGAAACTTTGCTGCATTCATGAGCAAGATGCAAGAGGAATACAAAGTGAGTTTTATTTCTTATATTGAAGTTATAATCCTTTCGTACTGTAGATGTCCTGATGCTCTTTCACTTGAAAGAAATCAATAACCATTGGAATATGAATTTAAGAGAGGCAAATTCCATTTAATGGCAATCTTAGTTTGAATTAATGTTTTTGTTTTGAATAAAAACAAGAACAGTTGGTAGACATAGACTTGATATATGATGTTTTGAATCAAAGCCTGGGTTTCTGTGTGTCCACTGAAAATTAGGACACTAATTTTCTGGAATGTAGGAAGTAAAGATCTGAGTCATGCTGAACTGATCCAAAATAGTGGGGTGGATACAGATTCCTCTGAATTATCCATAGAAAGTGGATGTGAATATCTCTCAGGCCAAGCCAGTCCTTTAACCCATAGGTTACACAAATCTGTCTTTTCTTCTGATTCTCAGACCTTGTAAGAAAACACATTGGTCCTAGTAAATGCCAAAAGCTGGAATATTTTGGACCAGGTAGAATGGCTGGTTTCAAAATAGCATGAGTAGATGTTTTCATAGGTTTCACAGTGCTTAAATGAGTGAGGACACCCCCTGAGCTTACAGCAACCATTTGAGCTGATTAAGAGCCTCTGAGGGAAACACACAACTTTACTAGAACTGGCTCATGTGCAGGTCAACCTGCAATTTCTGTCCCAAAGGAACAGGCAGTGTGGTTTTCTCTGATAGATGCCCAAATCAGAGGACAGATTTTTTTGTTGTTGGACTGAGATTCTATGTCATAGGCTTTATAAATTTTTATATACCCTCCTTCATTCTTACAGTTACCTAAGAAATGCTGGAACTGAAATATCTATAATGGACTGGGCTGGAATTCATTCAGCAGCCCTTGTAAAACAGCTGCTAGTTTTGATGTTAACTGAAGTACCCACTGATGAGTTAGATGGCTTAAATTTGAGGGATAGGATAAGGAATGCATTGAATGGCAAGGAGCTGTGTAAGGCCAATCAGTAAAAAGAAATTTTTCATTCCAGAAAACGAACAAAGGTGAAATTTTATTGTCCTGTCTTTTAATGAGTGAAATGGCCTCAGAGAAATACCTCTGTTTTCTTGATATCCAGGCAGTCAGACCGTGTTTGTTTAAGAGCCCCACATCCCATATTAGTGATTAATATTTATGCATTGCAGTGCAATGCAGGAAGCAGTGCAATTCAGCAACTTCCATTTAATTAAATACTGAAGTCCTTCCTAGAAATGCTGTAAATAATTTTATGCTTGGTGTTGCACCAGTATGGACTGTACAGTTAGCAGTGCTGCTGATCTGTATTCAGCTGCTATTATTTAAGAGCTTTTGTTCACAAAAGATGGATGTCAAGGGACAAAACCTCAGAGACAAAGATCACAGAGATGTTCAGAGAGGGACAGCTTCTGGTAGTCATTCAGTGGGTACCAGGGAGAAGACAGATCATTTTCCACTGGATTTGGGATCAGTGTTTGCTTTGCATCCAGGTGCTGGTGGGTCCCGGAGCAGCATGGTAGCCAGCATAATTAGCCTCTGGATAATAAGGGAAGGGGAGCAGTGAAGAACATGGAAAAACTATTAATCCTGCTGCAATATGCAGCAGTTCTAATGTGCATCTAATTCTTCATTATGGGACAGAGAGAAATCAGTGGTTCAGTTAATGTAAAAAATTGAACAATTTGTAAAGGAAAAAAACCCCAACTATTTACAAGTGTTACCAGCAATATAAGCAACTACAAAATGAAAACAGTAGTCATAATGGGGATTCAAGTCTTTCTTAATATAGCAAAAGCAATACATTTTCCTATGAACTTATGTGTGAACACTTTCCAGCCTGAGAATTGTTCAGTGGAGAAACCTGCAGGTAGTTTTCAAATGTTGAAGACAGCAGAATTTTAGGACCTTTTCCTAGCTGAAGGCCTTGAGCAGATGTTGTCCATTCCATAATGTGTCCATTTCCTGTCCTCCTTCATCCTCTTCCCTGATTATAGTAGTACTGGCTTAATCAATTAGGAATAAAACCCCAAAATGTGCATTCAATAATAAATTTCAGATTATTCACTCAGCTTTAATAAAAAGTCAACCAGCTTCTGCTCACAGATAAATGTCTCTCAGCGTGAATAAGCAATGCATGACTGTGAACCAGACGGTCAGCAAATTCAAATGCTAGGGAGATGACCCTTTTGTAATGATTCCACCTACACTGAAAAACAAATTGATTTATGAAGGGGAATAAATTTGCTTAACAGTGGACATGACACGAAGTGGCGTTATTTTCCATTATTGGTTTGAAACTACTGATGTAATTAAATATCACTTACTTTTCCATCCCCTGCCAGAAAACACTGTGTAAGAAATAGAAATGAATATAATCATAGTCTGGCAAATGAGCTGAAAGTTCTTTCCTCATTATGCTCTCAGCATTATTTGGATCACAATACATGTTTGCCATTTAACCACAGGTCAATTTCATATGCCTGCTGATTAATGCTAGATACTTATACACACACACCCACCACTCGTCCACATCATGTCTTTTATTTAAAATGTAAAATGAGCCTTCATTTTAGAAAGACTTTATTGTATGAAATCTATGTAACCTTCCCACCTAACAGGAAAATGTGATTTATTTTTTCTCTTAGATGAGAATCTCCTTTGTACCATTTATCAGTTCCAAGAAAAAGATAAACCAAATTGGAATAATTTTTCCCACAGAGACATCTAGAGTGCTCAAAATAGCAGGAGCAGTTGGCTAATAAAGCAAACTGGAGTTCAACTACTGCTATGCTCTGTCCCAATGTTTTAATTTCATCTCACTGAAGACAATTTTATTTCAGAAAATATGTTATATGGCAAGCACTTTCCTCATTACCCATGTGATTTTAATATGACAGAATACTCCAAGTTAAGACTACCCAACACTCATATATTCAGCCAACTTCTGACTAAATTGATCCTTAAAGGAAAACTGTCATGGTGTGTTTCAGGAAATTGAGTCATTTAAACTTTACACATTTACAGAAAAGGAGAATCAGTATTGCTTCACTCTTAACAATTGCAGGTTTGCTTATTTAAGCTTTCTAAAATTTATTTATGAGTTAAACATACTAAACCTTTTTCTAAACTCTTCTCTTCATCAGCATTTGTCTTAAAGAAGATGCAAGCAAGAAATCTTAACTGAATTTATGTTCTATTTTATTACTCTAATGAATGTATGAAGGCCACACTCATGCAAAGATACAGCTCTGATGACTGGGGATGTTCCTTCTAGTCAAATCCTAGTTCACTTACAGTACATTTTCAGGACTGCAATTTTTAGAAAATTTCCTTTTCTTAGCCTTAATTCTATAGGTGTAAAGACTTTAAGATATCTATTGCTCTTTGGAGAAGATTTCTTTAGGAAAATTGGGAAAGTAAGGCGTCTTTCTTGAAAATTCTACATATCTGATGGGGAAATTTATGCAATCATTGAATTCTTATAGACATGGTAGCCTTTTGCACAGTGCTGCTTGTAAAAAGCTTTTATCAATATTTGGGATTTTTTAAGATGCTTTCATTGACCTATTCTGTTAATCTTTGTAGTCGATGTATGTCACCGACATGTTCTACGAAAAATCCTTTCCTTAGGATTTTTCCCTCCTGAGAAGCTGAGAGGCCTCAGGAACAAAATGTAAACAATGGTTATCTGCTGCTGTGGAATGCAACAGGTGGATCTGTGATTGGTCTCATGTGGTTGTTTCTAATTAATGGCCAATCCCAGTCCAGCTGTCCAGACTGTCTTGGTCAGTCCGAGCCTTTGTTATTGATTCTTTTTCTATTCTTAGCTTAGCCTTCTGATGAAATCCTTTCTTCTATTCTTTTAGTATAGTTTTTAACATAATATATATCATAAAATAATAAGCCAAGCCTTCTGATCATGGAGTCAACTTTCTCGTCTCTTCCCTCATCCTAAGACCCCTGCAAACAATGCATCAGATGCAGAAGGAGATTACTTGTAACTCCCATCTCATGAAGCTTGTCTAGCTGCTTACTGACTGTAATTTGCTATATTTTATGTTTTAAAACAGATGGGAATGAAAAATAAGTGAATACCTCTGGCCCAAAGTTATTTTGATTTGTTATCACAGTTGTTTTGGATGCCAAATCTGATAAGAATCCAAGCATGGTCAAGACCAATATATAGCACACTTTTGGATGCAGTTCCATGACACAGAATAATGAGTACAGTGGTTATGGTTAATATTTTATATCAAGAGGCTCTGATTGTCTCTTGCCTAGTATTCTTGCTACTGCAACCCTGCACTGGGAGATGGAGGAGAGAGCAGGAGACTGCTTCATTCATATTCATGTTGGAAATTCATAGAGGTTATGGTTTTATTCCTTTCCAAGTGGTTATGCTTTCATTAAAAAGAAGAAGACACTCTAAGGGATCTGGAGATCAAAATAATCTAATTTAGCAACTGCAGGAGCTGACAGTAGGTTTTATGATTTCTCCTTTCTTCAGCTAAATGGTTTGTGTCAGGTAGGTCATTTTCATTTTGCACATTTTGAAGACAGTGTATGAATACCTCATTGAAATTTGAGGACAAGAATTTCATTAAGCAATTAAAAAAATTGAATTATCATGCTGATTTGGGTAACATGCCAGTCTGTGGCCCTTTGAACTAACACAGCTTACTTTCAGACTCTGACACTGTTTTGCTTTGAGCTAATTTAAATATTTGGTACACTTAATAGAAGCCAACAAGAGAAGCTTGACAAGGCTTATAAGACTTATAAAACATGTAAGATCCTTCCAGAGAAGGTTTCAAATTCATCTACATCCACGCCTGGTAGATTTGAGTTGTAAAAATAGCTTGGAACTCTCTTTTGTCCTTTCTAATTCTGGTCATGTTTGTTGTTTTTACTGATCATCTTAACCAGAGTTAGAGTAACTGTTATTTTTTTATTTTGCCTCTGTTATTTCTCTTGACTCTGAGTCCCATGATTGCCTCCAAAACCTGAACTTTTCTAACAGAAAGCTTTGTCTAGGCATAGTATACTCCTAAAATGCAATATAATTTGCTCAAGGGAGGAACTCTTAAGTTTTGTATAATTCCAAATTCAACTCAGCAAAATTTGCCAGCACTCTTGTGGTTAATTTGGAACACTCTCAGTAGAAATAATAAAAAAATTTAGGTTCTAAATTACATAGTATTTAATATTAAGAAAACTGAGAAAAGCCTAATAACAGCTCAGAATTTCCTCTCAAGGAGGAGTTTTAAAATGCTTTATATTAACTTACTCTTGCAACAACTCTTACAACTCTTCTGCCTTAGAACAATCCTTCTGTTTAATGTAGCCTGAGGATTATGAAGATCCCAGATGCCAACCCCTTGATTAAAAGGAAGCAATTAGTAATAGAATCTAAATTTATATTTCTCAAGATGAAGAAATAAAACCCCTATGAGAATTATTTCTTTGGGCTACATTTCAGAAGAAAGCACACTTTGAACAACAAAAACCTCTACTGTGAAAAAGCAGCTTAATATCATTAAAGTTGTGGCAGAGAGTGTTTCTATACTTTAAAATAAATAAATTAGTGAAGCTGTGTTTTCATTGTAAAAAGCACTTCTAAATAGGAACAGGCTTTGGTAATTTCAATCATGAAATTTGAAATGAAAGTATTTAAAACTTGTAGCTGTTTAGAAATGTAAAATGAAATACTTAACATAACCTGGTCAATATGTCTTTAGAAATTCTTTCAACTTCATTGCCAGCTTACATAAATACAAAGGTTAAAGCTGAGTGACCAGTGCTCCTATGAAACATCTGTATTGCCAAAATTAATTAAATTTATTATTTCAGAAAATGTCATTAATATTTTGGGTTTGCAATTAAATATGCTATCATTACCAGGAAAACTAAACAAAAAAAATGCCTTTGGCACTGCTGTTATTAAATTTTTTATCAGAATGTAGGAAAAGTGTGAATTAAGAGTTTTTATAAGTGTGGTATGGAAATGAACTATTTTATGGAGAGCTTTATGTTCTTTTTTAATAAGATGCTGTTTGATCTACTAAACTGCATAACTTGGATTTAAAGTTCACCCTTTTTATTAAAGGGTTAGCATTTCCTTAACCTCTTATAAACTCCAAATGAATTACTTTAAAGTCTTCTCTCTTCAGTGATAGTCTCAGACAAAGTGCTGTGCAAGGAACTATTATTTGGATTTGGCAAGGTTGTGTTTCCCTGAGTTTTAGTTCAGGTCCTAACTGCAATATCTTCCAGTGATTTTAAGAAGATTTCTATTAGATGCAATGTCTTCAGTGCAATTCACAGAAAAACTGTATGTGAGAAATAGCATTTAGAAACCCATTTCTAAAGCCAAAGATAGCAAAATTAAAAATTATATTATTTTAGAATCTGTAAAATAGAGGGGAAGAGGATAAGAAAGATTTAAATCTTTCATCTTTAATCTTTCTTAAAAATTAATTCGAAAAAATGTTAATTTGGTTTTGTTTTGTTTGGTTTTTTTTTACCATTACTACTAAAATGGAAAAGAATAGTTCATACTGAGAAGGAAGAAACCTGCAAGGTAAGACTTATGTTCAGTTGATTTTCCTATTATGGTTAAAACTTCGGCTTATTGAGATTTTGTCCAACAGAATGTCTTGTTGGTGCACTCTTGCCCCTCTCCATCCCACTTGTATACCCAAAATCCCCAAGACTTCTATGTGTAAACTTTTTAATCAATTTATAATCTTATATCATCACAACTATCAAAGTACTTACAATTATTAGACATTTACATATGGTTTTGTGTTGCTTGGGTCAGCTTTCAACCTAACACAAACTGCAAATTTATTTCATGTTTACAGGGTATCTTTTGCATAAATGATATCTTCACTGGATCTTTAAGATCCATCACCTAAATATTTCATTCCCTATTTTGTGTTTACTCTTATCCAGATCAGCATCCATGTGGTTTGTTGAGGTTTCCTTTCTGGTAGTTTAAGGGTAATAATTCAAGCCTTGGACTGCTTATTTGTCCACAGAGATGTGTAGACAGATTATGCACCAGTGGTGGTGATGATAAATACTTAGTGAGTGACTTCCTGGCTTTTTAATTTCCTTCAACTTTTTATCTACTGTGTGACATTTTACTAGCTCTTTCTTTAGATGATTACTCTCTCTCAAAGTCATATACTTTGAACTGAATAAAAAACAGTCAGAGTTGAGATAGCAGCAAGTGGAGACAAACCTGAGGTAACGCTGCTCTGAGTAGCTTAGGCAGGATTTGCTCCTACAAAATAATGAAAGTGTCACTGCAGGCCTGTAATTTGCCTCTTCTGTTCTTACTGGTGTTCAAGTTGAGCCACAGAGGATTTAAGGTGTAAGGTGTTATCCTTAGAAGAGGCTCAAGCAGCATCCTTCTAGGAAGCCTAAGAGAAATTCACTCCAAGCTAAGTGGTGCTCTCAGCTCAGGTGGGCAGAGCTGAGGGGAGATGCACAATCTTTACTTCTATCAGCAGTCGTGGCTGACTGTGGCACTTTCTCAGAGCTGCAAAACAAAAATGCAAAGAGGAGGATTAAAGTATAGTTTCCAAAAGGAGAAGATGAAAAATAGAGCCTGGAGCGCTTTGGCTACCGGAAAATCTTTTAAACTCCTTTACAGCTTAATCTAGCTGAATTACACCTACATGTAATTAGTCACACTTCCAGATACATTATAACACATCCACTTTGGGTTTTGTTTTTTCTGAATGAAGGATTGCTTAATAGTGGTTGCTCACACCATGGTTCTTTAGCTGGACTTGCACGGAGCACTCAGCTCTTGCTTTATGCCTTTTTCTTCTTGTGGGAAGTGACAAATAGTTGAGCCAAGGGATCAAGCCTAAGGGCATGGAAGAAGGTGAAAAAAGCAAGTTTATGGCTTTGCACTTCAGGAGAGGAGAGTTTGTCCTCTTAAACGATAGTCTTAGGAGAGTCACCTGGGGATAAGGCCCTGGAGGCAGGAGAAAAAAAAGAAATCTGGTTGGTATTCAGGGACCACCCCCTCCCAGCTCAGGGTTTTCTCTTGCAAAGAATGAGAAGCCATGCAAAAAAGCAAGAAGGCCTCTGTGGATAAACAAGCTGATTCTGGCCAAACTGAAAGACAAAAAAGGAAGAATAAAGAGGGTGGAAGTAAGGATTGGTAATGTGGGAAAAATACAGAAACCATGTCCAAACATCCATGGGGGTGGGGAAGTTAGGAAAGATAAAGCCCAAATAGAAATAAATCTAGTTGGGGACATCAAGGATGATAAGAAAGGTTTCTATAAGTACTCAGATGATGAAAAGAAGACCAGGGAAAATGTGGGTACATTAACAAGACCAGGGATCTGGTTACACAGGATATGGAGAAGGCAGAAGTACTGAGTGCCTTCTTTTTCTTAGTCATTGCTGGCAACACTTCTCTTTGGGAATTCCAGGACTTGAGAGGAAACCTTCACAACAGTAATTCTCACTTGACATGCTTGAGAAACTTCTAAATGAAGTGACAGACTTGGTAGATGACCTCCAGAGGCCCCTTCCAGCGTCAGCCATTCTGTGAAGCCATTGCAAAGCTTTGTCTATAACCATAGATTAACATTATTTTTAATGTAGAACTCTACCTGTTCATAATGGAAGCTACGGTGCGCAAGAAGAATTTAGGGAGAAGCAAGGACAGTTCCTTTTGGGAGGAATTTCCCTAGAAAAGGTCTTGCCATACTTGAAGTTGTTCTCTGTAAGAATGACTAGGTGTGTATATAGAAGTGTGTGATGAAAACTGCAGAACAAATTATTTCCCTTTAAGTTATGGTAAGGATTAAAGTTTTGAGGGGAACTGGAATGAAAATGCCTGATGCTCAGGTTCTAAGACTGAAGAACTTGGTCAAATCACAGCAAAGAGCTGAATGTAGCAGAGATAAACTGATACTGATTCCTATAAATAAAAGATACTGAATCTAAGTTATTTTTGTTGAAGCTTGTCTTGCACCATCAAGATTTGAATTTCCCCAGATCAAATATAGTTAATGTATATGGAGGAATTAGAAATTTAGGAAATTTTTTTTGTTTGTTATAGAGGCTTGGATTTTGATGATGCGTTATCAGGTAGGATAGAAAATGTTGATATTTACATCAGAAACTACCAATTTGTCTATAAATAAATATTGAATGAAAAACAGCAAGTTGTCCTTGCTACTTGTCCACTGCTGTCCACTACCTGTCCACTGCTGCATTGCAAAATTGAACAAAGTGGGCTGCATACAGCTAAAGTGAGACCTTGAAAACTTCATAAGAACAGCTTTCTATTAATTTTAAAGCTTTGTCACAAAATAATGATAGAGAAGATGTTTTATTTAATAACTTGAAAAACATGGAAATACACAAGTAAGTAAATGATCACAAAAAATGTCCCCAAAGTATAAGAAAGGTGCTTTATGTCTAAGGTAAAATTGCATTTTTTGTGCAAAGCTGGAGATGAAGTGTTAAAGACAGACTGGCAACAACTGTATATTCTTTCACGCTTCTTTCTTGCCTATTTATTGAAAATTATTAAAACTAAAATTAGAGAAAGCACATTCTACATGTGACTGTCTCAATCTGTATAAAATAAGTCATCATAGAAAATTTTGTTTAACTTTACCCTCAGTTTCCTTATTTCATTGCATGGTATCAAGTATGTGATTATTGCATTATGCTTCTAGTTCCAAAAGTGAAAAGAAGATCTTATGCACTCATAATCCACAAGAAATAGAAATTCATAAGTTTCCTTATCCTCTTGGAAAACAGCATAAAAGGTCTGTCACAAGTCAGTTCTGGTTAACAAATATTTTTTCCTCCTCTTTTCAAACTGAATGTAGGTTAATCTCTTGTTATTTATCTGTACTGAAGGTATCACATAAAATTGCTGGAACTGCTGTCATAGTGAATATTGACAAGCTGAAATAGTGTAATGATAGAAAAGATAACTTCAAAAGAAGATCTTTTTCCTCCTAAATGCTACAGGCAGTTCATTGCTGCTGGTAGTCTGTGCCTTGCCCAGAATATATTTAGCTGGACTCTTTTCTTGCAAGGAGAGCTGCCTTTTATATTTGCTCTTGGAACTTCCCTAATTTTGTCAAATATTTTCCTTACAAAGGTACCATTAAAAAAAAAAGTCGAAAATTCTATCTTGTCAGCATCAAATCAGATTTCTGAACCAAAGTTAATTATAGGTGATATTGATGCATCACATATAAGACCATCAAGGATTTCCTGTTTAAAATACTATCTTTGCCAATCTTCAACCCTTTGGGGCTGATGCATGTCATATTTCTGCTTTATTCCAATTTTTAAGGAACTTCTTAATCCCAAAGGTCTCAGCTATACTTTACTATGAGGGCAAACCAATACATTATTTTTGACATGGTAAAACTTTTTGAGGTTGCCGAAAGATTTTGATATAAACTTGATCAAGTTCTCAAAAATTCATAAAAGCTAGAATTAAAATTGCCATATGGCTTCAGTTGAGTGCTCCTGAACAAACCACTTGGGGTGTAATTTTCAGTGACATGGTTACAGGTGGTGGGGTTTTGCAGAAGGAGAATCCCTCCTGCACTTCATGCCCTGGAGATTCATTTGGTCAGTGTGGCAGGGTGGCAGTTTTCTGTGTGTGTAATGGTTCATTTGATGAATTTGGAGGATCATGCAGAGTAAAACTGGGCTTGCTAGAAGGAACTGAAAAGTAGAGACCAAAGAAAGAAGAAGTCCATGAAGGCAATCCTTACTATTATACGGTATTGGGATATGCACAGGGAGCACAGGACCTCACAGGCAAAACCTGAAGATTTTATTCCTTTTTTAAGTTGTGATTCAAGGCGATCATGGGTCAATTTGATTTGTTGAAGTTAAGATTGCGCTGATAACAAAAGAAAACCCTGAATGACAACTGGGTGGGGTGAGTAACAAGAACAGCAATGTTTGCATAATAGAACATAACATTATTTGTATAATGTACCCTGAAATTTTGTCTTTCCGAAAAACCAAAGTACAGTGGTGACAGGGTTAGCAGAAGTAAGCAGGCTGGGTTAAAAATTCAAGTTGTATAATTTTCTCTTGACATGTGGGATTCTGGTCATCTTAGGCAGAATAGACAGCAGGAAGAAATTGCACAGAAATGCATGTGGGGCAGCGACAAAAGTACTGGGCAAAATGGAGCTGGCAGAGCATTCACCGTATGCCAACATTTGTTCCTTTTAAAATGTGATAACACAACACTTACCCACTAACTGTGAGTATTCAACTCATGTTCTTTGTGGGACTGCAGCGGAACTCTACAATGCACGAGCACGTCCTCAAGCCTTCATTAAAATTTCATTTGGACAGCAGGGCCCCCTATGTCAAAAATGAGGTGGCAGACTATGGCTAAATAATTGCAGCTGGGGGAGGGAATGTGATACAGATCCGTTTTTAATGAAGGGAATGTGGATGCAATGGTGTTTAAAAGGCATTTCCTAACCCACAAAAAGCTAACAAGAGAACTGGCAGCCACAACATGCTTCAGAACACAAGATGCCAGGTATGTATCTCAGTAAATACTGTTGGAGAGATCAGAGACATCCATGCATGCAAAATAAAGCCCTTTTGGCCACATTCCTTTATGCAGTCTGGTGCTTGCTAAGTTTGACTGGTGACGTGGTGGATAAGCAAAGGACAGGGGTGTGGTTTGAAAACAGCTTCTTTTCCATCAAGACTAAATTACATATATACTGCTAAACTTAAAGAGGGCTGTGGAGCTTTTATTTACTTTTTTTGTTTTTGTTTTGTTTTTTTTTTTTTTTTTTGTTGTTTGTTTTTGAGAGCACTTGGGCACTTGTTTTCCAGCTTTGCTTCAGTGAGTGCATTTAGAGGTCTGTGAGCTGCTTCTCCCACTGATGAAGGATGTGCTGATCTTTGGATAGTAGTTCTTCCTGCCAGACTATAACACAGTCCAGTTCACTCATAGAGTCTGTAGAGACATATCTGGTAAGCTCAGAGAAGAAAAATACTTTTAGTGCCCAGTAAGTATTTCAGTGCTGGTGGATTAGTTTTTCATTCAGTGTCCATGTTTCCCCTCTGTTTGTTCTTTTTATGTGTGCTGGGTTTGGCTGGGGTAGAGTTAGATTTCTTCACTAGCTGGTATGGGGCTGTGTTCTGGATTTGTGCTGAGCACAGAGTTGATAATATCAAGATGTTTTTGTTGTTGCTGAACAGAGCTTGCAGAGAGCCAAGGCCTTTTCTGCTTTTCATACTGCCTCGCTGGCAGGGAGGCTGGGGGTGAGTGGGATTTTGGGATGAGACACAGCCAGGACAGGTGACCTAGACTTCCCAAAGGGATATTCCAGACCACATGACATCCTGCTCACTGTGTGAAGAGGGAGGAAGAAGGAGGAAGTGGGGGACATTTGGAGTGATGGGATTTGTCTTCCCAAGCCATCGCTGTGTGTGATGGGGCCTTGATCTCCTGGAGATGGCTGAACACCTGCCCAGCCATGGGAAGTGGTGAGTGAATTCCTTTTTTGCTCTGCTTGTGTGCATGGCTTTTGCTTGGCTATTAAACTCTCTTTATCTCAACACTCAGGTTTTTCAGTTTTTACCTTTCTGATGCTCTCCCTGATCCCACTGGTGGGGAGTGAGCAAGTGGCTGCCTGGTACTTTGTTTACAGGCAATCCTTATGATACTATAGTATAAATTACATGTCTAGATCAAAATTTCAGGACACCTAAACTGGAGCAGGCATGAAAAAGTCAGAAAGGTGATCAAACAGCAAAATTCCGCCAATGGATGGACTCACTAACAATTGAAGGCAGTAAACAAATATTTTAAAACACAGATAGAAATTGATCTAACCAAGCCCTGCAGGAAAGCCCCATCCATTTCCAGTTCTGCTCTTATAACAAGCTGCAGTTGTGAACGTGCAAGATGCAGAGTGATCATTTAGAAAGTCAGATAGGTCCATGAGCAATGTCAGTAGTCCTAACAAAGCAGGGAGGGCTATGAGGAACACCTGAGAAGAGCAGTGCTTGCAGGTGAGCTTGTTCATGCCAGCCCCTGTTTTGGGCTCTGCTGCTAGAAGCTGAAAGAAGGTTTCCTTGGCACTGTGAACATTAACAGATCTGACACAAAAGTCTCTCATTCTCCCTCACAGAATAGGAAACACATTGCTTGGGCAGCTGAAAGGATCTCCATAGCAGCTCACCATTGCATTAGGTTGGTAGGGAGCCCAATTTACTTCTCCTTTCAAACCATCTCCTCGTTATAAAAGCAGGAGATGCTTTTGAATCCATAATACTTCTATCTGCAGCATAAAATCACTGATGCTGTTTTAAATGTGACGAGGGGATAATGTTTTTCTATTTAGTGGAGATGCTGCATAGGTAGATCCAGTAAATTATTACAAGAGATTTCAGAATTATATCAGTCAGGAATATAAATACATATAGAGTAGGAAGTGATTGTTAGAATTTTAATTTGAAAATAGGTTACTCATTAAATTAGGACCAGGTTAATTTTTACTGTTTTCAACATGAGTTATGTGTTTCCTCTAAGGAGGACTATTGGAGAAACAAAGGCTCTGTAAGGAATGTGATTAATTAATTTGGTAATTTGATTTATACAGATTCCAAAAGAACAGTGTGATACCCTCAGTTCTGATCACAAAAGGAAAAGCAAGCAATCCCCAATCCCTACCATTATTATCTTTTTAGGTAAATTTCAGGTTACAGAATATACAGAATATTTTGCAAATTGTGCTTATTTATTTTTTTAATATTTACGTGATTCCTTTATTTTCTTTTATTAAAATATTTTTAAAGCTATTTTATAATTTTACACTAAGAAGTGAAAGCAAAAGATGATGAAAAATAAGAAAGGAGAAGGAAAGAATAATACTCAGAGAAATTTTGAACTTTTATATAATGACAGTTGAAAAGTATTGATTGTCTATAACTTCTACCACAGAAAAATTTAAAATTGAGATTTTGATTAAATGACAAAAATATTTGCACTGTAATAACATCCATTTTTCATAGTACAATAGATATCACCTGCTTCCTAAAACTTAGATTAGATGATTTGAAAATACAGTTATTCAATACAAATTGGAGAATTATCTTAAAAAAAACCCCAAACCTAATTCTACTTATGAAACTGTATTGGATTTAAGAAAATATTGTGCTTTAAAAAGAAAAAGTACTTGATAAGGAAAGAGATAAAGACTTTTCTAGTTGTAAAAGCAGTTTGCTTTCTTAACTTTATAAATTAGAGTTGCTCTTTGAGAAAATATCCCTGCAACTTGGGCTGAATGTATTTGGATCTGTTGATTTGTAGTCAATTTTGTGCAGCAGATGTTGTTGCACAAAAAAGGTTGGAGTGTGGATTGGCATTTGTGAAGGAGAAAAACAATGGGCTTGATTTTCAGGAAAGAAAAGCTTAGCTGAATTTAAGCTATGCAGGCTGAAGCACAGTGTTCAATTTATGACCTATTTTTAGGAACAATCTATCACTTTCTGTAACAGTGACAGATACACACACATATATATAATTTTACAGGAAGGAAACAAATACTCTAATTTTTCTTCGCATTGTAGCAGCTTAAGGAACAAAACACAATAATATCTTCCTTTCATCTCTGTTTGAAAGTTGCTGGGTTTTGGCAGGAGAAGGCATCTCCTAGCCTGAAGATAAGGGCTTAGCACAGCACATATCATCACAGCAAAGGGACTGGTGTAATACATATTGTGAATGTGTATTATTTTTGAAACTGTCTGTCTGATGTGTTGAGCAAATACCTGGATGATACTCAGTAGTAGATTGCAGCAGGCAGAATTCATTCCTCAGCCTGCTGCATGGGAATATTAACTTTTACTTTGTCATAGAGGAGGAAGAGTGGATCCATCCATTGATTAACCCATCATGAGACTGTTTGAACTGAAGTGTCTTGTGCCTTCTTTACCCTCTGTCCAATTCAATCTTTTCAGCAACTGAATTCTAAAATATTAAACTGATTTTAAAGCATTAGAAAAGGACAAGGTGACAAAATCAGTAATAAGGATTTGTAGGAATATACGATTGCTTCATTCAAGAAGAAAAAAAAAAAAAAAGATGTAAAGTTTGTTTAATGCAGTCATGGGTCATAGAGTTTTTGTCTAAACCAAACTGCAATTTGGAGACAAAATATCTGAGGCACTGTAAAATTTATTTTGAAAATTAATTTGCTTAGTAGATTACCAGCTAATTAAAACCGAACCAGTTTTCATCCAGCTTAATGGGGGTGTGGAGAGGGGGGGAAAAGTATGCAAAATCAATATGGATCTATTTTTGTATACTCAGAAAAGAGGCCTAGTTATTTTCTGAAAGAGAGAAAGTGGGCTTAAAAAGGAGTCCCAAAGCTATGCTAGCAATGGTGAAGTTTAGGTCTGGAGTTTTTGTCTGTAAGTCCTTGCAGACACAAAGAAGAAACACAATGTGTTATTAACATTTCCCCTTTCAAATGAAGGAAAAGAAGGAAAAAAATAAAGAGTCACAATAACAAGGGTTTATTTCTGATCAACGAATTTCCCATGTTCTGATAATATTTTTTTATAGCAATGTGTTGGAACAGGATCCCTTAACTGAGAGAATGTATGTTTACTTGTCTAAAAGCCCTTAGTGCTGATTTATTTTGTATGAATGTAAGTATATGAAGATAAATTAGACAAAAATGCTTCTGGTCAACTCAATTCTGGTACTGTAGCTGGTCCTGTGGCATGGTGAAGGTTAAGGAATGCTAAATATATGTTTCATTTATCTATTCCAATTTATTTAAACTTAAACACCTCAGGTCTGAAGGTTATGCAGATGACAAGGACAAGGTTATGCAGATATACACCTTTGTCTCCAAGAAACCTGGAGGCTGCCTAAAATAGCAATTTTCTTTGACCTTGCCTCTGTACAATGGCAATAAATGGTTTTTAATTCAAACTTGCTGGGTTCTTTGTGTTTTCTAACTAATGGGCCCTTGCTGTCTGTGCAAGTTTGAGCATATATAAAAAATTCACCAACAGCTCAAGTCAAATATTGATAATTTCTTAACCTGACTTACAAGGGAAACTTTTCTATTTCTGAAATATTAACAATAGAAATCGATGTGATTTTATATCTTTGGGGAAATGTCCTCTATTGCAGCAAAACACAGTTGAATTCATGATGGATAACATACCGTTATGTTGGTGTGTAAAAATTAAGGTTCTAAGCCAGGGTGACCCAGGTAAGGAAGTGCTGGTCTTCACCTGGTCATGTCTAAACCATAGCGACCATATCGAAAGCTCTGAATTTTTTAAGGATTGGATTATTTTAATCTGTCAGTTTCTTTGCCTACAAAATGTTATTCATGGTGATGCTTCCTTGATTCAAAACGGAAACATTATGAAGCAAAACTGATATTTGGAGAAGTGCCTTGAGATGCCCAGGTGGAATGCTGTAGAATTGCAGAATTCTGTAATACCAAGGTCAAAATTCAGTTTATTGCTACCATCTATTTATGTCATCAGAGTTCTCTTGCACCTCACAACGCACCCACTCGTGCCTTGCTAGAAGAGGATTCAGTAACTGAAAATATACAGATTTCATAATCTGTATAACAATCTGCACAACCTGTAGAAAATCAGGTATAATCAAATTACTCTTCCTAAGATCCAGCTCAAAGCCATAGTGAGGACTCCTTTGGAAAATGGAACAACAAAAGCCTGCAGCTTTTAAGAGAGCATTGTTGGAAATAAAGATGTGGGGGCCTGGGGGTTATTTTATGTAAGAAGAAAAATATGGGTATGTAGGAAAAGCAAATATGGATACTGTGGATATACTGAATTTTGTACAGAATTATGTTTCAGATATATCTCTTACTGTAAAATTATTGCCAATACTGGTGAAACAAAATAGGATAAACACAACAGTGGGAAATGATCCTTTTTTCTTCAGTGAGCAAGATTGTAAGTGCTGCCATAGATTTTGCCTTGTGACCATAAAAGACAGGCTTTTATAGTGTACTTTTAAAGATCAACATGTTTGGATTGTATTAGTTGAAAGAGAAGAACTATATCCCAAATCAAATAAAACTCCACAGAGAAAGTTCTGCTTGCTTTCTTTGCTCTTTTTTTTTTTTTTTAACTTGTCAGCTGCAAACCTGTCCTTCATTTGAAAAAGTCAGTGTGAGTCTGATGTATTTCTATAGGTAATACACGCAGCAGTGTTAGAATTAAAAAAAAAAAAAAAAAAAAAAAAAAAAAAAGAAAAAAGCAATCCATATGTTACCTTAATACCTTTTCTTTGCTCATTTTCTTAAATCAGTGTAGCTGACTCCCAGTGAACAATTTATGAAGAAACAGACTTTGAAGTTTCTCCATGTTTGGCTCATTAATGCAAGTGACCCTCACATCATCGTAACATAAAGAAAGTGTCATTTAAAATGAACTCCATGCATTTTGGAGAGCTGCTGCTTACAGAAGAATTATAGGTAAAGTATCTTCTCCATTTACTACCTTGCCTTCTTGATTTATGTCTTATAGCAGTCACATGTCAGTGTTCTTTTATTCCTCAGATATTGAGGAGAAACTGTATGACTCCATAGTAATTCAGTTATTGATAAGTACCAGATTGTATTTTCCATTTTTATTAGGTAGGTGTTCCTCTATTGGCTTTCATTCCTTCAGAATACTTTAATTATCACATATTTATCAAGACTGCTAAGCAAATATTTAAATAAACCCTCCTCCAAATTATTTTTATGACACAATGTCTGTCTTGCAATTTATATAGCTCTCAAAAAAAACCAAAACCAAAAAAAGGAAGGAATGTAAATGTAACTAAACTATCCTACAGGAAGCAATATATAAAACTTCCAAGTAACAGAACATCAAAACACAAATAATGATGAGTATTTAAGTGAAACAAAGAACACAGTTTTAGGATTAATCCAGCTATTGCAGATATGCAAAATCTGATAGGGTTTTTCTCATTCCTGCAGTTTAATCTGTTATTCTCTAAATAGCACAATTCTGTAATCCTCAGTCTTCTGTTGGACCTTGAATATTTTGAGATAAACTTTTCCAAATGAGCTTGATAGGCCTAAAACATATTTAACATAATGTCTAATAACTTTGGATAGCCTATTCTAAGGTGATTTTTTTTGTATGCATGTGTTTTTAACAAACACAGGTGACTTCTGTGAGAAGACACCAGAAAGTAAAAATGTCACTGACCTTTAAAATACAGGAGATGATTGGGAGAGTGATGGGAAACCAGAAAACTACAAACAGGAGGGCAGCATGACTAGGGTCTGGCAAACAATAATAGTGATCAAGAGAGTTGCTAAGACCAAGAATTTAACAAGAATCAGGCTGGATCAAGAAAAAATGGGCTGGAAAGACTCGAATGTCATTTTCACTTTCATAGTTTGAGAATACAGACTGGGAGCAGAAGTAGCAGGGACTTGTTGCAAGTTGTGGAGTCTGATCCTGCTGGATCATTGGGAGAATAGGTGGAGCATTTGTTATAAGTGGTTAATGGAGAATGTCTGTAGCTGTAAACAGATGAATTTTGCAAAATATCTCCTGAAGTCTTTAGCAAACTCCTCAGGCACTCCTAGTTCCTTCATTTCCGAGTCCCTGAAATAATAATAATCTGGTTCTGTTATAGAAATTTTGTCTGAATTCCCAGCCATGACTTTTAGAGAGTCAGGAGAAGTTCATCTCACACAGTCTTTGTAGAAGTGGCCAACTCCAAAGTAAATGATGTATTTAAAATAAATAATAAAGATTTCAGCACTGGATTTTGAATATGATTCAAGCTCTTTCAGATGAGCAAATTAGAGAATGGAACAAGTTCAAATTGGTGTATTCATCATAACTTTAATACTTTGGTTAGGAAAGGAATTAGCCATTAAACATCTATTTAAGTATTTTGTGTTCATGTGCATGATGGCCAAGTTATTAAGACTGTATAAAAACACAAAGAAAAAATACAATTCTTTATATGGTGAGAGGGATTAATCCATACTCTACATCAGTTTGGGGCCTATTATATATAGAAATGGAAGTGCTCTATTCAGCTCGGGTTGAGTTGCTCATAATTCTTTTAAGACACTAATTAAATGTCTTATATCCAGTAAGTAATAGAGCCTGCTGCCTCTGACAAATGGAGTTTTGGCCAAAACCTATCGAGTTCTTTAAAAATATCTGAAGAATGGGAGCACTACAATAGATTGTATAGAAACCTTAAATCTAGTTTCAGGGAGGAAAAAAAAAGAAAAAGAAAATATTCTTTGATGAACTTATGAAAGGAAAGATCTATCCCAGGATGAAAGTCTGACCTTCTGAATTCTACTTTGCAGGATCTGTGATGTGGCTATCGTGGTTTAACCCCCCAGCTGAAACCAGAGCAGTGGTGAAGGTAAATTTCCTTGCTTAGAACATTAATTCTGTTTTAAACAATATATTTAAGTAGAAGACCTACGACCCTTACAAAACTTCAGAAATACTCCCTTTAAAAAAAAAAACAAACTAGTTTCTAAGGAAGAGTTTGATTCCTCCTTTTCCTCAGAAACCTCAGGATCAAATTATGGTAGCCCATTGTGCAGAAACCCCTTCATGTGCACGGTAAAATTGTGGCTAATTGCATTCTAGTGGTGCGATTAACAAATTGGAAGGAAAAGTGTCAGGCATTCAGTCTCAAAATGTGAGCTGGAGTTCACAATCTGGAGAAGTTGTCTTGTCTATTTAGACATGCATTTTATATTGTTTCAGCCTCCAGTTAATTAACACTGCTTGTAGAACCTTTCTTACTACCTGTTACACGTGGTACTTTTCAGAAAACAAACCAGATGATTTCTGCCTCAAGCTCTGACAGATTTTGCAGGATAAAACAGGGCCTGTTGTGTATTAAGAGATGCCTCTTAACCTACTAAATTTTGCACCATTTACTAGAGCTGCAGAGATGGGAATCATTCCCAAAACTGTTGAGAGGAGAGTGCTCAAACCTTGTGTTCACTACAGCCATTATTCTCTTGTCCCTAGCTTTTCGCCTGGAAGGGGCAAAATATGACTTTCTAAGATCATACAGGGAAGTACAAAGTTTGTCTCTTAAACCTGAAACAATAATCTGCAACGCTGAAACCATTTATTTCTTTGGTTCCCATACCATTTATCAGAGCTGATGTGGTCGGACCAAGTAAATGAAAGTTCCATCCAGTGATGTCAACCAAACAACAAGAACCAAGACAGAAGGAAAAAAAGTCTTCAGCTGACATACAGGGTCAGCTGCCTCATGAACAAAAACTTTCCTTTCTCCTTCTTTCTCCTTCTTCTTTCTCCTTCTTTTTTCTCCTTCTTCTTTCCCTTCCCTTCCCTTCCCTTCCCTTCCCTTCCCTTCCCTT